>OY728127.1:2126964814-2128196167 GCA_963277665.1 Viscum album | reverse complement strand
AGTTTTTGTTTTACTTTCATATTCATAATTTTGAGGAATACATATTCTACATAGAATACAATAATTAGTAAATATAATTACCTTCAATTAGAGTTTCTTCTTTTAATTAGTTTCTACCAAAACTAATAATTTCTCTAAATGATGAGCATTAAAAAATACATGGTCACATAAAAAGCACAAGAATCGTCTTCTAGAGAATCACATAATCCACAAAAGGAGAACTATATATTTCCCTTGTATTTAGACATCATCTAAAACCAAAATATTAGTATAAGATCAGAGTATCTATAAAAGGATAATCCTTTTTAAAATGAAATACTACTCTTAATCTCCAAAATTCAACAAAAAGAACCCAAGGTTCAAGACAGACCATTAAATAAACAGTTATCCTTAATATCACTCATAATGATCCACACTAAGATTGAAACCCAAATCTCTGATGGATTTAATCATATAGTCTTAAGGTAAATAATAACATTTATCTCCAAAAAACATCATTTACTCTTAATGTCTCATACTGAAAAGTAATAAACATAATCACATATCCTCCATGATAGTTGAATAATTTCCATAGATAACCCAAAATCAACTTATTCTTGATTCATAAGATCATGTAACTAAAAATAATTTGTCATAACAAACAGGGACATCACGTAGTCCAGTGGTAGGTGATAAATACCAGTCACACTTTAGTTGTGGGTTCGATTCTCATAGCTTCGTTCGACTCGACGGGTTGTCACACGGTTTGTGTGTTGTCCCTTTTGAAAAACTATATAATTTTATTACATTCCCAAAAAGTTATAAATTCATAAAAAATAACCATAACATATTTTTAACACAATGGTTATCTAATAACATTAGTTTTGCTTCCCAAAATGTATTAAATGGTAATTGCCTCAAATTTGAGGATCATATAAACCCAAATGGTACTTTATAACTATATCCAAAAAAGGGAATATAATTATTCCTTGAATAAAATTTTCATATATCAAACATCAGGGTCAAACATACAATAAAAAGTATTCTAATGTAATCCTATCGTCAGAATAGGCTTAATACTTTTAAGCATTTCACTATCCTAAATTCTACCATAACTCTTGAATCCCTTATAAGTTGAATTCTTACTCATTAAACATTCCTCGTCATCCATTAACCATTTCTTTCCAAATTATTCTGAAAGAATTCTTTCCTAAAAACAAAATCATGAATCATATCCTAAGATTTCAATAATAGGAAAACATATGTTCAGAAATAATTCATACCTTTCATTGGTCATTGTCTGTATCTTCATCCACAATTGGAATGACATTAGGTATTAGTAAAAGAATATTTCTATGATCCTGGTGATTCTATTAACAAAACATCTTCGTTGGACATGTTTTTTCAATATGACCATGCACACCACATTTAAAACATTCAATTGATCCCCCAAAAAGTACTTCTTTACCTTTACTAGAGTCAACTAGATGATTCCATTTTCCATGGCAGGTTCTTGCTTTATGACCTTCATTTCCACATCTATAGAATCTTTCTGCCCCTTCGAAACCTTTTCCTAGGTGTTTCTTCTCACATTATTGACAGATAGGTTTTTTACCACACTTACCTTTATGATTATTACCTAAACTTCCGTAGGGATTTTTTTTCTCGCATATATGATGCCTTATAAAGATCACTAAGGTTCAGGTGGCCAATCATGACTCTAGATAGTTGGTTGAGAATAACCACAAGTGTTCTCATTGCAGCTCCCATGTCATTTAGTTGCTCATTCAAAAAACTGTCACGTTTTTCTTCACATCCACTGTTACTTTGGTGCAAGCTAGATCCATCCATTTACATAAAAAAAAGGTCGGTGTGAGTGAATCAGTAAAATAATCATATAAAATCTTATGAGGAGGTAAACACTAAGATATAATTATTCATGTTATCTTAAACTCATTCACATTATCTAAAAAAAACTATGACTCTTTCTGAAATCCTAACCACTATGGTAATGTCACTTATTCTTAAAAAATTCCCTAACCTCTAAAGTTATCTAAACTGAACTCTAATACCAGCTATAAGGACCCGGCCGTAAAAATTAAATAATCTTGAATTAAATGAATAATTAACATTGGGGATCTTTTTAGGTTTAGAGTTGTAAATAATTAGGCCATAACTATTACATAACAACTTGAATATTACAAGTATACACTACTACTCAGTATCAATTTTTACATAACATAAAAAATCATAAAAAGACACTTGTCTAGTTCCATGTTTTAGACAGCATGACTTTTCCTTGATATCATCCTTGAACCTATTCATCATTACGTCTGGTGTAAAAAAATTCAAAAAACTTGGGTTGATCATAAAAATCTCAGTAAGGGTTATAAAATATGGAAGGAAAACATTAGCCTAAAAATAAATATAAATCCATGAAACTATACTTTTCCATCATAACATTCCTTATGAAATCATAAGATTTATGAATAACACACAAAAATAATAAATCATAATGGTTACTTATGGAATCCATATCAAACATGCATTGTAGCTATCACAGCAACATAGGGAGTTACACTTGGAATACCCATCACTGTATATTCCCTCAATCTCTTAGGAGAAACATCACGTCTACCTCTATCGTGCTACCCAATGCATTAGAGAGCTATCTCGAGCTCACAAGCCCTAGGTTTATCACAGAACAACCTGTATACATAAAAAAATTCCAATAAACATAAAATCATCATAACATATAACACATGTATAAAGTAAGGATAACATTCCCACATTTTAATAAATCAAATAAAGATATTGAAATAAACAATGCTTCATCAAATCATTTTTAAAACCATTTAAAAAGAGATTTTTGAATCAAAGTGTCCCATACAAATTTTATGCTTTTAAATGAATTATCATTTGAAAACATTAATTTCCATATAAATAAATCCATAAATCCATTTTGAAAACATGGAAATTAATGATAAATATTTAGATGAATAAATCATTAAAACATTTAAAATGATATTTTAGTTAAAGATTTTTTAAAAAAATGAGAGAATCTTTAATAAAAATAATAGAGGAATGAAATTTTATTAGAAAATTATAAGATCGTGAAAATAAAGGGATTCATGATATAATATTTCAATCGACAATATATAGATTATATAAGAGTTAACTGGTTCCTAACAACAATGAAGACTTAATAGAAATGTAAAATGAGATGAAATCCCTTATAAAGATATTATCCTTAAATTAAGGATAATTAAATCACATAATTATGTGTGAAAAATTTAAATAAACCCAATATAAGTGGATATTAAGTGTAAAACAATCAGAGGTCACTCAAACATATACATAGGATGACATGTTCAATAAGTACATGTTGAACCCAAAGAATTGAAATTTGGTTAAGAAGTTCCCTTGTAAAAATTCGATAGCCTAACGTCTTTAAAACTCAATAATTGAGTTGATGAGATAAAAATGGTATCTCATCACTTGGAAATAAAATTTATAGCAATAATAATATATAATAACATATCCCAACAAAATAATATGTAAATTAAAAGACATAACAAAAAGAAGTCTTTTAAAAAGAGGAGGGTGAAAGGTTCCCTTACCGATTTCGTAACATACAAAACATACGCCACATGAAAGAAGGGTCATCCAATGAAGATGTAAATACTCATAAATGAAAGTATATTACACATATATTACAATCATGGGTAGTAAAAACACCACACAAAAAGAGATAGTGTCAAATATAGCATGAATCTCACGAGAATAAAAACAACTGAGATGAAGACCCCTTACAACATTATAATTCAATCGAGTCTTATGACCAAAATTTAATAACCAACAAAAAAATCACAAAATACCAAGAATATAAAGATAATCATGATATTATATATCAAATTTCAGTACACAATACACTACATGCAATAAAAAGTTGGTGAATAATAAAAATCCCACGGAATTAAAAGTGAGATAAGAAAATCCCTTACCTCGTGTCCGACGTGACTTGATTGTTATTTAATCTCCTGAATAATATAATAAAGTTAATTTCTACATTCTTAATAACCTTTTTCAAGTTTATTATTCTTTTTATGTCACTTATTACCATGTTATATACATTATGTAATCATTTATGTTAATAATGTTCGTTTTGTCGATATTTGGTACTTTAGTAAAAAATGGACTTCTTATAATTACATGATGTTGATGTGGTCAATGGTTCATTATATCCAGAATGATATTCATGACATCGATATCATATATATCAAATATATCTAGTATATACATTTATTTATAATAGTACAAAACATTTAGAGGTAAGAAATGAAATACACCGTTCATGGAGACTGTAAGTCGTACAAACACATGAACGCTACATTCATTTATATTTCACATTTTAATGGAATTAAAGAATAATTATACATAGTTATATTATAATTATAGTATAATATCATATATAATATAATTAAATATATCCTCTATACTTCCCACATAAGTAATTAACGAGTCACATCACCTTGAGGTGGTGGTAGTCTGCGCTTCCTCAAATGAGATTATCGTATTAACCCACTATGGAAACCATAAAGGCGTGATATAAATAGAGAATAAAGAAGAATAAAGAAAAAATAAACATAATATATATCATATATAAATACAGTTCCATCATAATGGCCACCATGAAAGGCGGTTGGAGATATTTGAACAGTCATCATTTCATGAGGCGTTAGTTTTCCATCCACAGAAACATTGTGTTCTTCATCCATTAGATGGAGGTGTGTGTAAGTGTAGTTAAAATAATTCTGGTAAAAACATCCTAGTATATTGAGGATAATGGTGTTGTTACAAAACAAAGGAATAAAATAGTTTTGGGTTGGAGAAGTAAAATAAAAAAATTTAAGAGAAAATGTTACCATTAATTTGGATAACTCCCTTTGTTTTGAACCAAAGGACTTCTTGAAGTGCCTTCTGCATAAGTTAATGCTTCTAAGAGTAGAAGAGGGATGTAGAGAGCATAATTGGTCAGATTTAGGACGAGTTAAAATGCTTTTGGGGTTTGTGGAATTGAGTATAAGTGGTCTCATTTTATAAGGGAGAGGTGGGGCTCCTTAGGAACGTGTGAAAACATTATTTTATTATATATTGATATTCGGTTTATAATGGACCAAAAATCATTAAAGATGAAGATAAGATTACTAATGGTCGAAATAAAATCATCCAATAAGAATTTGAAAGGTTCTGGATAAAATTTTTATCATTATAATCTTATTTATTTAAATGATTTATTAATGAGGAAAATACTCCATCATTATTGTGTCATAAATAAATTAATTTATTTGTAGTCTAAAAATTATAAAACAAAATACCATGATGTAGGAAATCATATTATATTTCTAATTAATATTTATATTCCAAGATATGACTTATATAATACCATATAATAAATAATTACTAAAAGATTTTTGTTAATGTCAATTTTGTCTTTACATTAAAATAATTAATCCAAATTGTCATTATCACTCCCATGTGGCACAATGGGGCCCCAAAATCATCCCAAAGATTTCCATGGTCGTAAATGACTCAAAAAATATGGTTTGGACAAGTGTTAAGGTAATTTTGAATTATTATAATACTCTTTTTAACCTTTAATTACACTATTTATCTTTAACCGCGGTAAACAAAAGTCAAAAGATATTGTTCACCAAAAATTAATTTCATCTTAATGAACCAAATTTTATATTTTTATAAAAACCATGTATGTTGGATTTTTGAAATTCAATTCACAGAAGTGTCAAATTTTCATTTAAATGAATAATTCAGTTTTTTTATCTACCACTAAGTGGTTTCATTATTCATAAAAAATTGATGTTTTTCAGAAAAATACATAAAATTCAGCCTAAGCTCTATTTGATATTCTGAATTAAATTTTTTTTCTATTTTTCAAAATTAAAAACTTATATGTGGCATTAATTAATTTTAAATTTAATTCCCATTATCAAAACAAATAGCGTTTTTTATGAATGAATAACTATAAAAAAATTGATACTTATTTATGTCCAATTTCAAAGTGAAATTAATTTCAATGACCAAAATTGGATTAAATGGTAAATATATATTTTAATTTCAATTTATAACCAACTAAAAGGATAATATAACCATATAAATAAATTGTATTAAAAGGCACTTTTGAATTAAAATACAATATTTTTGACTATTCATTAAAAAATGAACTTTATCGGAAAATTTAAAAAATATACACATAGTAAATTTTGATGTCCCAATTCTAAAGAAGGATTTTATTTTTCATATAGAATGTATTAAAGTGACCAAAACTTGATTTAAAATGGGTTCTCCATTAAAAGGCGATAAATCGTCCTTTTAATGTAAATTATGATTAAAAATATATTCATTCACATTTTAAGCCTCTAACTTCTATTGGTTAAATGTAAATACATTTAACAAAAATTTATAATCATATTGTAGTTATTTTTGTTCATTCCTGCCAATATAATGGCCAGGATTTGACTATCGTTTAAAATAATAATATATTACTAGTGTGCAACGTAATATTTCAAAGAAACTCGTTGTTGCGTATCGGGTACGCTATCGAACATAGAAACCCTATTAAAGTAAAATTAATATTTAATTCAAAAATTAATAAATATGAAAAATTAATATTCTTTATTTACCTGATCTGTTAAAATTTACTTCCTTTCAACGTGAAAATATAATTATAACAACGATCATGCGTATGTACGACCTACGGTCTTCATGAACAGTGAATTTTATTTTCTATCTATAACTTTTATAAATCACCATTAATTAATATATAATGAATATATATGATATTTATATCATATTTATCATTTTATATATGATAAAATCATGATCTATGTAAGACTAAAAACAATAATATGTCAAAATGTTTATGAAAAAAATCTGTTATTACTCAATACACAACTTCAATATGGAATTGTTAATAAAAAACTAATATAATGTCATAAGTAAATAATATAAGATATTATATAAATGAATGTAGGTATATGGTTTATATTTTATAAATTAATATTTATTATATAAAGGATATTAATGTTTATTAATAATGTCAAAACGTAAATTATGGGGATTTGTAGTCTCAGATTTATTTCAGTGAGACATACGCCATATTCACCACTTTTTTATTTTGTATTGTGTATATACTACCCATGAATGTAATATATGATCCTTTCCATTTCTGTTATGTGTATTTTTATATCTATTTCATTACATCTCTTTCACGCGGATTACATTTCAAAATATACCAAATCGGTAAGATAATTGTTTCTAATTTTTCCTTCTTTAAGATACATGTTATGTTATGCACCTATATTATTTAATAAGGTTTATGTAATACCGTTTAACATGATTTATAATGAATATACTTCTTTGATGGTATTTTATGTTTCATTTAATGTTATTCTCTCCATAGTTGGAAATTTAATTTAGTCAAATACCATGTTTCATAAACATATTTAAAAAATATTTTAAATGTAATTTTATGAATTTACATGGAAAATAATTTCAAGTATGTTTAAAAAGGATTAAAGGATTCATTCATATTTATTAAAGGTTAATTTCAATGTAATATTATTTCTAATTTATTTATCATTTAGAAAATCATTGTTTCTCAAAGTAGAAAAGATATTTCCTTAAGAATTCATTCCAAATGATCAATAGAAATTAATTCTTATCTTAGTTGACATATATATTTTCTCACTCATGCTTTAATTAGTTTATGATCCAAGGGTACCATTCAAATTATTATCTGAATGGTTTATGTTTTTATTGAATGAATTTAATGAATCATGTTAATTTATAAAGAGATATGTTATAATGAACTATTTAATGTACTATTTATTTTAATGATTTTAGATCTGATGAATGATTTATGATATTGTGGAATATATATGTATTATTTCATTATGTTATCACTTGGATCTATATCTCCATACAATGAATTTGTTAATGATGGATAAATCATGAGTATATATGCTATGCATGAACCAAATTACATGTTCAAAATGTTATGGACGAACCTGATTTCATGATCGCAATGTTATGGGTGAACATGATTATGTTTTCAAAATGTTATAAATATACATGATTACATGTCCATAAGTTTATGTGAGGGCCTAATTTAATTTCCTTAACATCAAGAGTGAGCCTGTGTCTATTTACAGATGTTCACAATGATAAAAGATGTTGTACATACCACAAGTCTATGTATTATGATAATGTTATGCTCTAATAAATAATGTTATTTTATTTACATATCATTCAATTCTAATTATAGGAAAATATTTATTCCATGAATCATGTTTATGATCTTTTATATATAGGGAATGATCTTGAAATGGTATGATAATGTTCTCATACCCCTATGTTCATGTTATGTATCTACATTATTTACCATTATTGGGTATATAAGATCCCACTTTATTGTGTTTCCATTTTCAGGTTATGAAGAATATTTTTATGTAGGATTTATAAATAGGATGATCCTTGTGAGATACATTGAAGACATTTCACCAAGTAAGAATAGTTTGTTCTCTGTTTTCAAATACAATAAACTATTATGTTCCTCTGGCATGTTATTTTGTAATGAACTGAATATCCCTCTAAAAATATATAACATTAATATAGTAAAGCATGGGTTTTTATAAAGGGGATCTCAATATCCTAGGGTATTGTAAGTTGAAGAGTTAGCCAGTTGCTCCATAATTCCATCACTAATGCCCTGCATCATTGGAATCCTAACTAGGATATGTGTTAAAAGGAACATTCCATAAAACTATGTCCCAAAACTAAAATAGACACAACTCACACGGAGGACTCAGACCCCTCAAAAGCATGAAGATGGGGGATTACCACTATATAGATAGAGGAAATGTACTCATATATAAGAGTAAAATCTCTATTAGTATAAAAAAACGGGGAAACTACACCATACTATGAAATATTTGTACTGAACCTAGAATCTATTTGATAGTATAGGGAACCAAGGAACTTGTGTGATAGGGTAATAACGACCCTGAAATCACATTGATAATATGGGGAACCCGCACACTATTGCAACAAGGGAATACAAACTCTATTAACTCTTTAATTATCTCATCCTGACCGCTATCATTATAAAAAATTTCATAAAGAAGTGTCACAATTAGAACATATCAAATAGTATCTTTTATTCCACAATTTAGGTCACTTTCATGTTATATGTGTAATGATACTCTAGATAAGCTAATCACAGACCAAAATCTAAGTCGAAATAAGAGAGATATGAGAGAAAGATGTCGAAGGAGGAAATAATCGGAGTATAACGGTGTCTACACAACATCTGACCCCAACTTGTCACTTTTCCATTCTATCCCCATGATATATATTTGAATCCATTCCAGATTACCTAGAGTGTATTATCCATACATGGAGTGTCCTAGCAACTTTGTTCCTAATAGTGTGATCCCGGTCACGCTACTTATCATTAAGGGGTACCAACACGTGATCGTGTTCTCCCAGAGTACATGGATTTTATGACCGCCCTGGGATCGAATTCATGTGTAAATGGAAAAATAGATTTTACACAATGGTAGGTTCACTTGACATGTGGGTCCACCAAATGGGCATGTGATCCTTACCTTTTCAGAAACTGTAGTGCCACATACAGGGGGGGGTTTACAAACCATGTTTTCTTTATACTACACAGTGTGCAGTTGGGTTTTTTTGCTGGAAATCTATATCTAAATTCACCTTTACATCACTCATTGATCAACTAACTAAAACAAGTGGATGTCATCTCTATCCATAAATTTCATCACTCTGATTACTGGAAACCAGAATCTATCAATCCCCTCGAAGACCAAAATATCATGCATCTCCCAACAGTCGTCGTCTGCTTGGTCAGCCTTCTAGATCCTAGATCCAAAGAGTATCACTCACATCCCACATATTTCATATATCCCTCTACAAACCATCAATTAAAATGTAATTCAAGACACCGAAAACTAATTTAGGGGTTTAATCATACTGTATCCCTCCTCGACAGTGTCAAACTATAGCCCCATTGGCCAATAGTGAAGAACATGACAAACCAAGAGGGGAAAAGCATAAGAAAAACTATGCAATAATATTTGATACATATTTATTTTACATATATCATAGTTAAATGATATACAAAGTTATAACATGGAATAAAAAATTTAAAATTGAATAATATCATTTATTTCATCAATTAGATCTAGTGATGTGCATTCAGTAACCAATAAGATATAATGGAGATCAAATAGATGATCTAAAAATTTTATAAATAGTTAGAAAAACAAAATTTATGTGTTATACCAAGAAATAGATTGATCATTGGTGAATAATTAATTTTCAAAAGGAAGAAAAGGCCAACTACATATGCTACCTCATGATCCACGTTGATCTGAACATCATTCACCATTTGATTCTGACTCACCAATGAGGAAATATTTGAACCTCATCTCAGTTCATGCAAGGGTTTTGATGCTAAAACGTATAAAATATTTATAATGGGGTATTTATAGAGGATTTATTTTAAGTAATTTAACAAAAAATTAAAAAAAATATTTATTTATTTATTTTAATTAAATCTACCTACTAATGGATTCCTGAACCAAACATCCCTCTCGAATGAATCTGATGTCAAGCCCAAGGTAAACCCTAAGTCATAGAATAATCCATGGTTTCCTATTTGAAATCTAATATTCCATTAATGAGTTATTTCATTATTACTTAAAATATATACACACATGTTATTAACATTTTTTATATTTTTATAAAATCATTTCTGATATCATCAGGCCTTATAATCTCACTCTGTCATAGGGGATGGATATGAAAATATTCCTTGATATAATTAAATGTATTAAAATAAAAAAATATGGTTATTGCATTATTCCAACCATCAAGGGATATTATCCACAAAAATAACATTATAAAAAAAATATGTGGGGATTCTGAGACCGCATCTGACTATACTTCTCCCAGGAGCACTCTGGAATGCTCCCAAGATACCACAACACATGAACAAAGGAAATTTTATATCCTCAAAAGACCCTCTCCTATCGAACCTTGTTCTCCACCAGGTAATCCCTGATTGTGTCCCCATCTGTAGTTTCCAACATTCCTTAGTCAATCATGTGTGTCGAATCATGAAGGTATCTAATCAACTAAGAAACATGGAATGTATCACACACCTACTCTATCTATGGGGGTTAGTATAGGTGATTAAACAACATTCCTAACCTCTAAAAAACTATAACTACTTGATGATACATAGGGATACCATTCCACCACATCTAATCCTCTAAAATAATATTTTTTTGAGACTCTCATTAATACATGGACTCCCTAGTTTAAATCCAAGGGCCTATGATGTAGATCTATATAAAATTTCTATTATCTCTATTTAGTACCCATACATTGGTTGAAACAACATAACATTTTTGTCATTTTTTTCACCATTTATGGACTAACAAGAGTTGTCACTCTAATCCATATCTAGAATATGGGTGACCTAGATGGTCTCATATAAAAGGACTCAAAAGGTCTCATGGTGATAGCTATTATTATAGTCCAACAATGATAATGGAAAGTCATCCAACCAACTATGGAAAAAGATCAAAACACAAGATATGGGAAAATCCATCCACACCTAGATACTACACTATGTCTTCTCATCAGTATTGTGGCAAAACACAATAATCATCCAAAATTGTGTCCAAAATTCCTCATCCAGTTCCCTACAAAACAATGATGTAAATCAAAAAACATGGTCCGAGATAATAGATTAGGTTACATCAGTAATTTGGATGATATTTTGCATATAAAATGGTCGTAGACTCCCCAGTAAACACAAAAAATTTATTATATGGAAGTGTTCTGAATTTTTTGTTCAGTCATTAATCACCCAGATGTAATCATGGTCTTTCATGATCTATGGATTCCCTATTACAATTTCCTTATATATTTCTTTACCATTTCCACTCTACTATCTCTATTGAACGTTTAATACCTTCTGAATCCTAATGCTATATCTTCAATAGTTGACATGTAAGACAATGATAGAGGAACTCAGTGACACACTTCCGCGTACCTACCCACCGAAAATCCACATTGTTTCCTTGTACATATTCCACACATCAGGAAATAAAGTCAATGGAAAATTTTTAAACTCCCTCATAAATGACTCTTTCTTCGTTACTGGAACCACTTTACAACCATGAGAAAGTAAGGCATGCTTCCTTACATCATAAAATCTATCTGATGAATATACTGAGGATGTTAGGTTATAAAAATAAACATAGTCAATGCCTCTGAACTGATCATCCATCACGTGCAGAATAAGATGGTTATTTAACCCCATCGACTGAAGATAACAATCACCTCTCTCCTCTACCAGGGTCTTCTTTAATGAAGCCAAATTCATAGATGATTCCTACCCAATAAAATAATGGGAAATTATACTAAATGAATATTCCACCACATTTCCCTAACCTATAGTATGGACTATCTCGATGTCATCATCTTCTAGGAACTCCAATTAGTTCCTCTCTCTCAGATTCAAATCACTCTACCTGAATATATACATAATAATATAAGGTTTTTTGTTAAACACAAAGATCTATCCTAGAAATAGTTCAACCACATACTCAAAAAGAAGACATCCACATTCATCTTAAGGTCTTGAATAGTTTAGTTATACATGTGGGATCTCAACTACCTCAACAAATTTTCAATCATAGCCTTATTATATATCAATATGAAACCAAATCGATCTCTAGTGGCATAGTAAAACAATTCATTCTCTATTACCACCGCCAGTAGTTTCAAAATTGGACCACTGATCAATCTCTATATCAATTGATCGAAGGATCCCCTATATTTCTCTTGAAGATAAACAATTGTTTTTTCTACAGCATGGAGATCAATGGAGATGATACCCTAAAATAGATCGATATGAACATCATGTAGTACCCCAAGAAGGGACTAATCCACACCCGCAACACACTCTTGGTTGGCTCCAAAGGAAATAATTCATCATTCATAACTGGGTCTATAGATACTCCATTCATAGAAATGACATTACCAAATAACTATAACATAAATATATTACCATAACATTTGTGATCACATAGTAATTCTATGACCATACTTAAGTTCACTAATGCTCCTCCACTAATGTAGAGTAGATGAGTATGTCATCAAAGAAGATATCAAAAAAAAGTACATTTATATATGGATAATCTAGTAAATAAAAACCATAAATATAGTAGGGGAGTTCTTCACACTTAAATTCATCACCAAGAACTAATAATTTCTATAGTGACATTATAATTCCATCTTCAGAAGTTCTCCCTCATGAATCATCAATTGTTGGTATCTAGATATGAGATTGGCCATTGAGAATGAATTAGTGCCTTGTAACTGAGATAATATGGGTTAATCATCAGAAAGTGGTACTTTTTATTTATCATTTAATTTTTCAAGGGATTATAAACAACAAAAATCCACACACTCTTATCCACTCTTTATATGAATAAAACCATAGTTTACCAAGGTGAAAAATTAGGCCTGAAAAAAATATTCTCTTGAATGTACTACCAATTTACACTGTACTCTTATATTATGTTATGGGATAGTCAATATACTATAGGAGAAATTGGTATGGTCCTGGGGTGAATCTCAATATATAATTCCATATCTCACTTAGAAGGTATTATTGAAGAATCCTCAGGGAAGACATTCATAATGTCCTCCACTTCCAAAAGAATGTACATTCCTTAATATACCACTATTCAATGGTCTAAACTCACCGTATTATGGGTGATGGGATTCATAAGCGTGGATTCAATTTCCACTCATTGAACCCTGAGATCTCTCCCAACCATAATGGATAATCACTTCACATCTGACTGACGGCATACAAACTGCTTGAGATGAAAATCAATATGGAATTGAACTGGGCTGAACCAGTCCATACACATGATAAAATCATATGGTTTCATCATGCTGAATAATAAGATTCACATTTAAAACTATAAACCATGAAATATCGCACACAACTGGTAGATGAGTGATATTAAAGAATCACACCTAGTCATTACCTCAAGATATAGATGTTGGTCTAAAGTCTACAGTAGAAACTTATTCTCTCACACGAGGAATAAAGAGAGAAATTAATAACTCCCACCTATGTTTATTATTATAGATTAAATATTATAATAAACACATATCAACCCTTATATAATCTCATTTTTATCCTGGTCATAGCCCACCATGGCCTTCAACTACCCACAACAATGACTATCAGCTCCCCAGCTTGACGTGGTCCACCTTATAGTGGGGGTGCTAGGATCTCCAAGTGAAATCCTCCAAACAAAAATATTCCCCTTTTATATTCTTCAAATACTCTTCCAACACCTCCTCACTTTATTCTACCATTGCCACGTCTAAGAGATCTTAGATCACAAACTGCCTCGGCCATGGGGGTCCATCCGCTAGTTTTATATCTTCCTCAGCATGATCAATTATGAAATCATGAGCTATGTGACCTATCATGTTTAAATAATAACATTTACTATCTCTATAATGAATACATTCTATATAAAATCACTTATCAGCAAATAATCATTTCTAGATCTGATAATTAGAATGCATCATCCATTGGCATCTTGACGTCTGACTCTTGTAACATGTTACATGTAACTCTACCCAAAGGTGACAACCACCAACTCCAACAACCATGTGTCCCTATTTTAGGAATCTATTAATCACGATATCCTTCTCTAATACTACATCATGAGTTGGTAGGAACATGAAAAGAAGATTAGGTCGAATGTATCTACAGAGACCCTGCTCAAACTTCCTCTCCCAAAAGAAGTTCCCTCAAACCATATTGAGGGAGTAACATGTATGTTAAATGAAACATATGATGTACTCATACATTTACATATCACCTAGTTTTATAACAAAAACATACTTTATATGCTCTAATAGAAACCATGATAGTAAATAATCCTCAAAAATAGCTGTTGAAATTTGCTCCATGAGGGCATCATATCGACATTGTTCTGTATTACCAATCTCCTCGAGGACCTAGTTTCTCTTTGTAAATGATAAGATAATAGTGATACCATTTAATATTTTTTAGTACTAACCTGGATGAATAAAAGAAACACTAACTCCATCTATTCCTCCACTATCAGGGGATCTGGATTACCATGGAACTTTAGTGGCCTCTTGCACTGGAAATCTCTTTGAGAACTCAACATGTGTGCCTCTTCATCCTGAAATATCTTTACTAATTTCTACTAGATGGGTATGGGTGATACATCATTCCCAACTATAGGAAACACATAATTGTATGTTTCTTTAAGTGAGTCCACATCACACCTTAGATCTTCATCATAATCCCAAAACAATGTCTTGGATGGATGTCTTAACAGTGGCATCCTCAAATTGATCAGGACATACCACAATAAGATTAGAATATATATATATATATATTAATCATTAAGGATAGTAAAAGGAATATATTTTATATTATTCGAGAACCATTTATCCGTAAAACCAATGTTCTATTATGTCGATTTGACTTGAAGGTTTTCAAATTACTGGTGTATGGATACATCAGCCACCACACCAACACTGGCTTCCTTAACCTAAAATATATAGTTGATAAAATTTTTATTTTTTTCAATATGTCCCAAAAAAATCATTATCAGGTGAAAAAAAATTATACCATGGATTGAAGTTCCCTAATACCACTCTATAACAACCCAACATATTAGTCTTCTCGGGCTGGTGGAAAGCAAGAACAACACAATCTTGTGCCCAACCCATAGGCTATGGAGTAGACATAAGAATCTATAATGAATTCCATAAATTTGAAATCCTTTTTATATTATAACTATATGAATTCACCCAATAGTGTACATCCAAATGAATAGATAAATAATAAAAGAAAAAAATTTTTATAGTAACCCATTGATGTAATAACCTTGTGACAAATATAATCAAAATATAATAAAAAATACGAAATGTCTAAAGTGGAAATATATATACCTAACCAGAAAATATATCCCAACCTTACAACCACTAGAATAAATTAATTTTGGGAGAACTCATCTTCTAATACCCAATCCTGGTCAACACACAGAGTTATCACTATGATTCACTGTAATCACTACTTATCTATATGTTCATGAAAAAGACATGACACATCTAAGAAAATCTTCAATAAGGGTGAGTATATACATACCTAGTAGGACACACATAAAAATAAAATGATTTTTTTAATAGAAATAAAAAAATAGTCAGATCAACCCAAATCAACATATATATATATATATACCCAAAAGGAATCCTAGGAGAGAGAGAAAGGGGTTATCCATCTCATAGCCCATCCAAAGTGGATGAGTAACCTTGAATCTCAAGTAGTCCATTACTGATGCCAAGAATTATATGAAACCAAACTAGAATATGTATCAAGGGGCACACTCTGAACAGTCATGCCGATAATAGAGGGAGACATAACTATAGTGGATGACATATATCCCTCTAAAGTTCGAAGATGGGGGAGTACTACTCCTTAGATAGAGAACCCATGCTTATGCTAGGGAGTACCATCTCTAGATGTATTAATAACTTGGGGAACCTGCAACCTAATGTGGAAGGAGAGTGTTTACCCCATCATCTCTTATATAGTATAGGGAAACCATTCTCTACTATAATAGGGGATTACCAACACGGACATCGCACTGCTATTATGGAGAACCCATGCCCAGGTTCAACATGGGTGTGATGACCCTGATATCTATCCAGTGGTCCTTCTGTGATAACTTCCATATTGAAGGGATTCAAAAAAAATCACCATGGTCATAAAATATCCCATTGTATTTCTTATATCACAAAAAAGGACATCATTTTGTTATATGATAAAAACACTCTAGATAGTTCACTTGTGGTAAAAAATTTGAGTACAAACTATGGAGATACATGAGAATGAAGTCAAGGGTGGGAATACAAAACATATAGGGGTAACCATGGAATGTGATCCCACCTCATCACATGGTTGTTTTATTCTCTAGACATGATTTGGAATCCATTCCATAGTATATGGAGTGTATGGATCATAAATGGCATGTCATATTAACTATGGGCTTTCCTAAGTCCCCATGGATGTGGACCTAGTCATGCCCAGATACCAGCCCATTACTATGTAAACCAGGTGTAAATGGGAATACGAACCACAAGTGATCATGTTCATGTGCTAGTTGGTATAGAATGGCCACCTATTTGTGGTCACATAGTTTATGGGTCCATACACATGGTGTATAATCCTTAACATTTCAAAAACATCATCACTATATCTAGGGGATACATGTTATGTGTTCTTCAAACTACATGTTGAGTAGTTATGGGTTTTATCATAAGTTAATATAATTCTACTGGATCTCTAGATACACATTCTCTATCACATTCCTCATCGATCAGCCACTCTACAAATATGGGAATTACCTCTAGCTATCAATTTCGACCCTCCAAAAACCAAAAAACGAAATCCATTGGTCTCCTTAATTCCCACAACACCATGGGTCACCCTATGGTATCCTTCCCCTTAATATTTTCATAGTTAGGGACATTATCATACCACATAATTCCGAAATATATCTATAAATTACCAATACACTAGTCAAATCTTTATACCTCAATGAATCATGGAGTTTGATTGTGTTAAATACCACATCGAAGAAGTCAAACTGTAACCCTATAGGCCACCAGTGAAGAATGTGATAAATGGAGATGGGAAAAGAACATGAACAAAGGTGGGGTTGTCATAATAATATAATTATTAGATACAAATCATTTATGATAGATATCAAGGTTGAGAATAATGTATAATGATATTAAAATATAATAAAACAATTTATTTAATCAAAGGGGTCTTAAGAAATGAGTGAAATCACTAATAAAAAAATGATATTAAATCCATTCTTTTAGAAGTTAATAAATATGGAGTAATAATTAATTTATGAGTCATATGTAAAAAAGGACCAATCATTGGTGATGAATTCATTTTCCATCATTGTAAAAGACCCTCTATTTCTTCTACATCTTGATCCACCTTGATTTGATCATCGTTCATCCTCTAATTCTAATTCATCAACGAGGAACACTCTAATCCCTTTTCCAGGTCTTAAAATGATTATGTGGATGAGATATGGGAAATATTCAGAAGTTCGCATTTATAGTCTTTTTTAAATAGGTAATTTGATAAAATAGTCAATCAAATTATAAAGTTCGTTAAATTAGACTCACTCACCAATGGCTGCATCATCTATACATTCGATGTCGACCAAACTCAGGTCATTCCTAGGTTAAACACAAAATCTAGGAATCAAACATTATCTCAGATTTTGGTTATGATTCTCTATTTGAAATTTATTAAATTATTGCTTAAAAACGGAACATGTGTGATATTAATATTTTTATTATATGGATTCTTGGCTCATCGGGTTTCATAATTTGAGACCATATTAATGTATGGATCTAAAAATATTACTTGATATATCACAAAATCATGAAAGTTAAAAAATAATTTCACTATAATAAATTTTAATTTGCCTACAACTAATAAATAGGTATTTGATATAATTTACGAAACACGTATTTACGCTCATCAATAATGAATTAGAAAATTGGGGGAATTGAAAGTTGTTAGCTTTATCATTATCTCAAAAATACAGAAATAGTTACTTCATTAAATTTTAATACATATGATCTAACATTACCAAGATGATTTTTTCTATAATTATATAATTTTATTTGGCTTCAAATATGATTATATATTTTTTGGGTATCTTGTTTGTAAAATATATGATATTCATTCATTAGTTAGAATAGTTATTATATACATAATAATTAAATGTTTTACTGAATGTTGAATTAAGTAGATGATATACGAATTATAGATATGACTTATCCTTTATATAAAGAAATAATGTCAGGGTTCATTCTAATCTCACCTATAACTGGAATTGTCACCTTGGAAATTAAAAAGAGAACTATATAAATATACTCTATGAGAATGTATTGCTAGATATACTTTATTAGAATCATTTGATTCATGTGAATTTTTTTTATTACAAAATATTTCAATGGAATATATGAATAAAAATTAATAATGTTCTAGTGATTTACTAGATCAAATATATAATTATTCATGTGGGAAAATGTCTTTCCATGCATTTCGGGATTTTAGTTACTTCACCAATTATTTCAACGACTATAGTTAGACATTTTTTCTGTATCTGACAATAAAAAATTATAAAATATTTTGAAACATAAAATTCATTAAAAAACATGAAGATAAAATCAACTTTGAAAATTTTTAATATTATCTAATAATTTTGGGGTTAATAAATGATATAGAAATCAACTAACTATCCCAATGATTGAGTACTTTTTTATAACTCAAAACTCCATGAATATCATACTAGAATATTGTTATATAGGGAAAGAATCATACCTTATTGGTTAGGGTTTGATATATGATGAGTTTTTGTTACCATTATATTTCATTTTGGGGTTATGATCTAGATATCACCACATCCATACATAAATACATTCTATCTAAAGAAATATTAAAGATGAAACATGAGACATACTATTCAAAACATATGTATTTATATTTTATTTTTATTTTCAATTGGTAAGAAATAAGAATTGGATTCATTTCTAATAATCTTAGAATTATATTATATAAAATAATTCTTTTGTTATCCTAAAGAAACTAACAAGCCTACAGGGGTCATTAACTCCATTGGTCTCAAATAACTATTTAGGAATTAATAACCATGAAACAGAAAATAACTAAAAAACATAGTAGTATTGTAATTTTATTTAATGAGGTAAAACTAATAAGTAATAATAAAATAGATTTCAATAAAATTATATTTTCATGATTAAGAAAATTAACTGACTAAACTATTTCAATTAGGTTGAACTAAATAAGAATCCGAAATGAAAATATGAATGGAAATAAACTAAGTTTATGGATGGTTTATCCAAATTAAAATAACTCAAGATAAGTGGTGAATATAAAAAAACATCATACAAATGAATTTTATGGTAACTAGATTTTCCTCTCTTCCGCAAATAGAACTACCTAATAGGAAAATTCCTTCCTAATAAGAGATATATATTCAACCTAATTGCAGTAAAAGAAATTGAAATGCGGAAGTTGGATGTAATGATGGATCTCACTCCCTCAATCTTCTAAACTATATATTTTATCCCATAATAACCTTCACTCTCACATGGACCTATGGAACACAATATATAATAAATAATAATGATATTATAAATAAAATATAACCACCCACATAAGAAAAAAATAATTAAAGCACCTTGGTATATACTACCTTCATCAATTATTAGACCCCACTTAACAAACCAAACCAATCAAAATATCCCTTCTAAAAATTTAATAATTAATATACATATAATAGGTTATATAAAAGTTAAATCTAAAAAAAATATGTCAGGTATCAAAGAGAGAATTTATTTTTTATATATGATGTGTATCATAGGAATTATAATGTTACAAAATGAACAGACAAATAAGAAGAAAAATATTTGATACTTGGAACACCATTAGTCTATATAGATCTTTTTCCTTCCACTCATGTTTAGATATTCCACTCATTTATGGGAGTATAATCCCATATATATGATAATATCTATTTCATGTATTTATACTTATCTATATCCATATATTCCTTATTTATATTGTTCTCAATATCTATCCAATGAATCTCATAAGGTATCTATCATTTTAAATATTGCATGATATTCATAGAATCGATATTTCATAATCCACATTTATCTTACATAATATTTACTATATATTCCCATGTCTTAAATTCTTTTTATATTAGATATACATCTTAAACATACCTTGTTGTTGGATCACTTGAATTGGCATCCTCCACCATAGATGTGGGCATTAATCCATGTGAAATTATCCCATACGATATCTAAAAATGATAACGAATATATCTTATAAAAATACAGTAATTTAATTTTAATATCTTTTTAATATCATTATGTTCTGTTAGATATTGTGATTACATTAAAATGGACTCTTAATTTTCACATTTATTACATGTTTCTTTCATTTTTTGGAAGGGAATCGCATTGTATTAAATTTTCTAACATATACTGAGTACATCAACATCATAATAGACCACTTAACCATATCTTCTGAACATCATCACCTCATTAAGGCGAAAGGTGGTAACCCACACCACAATATCCATAATTTACTTCATTTTTATTCATTTCTATTCCATTTCATCCTAAATCAAATCTAGATATTATATGACGAAAATGATACAAAACTTATAAAAATTAGGGCCACTAATTATAAATTATACTCCAAAATCAGGGGATTCATACATCAATATATATTAATAAAATTTTATCAACAAATACCACAACAATTAAACACATTTTTTCATCAATAATATATCTCAAATCAACTAATAAGAGGAACCCATTTAACCACTATTCAAACATATTTATCAATAATATAATCAATTATCTATTGGTAAAAAATATTTTATGAATAAAAAAATATCTCTTTAATTAAACATTTTTCAGATAAATTAATCAATCATGACTTTTACACATCACCTTTGAAATTGATGAGCCTATCATAACATCCAGTTAATATTCGTAATCCATTATTAGTAAGCATGCCACCTGTGATCTAACTTGTAGTTTTCCACTCATCACCCAATGTAATAATTAAAATGTGTTTATTCCCATTATATTAATATGTGATCCTAACCATAGGCTTTAAAAGGTTCTTAAATAATCGTCCTATAACAATTAGGACCATATGACTCTGAAACATACGGGAATGTTCTTAAATGATATAATTACATATAAGTCCCAAAAAAGGTATATAGATAAATATTCATATAGTATAATAAAATGAAAATTATAATGATAATAACATCTTCGATATGTCCCCCCTACTTCCCTATACTATATGTACTCGTGAAAATGAAAATGAAACAAAATTAATGATTCAAACGCTCTAGTTTTTTTACTATTACATTTTCTGAAATACATGCTCTAATATGTCTAACATACACCACCCAAACCCAAAATAATAACTTGTTTTATCATTAATTGTTGATTTTCTAGCCAATAGTGAAGACTCGGTTTTTATAGAAAAATATTTTTCTTATTTTTTCTATTCAATTTTGGATATTTTTTCTCAAGAGGGTAATTAATAAAACATAGAAAATGATAAGTCATGTTTTCCTTAAATCCGATGAAAACCCTAACATATTATACTCATAATTAAAACATATATTTTATTCCCAAAAAATCACCCCCTCCACACATAGTTGAGAAACTTAAAATTATAAAAAATACTAAGAGTAAAGTCATAAATGGATAAAATAGCCATGGAATATTTATTTTTACTAACAAGTAGATTCATGGATTATATAGGACAAAGGAGGTCAAATGAAATGTTCTATATCAGGGATAATGTATTAATAATAATAATAACTCAATAATGTTAATAGTTACATAATATAATCATAGCATTGGATGTTTCTTAGAGTGATTTATTGGTGAAAAAATTTGTCAATATTTCACTCTAGAGAAATAGGGTATAATAAATAATATTAATAACTAGTTGAAAACCTACTTAGGATTGGGAAATATGATAAAATAAAATCACTATTTTCATTTAATATTAATAATAATATAATTGGAATAAATTTATTAAATACAATGTACGAAAAAAATTGAAGGATAATCTTATCATGATAAATAAACAAGTCCACCAAAATAATTACTCTTAATAGTTTAACTCTTATGTTTATTTTATTCAATAACCCCCATTTAACTCATTTTTATTTATCAAAAATAAAATCTAAAAGAAGTAATTAGGGGGATTACAAAAATACCACATCACAAATAAAAAATTAGCAAATAACCATGTATTCAATATGAATTTTAAATTTAAAATTAATAAAACTATTTCAATGTTATAATGTTGTAAAAAATAAATCATTAAAACAAATAATTCACTTTCCTCATGATTGTCATCTAATTATCATTTTTTATTATTATTTTATATATAAACATATAAAAGTAAATAAAATTTTAAAAGAACAAGATCTATGCACATTAATGATCAAATATATTGGAGGATAATGACACTAAATTATATGATTTTGAATTGAAAAAAAAATCTATAAAATAAGTAGAATAAAATAATATGGTTTCTTCATAAAAAATACTTTGGTTTAGGTTTTTATTCTCCACTTTACCTCATTGATCGCATAATAGGGGTATCATATAAAGATAATGATCTTATATTTACCAAACACTAAATTAGTATCTTATATTTTCTATATCGTCTATTTATCCCATTTGAAAATATCCTAAAATATTTATTATTGAGAAATCATAAAAGTGGTATTATTTTTAAGAAGAAATTCAATGGAAATCCAGACATTATAATCCTCCACTCATTATTCTTCTTATGTGGTTCCATCTTTAAATTCTTAATTAATTTCTCCAATTTTTATATCCATTATATCATGTATAGTTCTGAACATATTCATTATAGGATTATTCTTCATTCCTCATTTACT
This sequence comes from Viscum album, assembly GCA_963277665.1. Lineage (NCBI taxonomy): Eukaryota > Viridiplantae > Streptophyta > Magnoliopsida > Santalales > Viscaceae > Viscum > Viscum album. The sequence continues at coordinate 2,128,172,429 of OY728127.1, read as the reverse complement.
CAAAACCTATATATTCCCCATCTATCAATATTTTAGAATTGCAATCTAAAAGAGGACATTCTTAATATTCTGCCTTGAATTTAGTGACTTCTTTAGAAAACTACTTTTTTACTTCATCGCCATTGGATGTTTACATGGTTATTTTCTTTTAATCTTCATATGAAATAACCGTGATCACCATGATTTCCAATTCCCATTTTAACACTTCTTCCTTGATTTGGAGTTTCTCCCAAAGACTCATGTGCAGTTTTGGTACCCTAGTTTAAATAGGATGCTCCCAATCATGTATTTATATCTTCTATAGGAGTATCAAAATCATTTAGTATGATTTAAATGTTTTTTATTTATTATACCTATAGTAATAGAATAAAAACACCGAATTCATAAAAAAAATAAACAAACTATGATAAAATAAAAAACAAAAAATGTTTGGAAAAGCTTTTTCTATCTATAAAATTTATAAGATAATATTCCACTTAAATGATTTAAAAATCAGGGTGGAGTCATATGTGGAATTACAACCTAAGGTAAGAAATAAATATTTATTAATTTATAAATGTGGAACAAAAAAATACAAAAACTAGGATGTAATAATTAATGAATCAAAAATATTAAGGTTGATCCCATTATGAACAAGAACAAAGAATTTAATCACATTGTTATTTATTTATTTATTTAACTAAATTAACTAATCAAACTAATATAAATAGATTATACTAACTTAAAAAATAAATTGGTAGGACTAATATAAGTAAACAGAAACTAAGTAAGGTTACATAAAACTAAAACAACTCACATTCACTTGTGAAAATAGATATACCATTGGCCCTATGAATTATTGGGGTAACTAGATTTCCCACTAAGCCTCATCTATAAATTCCATATATAACTGATCCCTCTATATAAATAATAAATTATAAATCTTGAACATTACTTTTAATATTAATATGGAATTCAAAGCTATTACTATATTTTTATCCCCAACTCCCTTCAACTATACAGGTTTTCATTCCCTAGACACCATAACTATCTCTAGGAACTAGAGAATTAGATATATGATGAGGCCCATTGTAATTATTCATTGAAGAATAAAATGTGAAAATAAAAAAAAATATTAACCACTCAGGTACACACCCCATTCATCATGTCTCATCCCATCCTATGAAACTTATCCACTCATACTCGCTCTAAAAATTTAAATAATTTAGAAAAATAGAAAATGGGAAATTATTCATGGATATATAATAATGATTTTATGTCACCATAGAAGAATTAATTTTATTTTTTTGATGTTTTTTCAAATGAATTCTAAAGATACAAAATAAAATTACTGACGTAAAATAAATAAATGCTATAAATAACCTGTGTAGTTAATATAGATCCTCAATTTTCCATACTCTCTTTCATCTTTTCTATTCAATCCTCCACTAGGATTATGCCAAAGAGGATTACAATCAATATCATTGATAATATCTCTATTAACTATCCTTAGCTTTAATAATATCTTCCCCCTTTATCATATAGGTCATATGCATCCCAAGAATCTATAATAATATATAACCATTTAAATTTAACTTGGTATGTGTTGAATCCCCATGTGATAATCCACTTATATCATTTATGTTTTATAACATTTATATTTACTCCGAATATCTGTATATCATTGGATATTAGATATATATCCTCAACATACTTTTTCATTGGATCCATTAAATAAGACTCCACCACCACTTATTATATAAATTATTCAATGTGAAAAATTTCCCTCTAATCTCCTGAAAATATATCAAATATGTCTATGAGAAACAGAGTGACTGCAATTTTAAATGTTTTTTATATCAATAGGCTATAGTGTGATATTATGCCTATAATCTAATATGATTCCATGCTCTAGGTAGTGGTGTGTTGTTCTAATGTGGTGTTTGGAAAATTATCATCAATATGTGATATCTATTATATCTATCACTTCCATATAAGAATAAACCATTCCACTATATTTTCTCTGTTATATATTCTCCTCATTGGGCAAAGTGGTGTCTCCAACCACAACCTCCTCTATTTCATTCATATTTTTTAATTTTATTTTATTCATTCTAAAAAATAAATCTACAATTTACTGAATAAAAAATAAAAATTAAAGGGAAATAATTATCAGTAATTATCAATAATACTCCAAAATTATATGATTTATACTTAAAATTTTATATATAAAATTTGGACATAAGAAAATTGAGGGATATAATTTCTATAAACACCCTCAAAAAATATTTGGTTCATAACCTATATATATCATGAGATGAAATATACACACACATGTGTCAGTTGAATGAAATATGACCATAGATATATTTAAGAATAGAAAAAAATATTCATTAGAAAAATGCTTAGCTAGTTCCAAAAGGTATTTTTTAAGGTTAAATATCTCATGTTATATAAAAACCTCTATGGTATTATAGTATTCATCTTGAAACAAAAATTTAATGGTTTCTTGATTCATATGATTTTGAAGAACTTTCTATATTAGATAAAACTACTACATACCAAAACTCTATTGGGAGTTCTAATCCAAAAAATGTTTTGAATCCATTAAATATGAAATATACTCCATCTAAAATAACCATTCATCAATCATGGTGGGTGATTATGAATTTGTAGGGCCCCTTGGGTGAATATAGATTTTTTTAATGAATACGTAGAAGTATGGTAGAGTGTAAAACTATAAAGCATGCCTAGTGGAATATGTTTATAATAATATTCTTGGCGTAGGAAATGATGAATCATTTTCACCTAATATGATGATAAAGTTCACTCAGATATTGATTTATATAGAAGATAGTTTATATATATATAATTTGGATTATAATTCCAATTTCTATATTAGGTATTTAATATAGGACATTTAAATATGAAATATGAAATATAATCTTTCTAAATTAACCATGCTTAGATCATGGTGGGTGATTATGAATTGGCAGGACCCCAAGGGTGAAGGTAGATTTTCTGAATGAATATGTAGAAGTATGGTAGAGTGTCAAACTATTAACCATTACTTGTGGAATATGTTTATAATAATGTTCATCGTGTAGGAAAGGATGAATCCTTTTCACATAATATGATGATAAATTTCCCTCAAATATTGATCTATAAAAATGGTTTTGAAGTTCCAAATTAGTCTGTTAAGGTATTATAGTTACAATTGTCCATTCAATGAATGAAGTAATGATATCCGACTTAGAATTTCTTTTTTAATTATATAATCCAAGATAATAGTTCCATATAAAATCATTTTTATTCTAGTATATATTAGTTGAATAGTGGTAGTGTTATAGTATTGATGATTTTGTATGTGGATAAAATTCTTATAATCTAAAATGGAATTCCAACACTACATTCAGATATTATCATATCTTTGAAAATTAATCTATATAAAATACATAGGTGAATCAGAAATAATTTTTTGTATGTAGATCTATAGAGATAGATCTAATAGATTTCTTAGATGTTGTTAGGACACAAAAATAGTCAGTGTTAAAGTAGTTTAACAAGGAGAATTCAAAAATGGGACTTTAAAGCTATTAAATAGAATGAATCGTAATATGACTAAAGAACATTATTTGGAGTTAGAATTTATGGATAGTGTTTTATATATACATATCATCTAATCTACAATGTATTCAATTCATTATAATCAGTCAGATTTCATTTATTGTCTATTAATAACTACTAGATAACAACACAATGTAGATAATATTCATTGGATTAACATCATGAAAATACATAAGTACATAATAAGTATTATGTTTATATTCATATTATATATAAATTATGATGATCTATATGTAAAGGAATAAAATTATGGGAGTTTCAAATAATATTCTATTGTAATGAGATCTTAATTTGGTTTTTGTTTTCCCAAAATTTCGGAACTATTAGTGGAATATTTCTAATATATTAAATATATAAAATATGTTAAAAATATTCATATGAAATCAGTAAATTATATGCTATAAAGGTGTAAATTAGGGAAATTGTTTTATTTCTATTCATTAGGTTGTTTCTATAATAAATGATGAAACCAAAATCTACTATAGAAGAATTGGAAGAATTTATCATGAAATGGATTTTCAATATTACCAAAAAACCCAAAATGTGATTTGAAAATACAATCTTATAAGAGAGATCATCCAGAGGGTTTATATTAGGACGTATTAGGTGATGAAATATGAAAAGGTAACAAATCTATTGATGAATCTATTAGCATAGATGATGTATGAGGGGAATTTTTAATTTCATGGAATATGATTTATAATATCCATATATAATTATATAATAATGTGTATTGATTTCAAAATAAATCGTGATATCCATTTATCATTATTTTATCCGATGAAATCTATTATAGAAAAAACTGATGAATAAAATAATCCACTCAAAGAATGAATTTTAGTTTTCCAAAAAATTACGTTCATCATAGTGTATTATTGGTTGTGATTATATGTTAAGATTCACCAGAGTATAGGAATATTAGGATCATAAGGGGATAATTAATATTTGAAATTTCTGGATAAATTATATTGATGGGATTGAAATACAATTAAAGATAGAATTTTTTTTATACATATGAAAAAAAATTTTTTTCTTTAGTTGTCATCATAACTATCATAATACCGTTCATACTCGTATTCCATTATTTCACAAGATTAAGGCCTTAGATAATTGGGTTGGTTAGTTACGCTTATTATGATATTTTTTGTTATAGTTCATAAAAGATGGTATTTTTACACCTATATTGTGAGATAATACATCTACACATTTTTTTGAATTAGAAGGATTAATGTCTTGGTGATTATTAGTCGTGTCACATTTTTTATGCTTGGATACATAGATGAGATTTGTGTGATTGAATCATATATATTATGAATAACATGTGATGTATTCATCAACCAATAATGTATTTTCCAAATAATCAAGAAATTATGATATCAAATATACTGTATTTACATTGTTCCAAGGGTATTGGCCTCTCATAATTTCAGAAAATGGATTATATATTCATATATACAATGAATATGATAAACATTATGGTGGTTATTTTTATTGATGATTTTAGAATGTTAGATAGGGATCACAAAAAAAACCCTTTCTAGCATATACATCAAAAATGAAAATCTATAGACATCTCTATTCTTAAATTTATGATAGATAGAAATCATATTTTTCTCAATTGTACTAAATCCCACTTGGCCGCTTGTTTCATCCCCTATATATGTTTTGTTTTTTTTTGAAAAAAATATTTCATCTAAAAAAAGAGTGTTTGAGAACCATATAAAAAACGTTTTTGATGAATTTTTATATAATATTTAGGTTTTTTCATATATAGAATATTGATTTTTTACATTAAGAATATTTATTAACATTAACTAAATGGTTATATCATATTTCATGATATAAACTATATTTTATGTAGAGACATTGATGTGATGTTTACTTTTGTAAATGATTTGTATCATATTGTGATAATGGATTCACCTTTTTTCCATATCATAACTTGTGATTGGAATATGATATAGTTTCATCAGATTTCAGTTCATGGATTAGTATTTAATCATACATTGGTTTATCATTGTATATAAACCAATACTATGGATTTATTAATGAATTTCAATACTAAATAAATTCTTTGAAATTTTCAATTAATGGAACTCACCAAAATGATATAATGGTTATTTTCCCTATGATGGTATCTAATGAAATGATTCTAGAGAATGCTTCATTTATTTGTTGTTTTAAATATATATGATGTGATCCATACTATTATTTTACCCTATAATTATGAAATATAGTACCAAATTGACATCGATCATGATCATTCCCTCTATCTTAGAGATTTTACTAGAACCCCTTTGGTGGAAGGTAATCCTGATTATCAAATCATTTATCTATGGATCATATAAAATATACGGAGGAAGGATGATGTTGGTTTTTTATAATTGATATTAATATAACATAGGATTAAGAATAAAATATATATTTCATTGAATAAAAAATATGTTATTATGATTTTAAACTTCATTTTTATATCCCATTAAATCTGTTATAGATCGATCTAAAAATTCATGAGTTTCTTCCACTAATAGATAATTTTTTAACTATTTAAATATCATCACCTAAGACTGTTAGGGATAACATTTTGAAGGAATGAATTCATTTTTATTCCATATTACTTTTTATGTACAATTATTGGAATAATTTAAAAGGCTGTTTTTTTTGAATTATATAACTTTTGATTTTCAAATCTATTACCAAGGATGAAATATGAGTTAATTTCATTATGTTAGTAAGTAGAAAATTAGATAAAAACTATAAATATCTTTAATGATTCTCAAATATCTTTTATAATTGTAAAAAATTTGATAGAATGTGTTTCATACTGATTATTCTATATTAATAATTATGAGAGGAAATGGGATTTCAATCTCATTGGTTTCCCTCAAATTTCCTTGATAGTATATAGTTGTTATATGGATTTCTAATCACACCCACTAAATGATGATGATTTATTGATTATAAGGTTAAGCCGTGTCTAGTGAAACCCTAAAAATAGAATGGATGTATTTAGATGATAATAAAGAAATGAATGATATAACATTATATTTTTTATAATTTTGTGAAGGAATGTCAGTAGGAAAAGTCAAAATTTTCTCAACTAATTGGGAATCATGCACTCATGTATTGATGTTTTAATCAATGATATTACTAAAGGATGGAGGTATATGGCCCGAAATGTGTGGTAATTGTTTAAAATATGGATTTTTTAGACAGGGTCAGAAATGTTGGATGTTTTAGTTAATCCTGGATGATAATTAGCATGTGAAGAAGACGATGGAAAAATTATGTTAGCTATCATTGTAATATCATAGTGTAGATATATATAAATTTTAATAGTTTCCTTGATATATTTATCACAAAAATAGTAGTTACTATGGAATTTTATGTGGAATGTTATGAAATAACATTACATATTGGGGCATATATCACATGTAACGTATTTTAATTACTCAATATGAGGTATAATTAATCATTTTTATGGGTTATAGTGTTAATTTTTATAGGGTGTGAAATACAACTAAATAGGAATATTATGTCCTATATAGGTTCTACATCAAGGCTTATATAGTGGGATTGTTGGGTTTTTTAAGAGGATAATCCCTTAGTGGGATATATGTGTAATGATGAAATCACAGGATGATTAAATTTTTAATTCAAGATCATTGAAAACAAAATGGTGGTTAATAAATTATTATATTTTCCAATTTCAAACCTAGAAATTGGATGCATGAAAAATCATGTTAGAAGTATTATACACTCTATAATTGAAGTAGATATTTTTTAGGGATTTAATATTCATTATTTTGTGACCAATTATGTTATGTTGGTTGAATATAAATTTAAATGAGTGGGTACTAGGTTATAGTAATAAATAATGTTTGGAACTATTATTATTCACCAAGGATAAAAATATATATGTTGTAAAAGTTTGGGATTGGGTTAATACTTTTTATGAAATATCTATTTAATAAATATTGATGAAATGTTGATCAATGGGTTTTAGTAGTATGGTTGTATGGGATTCCATAAAAATAGGGGAGTCCTAATGATGGTAGATAGGGAATGGGGATTGATTATTTACATTGGTAACCATTTAGATATTCTTGAAAATATTTTAGAGGAAGTGTGGAAGATGTTTTAAAATTCTTGGGGAAAATATGAAACATTGTACCCTATAATATTTAGATTTATAATATTTCCACCATATAGTCATTGGGGAAGTGTGAGGATTTCAATTACAATAATTTCTTTCTGATATATCATCACGTGGTCACTAAGTATATGACACATTATTGGAATAATGATATTTTTTCATATTTTAACATACAGGTGAAATGGAACATATGTAGACTAGATCATGGATTAAATAAAGGTTTAAATGAACTTATTAGGTATATTTTGGGTCTACATGTTTACAACTACATTTATTATTAGTTACGTATAGGAGAAATTATGCATGAGTGTGGGTTTTATCTGACAGACTGATGATGGTATGTTTTATTAAGATATGGATTAAAAGAAAAGTGATATTCTATTACGACTTATGAGAGTTATTATGCTTATGTTCTTATTTATAGATTGTATTATCCATCCTTTATTGAATATAATAGTTGGAAAATGTATCAATTAACAAACCCAAACATTGTACATATTAAAAATATAATCATAATCAGACTCATATAAATAATTATTCTCATGGAATGATTATGGTAATATTAATAAAGAATTATTCATCATTTAGGTAATGATTTGATTGTACTATTCCATAGCGATATGATGGTGTGTAGGAAAATTAAACTTGGTTTTATTTCTCCTTGGTTATGTGAATATATTTTCATTAGTTTAAATTATATTGTGCACTGTTTATACATCACCTGTTTATCATAATAGATATGGTATTTTTTCAGGGAAGTGTTTTATGCCTTCTATAAATATTTTTGGTTTTTATGGTTGGAATACACTATGGTATGATGAGAAATAATGTTGTTTCATGTAGTTATTTTATAATATTTATTAGTGATTCTTTGTAAGTAGATATTTGTGGGTATTAATGGGAGAATATTGATATTTATGTGCACTTATATTATTCAAATTCCAAATATAATTATTGTTTAATCGATATATTGACCAACCATTTAGCGGTGAAAATCACAGTGGTTGGTAGAATTATTGAAATAGTATTTTCCACTATTTGTTAAAGAAGAGTTTTGTGTCTAGTTTTATAAGGATCAAAATAAATTTATGGTTTTATAAATGTAATTCTTGAAATATAGGTTTAAAAAATCTTATAAACTTGTCTTATTAAATATAATTGAGAGGTTCTTCCGGGTGTTATGAACTGTGGTTATTGATGGGGACTTTTATTGGAGAGTATTGAACTAGTTTTTTTTTTATTTTTGATAAATTTCCTTTTTTTATGAAATGGTCCATTATAACTGGATTCATGAATCATTATTAGGCAGATCATACAATAATGGATTAGGGATGATGAATAGGCAACATGGTTACCGAACACTATGAAGCCTATATTTTTCAAGACATTGTCTTTTCCATAGTCATTGAATGGTCATGAGGGACAATATTTTCATGAAATATATTAACTAAAAATTGTAACATAAACTAGATTTTAACTAATATTTTTCTTATTTTGGTCCCATTATATTCTTCTAACTTATATCACTCATTTTTTGGAAAAAAATCGTTAAGTTCATCCATCTCTATATCATATATTTTATGTAATGGTTTGATGGATATAAACATATATGTTAAGTGACTATAGGTATATTTTTATTTTCTTATTATTTATATTCTCTTAATATAAACCCTTTTCATATAGGTTTTACTTGAGATTTCATATTTTCACGATTAAATTTAGGGATTTTGTTTCTAGTGTCTTATTGAATGGAATGAGGTTACGGATCATGCTAATTGTTGTAAATATTTTGATAATTAAATTATTATGGTATGTAAACTCTCCTATACTCTATATATATTAAATATTTATGGATTTAATATAAATAGTTTCATTAAAATATTTTTTTCCATATATTTATTTGGTTGATGGTGAAATGATTTCTTGGACGAATAAAATATTTTATTGTTTATATTTTGACATTAACAAAAGGTTTGGATTTTTTATGTTTCTGGGTTTATTTTAAAAATGGTGGTTTTGAGTTAAATAAAATATTATCTAATCATATAATTGAGTATATGTTAATGCTTTGATTTTTTATTTTTATTGTTATTATTTTTGTTTCATTTTTCTATTAAGTTATATATATTAGGGCATCAATTCTGTTGATTTTACAAAATGATGTTGTCGGTGTCAAAGGGTGGATCCAAGGATCATGTTATGAATTTTATAGGAGGTTATATAATTTATTTTCAAAATATATAAAGGTACAAATTGAGTTACTAATGGATGGGTAATGGTTGTATGATGTTTATTTTATTTTCAAAACTAATTAAACATGAGTCAATAAGAAAACACATATCATTGGGGACCAGACCGATAATATAAATATAATGTTTTTGAAACTCCCACATGAGTGTGAGGACCGTGTATGACATTAAAAGGAGAAGTATAGTTGAATTTTCTCATTTCCCAAGTTTGTTATACCCCATCACGATTGGTACTTTGGGTCTAGGAATCCCTTATGTATGTTGCTTTCTTCGGGTTCATATGTTGTATTTTCATATTATAGATATCCATTTACATTATATTAAGTTCATTATGATATTATTTATTGTTGAATATATTGATTAATATTATGATTATGTATTCATTTCTTTATGGGGTAATAAATTTAAATGTTTGAGGAACATTTTGTAAAACTCAATAAATATTAATGGAGTTTTCAAATATGTGGTGTCTGTTTGTGAGGAGAATTTTAAAAATCCTAATAGGTATTGTACTTACTAATATTATCCCAATATAATTAATAAGGAGATTCATTGGGAAATATATATATATATATATATATATATTCCACTATTTTTAATAGGGAACTAGATTTAGGTGGATGAGTTTCCACTGAGGGGACCACAGATAATGATTTGTTCGTATAGGGGAGTTGATGAGAAGAATCAAACATATGAGTTTTGTGGGTAGCCTTATCTACTTGTATCATAGGGTTTTATTTATTTACATGTTTGGGTTTATTATAATTTTATCAATTTTTTTTAATGTTTCTACTATACATCACATGTGATCATGTTTATATCTTTTAGTTGTAATTGTTTATTTATTAAAATGACATTATGTTTGATATTTGGATATATAATATTAAAATTTTATTTCCCATGATGAATTAAGGGGTATGGTTTATCTTATCGTAAAAAAATCTCCAATGTTATTTTCAAATACCTCAATATTTATACCTTTTCATTGGTTATCAGAGAGATTCACCAAATCACTGGTCACACTATGACTTGATCTGGGTGTTTTTTAGTATATATAGTTTAGCTCATGATATTGTTTATCATGAATTTATTTTTGATATCATTAAAAGAATACAGACGGGGTAAACTAATCTAGGTCTCAATAATCGTATTTTTAGTTACCAATGGATACACCAATTATAAAAATTATTTTATCTGAATTATATGACTCTTATTCAATTAAAAATTATGGGAAGAATACCCAATATATCTATTTATTGTCAATTTGGAATAATTTTAATCAATATAAATAATTAATTTTATATCCTTTTATAGAGAATATATCATACATTTAGTGTGGTAAATCCCCTTATATATCAATATCTATCCTTATACACTATAAAAATAAAAATAAAAGTTTGATTCTCGGTTAGAAATTTCATCTAAATTATAGATATGAATTAATAAATAGAAAAAATTTATTTCATAAATGATTGGGAAAATAAAATGGATCATCTATGAATTATGGATTATTTTGAGGGGACAATATATTATACCGATGGAAGAGTTGTTTAGTCACCATCTTGATTAGAAGTATAAGTAACTTGTAAAATAAAACATATATATTTTCCCATATCGAAGAGTGAATATAAAATAGATTCCATTAAACTAGAATAATGGTAGAATAAATTAAAAATAATTTGGTAAAATATTCCATACACCCTAATTCTTTATCATGGGGTTACACATTCCGCCTTACTCAAAAATATGATGTGAAAATGTGTCTCTGAATTTGTTATCATTTTCTTAAAAATAACATGATGAAATTTTGTACAATTTTCATAGATATATGATTTATTTACAAAACTATATGAGGCTCAAAATATGAAAACTGTAGATATTTATTTATGGTATCATTACTTATTCATTAGAAAGAGAGGATTTACAATGTATTAAATTCATATAGTATGTATAATCTATGATTTTAGTGTAATTATTTTGGACTCAAAATATATTTACCTATTATAATAGATATAATGAATATAATCTTTTTATATTACATCAAAAAAAATTATTGTTTACGGAAAATATTCTCATATACATTAATATAAATGTAAATATAATATCTCTAATTTGTTATTTTTTTGGAAAAAAAGTTATATGAATATTATATAAATATTTACTTTTAGTTGATGTATGTACAATTCTTATGTAATTCGATAACAATAAAAGGGTTTTATGTTAACCCATTAATGATATAGTTAATTTAAGATAGGCCCAAAAAAACATGTTAAATATAATTCCAACGATTCCAATATATATAAATATATATACTGTCAATATAATGGTAGGAATTGATAAAGACACTCAAAGCCGCTAAACTCATTAAATAGAAAAATAATTTCCTTCAAGATAGTTGAATGTGAAGAGATATTTTAAAAAATATAAAATTGAAAAAACACATCACATTTACGAACACTTCCTTCATGTGGGTATGGATTTCAGATATATGATAATGCTTCAATGAATTTCATTTTTTATACCATCACAAAAAAATAATTTTGATAGAATATACCCTAAAAGAACTGATAGATTATAAGATAAATTAACTAAAAAATTTGTGTTTATGGTAGAAATCATTGAAATAAAGATTTATAAGAATTATCTATACATTGAAGAGTGTAAATACTTATTATATGAAAATAATGTAAATAATAACTTATATTTAGCTCAAAAAGATATACTGATGATGGTTATAGATAATTATATGTTGTGATTTCACAATCCATTACTATATTATGGATGAATCTTAATGTATCGAATATCTTTTGTCCCTAACCATGACTGGAATTATAAATTATCAAATATTCTTTTTTAAGTAATGGATAGAAATTTTAATCAAGTGCAATGGAAGACACCAAACCATTACATAATTTTTTATTAAAAATCTATATTTGATATCATTAAGGATCTATAATGAGTTGGTGTAATGAAAAAAAATAAGGTTTAATATAATGAATAAGAAAAACTTAATGTTAATGATTGATATGGAATTATTTATATGAAAATGGACATTATAATATGTAACATTAGAATTATAAAAAAATTATTATCTCTAAGATGATTATCATTTATCTATCTTCTCTACCCACCCAAGGAATACCTAGATATGAAAAAATATCCAAGATTTAGATTGGTTTTATGATATAAATATTGAGATTGTAACATACGGAAATATTTTCTAGTCATGTGATAAATTTAAATAAAAATGGAAGAAGGAAAAGAGTATGATGAAACCATTACCACTTCTAAAATGGATGAAATAAATCATTGTAGAATTTTTATTTCATATTATATAATCATATAAAGGATATAAATACAAAGAGCATAAATTGGATCAAATTAATATGAGTTTCCAATTCATCACAATTTTAGAATGCTTCATGATTGGTAAAATTGATCAGATATATATATCATCTAATAAGATAGGTTTCATGGAAAATTATTGTGAATTATAACTATGTAAAAATCTACAATTTAATTTAAATGTTTATTTTACTATGTAGAATTGATTAAGAATAATAATTTACTACAATTTTAAATCTCACATTATGATAGAAGTTCAATTTGGAAGGACTATTTAATCATTATAGGTCATTTCCATTGCCATATTTATGGAATTAAAAGGATTTAAGTGTCCACAAATGTTGGACCAGTGAGAAGGGTGTGTAATCAGTAGAGATATTTTAAAAGTTTCTATACAAAGAGATAAATCTCTAAAACTATTTAGTTTTTTATCCTATAATTTTATTCACCCAAGCTCACTCATATGTAATGATATGGGGGAAAAATTCCTTGAGTACTATTCAAAAATTGTTTAGTTTGAATTTGGTTACTTACTCCTTACATTGTTCATATATACCTCATAGAATGAAATTCTACTCACCTCCATCACAGATAAAATGTAATGTACAAAAGGAATCACACTTACAATAAAATAATGGTTGGAAAGAATCACCCTTGACCTATAAATACTATTTAGAACTAGTTATAAATGTTTATTTTAATAATTTAATAAATATTTCTTGAACTAAATATTCATAAAAAATAATTATGATCTCAAATTGAACCAGTATATTAGAGAACATTGAAATTTTACTACAAACTCAATGTTTTAGAACTTCTTCGTCCAAATTTTTTATCTTCTTAAACTCTCTATTTGGAACATATTAATCTTTAATATTTTTTATATGGAACATATTCTAACGATCTTCATTTAAATTTCACATAGTTCTCAATATTTTTATTTTCAATCAAAAAGTAACTTGTAACTATTTTTATAATAAGTCAATCTATTATAAATAAGTATGAAGTGTAGTCTAAAATTTTGAAAATATCATACATCTCATTATTCATTTAACTATCTTCAAAGACACCAAATAAATCAGCGTCAATAAAAATCAGCTAAAGTGCCTGGAATATTTTTAAAAATTTGAGAACTTCCACAAATCATAGTAAGAATCATAAACATTATATCAAGATTGTTGAACATTTAAAGAATAATTTAGAACAATTTATAATTTCATTAATTAATGGGACATCAAAAAAATTTAATTTAATTCCTTCAATTAATTCCTTCCAGAATAACTATTTTTAAAATCCATCATTTATGAAATTATTTTTGAAAACTATAGATTATTCTTTAGGTTAAATTTTAATTTATTTCTTTTATAAATGTCATTCATTTATGTCAAAGTGTTTCAAGATTAAGTACATTGACATAGAACCATTATATTTTTATTTGAGAGGAATTATACATATAATACTACATTTCCTGAATTCCTCCATATGGTAACACTCCATCTGATGGATTAAAGAAATTTCATCAGGTACATTCAATTATTTCCACCATTTGGAACATCTAAAATCATCCTTGAACTGGAATTACATTGTGTTCATGAAATCATTCTACATCCGTTAATAAATTTATATAACAATAGATTAATGGAATTATATATTGAAATTTCTACATCAAAAATTATATCAAATGAAGTCATAAAATTATCCATAAAAATTTAATCATGAAACCTCATTCTGTTATCCTTTTTTCTAGTAACATCACTCCAAAAAAATAGTTTGGAAAAATAAGTTCCACCAATATTTCTCAAACTAGTTACATAAGAATACATCATATTGGAATTATGAAAACTATTGTAACCTCACATAAAAATTGATAATTTAAAAATCATCATCATTATTCATATCATGAACATTCTAAAATGTACTTTAGGAAATTTTCAATCGTTCCATCATGAAATATTCTTCAAAAAATGATGTCATCAAACACTTTCATATTAAAAAAACCAAAACACCTTCAAGAAAGATATTGGTTTTTCAATGTACCCCATCAGATTTTTTATCATCATTAAAATAATTCATTTTCACACTAACCATTAAAATATATATTTTCATAAAGATAATTGACCTGACACCACATAGTCTTTTAAGGGAATTTTGTTGAAAAAATTTCATCACTCACTGGAAAGAATGTTTAAGACCATGATATTAATATACGACTACTAAATCATCTAACTTCTAGGATTTTAATTTATAGAACATGTACACCCCTTTCTATGATAACACCAACATAAAATTCACAAAAGTAATGGTGTAGTGTTTCACTAATCCCGCCTCTAAACCCTTTCAAAACAGAATCCAATTTAACATGGGGGTTACTCAATATGTTTTCTTAGGTCAATAGTGGATGATAAATATGTAATTTCATCCTTATTTACTCAAACTATTCAATTGTAAAATCTGTTGTGAATGCGTCTTAAATTTATACCTTTTTAGAGACATATTCTATATTTGTATCTCAAATTGATATTTTTTCCTCATTAAAATGACAGATAATATCACTCTAACTTGAATGGGAGTGTTTTATATAAATTTTATAGAAATTAACGGATCCCTTTTAAAAACAAATAATATTCCATGGTTTCTCAATTATGTCCCACAAATCATTAAGTTTGACTTTTATCGACATCATTAGAGTAAATGCATGAGTAGCTTGAAGATATTTAGATTAATTTTTTATCAACATTAAAAAAATATGATTTTAACAATTATAAAAAGGAAAACTATCTCCCATAAAAATGATTTCCTGGATATAAATTTTTGAACATGAGAATCCCCATCATAGTCAGAATCCATGAACCCATGTGAGATCAAATTATTATTTTTATTTTACATAAAGAGATAATTGAATGTTCCTTTGACATACCTTGAAAATATCTTGGTATTTTTCATATGTTATTCTTATAAATAACTTTGATCACTAAAAAATATTTTTATACCATAAATTATATCTATTCAAGATAGTATGAGATAGATTAAACTTTTGAAAAATATTAAAATTCATTCTTATTTAACAATTTTTTGTCTTCATCATTATTCATGTCATTAAAAAAATAAAAAGGTGTAGAAATATCATTCAAATATATCATGAAAATATAATTTAATAATTTTTTGACATAATTTTCTTGTGATTCAAATATAATGATTTTATTTTCCATTATCTATACCTTGACAAAGCGAATCATTTTCCCAATCATAGTCATCTCAATGAATGACTCCATATATTCAATTAATTCTTCTAACGTATGAAATTCCTCACCTATAATGATAATATCATTAATAAAATCAATATAAATAAATTTTCAATTACTATTTACTGTTATATAAATATTGTATTCAAATCTTACTGTAAAAAAGTTTAACATTTTTAAGAAATTATCTTTATTTTAAAAATAGTATTAGAGATCGTACATCTAACCATAAAATGATTTATTCCGCATATTTTTTTTATTTTCAATGAAAAATAAATCTTGTATATTAATATAAAAATATCACTAAACTTCACCATTTTGTAATAAAATCCTAAAATTCATCTGAAAAATGTTTTATCTATGATGGGAAGTAATTACAATGAATAATTAGATAATTATAATTCATAAAAGGGTTAAAGATTCATTAAAATAAATACCTTTTAAATTTCTATTACCATTAAAGATTAGTCTAGATTTATTTCATAAAACCTCCCTTTACTTATTGTACTTTTTCTAGATCACCTATTTTGTTCCTATTATGTTTTTTTACTTTAGGTATTTGAAAATTTTCAAATATATCATTCTTCCCAGTATACTCTAACGCATTATTTGGAGATTCTTTCCATTATTAATGTTCAAGAAATTGTGATAGTGGTAATGGTGTATTTTTTTATGATTATTTTTTGACTCTCCATTATTAGTTTCATTATAATAGGATCTATTCCTACACATATTTCAAAAATGATTATTTGTTCAACCTATTACTATATATTTATAAATAATGAGTTTTTGTTTTCCTTAGTTTTTTACTTATTACTAAAAACATTATGGGAATTTTTTTGTAACCCATGTATAATAAATTAATTTTTCTCTTCATTTCATTCAGATAGTTATGATACAAATTCCATTAATATAGGAAAAAAAATTATCTTTATCGGTTATTTGAAAATGTTTTTAATAACAATAACATCACATGGTTCCAAATTCTTTTGTGACAATGTACTCTAGTATATGTATCTTTTTCCATTAGAAATATAACCTAATAATATTCATTCATAAACCATTTCATAAAAGTATCCTAATATTTTATTTTTAAACATCATCATGACATAACATTTACCCTATTACATGTGTCTTCTCTTTCATGTATTTATAAACATATATTATTAACATGTACACCCATACAAACTATTCCCCTCAAAATCTATTTTTGTGGATTTATACAAATAATGTATATCTCATCCCATTTCTTCTAGAATTAATTTTTTCATTTCTGAGGGCCCATTTTATTCTAGAGTGTAAAAAACATAATTGTTTCTTAATGTCATCCAAAGAAACAGGATTCCAATAATTTACCTTTAATTTATTTTCCATTTTAAATTATAAATTTTATAATATATAAAACATGTTTCTTCTTAATCAATTTATAAAATATTTTGAACATATATATAGTCTTATTTTTTTCATAAATAACACATGATTTATTTTTAGAATTCCATTAATAAGAGTTTTAATGTAAAAAAATATTTTGTGGACTAATATCAAATTGTCCTATCGAAATCATAGTGAATAATTTCTAGAGGTGAAGTATACTTAATATCTACTATATAATGACTTTTTTCAACAATTGATACCATTAAAACATGTTTCAAAAATAATATCTTCTTCCTTATTATGTCAAGGAGTATCTCTCACAACATATTTATTATAAGTTTTATACAGATTTCCAAAACCATGATGCCCATGTCTCTTATGAAATAGTTCATTTTAATCATTGTCACTGAAACTATAAGAGTTACTTGGATATATGAATTAAAAAAATTACCCAATGTTATGTCCCCCTTGGTTATAACATTTCCATGTTTTGGATATTTTAAATGATAGTATTCCTTTTGAGGATAACTTCATTAACATCACTATGAAGCTGGATAACACTTAGAAAATTATGACTAATTATATCAAAAAAATATATTTCAAATTCATCCTTCATATATAAATTTCAGTTGTTCCAATTCCTTATGTTTTGAGAGAATAGTCATTGCCAAATGTAGAAAATCCACCATCGTTTCCATAGATGATTTTAAGGAGTTTAGTATCTCCTAACATCTAGGATGATAATTAACTATAAATAATACTTGGATTTCCCTTTTTTTCTTTTATCATATCCTCACTTATTAATGATTTTTCATCAACCTTATCTTTACTGATTTCATTTTATTTCCTAATGATTAGTACATTATTGGGAATAGTGGAAATATATTATTCCATGTAATGACCATATTGATCACAACATCCCCACACCAGATAAAAACATTCAAATTTATCTTGTATGTCAAATAATTTATCATCATTACATATCTTCATACCATATTTTTCATCTTAACTAAATTGTTATTATTATGCATCGAATTTCTCATCTTTTTTTGGATTTCTACCCCATGACACACTCCTTTCTTTAGAATGTGACATGGTGTTTCCAAAATAATATTTTTCATATTAAAAAAATCTCTACCACACCAATAATAACCATTTAATCTTGGTCATTCATAGAAATATTAATTTTTCTTTAAATGTTGTAATTGAGGTTCCACTGAGAATTATAAGATCCTTCATCCATTTTTGTATAATATCTTTTTTTTTGAGAATGACTATCTATATTTTCATTATTTTTAAAGGAAGTAACATTTTCACATTATTTTTTAATCCATCCATTCTAATATCATTCCAGTAAACATTCATATATAGTTAAAATAAAGAAAGAAACATTTCAATTGTTAGGTTGATTTCAAACATGAAATATATTGATAGGTTTTCCAAAAATATTTTATGATTGGGGTTCAACAAACATAGATTTAAAAAATCATCATTCATCTGTTTGTAGTATTTTTCATCTTTGATGAATCAATATTTAGTATCTACAAATTTTTTTTTATGTTAGGTTCCACATAATTTTCTTTTAATAAATTTTCTTTTTCAATGACGTTTATAGTGAGGGAATTAATTTCATCAGGATGTCATTATACTCTTTTACGAATATCATAAACTCCATCATTCATACAAGGATGTATTGATTTCTTCTTGATATTAGTGTTTTACTTCAGACACCCTTTAGTTTCTGAAATCATAACTTATTATTTCTATATTTCATCACCTTCTCCTCATTCTCCAATAGAAGATTCTTGAGGTTTCTCTATATAACCAATGATGTTAGTGATTTTTTCCATAATATATTGATCTGATGAATTACATTTTTTTAGTAATTATCATTATTATTAAAATTCATTCTGCTGATTATTTCATAATATATTCCTTTCATGTCTCCAGATTTTTTTACCTCTATTGATTTTTTACCCAACATATTCTTTATTGGAATATTTGTTCAATTATGTTCTTAAAACATTCCCCTTTTATTTCATGGGTAGGATAAGAAAAAGCATTTGACTTCATCACACATAAAAAAGTATATTAGAAGATTTTCCTTGTACATTAATTTATGTTTTTCATTATTTCATAGAGATAAAATTCATCGCTATTGAATATTAATCATCATTCAGATATTCATACACTGATATGTTTGTGTAATCTTATTCTTGTAATATATTTTTATTTTTCATTACGTCAAATGATATTTCATTCAACACCGTATTAATTTAGACCAAACCCTACATAAGTCTATAGGTATAGGGAATTCTATAAATTCAGTTTAGAAAAATATTTTTCTTATCCCCAATAGTTGTGATTTTGGGGTTAAATCTTTTATGAGCATTTATCATAAATTTTTTTAAATAGTTGAAACAGATAATTTTTCTACAAAACATATGATGTTATTGACTACATTATTTAACTTTTTAAATTATTCATCAATGGTATTCCTCTAACATGTTTAGATCATAAAATGTATTTCTAAAAATTAAATTTCTTCTTCATTTATATTAATATTTCCTTAAATATCATTTCAATAATACAATAAATCTCCAAATATATTTGAATACCCAGAAAAATAGTAAATAATTTTTAAAAAAGAGACATATGAAAATAATTTTTACCATTACCACTATCTTATATATTCATGTTTTCAACAAAATTCATTGGTGCATCATTTTCTCTAGGTTGAAATCCAATGCATATACCATGTTGGAATTATTTTCCAAGTGAATGAAAATAGTATATAAAAGTATTCTTCAATTCATGATATTTATTACTATATTAATGTGGGACTCAACTACTATTAACTACATTTATATTATCAATTATTTAGAAAAATATGTCTACCATAGTATCTATGCTAATATACTAATTCAAGTGTCTAGAAGTGTAAGACCACTGATAATGGGTGGTGGGGAGTGAGGTTGGGGTTGAATCAGTTGTGATTTTTACAATTACCATAAATATGAAAAAAACCCTCTATGGATTGTTATATTTTCTATCTTCTCAATAATGTTACATAGACTCACCTATATATAATGATAAGTGATATGAAATGCATGGCACATAATTATGACCAGCTTCAGTCGTAATGTGTGTACATATTTTAATTGGTATTCAAATCACTAGATGCACATTTTTTATAATAAACTCTACGATAGATGATGAAGTGGGTAGGGATGGAATCACACAGAATAAAAATGGTGATCAGAATGAATCTCCCTTATCCCATGAATATAGGATATTCCATGTTACAATATGTTCCTCAAACAATATGAGAAATATCTCCTGAACCACATGCTTTATCAGTTATTGTTCTGAAGCATTGTTTATTCATATTTATTTCTTTAATTATTTCCAAAAAAACTCATGGTTATAAATATTTCCAACCACTATTAAAATAATTAATTCAATAATTAATATATTCTATCCCTGTTCGATAATAATGGATGATGAAAAGAAATCCAATCATGAAAATACTATGCAACTCATAATTCATTGGACTATCTTCAAAAATTATGATTAAATTAGATTCAAAAAACATCATAAAGAATTTTTTGTAAAATTTTTGTGAACACTTATATCCTTCCATAAATATTTTTGTGAAATCATGATATTTTTTTCTAGAATTTTTTACTTTTGAAATAATAGATCATTTCATCATAAAAAATATGACTTATTAAAAATGATGTGATTTGTTTTTGGATCTTCCATCCACAAAAAAATTCATATTGTATTTTTATATATGTAAAACTTTTAATATATTATTCAGGAACTTTAAATATTTTTCTTTGGTTGAAATTTATATTGCCCCCATTAGAAATTTATTTCATTTATCATGTAATGTTTAATTATTATAATTTTTTTAAATATATTTACAATTTTTCATTAATATAACTTATTTGTCTGACATAAAATTTTAAGAATTGTTATATCATCTAAGACTATATATGATGCATGTATGAATGTTCCTGTATTATATTCAATTATTAAACTCATCCTAAATATATAAACACATCGTTTAGATGGAATTTCAATGTCTTATGTGATCATTAATTATTGTACAACTGTAACTCCATGAGTTCATTAAATTAACGATGTGTAGATATAACTTCATCTAATGATGTTTGTAAATTATCCTTTGGGAAAAATCATTCAAGAAAACTAATTTTCCTTACTTCTTTGCAGTGGCTTAATTTTAGATAACACAATAATGCAAACATTGTTTCATTATATTTTCAAATAAAAATTCATTCTAACATCTTCATCTATGTATCTTGAAAAATTAGAAACCATTAATAAACATTGAAGATTTGAAATGAGTCATCCTAAATGATATCCAGATTTTCTAAAATTATCCTTCTTGAAATGTCTAGAGTTATGCATTTAGAAATTTTCGCCCAAAAATATTCCCTAAAACCCTTAAAAGTTTATAAGAAATACAAAAAAATTATCAAAACTATTGGTTATTCAAGGAATATTGTGTCTTTATCTTCCACGGATCTAATTCACAAATGATGATAGATTTAAATAGAGCATAAAAAATTCTACAGGTGGATACCTTTATATGAATAAATGATAGAATCTTATATATTGGTATATATCTTGATAGTGGAATTTTTTTGTGACTTGAAACATTGAAATAGATGACAAAAATTGGTTATGACATTTAGAAACACATAAGAGATTCAAAAAGATAATGTAAGAGCTACACAGTTAATCATAAATGATAAATTTAGTTTTATGTTGGAGATAAATTATTCCATTATATTTATATAAATTAAAATTATTCATATAGAATTGGGATAATTTAAATCTTGGTTTTCTTAATATTACTCGCTTTGATATTACATATTGTGTTGTAATTATTTGAATTGACTATCACTTATAATAATTCTATAATGAGTAAATAATATATTCCCCATGACCTTCATAATATTGTACAGACTAGATCCACCCTATGTACTAAATCAAGATTTTTTTCTGTTAGAACATGTCATTTATTTTGAGGAGAAATTGGTGGATACCATAGTTAATAGGAATAAGGTGATTTCGATTAAAACAACTCACTATATTCCTTTTTTATATAAAAATAATAGTAATGTGGAAACAGTAGTTGAATATTTATATGCAATTAAAAAATATTCCCTTATATATCATTATCATAGATAATAAATAAAAATTTAATTTAAAATTTTTAAGAAAAGAAATAATTTTACATTAGATTTTATTATTTGATTTTTTTTAATAAAAAATATATTTTTTATAATTATTATATTTTTAATGGCCATGGTATATTATCTCATGAACTTATTAAAAAATATAAATATCACATTATTTATTTGGTATTATTGAAAATGGACGATGGATATATTATATATAAATAATAATATTATAATTTGAAATGAAATAAAAACTAACAATATTAAATTATGAAAAATCATTTGGTTATGGTCTTGTGAAAAACATAAACCTAAAAAACAATTTTAAAAGGAAATAAAAAATTCTTAAAAAAATTAGTAACTTTTGGACAAAAGTGTATATAACATTTCTATCAAATTGAGGGAATGGTGAATATATGAAAGATTATGTAATTATATAAATTATGGGGATTATGTGACCATTTGAATAAAAACATTCCAATTAGGGTTAGAAAAATTCATAATATGCAATATTTTCCAATCATAATATAATAAATATAAATTCTATAATATAATGAATTCATTTATCCAATTATGTGAAATAATAAATACAAATTTGTTTTAATTTTTTTTTTTAAATAAAAATCAAATTATTATTTTATATAAAGAATAAAATAAATTATTTATTTTATGTTTAATTTTTTAAATAAATTCATTCACATTAAAGAAATATCAACATTAAAATTATTTATGGAATACTTTTTGGTATTTCAATTCCATGAATTGTTATGGGTTATAAATTCCCATGGGAATTTGAATATTTAATTTAGTTAGAGATTCACTGTTAGAATTGGGAATTAGGTTTTGATTCTGTGTGTCATCTAAAAATGTTGGGTTTAGATGTGGTTTGTGTCCTAAATTGTTCTTCAGGTTCTTGATTGTATATCAATAAAGGTTATGGGGACCTGGGAGCATATTTTCAGTAGTTATACTCATCCACTTAATAAACAATAATTTTGTTCAATGAATAGTGTTTGGAAGATTGTGGGAGCCCTGTACGTGAGTTTTTCATGGGGTGAATCCCCTGATCACTCCATGAAAGTGTGTCAAGTGTTCCTCTTGGGGTTTTTTAGGAAGACAAATATGGTCTATGATATTAAACTATTCAGGGGTAATGAAAGGCAATGAACCTAGGTTATTATCTTTGAAACATTCACGTTGGAAACTATTCAAGACATGAAATGTATTATCTTGGCTTATATTTATCCAGCAGAAGTTCATTATTTTTTCAAGTTGATGGATTGGTTATTTATGAGATATTCATATATGGTGGGGCCATTTACTAACATATTCTTGACTCCCATACCCGTCCATCAACCCCTTTTGACAAGAGGTGATTATTATTGTGTTCCAAGGGTGACCATAAGTAGGATAATATGTTTTAATATCTACTCATTATATATTTCAATCCATATATTGTTGGATGAATCTTGGCTTGGATTTTGTGATGTTTTCACCTTATCACGAGGAAATCATCTATGACCAAATTGGGTTTTCTTTAGCCTGAATAGTAGGAATACCAAGAGGATATATTCACACAATGTTTCATCATTTTGGTTGATGTATTTGAAAAAATTTATTTATTTTTTTATTGTATGAATTTATATGTTATTGGATGTTTCTTGGGTGCATGTGTTTCATTATTTCGATTGGGATGTTGTTAGAGATGTTCCACGTACCATCTGTGGATGGTTGGTCATTGCTACATTACAATAGGAATGTCCAGTATATATTTTGAAAATTATGATTATTTAAAATTAAATTAATTGATTAATTATAAATATAAAAAATAATTTATTAATATTTTATGGCATGAGGAAGGTAACTAGTAGCATAGACCATCATTGGGTTTCTTATATAAGGCTCGACGAAACTCATCAAGTTGTTAACTTTGTATCCTAAGTAGTTATACCCTATGATAAAATTTCATAAACATGTTAATTTATGAGTGATCATTCCAGAGTAATTGAATGGGTTCATTATAGATGTTTTGGGGGCCTTGGCCACGCTAAGAAGATAAAATGGTGGCGGGATTCAGCATCTTATGTATTGATTAACTATTATTTGTAACTTTTATGATTGAGGATCAACAATGATTATTACTCCAATTGGTGAGTTTTTCATATGAATTGATGTGGGGTATTATGAATGTTATAGGTAAAGAGTATGGATATGTAATAGTATAAGTTGTGTTATTAAGGATTTAAAATAGGTATTAGGATCTTGTGGATGAGTAACGGAGGCTGGGATAGATGAAAATCTCTTGAGAGAAAATGAATTCCTTCATGATGTTAGATATGAATCATGGTGAATATTGAGAGCGGGATACATTCCTTGGGATATATTATAGCTTACAGAGATTAATTTTCATCATGTATAATATTGGGATATAAAAATTAGGATTTTTTTGATGAGACCCATGTGACCATCATATAGTTAAGTGGATTAGGAAATTAGGTTTCAATGGGTGTTTTTATTGGGAATCATGGCATACATATTATGGTTTTTCTCATGTAGAGTGTGATGGATAATGATAATCAAGAGATAGTGGGACCATGAGTGATGAGTGTTTCCGAGAATGTGGACTACACCATAGGGTTTGTGCTAGGTTGATCCATTGGGAAATTATTTCCCACAATTTGAAATTGATTACGTGGTAACATTCAGAAGATATTATGATGGGTCTAGTCGACCTTGTGGCCAACAAGATGGGTGAGGTGATAGAGGGTCTGACAAGATTTCATGTCTCAATTGTGCAGAGCAAAAGGATCAATTGGGGATTTGTGTGATTGGTTTTAGACCAATGTATTTATTACAAGGTATTTTTGTGGTTATTTTTATTGTTTTTTTTTCAAAACCACTGTTAAATACATCGTTAATATGTTTCTCCCTTAGATTTTATAAAATAATTTAAAATGAATTTTTTATTATATAGTTTAAAATTAAATTTGGAGGTAATTTTTAAAAAATCAATTATACATATTATTTATTTTATTTTTAATTTTGTATGTTTTTTTGTTATGGTTTTTAAAACCCACCAATAATTCAAGGTGGATTTTATGAAACTATCGTCAATTAGTGGTGGCCTTTCTAAACCCAATGATAATTTAATATATAAAATTTGAAAAACTTATTAATTAAATAATATATATTATTTATAATCATTTTTATATAATATTTAAAATTTAATTTAGCTATTATGTTTTAATTTTTTGTGATTTATAATTGTTAGTTAATAGTTATTTGAAAAGTTAATTTATTCCAAGATAAGTTAAAAGGAAGACGTTAACTAAAAATGAGCATAAAATTTGATTTGAATGTTGGTTTTATATGAAACTAAATCTTATGAAATTAAATATAATGAAATTAGATAATAATTTAGTTGTAATTAATAGATATAAAATTATTAATTTTTAATTTGAAGTTAAAAAATCAATCATAAACATCAAATGGCCATAGATTTTGACACTAGATTCTATTTAGACTATATGATATGTTAAATCAAATCCTCCAAAGATATATACAACTTGATGTTAGGTTTCACCTGAGATAGTATTTTTTTGGGGTCAAAAAAGGATAATAAAGTCTCAAAATATAGTTTTTTTATTCAAATAAAATGATTCTCCAACATTCTAGGTGATTTCATCTTTGTTAAATAATGACTTCAAATCCTTCTTATGTCTTATATTTTGATTTAAATTTTTTAAATTATTTTTCATTTGATTCTATTAATATTTCTCTGATCTTACTTATTTTGGTGTTGTATAATTTATTATATATTTATATATATATTTTTGGATGTAAAAATATATATTTACATATATTTACTTATAATTTATATATATTTATAAATATTTATTAAATATTATATATAATATTTTCCAAGAATAGATATTTATATATATCTATACCTATTTTATTATATTAATGCACATTTATAAACATGTATATGTTTTTTTGTTTACATTTTATAAGTATTGATGTGGTATATATATATATATTTATATATATGTGTGTGTGTGTGTGTGTATTTCTATTAATAATCAATTGTGTATATATATATGTGTGTGTGTATTTGTTTTTATATATATTTATATAATATAAATTTGGGTTTATATATTTTTATATAATTTCTATTAAAAGTAAAAATTTTCAAAGATATTTATATCAATTTATGTATATATATATTCAAACACATTAAATTATATTTACATACATTAATGAATATTTATATATATCAAGTTGGTATATATATTTATATGAATTATGTTGGTTGGTTCATGTGTGTGTGTCTGTCTCTTTGCTTATATTTATATACATTAAAATAAAATCATCTATATTTATATAATTTTAGAATATATATATATATTTGTATTTAAATCAGTATATATTTCATTTTTTATATATTTATAATGTATTATTTGTAAATTATATATATTTATTTTTTATTTATTACCAATTATTTTATTATAATTTATTTTTATATATTGATATATATATATATATATATTATTCATTTATTATTAAATTATTATTAAATTAATATTAAATTAATATTTATTTATTTTATTTTTATTTAAATTTTTTTTTATATTATTAAATATTATGTAGTATGTATTGTTAATTTATCATCAAAGTATTATTTAATATGTATTTTATATTTGTTAATAATTGTTTAATTTTTTAATTTTTTAATTTTTTTCTAGTTATTTATTATATATAGATAGAATACTTTTTTACTATTTATTTAGTATATATTGGTTTATTTTCATTAATAATTTATAATTTCGTTCATTATTAATTTATTAATTGTTTATTTTTATTTATTATTTATTTTAAATTTTATTTTATTTTTTGTTAATATATTATTAATTCATTATTTATTATTTATTTATTATATATTTATCAATAAATTTTTATATAATATATATGGTTCATTTATTTAAAATTTATTTATCTGATATTTTTTATTATATATTATTTATTTATTTTTTATGTATTCATTATTCATTAATTACTAAATTTTTTTATGTATTATTTACTTACGAATTCATAATTTAATTATTATTAATAATTTATAATAATTTATTATTTATTATTTATTTATATTTTTTAGCATATTATTTTATATATTATTTATTTATTGTTCTTTAAAATTTTTACTTATATATACATATTAATATTTATTTTATTTATATATATAAGTATTGCAAATTTTTTTTACCCGCCACCTAAAGAAAATTCTAGAGTGTTAAAGTATTTGGAGAATAACAAAGAGTCTAGGGGTTAAAACCTCACCCAACACATATTTATGTCATGCATGATATATCTACAAATATTTGGATAAGTAGTAAATAATAATTAATAACTAATAAATAAATTAATAATATGTAACAAAAAATACGCAATAAATATTCAAAAATCAAAAATCTACATTCAATAAATATTAACAGTTCGTTAATTAATATGAAAATAAAAATTATAAATAAAAATTAAAAAATATATATAAATAAAATCCCCCTTGAAAGGATTTAGTGGTACATTAAACCAATGGTAAATGGTAACCCATGTTTTAAAAATAACATTACTAAATTATCCACAATGGTTTTTATAAATTCCACAAAATGATTTGGGACACATGATTTTATGTTCGTTTTGGGAAACCATGATAATGTGATTTATCAAAGGATTAAACCACTGTTAAATGTTTATTTTTTTATCTAGTAGTTCCGATATTCTTATAGTTGTCAAAAAATTCCTTCCCAGGCTTATGTCATGTTCCATGTGTATCATGACTTAGTACGATTTAGTTATGGATTGTTTGTGAGAGAGTTGGTTCATGGTATGGTTCATGATGTAGAGTACATACTTATACTTGAGGTGTCTTTGCTTGAGGACCATAATGGTGGCTAGGACATGTGCTCGGTGGACCTTTCCACAGTGGATCTCATCGAGAAACTCTAATGAGTGGTCTAGTTCAGGTAAAAGATATACCTTTCCTTAAAATTATTTGGATAACAAATTCCATTGAATGGTATGGGTGGTGATGTAATGTGATACATGACTAACAGAACCTTCCTTGAGTGCTAAGGTGGTGGGTTAAGATATGGATGTTTCACTATGCATTGTATCATCATGTTATGGGTTGAGGATTGGATATCACCCTACCCTGAGTCATCTTATTTGGTTAAGATATAAGTATGAGGATAGGTAATTACTAGATTTCAACATTGTGTTGAGTCATGTATGACTGGGCACTATGGTGGACTTGTTAACACATGCCAGATAGGTATTTGTATCTCATCGACTGTCCTGGTTTCCGGGATAGCACTCGACTACTTAGTGATATTGTTTATTTATGTATTTCATTTCCAAAAGGATACACACCAATATTATGGCATATATTAGAGATTCTTTGTGAGACCCTATTACATTATATTTTCACACCATGCACCAAAAATCTAGTCCCCATGTATAATTTTTGTATAATTTCATGTCATAGCATAATACATGTAGTGGGTCAAATATTCCCAACTCAATGGGTATTTTTTTATAGTTTCTATAAGGCCCATGGATGTAACTAAGGATACTATGTGTGTTGTATTTTGCCAAAAATTATTATTATCGATCGTCTAATATGGTGATCAGGGAATATTTTCTATGACAACATCATTATGTTATAACATAGTGTATATTTTATTATGCACACATTGATGAGAATATTTATGATTTTGGTTATTCTATTTATATATCATGACACTTAGTCAAGCATATAGTATCCTCAATGTATGCATTAGGCCCTCACCAGTAGTTATAAACCTATGGTGTATGGGTTGTTTCAGTTTAGTCCATGTGGTGTCCTTCACTCGAGCACTATAAACTGTACATATGTATGGGGTGTTAACAAGTAGTGTTATAACTATGTTTTGCTTTACTATTTGGAGATATTTTTTATAAGTGGTTTAATAATGTTTCAATTTTTATTATAGATATAAAACAATCGTGTTGAGAAAAACTATTCCTATAGGAACTTCAGGTTACCAAGGTTTGGGATTATTTTTCATGGTTTTTAATGTCATGGTTGGGTGATTTTTCCTCATGTGATACACATGGATTTTAGGGCTTATAATTTATTATTGTTTTTGGATCATGGACCATTGTTGTGATATAATGTTTATTCAATATGTCTAACCATATTGGATTCACATGACATATGTGTGTTTTAATGTTCTTATTTTTTTATAAGAGTTTTAGTTTCATAACATGACAACAAGAACACATATATTGACTTTAGATAAAACTTGTTGGTCGGATTATAATAATCGTAGACATGATGTATTTCATTAGGATTGTGGGTATTGTAGGACCTTCATTAATGGATGTATGGAGACCGTTAAAGGGTTAGTTGGAGAATTTGAATCCCAAATGTTGACTAAGTAATGTAATGGTATCGTTAAGAGTTGATACGAGGATTGGTATGTGATTCATGATGATGTGGGTTTGGATATTTAATTTATTAACATAAGGATATATTTATTATTCCAATAGATAATCTTGGTGGTATTCATCATAATAGAATCTAGAACTTGGAAACTTAAGAAAGGCATATGGAATCATTGGGATTTTGAGGTGTGAAATGCTAAAACAATTTATATTATCATGGCCTATTTTGATGGAAAAATATGTTTGATTCTTTCCAAAATTAGTTTGGATTGTTCTTTCAAGTATCATGATGGAAGTATTCGTTTAATATAAAGGATTTCATAAAATTCTCATGTGGTTCATGGGCGTGTGGTTAGCATTATCATGAGTGAGACTCTATAGTTTTATAATGACCAAAAGTTTTATACATAAAATCTCCTTAAAATTTAATTAAAAGTATTACTATATACTATGGTTATAGAAATCCCATGAAATAATTTGTTTTCTTATATCCTATAATATTTAATTTACCACTAATAATCATAACCATTGATAATATAGTCTTTGTATGGGGATCCCATGATAAGTATAAATATAGGGTTTTGACAAATCCAATTGACAACAAAAACGAAAGTGATGGCCTAAACCAGTA
Organism: Viscum album; assembly: GCA_963277665.1. Taxonomy (NCBI): domain Eukaryota; kingdom Viridiplantae; phylum Streptophyta; class Magnoliopsida; order Santalales; family Viscaceae; genus Viscum; species Viscum album. The sequence goes on along the minus strand of OY728127.1, from coordinate 2,128,141,131 downwards.
TGATCATACCCTATAAAGCACATATATTAGATATTATAAAAAAGATGAAATACTTGGGATTATACCTTGACCAACCCAATATGAGATCCAACATCTTAAGCATGAGAAAACACGTTTATGGGAGAAGTTTAATCTTATCGAGATCATGGCCCAACCATGTTCCCCAAACTAGCCCATAATATTTTCACCATCAAGCACCATACCATTAGAGTGTTTGATGTATTATTAATTGAATATGTATCAAGACCCTAGAAATATGGGTTTTTATATTATTTTTGAATATAATAGTGAATATGTTTTCTTCCTATTTTTGTTTCATTATAAATTATTTTTCTATTGATTTATTAAAACAAGAATAATAATTTTGGTTAATATTAAATTCTATTAAGGAATTTATTTTGAATAATTAATGGAGTTTTGAATAAATAATATTTTAATAAAATATTACTATCAAATAAGTTTTATTAAATATAAATGTTCATATAAGTTTTATGAAGTAAAATGTAATTTTTTAAGTGTTTGAAAATTGTTATTGTAAAAATCCCTGAATTTCATTATAAATGCAGATTAAAATTTTAATGTAAAAATTAACATATTTAGATAATTATTTAGATAAAATGAATATTATTTTTAGGATCATTACATCAATATTATCTAGGGGATAATTGTTCATAATTATTTAGGATAGTTGTTTATTCAGGTAAAAATTAAATACCGCACAAATATACTTACTGTATTATGACATCATAATGACCAAAAATTGTTGTAAAAATACTATAAAATGAACCAAGATCAAAAATATGTTTTTTAATTAATTTAAAAATATTTGACAATTATTTTTTTAAATTTATAATTCATTATGAATCCACCAAAACCATTACTATATTATATGGTTTTGAAATTAATTTTTTAATATTTTGAATCACATCCACATAAGAATGGTTATTATTTTATTAATTTTATCCCTTTTACCAAAAAAATAATGAGAACCACTCCCATTTAGCATAAATAATGTGAAAAACCAAGGGATTGTTCATCATTTTGTTTTTTTGTAAATTCCAAAACCTAAATAATAAATAAATACACAGCTTTCCTATATAAACTCACCAATGAACAAATTTATCTTCACTCAAACTTTTTGGATCACATAAATACTCTTTGATACAATATATATGTTACTACCCTGGTTCCCCAAAGTACTCAAGAATCCCCTCACAAGAATTTGGAGTCACACACTCTTGTATGGTATCTTTTCCTTTCTCTTATTTATTCAAGTATCTTCTTTAAATTATGACTTTTATCTTAATTTAATTATGATGGGATATTTTATTTGATATAACCATAATTTCAATTGTTTTTAAATATTATTATATACCACTTCTATATCATCAATCCATTTTATGAATTTTTATTTGATGCTGTTATACAGCTGAAATTTCACTACAATTTTGCATGCCTAAAAACTTTTTTTGTGAATACCATACCCATTTCCTATCAATGGTGTTAAAAATTATAAAATTATACCTCTTTGATAAGTTAATTGCATGTATTTATTATTCAATACATGATAATGGAATAAAATTCGATGATGAATGAATCCATGTTTTATGATCTTTGATGAACACAAAAAAATCATAACGAAATGACAGTGACGGGTGAAACCATATTTCAATAGCACTCTAATGCCTTGGGTAGTGTCAAGTTTCATGAGACATTATTTTGGGATAGATATTGAACCTGAATCATTTTTTGGAATTTTTCCATCATGATTAATTGGTATTTATCGTTTAATAATGTTCATGATATAATGTTTCGAGTTATTTACACATTCCCATGTTGTGATTATCATGTTATGTAATTCATTTTTATTCACATTATTTTTATTCTCTACTGATATTCTTAAAATCTAACATATTTTAAATTATTTATGTTATTCTATGTTTATTCCCATGTTGGGATTTATAACTCCCCCCTTTCTTATATATGTCCCCATGTTATCCCATTCAGTTTTTAAATCCATTGAATATTATGACCATGTTAAGTAATTTTTCAATAAATTTGAAGTATTTTCTATTTTAAGAGGTTATCTAATGTAACTAATTCTAAATGAAATCATAATTATTGATATTATTAGTTCTATTAAATTTAATCATGTGTAATTGATCATTTGTTAATGGTAAATAAAGAGTTGATTTTTAGAGTTGGTATAAAAGTAAAAGTTTATTTATTTGTCATATTAGGATTAGAAAACTCTAGAAAATGAATTAGGGGTATGACTAGGTTTAATAAAACACCTATAGATTATGGAAAGTGGATTATATTTATTTTATCAGGACTATACATACCTATCTAGATACTTCATGTGGTTATGGTTCATGTAGATATGCACCTAGGGGTAACAAATTTGACAATGTTTGTCAGGAAAGACTCAATGTAACCTGGTAAATGAAAATAGGTCTTTCTAGAAAAATTATTTGGAACTCCTAAGGGATATGATTTTATAAATTAATAATCTCCATACAAACCATTGTTAATGAAATAATACCTATAAGTGTATATTTTTGGAAATAGATCATGGATTACATATATTGATGCCTATAAATTCTGACGTTAATGTAACAATCATAATTTATAAGTTATCATTATACTGTTATTAGATCCCCTTCTTTTTGAATAGTTTAAAAATATTCATCCCTACTTTTTCTTTTATTATATATAAGGGACGAAAATATGAGGAATCAATTAATAATTCAATGTGATGGGAAATGTGATGACTTCCCCAACAAGATTCCCAACCTGATGGGAGAAGGAATCATGAACATTATATCGATACTCTTATCGATTACTCAGGTTAAGAATAAAAACCAATATCAGTAGGAGTGCACACATCCCTATAAGAAATAAAAAGTTATGATTGAGTTATTTATGTGATGAAGGCCTCCAAAATTCAATGGATAATAAGATATCTTAATCGTGGAACAAGTGATCAACTCTAGTGGGAAGATATTTTTTGTCCATCAATGTTCTGAACAGAAGAAGGTAATACTGGTTGTTTATTATATGGAGGTAAAATCTAATCAGTGGTAGATATTGATCATAAATATGAACCTTGATGAATATATCAATGTTATTGGGTGGAAGTAATTCTAGAAAACGTTGTTCGATAAATATTTTCTTGTCACTCTCCATCATAAAATTAAACGTGATTTCCATTCCTTTATGAAAAATATATGACAAATCACTTAGGGATTATGAGGAAAATGACACAATTCCTGCATGATATGAAACTATCTTTTTCATTGTCCCCAAATAAAAGTTTTATCACTTATTTGGTGGGGTAAAACCAAGTCTATGAAAATTACTAGAGATCTATGACATTGATAGTTATCAGGAAATAATAAGATGTTCCCACAAACATGAAATAGAGGACATAGAATCTCAAGGGTATCACAGGGATAATAAATAAAAATTAGTTATTAATTATCACATTCATATGGAGAAATATAATGGTTATAATAAATTTCATCATCCTTCTTGTCAAAGGTTCAGAATGAATCATCCAAGAAATTGCGTCAGGGGAATGAGTAAATGATTTATGTGTGGGGTGGAAGGGAACCTAAAAAATTATTTCTAAAAGTGGATACCCACTAATGTAATAGATGAATGGTATTATCTAGTCAACACTTAGTGTATATTTCATTAATATAAATTAATTTAACTAGTGAACATTACAAACTATTTCACTAAACCAAAGGTGTTCAGAAAAACCAACACTGTCCATGGCAGCAAGGTAGAGATTTTTTCATCACAGCCACTAAGGTGGATGCCCATAATGAAGTGGTGACATGTATACTATTTTCATGAATGAATAATATTGAACATATTTTTTTATATTTGATATAAAATTTATATCATATCATGAAAGTTTTGAAGAACTGTAAAAACACCACTGCAAATCAAGGTAATATAGTAATTAATGAAAACATTAAATGGGGTAATTATTGCATCCAAAGTATATAACACATCCCATGTCATAATTTGTGGGATAAACTTACAATTTAACCTTGTCATACTTGTATTGGTGGAATTTTATTCAATTTTGGGTACAAATATTCTTTTCTTATATAAATCCAACAAATTTTTTTGAGACAATAAAATGAGTCTCCCTATTGGGAATCCACCCAAATGATGTACAAATGAATGGAGAATGAAGAAGATTAATTTAAACCAACATATCAATAATGGATATTATTTCCATATGATAAAGTGTATTTATATCAAGTTATTGAGTCTAGGGAAGAATCATCCTCAAAAAATTACTATTGTGAGGGAATACTCTGATGAGTTTCTCAAGGAATTGCACAGTCTTCTGTCTAGCCGAGAGGTTGAATTTTCAATTGATATTATACAAGAAGTGTTATCATTATCCAATACTCCATATATAATGGATGTTGTGGAGCCTAATTAGATGAAAAATAAACTACATGATAATATGTATTAAGGTTTCATATTCCCTAGTCCTTCACCACGTGGTGCACTAGTCATCTTCAGCCAGAAGAATTATGGTTCAATGCACCATTGAATTTATTATTGTGAGCTCAAAAAGTAACAATAAAGAAAAATTTATCTCTTCCATGAATTTATTACTTGTTAAATCAAAAAAATATATCACAATACTTCTTCAATATAGTTCTCGGGTTAAGATATTATCAATTGAGTGTGAAGGAGTGTACCCTAAGGCTACTTTTCATACCAGGTAAGGGAACTATGAATTCATATTGATGCCTTTCGGGCACTCTAATTGTCCATAAATCTACATGGTATTGGGGAAAAGGTATTTATAGATTACCTTGAAATTGTTTTTGTAGTATTTATATATGATTTGATAATTTACTCTAAAATAAAGGAGAATCATGTAGAACATTTGATCATAATGCTAATGACCACACAAAAGGAGAAGATTTATGCCTAGTAAAATAAATGTGAGATCGGGATGAATTTATTCTCATTCTTGTGGAATATCATAAAAAATATGGTATATATGTGGACCTTTGAAAGATAAGAGAAATTTAAGGATTGAGGATTCCAATATCTATAAATGATATCTTTTGTTTCCATGGATTAGGTGGGCACTTTCATCACGTTGTGAGAAATTTTGTGTGACTGTCAAACCCTCTATCCAAGATAACATGGAAGGGTGTAATATTTTCAAATAATGATGATTGTGAATATATCATAAAAAATTTAAAAATGAGTCTTATAACTGTAGCTATGTTCCCAATACCCAAATGTAAAGAGCTTTTTATGACATTCCTTGATGCTTATAATAAAATATTGGGTTGTATGATAATGTAAAATGAAAAATTCATATACTATGAACAATGTAATTAAAAGTTCATGGACTGATCTACCCAATGCATGATCTATTGCTGGCTATAATGATCCTCACACAGAAAATGTGGATGAATTATCTCTTTAGGTAATAGTGTGAAATATATTTGGGCCAAAAATCCTCAATTATATATTCACATAGAATGAGTTGAATAATCACCAATTAATATGCACCAATGAATATAGTTATAGATAATACATTACTTTAACTACTCAATTCACTGTTATCCTAGAAATTATAATAATGTGGAGAATGATCTTTGTAGAATACATCCATCAATTTTATCATTTATGAGAATTGATAGGGATCTGATCTACAATGATTTTTAAATGATGTATATGGGATTCATAAAGGAAGGAACATCAACAGTCATTTCCCAACTTCATGTTCAACCATAACATCATAAATAAATAAAGGATCCTTAGAGAAATGATGTCAGAGTTTAGAATAATGTGGAAATTATAAGAAAATTGAAATTCATAGATTTAGATTTTAATGAAGAACATGATATAATATTTAGGTCAAGATTATGTGTCCCATCAAATTGTTAGTAAAATAAGGATCTATTTGATAATTCAATTATAATAGCCTTCTACATCCACCTTGGAATAAAATAGATGTGTCAAAAAATTAAATCACCATTGGTGGGAAAATATGAATCAAGATATTGGATTGTATACATCATGATTTTTTTATGCCAGAAAGTGGATGTAGAAAAAAATCCAATGGGATGACGAAACCATTTCTGATACCTACATGTAAATGGGAAAAAATCACCATGAAATTTTTAAATGGTCTTTCAAATAAATAATGAGAAATAATGATATATGGTTTTTTAAGGATCATCATCTAAATATTGTGGACATCATTATGATTAGACATGATTTATCACTGGATCAACATGCATAGATATAAATCAGAGAATCAGTGAGTATGCATAGAGTACCACTATCGATTATAAATGATTATGATATGAGATCCATGTCTATGTTCTAGAATAGTCTCCAACATGGTCTGAATACAATGTTAAACGCCATCACGACTTATCAACCTCAATATAATGTCCAATATATGTGGACTATCCGGACACTTGATAAAATTTTGAGAAAATGCTCAATTGAATTAAAAGGAGGATATGACCAATATCTCCCTATGGTTGAGTTATATTTCCACAATAGTTTCCAATCGAGTATACAAATGAATACCTATGAAGCTCTTTATGGGAAGAGTTGTATAACACCTACATACATGGATGAAGTTAGGGAACATAAACTACTATTTATTTTAATGGTCACATATCTATTGAAAATGGTAAAGACCATTCAGGATCACATCAAGCCTGATCATAGTTGATAATAAATCTATGCTTAAAATTGTGAATGATACATTGTTTTTAATGATAGAGTGAAGGTATTACTCTTAATATATCCATGTAATAATGTGATGAGATTTTGAAATAAATGAAAGCTTGTTCTATGATAAATCGACCCCTTTGAGATCCTTGATCGCCTCAGAGTGGTGGAATATCAACTATCACTCTCATGAAACATATCTCAAGTACATGGTCTATAACATGTATCCCTAATGAGAATGAATATACTATACCCCTCACATTTACTCAATCCGTAGGTGGTAGCATTTGATAACGACTATTCCATGAAAACAAGCCAATGAATAAATAATATCATTGATGAAAAGTTATACGAAATAAGACAATACACATTGTTAATGTTTTGTGTAAAACTAAATCTTATAAGAAGAAATGTGAAAACTAGAATATTTGGTTAAAAAAAATACCATCATCTCTTTTAATGTGGAAAAATAAAATTTTTAGGGAAAATTTTCATGGGGGATTGTAACGACCGAATTGTTATAAAAAAATATCCTTGAAATTTAGTAAAATGTATTATTATTTATTATGGTAATAGAAAAAACATTAACACCTTTAGTTTTATTATATCCTATCAGATTTAATTAACCATTATGAATAATTACCATTGATAATATATTCATTGAATATTGATCACATGATTAGTATAAATATAGTGTTTTAACAAATCCAATTGAGACAGAAAATAGATGTGATGGCCCTAACAAGTAGGATAGTAACCTATGGAGCCCCTTTATCAATGATTAAAAGGTTGATAATAGCTATGGTTGTTTCCCTTTACCAGAATCAAGATTCAATACAACAACTTAATCATGTGTGAAGCCATGTATGGGAGAAGTTCAGGCTCAGTGAGATCACAACCCAAAAAATGATTGTCGAACTTCCCCATGAATGTCCCACCATCTTGCACCTTACCCTTAAGGAAATTTATGGTGTATTAAATGTATATGTATCTAGACCCTAGAAATATGATTATTTATATTATTTTTTTATAAAAAACAGAATATAGTTTCATCCTATTGTTGATTATTTATAACATTTTTTTATTATTATTTAATAAATCACAAATATTATTTTGTTTAATTTTAAGATTAAATTAAGGATATTATTTTGATGAATTAATCTATTTTTTTATAAATAATAATTTAATTAAATATTGTCATTAATTTTTTTTATTAAATATAAATTATCATATACTTTTTATGAAGTCAAAATTTAATTTTTATAATGGTTCGAAAATTGTTATCGTAAAAAACCCAGAATCTCTTAATAAAAGTTTATTTTATATTCAAAGATAAAATTTTCATATTTATAATATTTTTTTGATAAAGTTATTATTATTATTTGAATCATAACATTGATATTATCTAATTGTGAATTTTAAATAATTTTCTGAGATAGAATATTTTTCAGTTATAAATTAAATTCCGTAAAAATTTACATAGTGTACTATAACAACATATTGAACCAAAAGATATATAATAAAAAAAGGAATCCAAAACCAAATATATGTTTTATATTTATAAAACTATATTTTAGGTTTGCTTTATTAATTTTATAAAACCATTATGAATCCTCCAAAACCATTAAAATATTTAAAAGTTTTAAAATCATTTCTTTAAGAGTATGACTCAGATCCACATAAGAAAGTGTATTATTTTATTATGGTCATCCATTTTAATTATAAAATAATGTTATGCACTCACATTTTGTAGATTCCAAGGGCAAAAACCAGGAGATTTTTTTTGGTTATGTAGAGTCCAAAACCTAAATTATAAATATATCCCCCAATTTTCCTGTATAAACACACCCATGATCCCATTTATCTTCACTAAAAAACATTTTGAAGATCCATACTCTTAAATAACCTATATTGAGTACTCTCAAGGTTCCCCCAAGAACTCATGAGGCCACTCACATGTATATGGAGTCCTATACTCAAGTAAGTGATCTTTTCCTTTCTCCACTTTATTCAAGTATCTTCTTTGCATTATGTCTTTTTTCATCTGATTATTATGATGGGATTTGATGCTAAATATCCCCCTTACATATCATTTAATATAAATTTTTGTGTTGCCCCATTCTCTCTCATTAATTAAATTTATTAATTTTTAAGTGACAACGTTATGCTGCGAAATTTCCCCATGAAGTTCCGTGCTTAATAATTTTGAAGTGAATTCCACACCTATTTACTATCATGATTATTCAAATTTATACACTCATAAATATCTCAAATGGTACTTACAATTATTAATTAAAAACTCATTGATCTCGGAAGGAAATATGATTTTGAAATAATCCATGATGTATGATATATGTGGAACACTTAAACATGATAATTAAATGAATGTGATGTGTGTGGCTCAAATTTTATGGTGCTCCAATGAATTAGCTAGTGATTATTCCTATGAGACATCATTTTGGGACAATAAGTGAACTTTATTCCATTATGGGACTCCAACAAAATATTTTATCGAATTAATCCTTGACATAAGTTTATAGTGTTCTGTTTTATGTTGTTTTGACATTTCCAATGTTATAATTATCATGGAATATCATGCCTTATTATTCATGCTCAATTTATGACCCATTGATATGAATATTATCTAACGTTTATTACTTTATTCATGTTATTAAATGTATATTCCCTTATTGGTCTTTATATCTCACCCATTTTTTATATATGACCCTAGGTTATACCATTCAGTTTTAAAAGCCATAAAATATTATGATCTTGTTAAGGATATTTTCAATAAAGTTGATTTATTTTTTCATTTAATTGTTTATGTAATTTAACTAATTCTCAAATATACTATATTTATCAATATATAGGATTGTGTTAAGTGAAATATTTTGTAATAAATTATTGATAATTTTAAAATAATTATTAAAGTTTTTATAGGTCTGTTTGGGGAGATACACTCGATAAAGGGTATGGTCAATGGATTAAGAATAGGAGCCTATGTTCGATGCGAAGTAACTCATGTGAGTTTGATTTTTTCCATTGGATTAATTTTAATGAAATCTTTAAAACTCTGTTTCAGGGTGAAAATGGGGTAGATAACATGAAAGAACAAGTAAGAGGGTTCTTAATGGATTAGATTTTTGAGGGAAATATTAGTTCATTAGGGTTGGTATACTCTAGGCCTGTGAAATGAAAATTTAATTTTTGATATGTGAATGGTTTCATCAGTAATTTATAGGTTTTTGAATGAATTGGAGTGATGATTCAATGGTAGTGTGGTGCTGGGAAACATATGGTAAAGGTGACATAGGGTTCAATAAGATTATGTATTTTTCTACGGTAATAGATATGATCAATGATGGATTAAGGTATCCTGGTATGGTTGAACCAAGTAAATAATATTAATTAATGTTTAGGTATGAGTTATTCTAGATCAGTAGGATAATTATAATTTATATATTGGAATCCATTTTTTGTTACTCATGGGTTAGTGTAAGGGAATCCACATCCTAGGGAACACACAATTGGTTATTTCAGAACACTATTTATGGTAGGATATGTATATATAATGTTAGTGTATTGTGTTTGACCTTTGATATTAGTGATAAAACCACATAAAAGTATTATATTTAGTAATATATGGAGTTTGGGTCATAGGGATCGGGTAAATTATTGGGCGTATTATGTTGGTCAGTGGTAAATAATGATCCATTAGGAATGATCCATGGATATAGTGAGATGGATCATTGAACAATTGAGGTGAAATGGGGTCATGTTTTTGTATTATTAGATGATATTTGGTTTCTTTGTAAATATATTAATTTATGTTCATATGTGGTGATGATATTGGTTAGTCAATTGCAATCATACTTTGGGAGGTTATGTCTGCATTTGATGGTGTAACATATGAGTGTTGATAAAGTTCTTGATGAGATCTCATTATTTTTGGTGAGGATATATTTTGAAAAAATCATTTCATTGCACTATGATTCAATTCCTAGCATATTTGTGTGCGTTACGGATTATATAAAAATAAATCCAGCTATTAAGGTATCATAGTTGGGATTATGGTTAGGTAGTGCATCAATGGTTGTGGATGATTTTTTTGGATGAAGTCAACTAAAGGAATTCTATTTAGTTTTTGGTGTGTAATTCGATATAGTGACATAGATAATATATGTGGATACTAATTTAGTACTTAATTAATGTAATACATGGACCAATGTGTGGATTTTTCAATGTCATTTTTGTGGAAGTATTTACGGTGTTTCGAGTTTTAGAATGGAAGAAAATGAGGAAATGTAGAGAAAAATAATACTTATTATTGGTGTTTTGATGAAATAGATATGTCAAGAATGTGGTTTAAAAACTACAGTGGACTCTCTGGGATTAGAAGTTATACATGGGGATTTTTTAATGACCTACGTCAATACTAATTGTAACTTCCCAATGTAATTTTAATTATTATTTTTCTTTGAGGAATATTTTGAGAACCAACACACATATTTGGAATATCAATATCATGATGTCTAAAAATGATGTTTTTATAGGGTTTGAGGCCTATAAATGGTCTTGTGGTATTTTTTCGACATCATGCAATTTGGGGGACAAATGGGATGAGTATTATACTTCTGTATCCATTCACTTCATGAACCATGGGGTTCACATAGTGAATTGTTATTTTTTAAGAGTTTTATCACTCTTACAACATATTTTATTTCATGAACCCCCTTTTAACAAAGTGAATTATTGTTCAGTGTGAATTTTGGGGTGGGTTTTATAGTGAACTATGGTTCATATTTTTTATATAACTAGGGGATTCCTTTTAAGCCGTGAAACTGAGTTTTAAGTCATGAAAAATTAGTAGGGGAGATATTACTAACCATGAAATGGGTCTTGATAGAATATTTCTATATAAAGGGTATTACAATATCTTTTCATGATGAGGGTTTCATGGTTACAATTTATAAGGGAATCAGAGATCTCAAATTCATGGATAATTAACACTTATAATAACTCACACTTATCCCTTTTCAACTTAAGGAAAATGAATGTGTTTTCTATTTGAAATATCAATTACATTCATCAATTTTAAGGTATATTCCTTTTTATGTATGTATCTGTATGATTATTGAATAATTTGATATTTGTTTTTTTAAGTATTTTTTAGAGCATGGTGAAATCAACCATGATTGATGAGTATTTTTTATGGATTCCACATTGGGATTCATGATATGTTGTTTGTATAAATTATTTCATTATTTTAGTTATAGTAAGCCACCACCGTAATTTTTTTAGGGATTTTAATTAATTATTTATAAATTGATTGTCATTTGGGTTAAAATGGTATATGATTTAATCCATGATTCTTTGTGGGATGTGCCACATGCCTTCTATAGTCGGGTGGTTACTGTATCTGTGTGAATCAATGACTTGTTAGTATTTACGAAATCATACATTATTGGAATAAAATTACATAATTAATTATAAATCATTATAATAAATTAACTATATTCTATATATTGAGTAAGGTTATCTTGAGAATATACAAGGCTTGGTGGCATTCTATAAGGATTTATGGAACTCATTTATGAGTCAACTATATTTTTTATTTAATTAGATACGATAATAAAATCTCATAAAAGGTATATTTATGAGTGTCTGTGTCGAAAAACTATCATGGGTCTATGATTGAAATTTAGTGACAATGGATTCATTTTTTATATGAAATTTGTGGGTGTAAGGACTCATATTGATTTATTAATTTTATTAAGATTTTTTATGATTAGATATCTCAATACACCTATTTCTGAAAATGGATAGGGTGTGGAATAAATTTGTATGGATCCATGGGAATGTATTATGTTATGAGTAGGAATGTGAGATTGTCCATGTTTATTTAGAAAGGTTAGTAGTTATGCATGAGAGGCTTGGTGCTATGTTATGATGGGTGAGATGATTATGCATGTTGTGAGTGACTAAGAAGTACCTATTGATGTTAAAGGTGAGTCTTGTTGTATCATATTAGATAATTATATAATGGAATGTAATATATAATAGATAGGGGTTTATTCAGGGTGTTGGGTTATGTAATCTCCCTAAGATTCTGTGTCATGAGACCCTTGTGAGGGTCATGGAAATTGATTGTCACTTGTCATTGGATTAATATCAGTGTTTTGGATATTAATCCAACCTATATTGTTGAGTATTGGGTTGGATAAGGATTAAATTCTTGTGGAGGTACCTCGGAAATGGGTCCTAGATTGATCTGGTTTTATTGATTTATAACAAAACCATTATATGATACCACATGTTTTAGTTACACCCATATTTTATGTTGTAACTTTTATATCCAATGTGTTTTTATTTTTTTAGAGTATTTCATAGTATGGATATGTTAGATGATAGAATTGGGCTACATGATAACATTCATATCATGATGATTTAGCCATGCTATTTAATTCCTTATGGATATATTCCATGAATTTAATTTTTTGTGTGAATTGTTTTCAAGGAAAATATTCTCAAATCATGAAATCTTATACATGAAATATACTGGTTTTTTATATTTTAAGTTAATGTTCCTTGTTTTTATTTGTATGTAGATACATAATGACTGTCAACATGAATCATAAATTCAATCCATGATTGGGGTCATTCCCTGTTGTTTTAAATAATTTATGTAACCTAATATCTTCCATAGCCTCTATACCATTCCTCTAAAACCGAAGGGCCTCTTTTGGAATTTTTGGAGGTTCTTCGTTATCTAGAGGCTAATATGATTTGATATTTTAACACTGAACCCTGCGAATCAAATGATTCATAAATTATTTTAAAGGTACATTTATTTTAACTTATATAGGTAGGTATATTTACTCTCAATCAACTTTTATAAATAAATTGAATTATAATATTTAAAAAAAATTATTAGTGTTTTCTTGTTAAATAATAGATATATTTTTGTTTTGAAAATATGATTAGTTTAATTTTTCTTTTATGAATCATCGGAATTTTATATGGTGTGTGTTTGTAAATTTTTCAGAAATGGGGGTTTAGTGAAAATGAAAAACAGGGATTTTGGGATTTGGAATACATATTTGGTATGTGTTCATACATGCATTGAAGGTGAATTGTTGGGTATGGACTTGTGGCTGATGTTGGCTATAAATATTGGTAAATGTTAATGTGATGACATGTAATAGTAAGTACTAGTTTTTCCACTCAAGATATAAGAATGTTAAGTGTTTGATACATTCATGGGTGTTGTGTTTGTGTGGTGTAAATTATGTTCTAAGTGAAATGGAATTTTTTTATTGCTTCTGTAAAACTATTTTTTTGTTAAACTTTATTGATGAAATATTATATTATTTTCTCTAAAAAATTATCTAAATTTCCCTTCTTATAGTGGAATTCATGGTTAGTATTTTGGTTTTCCAACTGAGTTTTTATAGTCACACCATACATAATAAATTTTTTGTGTATATTGAGGTTTTTTATAGGTTATATAAAAGGGTAATAATTTTTGAAATTTATACTAGAGTACTTTGATGCTACATTTAGGTTCAATATGTGTTGGAGGATGGAGGTATTTATATTTTGGAGTTATTGTGGTGCTAGATTGGTGCATAAAAGTCTTTCATGTAAATATTTTTATAACTTTTTTATGTTTTATAATTCTATTTTCACTCTATTTATATGTTTAATTATGTTATGTGAGTTCTCTTGTATCATTTTATACATCTTGTTATGTCTTATTATAATGTTTGTTGCATGATAGTTTCATAATGGAAAATCAACCCCCACTTTTTAGTAAAGCCCTCAGAATTTATTTCTAGCCTTTGATTTCTTTGGGATGTAACAAAAAGATAGAAACTCTCCCACCCATTATCAATCTAATAGGTTAGAAAGGTTTGTTACCATTGATATCATTTTTTCAGTCCATTAGTTTAGATAGTTGAATTGATATTGGATTTTCTAGTACATGAAATCTATATAATAAAAAGAATTATCTACCATTTTTATACTGAAATTAAATGTAATAGGGTAGTTCAGGTACTAAAATCTTTCCATAAACACTATTAAGAATGTTTTCAACTCATCACTATGGGATTACACAATAAAGGTAGAGTATCATTCATTAGTTAAAATAAATTCAACATAGAATGTGTCATTCATGAAATTTGATATTTATATTTTTAAATTTTTATGATATTGTATTTTTTATGATTTAAAATATTATAAAAATATATTAAAATTTAATGTGGAGATTAGGTGACAACTTGAATGTGGTTTAGATTGAATTGAAACTAGTTATACGACATCAGAATATATAAGAATTTTTTTCAAAAAATGTTGTTCATGTTGAACCATAGGTGATGTAAATTCTTGTATAATGCATTTTACATTACTTTTATGACTTGAATAGAGTAAATCAAAATGATGAACAACACCATGTGGCCAATGCTATGGGGTTTTAGAAATATAATCTTATTATGTTCCATTGGGTTTTGTAATAGAATAAAAATAGTAAGGAAATTACTATATAAAACAAATTTTTATACCCTAAGAACACCATTCCATACCAATGTGACAATATTACTATGCATGATAGAGGATCTCACATGCTAATGTTTGGATTTAGTTTTTTGATCTAAGGATGACTAAGACACCACTTAGAACCTATTTGAATAAATTTTTAATGAATTTTTTTTTTAATACCTTCAAGGTATTATAAATGATAGATTTCTTCATCCTAATGAAACAAATCCTTTCTAGGGTGGAATATTTAGTTTAGTTTAAAAACATAGTCTAGTATCCACTAGATGTAGTGATGAGTGGGTACCTGAAAGCATGTATATTAGATGTAGAAACTTTACCAGACATTAACAATAAGAACATCATTAATTGTATTGATGATTACATGGAAATGGTCAATTGAGAGTCTATGGAAAAAGGGATATCATATGGTATTCAACAGGATGTAGATAATTTTTATATACCAGAACAAGTGCGAACTAAAATAAAAGAAACACATGGTTGAAGGAGACCTATACTTAGGGAATCATTGTACCAAAAAATTAGACAATAGGATCTGTTTATTTTCCCCTCAACATTAAAAAAACAAGGATATTTCTAATATTTTTTATTGTACCACGTAATAAATAATTGCGTGGAACCAAAAAGGAGATTGTTTATGATGTAGTTAGATAGGAAACCAGATTCATTATTTTATTAATGATCTAAATCCAGATGGTTGTAATGATGCTAATGTGGCATAGGACCCTCATGACTAGATGGGTCGATTATGATAAATGGGTTCACAAACATATAATTGTGTTTTTAGGTAGACTTTATAAAAACCAATAATTGCTTAAAAATTAAAAATTAGTTAGAAGGAATGTATTACTTGACCACATAAGAAAAATAGTCATATGAGGCTCAATAGTTTTCCAGAGAGGATAAAGAGGGAAACTCAGCAGTCTAATATAAGATTATTCTACAATATAATCTTATGCAAGTAATTTTTCATACAAGCACATAATATTATTTAATTTCTTCTCATATGGTATATTAAATGGTTTGAACATTTAAATGATCTTTCATGTGATGAGAATTCTGACCCCTCTTGGATTGTGAGAGTGTTAAGGATTTACATGTGTATCATGTTACGAAAAATTGATGTAATCTAGTTTATTTAAAAAATTTCTATTTTAGGAATGGAGATATTTGATTTAATATTGTTAATGGGATACATGTAAGATTCATATGTTATATCTATTTTATGCTTAACACATTTGGTTTACAACTATGGATGGACATATACACATTTTTTAAGGGGACTCGCATTTGAATGCATGTTGAGTGGGTCCTTTGTAACCGATGGTTGGTATATTATCTTATCAATTGGTTTTAATAATCTTAGGAAGTATTATTTCAATTAAAACAAGATAATTTTGTACTATTTTTTATTATAATCTGAACATTCAACTAGAAAATATCCTAGGGTTTCCACTAGAATTTGAACTTGATATTTTTAATGGCCTGCTTCTATGGATGAATACGAATTTAGTTTCATCATGTAGAATAATACTAGTGGAATTTTGAGAATTAAATTCCTATATATATCAATTAGAAATTAAGGTATTTACACAGTGGATTTCATCACCTTGTCCACTCCAGTACTCATTATAATGAAATAAGATGACTCTCTTTTACATTTTGATGTTTTTTGTAAAATAAATCAAGATATGATCAATATTTGATACACAATTCCTTGAATTTATCAAATATTCATTCATTAAAATGTATTAAAAAAATTATATGAGTTTCATCTATTATCAAGGTATCTTATTACTTGATTTTGAAGAGACAATATCTAGAAAAAATAGTTTAAAAGATGTTATGGTCATTATGAATACCTTATTATGCACTTTTGTATTCTGATTTCACTAGTATTATTAATGGAATTGATTAATCATATCATTAAGAGGTACCCCAAAAAATTTGATATGGTATTTTATGATGACATTAAGAAGTACTGTACGAACCAAATATGATCAGGATGTGCACAAAGAGATAGATTCAGGGACCCTGTTGGAATATTGACTCTATAAGGAACTCCCTTTGTATTTAATCTTGATACAAGATGATCAATTTCATGGAAATTTAATATCTGAAAAAGGTGGATCATATGACACTAAACAGATAGAATATATCATCTCTTTGAATTTACAAAAGTTATTATTTGTGATATGTAGATTTCTATGATTGTAAGGACACTATCACTAGTTTAGTTGAGGCTTTTATACCATTATTATCATACAACAACATTTATATTGAATGGTACTCCATTATAAAAGAGTGATGATTTCTATAAATCCATAATTAGCTTAATCATATAATCACATAATCACCTATATTTTTAATTTTAGATATGTGGACAGATTATATGATTTACAATGTTGAATATGGATATTTTTTAGGTTGTGAACTTATGCAAGGAGATAATGTTGTAGCTTATGGATCATGACTATTTGAATTACCTAAAATGAATTACCCAGTGCATGATATGAATTCATTGGTGTGAATTTAATCATTTTCACGTATCATAAATGTTTCAAACTCATCATTTCACAATGATATATGAACCTTAATAAATATTTATGGATATAGTATCTTCAAATTATTGACATTGACATTGTCTATTCACATGGTAAAAGAAAATTATATTTATATTTATTGAATAAGGAAATAATATAACCCATTATTATGATAATCTCAAGATATGTGTAAATTGATGAGCTTATTTTCTATTATGAACCAAGATTTAACTTAGTTAAATAATGAAGTAGTGGTTTTCCTAGTCACTCTTATTCTTGATCTGGATGACTAGGTCAAGGATTACTTAATATCAAACCATAATTTACTAATGAGAATGTCAAAACATAATAGTGTGGATAGTATATATGGAAGAAATGATGTTTGGAATATAATGTTTCATTTTCGATATTATATTTCGGATTTATTTACTTTTTATGAATTAAATAATTCTATTTATCACTATTACTAATGGGAAAAGAATCCTAGAACACAAAAGAATTACAAGAAATAGAGGACCAATTTTTGGGGGGAAAGTATGAATCATGGAGATGGTGATTATGTTATGAAATGTTTCATCTATCAATAGGTCCAGGTAGTGTATCAATGACCATCTGGATTTTTGAATTTGTTTCATACCCCTATCATGAAATGGGAACCCAATTCCAAGGACTTTTTATGCATTTTCTGAAAATGATTTAGAAGCATGTTTCCCTTTATATGATACTGTAATGACATAAATAGTTACCCCATTTTATTTTGATCCATGAATATAATATGGTTGAAGAATTTACAGATAAGTTTATCTGATAAGTCATGAAACTGAATAAATTATATGTTTTTATTATTACTAGCTAAGATCACAGATTGACCTCATGGTATTAATGTTCCTTGAATTGATACCATATAACCTAATTTACCTAGATCATGGGGTACCATCCTCAAACTAACATAATGTTTTAATCTATAATTAAAAATTTGGAAGACATGATCTGATCTTTTGTTATAGATTTTGGAAGGCTTTGGGAGGATCGTATACCTCATGTGGAGTTCTCTTATAACAAAAGATTCCATTAAATTATACATATTGAATAATTTGAGTACTTTTATAATAATATGTGTTGATAACCACATTATTATATAGATATTGGAGAAGCATCACCATTCAGAACTAGCCTTATTCATGAAACAAATGCGAGGATTAAGATTATCTGAAAGTGAATAGAAATACCCTAGAGTGGACATTAATTATATACTAATAACCTTATTCACCTAGGATCATTGAGGTGGGGGAAATTAATTTTATTAATTCTATCTATGTTATATGATTCATCATTTTTGTAGGAATGGGATATTGGATCCTCAATATATTATACCATTTGTAATTTTATCATAAAATAGTGTTGTTTATAATTGTATTTCACTACACCCAATATTTTATTTGGTTCACAGTGTGTTCCATATATCATAATTAAATAAATTTCAACTGAGTCATGAAACTATTAATAGTTTTTCCTCATCTTGGATTTTTTATGGATGTGGAAGATAAGGTCTTCCCTGGAATAGGTGTAACAACCATGAAATTTATCAATGGAAACTACCTTATTATAATTAGTTTATATGGTATAAATCACATAAAATCACATATATAACATGACATAACATTTTCTTAAATGAATAATGAATGAAATAAGATGTATTTCTAGATTTTAAGAAACTAATATCGATGAAATAGTAATAGGACATTTTGAATAGTAAAATGACCATTAAAAATAATAATTTGGAAAATGGAATTGTAACATCACCTATGAAATTATAAATAAAACTTATGGATATTATAAATGAAATATCATAAAATTATATCCTAGTATAAGTAGATAAATTTATTAGAAATGATAATATAAGTCCTGGTATTTATATATGTCATAAACATTTAATTACAATTTTATAATTAATATAATGACTTTATGGAAAATTTATTTTCATATAATTTATTCATTATTTAATATTTTATTTTCTTATAATTATATTATAATTTTATGGGAAATTAATTATTTTCACTATTTTCAATAAAATTATTTATAATTTTAAAAACATAATTTTAGGAATAAATGATGCTTGAAATTAAAATTTAATTTATCATATTGAGAAAATTATTTTTACAATATAGAGTTTATTTTAAAATTATATAAGTCAAATAATATATATTGGTAATTTTTTGTATTTGTCTAAATTAGTTGATTTATTGGTTAATAGTAAAATACAATAATTTATGGTATTTAACAAATATTTGAATTATTGCATCATTGTTGATGTATGGGTGATGTATGAAAATAATATTTAACTATTGTTAATTATTTAAATATATTTCGTGATAAAGTTAAAACAATTTTTAGTCTTTAGCACATATAATAACATAATGAATGAAATAATGAAAAAACACCACTCTCTTCCCCTATAAATACAACCCCTCACTATTATTTCTACTAAATCCTTTAGAGATTTGAAGATGGAAAAATTTTCGACCAAATAATTTTACAAATTCCCCATGATAATTCTATGATCATTTGGTATCAATAAAATACCATATATAATTTCTTTAAGGAGGTTCTCCAAGAGAAGAAGTTCAAGAGGCAGAATTCACTTATATTTTCTTTTAATTTAATTTAATGTTATTTTATTTTATTATTATATACTCACCATACTTAATAAAATTGGGATGATTTATGTAGTATATTATATATAGTGTAATGTTATTATAATTGTGTCATAATCCATCATCAAACCTCATATCCTCTCTCTATTATTCTAAAAATGAAAACGGTGTTTGTGAGGCGTTGATTTATCACCTTCAAGGATGAAAAGAAGTTGATTGAATTTACCACCTTAATTTAAATTCATGAAATAATTAAAAAGGATGAAATATATTTTCAAATTTTTTTATAACCATTATTATGTTCTAGAACTAACATTTTTACATAATATTTAATAATAAAACATATCCAGTTATTTGTCATCAAAAAATGAAAAAATTAACCAAAATTATAAACATTAACATTTTATCTAATGAATCATCATCATATCAGAAAAATAATAATAATATATAAGTCCAATTAAACATATTTAATTTCATTAATAATATATAATTTAAATTTGGGATAATTATCCCCATTTTACATGATATACGATGAATGTATAAAAGTGAACCGGTCATAAAAACACCAATAAAAAACAATACTATAAAATGACAAAATTGAACTCCATATATAATTATAATAAACATAAATAAAATTAATAAAATTATAATGAATAATACACATTTAAAATAGGTTCATAATTTATTAATTATTGAATCTTATTTTGTTATTCTATATATTAACAGGAAGAAAGCATTCAGTCATAAGGTAAGTGGATTCCCAAACCCAATTTTCATTCATTGGGTTATCCTTCTTTCAAGGAAAATTTAATTTTGGATGTTCATTTAATAGTCATAAAATGGAATTTTACTTTTCTTACATTTTCATTTTTTAGATATACATATTTCAAATATGATTTTATAAAAAATAAAACATTCATAAAGAACTATTCTTTTTAAAAAACATATTTCTACCTCTCATGAGATTGTTTCCTCTTCACTCGTTAGTAATGATTCCAAAACTAGTACCCTATTCCCATTTTTGAACCAAATTTTACTTTATTTAATGTATTTTTTATGTAATAGAACTCATTACTTTCATTGATTTATTTTATGTCTAAGACTTATAATTTTTCAATGAGGAAAGAATGATTATGTAAATTTTATGAGGTTATGGGTGAACCTGTAATTAAAAAACACTGAAATGAATTTGTTAATGTAATGTATATCATGAGATAATTTGAAATATTCATGAACATGATGTTATATTTGTTCAAAATTTTTATTATATGATTATAAACATATGTTATGCACGAACATGATGCTAACTTTTTTCATGACTATGTTTGGTGTTGACCACTATGACTTGATATATTATTTTTATGCATTTTCACATTCGATTCCTTTATCTAATGATTCCTCTCATGATTTTGATGATGATTCCATACTTTTTTTATTATGATGATTATTATTCTCACCCATGTTTTATTGATTCATGTACTTATTTTTTCTTTTACTGGGGATTTAGATCACCCTTTCATTGATGTATATACTAAGGTGACTACACGTACATAGGAGAATATGAAGGGCACAAATAAGCTATAGAATAATGAATTAAATAATGATATTGTTTTATTATGTAAAATCAATATATAAGCCTAATTTTCTCAAGACAGAAATATGTTTTTTCTTGGATAAATAACACTACTATGTTTTTTATATTTAAAATTATTTAATAGAAATGTAATAAGAAGAAGGGATGTTATATTTTGCATCAGATCATGTTTTAGTAAATAAATGAATTATGATTTTGTAAAATTAGTATAAAACATTAGTTTGAGACTATGTATTTGTTATCACCAAGGAATATTTATATTATAAAAATTATAAACATAAAGATCCTTCAAGATAGGTATTTAGAGTAAATTTAACAAGGTAATAAATTATTTATTGAGGAATTGTGGATTATGTTTTGTTCAAACCTGTTCTATTTTGGAAAATTGTGTGAACCAGGAGAAACCATGACAAAACCCATGTGAGGGGAAACGAATAAAATTTCTAAAGAAAATAACCAATTCATTGGTAGGTGTAGTTCAAAATTTTATGGTTAGATTATCCATCCATCTCCGGATATGAAAAATACCATAAATAATGTGGAACATCCTTCTTGAACTAAGTGGGATAAACTAGTTATGAATAAATTTATGCAAAAACAACCACCAAAATTTATTTTATCATCCAATCCACTATTCATCGAATAGTGGGTCAAATCAATGGAGTTTATATCTTTTAGGCTTTACTATATTGAGATAGAGAAGGTGGATCTGCACATTTTTCATTTAGTTATAGTGGTCGACCAATGGTTGGTTTGGATTAAGAATACCAAGAAAATGATGAAATTGAAGAGATTTAGTGGTAAGCCTTTAAAAATATATTTCTTTATAATTATGTACCCTTAAAACATCATACGAATATGGATAGAAAAATTTAATGATAAACAAAAAGGAAGGGGAATCAATCATAATGTACTAAAACAATTTCACAAGGCTGTCATCGTACTCCTAATGTTTTTTATAAAAAATGATAAAAACAATTGATGGAATCCATAGTTCTTTAAGACAACAAATTTGAAAGGATTTAAAAATTATGGACTTCTATGAGTGATGAATAAGTTGTAAGATGCGCCATCATGGATGATATGTAGTTTAGTGAGTGGTCCCATGACTATGGAGAAAAGAAAGGAAAGAAGGAGTTTTAAGTTGAGGGATATAATGAGAAAGGTATAAATACAAATAAATAACATAAATGTAAAAATTGTGGAAAGAATAATTATGAGACTTTCCTAAAAGGTTTGGGGAAATTATTAACATGTGGGAGAGTGGTCCACTATGATCCCGAATGTCAAAGATATAGAAGGAAGAAGTACAATGTGGCGTGGGAAAAGAGAGCATAACCCATGGTTCAATTATTCAATGGTAGGGATAAAAGAAACTATGAAAGGAAATACACAAAACCTTGAGTTCTTGAGGGTAATCAACATTGGAAGCCACTAAATCCAAAGGAGCAGGGGAATGCTTATGCAACCCCTACTGATGAACTAGATCATGAAAATTATGTGATGAAATGTTGAGCAGTTATTAATTAAATAATACCATACAAACTATTTGATTCTAGTTATATCCATTCATTAATATCTTGAATGTTTAGTAGAACTATTCAAACACAACCTAAAAATATTGATTTGGATTTATATATGAGAAATGAAAATTGGTAAATTATTGAATCCAAAATATATAACACATCCCCATTTATTTTTTTTTATTGAACCTCCTTTCAAATTATTAATTTCTTATTTTGGTGGATTTTGATGCCAGATTGGGCATAGATAGGCTATATTTATGAAAATAGAACATCAAATGTCAGGAAAGGGAGAACACTCTTCATATTATGAGGTATCTTCAAATCATTTTCAAGTGTAAAGGTAATGATGTATCTCATTCAAATTCATAATCTCATGTGAAAATATTTTTTGATTATGATAAATCATATCTAACATAAATGATTTTGACAAAGAGAGAATCATGCTCGATGTCTTTCCCATTGTGAGGGACTACACCAATGTGTCCCCCAAATAATTTCATAGACTTAATTTTGATAGAGAGGTTCAATTATCATGTTAAATAATCCTAGGAACTCTACCTATATAAAATACACCATATATAATGGCCACCAATATGTTGGTGGAAGTGAAGAAGAAGTTACAAGGGAATCTAGAAATGGTTTAATATGCCTGAGTACTTCTCCATGGGGTGAACCACATATCTAAGTCAAGAAGAAGGAAGAATCAATGTTCCAATGAATTTATTATTATGAGATCAATAAAATATCATTAACAATGTATCCAATGATACAAATAGATGGCTTCTTCGATCAACTACTTGTGACCATGTATTTCTCTAAGATGGGACTTTGGTGTTGATATCACTAATTAACAGAGATGAATGAAGATATTCCCAATACTTCCACATGAATGAGGTGCATACTCTATGAGGTCATATTGATGACCTTAATATTCAATAATTGTCAATAAATATTCTTGCGAATAATGAATTATGTTTCTAGAGATTACCTCACCAAATGTTATTAATGATTATTGATGATATTATGACATACTCCAAGAGAAGGTGGGATATGAAGATAATTTGAATACAATGAAATGTAAAATAATAGTGGTTTTTTAATAGAGGTTTTTTAATTCTTTGGGAATGTGAATAAAATAAAATTAATATCTATGGACCCTTCCAAGAAAAAGGTAAAAAGAGAGTGTCCCAGACCAACATATGTAACGAAGATGTGGAGTTTCCTCAGTCTTACTTGGTATTAATAGTGATTTATTAAGAACTTATCATGATAATCAAAACCACTATAAAATATTTCTCAGAAAAGAGAAAAGTGTGTGTGGTCTAGTGAATGTGAAGATATGGACAATGAGTTAGAAATAAGGGTTATCATCGTGCATGTACTCACACATCTAAGAAGTGGGGAACTATTTCTGGTATAAAATGTTTCTTCAAATATGGGATTAGTTTGTGTAATGTTGAAAAATAATAAATTGATAGCCTACGCTTTAAGGAAGTTGAAAATTCTTGAGAAAAATATCCCACACATGATCTGGAGTTGGAAACTATGATATTTGTGTTGAAAATCTGGTGGCATTGTCTCTATGGGGACAATTGTGAAATATATGTTGATCATAGAAACCTTTAATATATATTCAACATAAGGGGAATAATATGTGACAATGAACATTCTTAGAGATCATTGAGGAGTATGACTTCCTAATCTCCTACCATCCTACAAAATAGAATAATGTGGTAGATTCTTTATGTAGAATGGATCCACCCGCATTATTAATTTTGAGAATTTATAAGGATATAGTCATCATAGAACTGAAATGTTTGGACATGGGAATCATTAAATAAGGAAAATCATGAATCCTTTATCAAATTATTTTTCAACAATCCCATATGGATAAAATAATTCAATCTTAACGAATGGGTGTGGAAGTTCAGAAGAAGGAAGAAACCATGAGAAAGGGGAAATACCCGAAGTTCAAAATTAGTGGAGATGGAGTTATATGATTTCTGATATGACTATATGTAACATACAATTCATAGATAAATAAATATCTTCTTAATGGTGAATAGAGGATGAACATTTCTATTCACTTAGGAAGAATAAAAATGTATCAATATATCCATGAGCATTATAGGTGGGACAAAATGAAGAAGGAGGTCACTGAATATACATCAAATTTTATATTATGTTAGTAAGTGAAGGATGAAATAAAAAATATATGGGAATGATGAAACCACTATAAATAACAACATGTGAATGGGAAAAATAACCATGGACTTTGTCACTAGTCATATGAATATATAAAAAAGATATAATTCTATTTGGGTTGTTGTGGATCATCTATCAAAGACATCTAACTTTATCAAAATTTTAGTGTACTTTTCACTGGGTCAAATTTCATGGATATAAATCAGATAAGTGGTAAGGATTAATGGTGTACCACTATCAATTATATGTGATCAAGATCCGAGATTCAATTTCAGGTTCTGGAAAAGACTCCAACATGATCTATGCACTGAGATGAAAATTAGTACGGATTATCATCCTCTAATTGATTTCATATATGAGAAAACAATTCATACACTAGAAGATATGTTGAGGAGATGATCTATGGAAATAAATGTAGTTTGGGTCCAAAATCTTCAAGTATATGTTTTCTCTTAAAAAAACTATTTCCACTCAAGAATCTAAATGGATCCATATTTATCGCTTTTTAGGAAAAGGAGAAAAACACAAGATTTATGGGATGGAGACAGTGAATGTAAGCTGTTAGTAAATGAAATGTTAGATGAAATAGTTGAAAAGGTGAATACCATTCCACACTAAATAAAGGAATCCCAAAGTTGACAGAAGATCTATGAAGATAATAATAAATGGGACCTAGAGTATAAATATGGAGACATGGTATTCCTCCAAATATAACTATGTAAGATGACCACAAGATTTAGGGCTATGAGAAAGCATAGTCATATGTACATCGAACCCTTAAACATTATTGATCATGCACAAGCTGTGGAATATCAATTGACACTTCCACATACCATGTATCATGTACATGATGCAATCTATTTTTTCCTCATGAATATACATACCAAATCCGTTACTTGTACTAAATCTAGAGGTGGTGTAGTCTGAAAATGATCACTTTTATGAGGAGAATCCGTTTAAGATCTTGGACAGTAGATATAACATTCTACACAACAAGACTTATCTCCGAATAAAAGTATAGTGGTGGGACTATATGTACGATGACACAACATGATAACTGGAGGAATTGATGAAAGATATGTACTCTCACTTTTTTCCCCATAATATGTAAAATTCAATTTCAATGGTAAAATTTTGTTAGGAGGAAGTATGCAAAAACTCAATGTTTTATCAATAGGAACACCATTATAATAATTAAGTCATTTATTATAAATCATATAAAATCAAATATAGAACATGATGCAAACATTATAAATGAATAATTAATTTAATTAGTGGCATTTCTAGAAATTAGGAAACCAATATCAATGAAATAGTTACTTGACGCTTGGAATAGATACATGGGAATTAGGAATAGTAATCCAAAAAAAATTAGTAACATAACCTAGGAATGTATAAATAATACATATGCATGTTAGAAATGAAAAAATGATATAATTATATCATATTATTAGTAAATAGATGTTTTAGAAATGATAATGAAAGGGCTGGTGTTTTTCTAAGTCCTGAATATTTAACTACTATTTCCTAATTAATATAATGATTTAAAATAATATTGATTTTCATAAACTTTTTCCTAAACTAGTATATTGTTTTAATAATATTATTATATAATTTTATGAATCTTTATATAATTTTTTAAAGTGTCATAAATCAGTTATAATAATAATATCGGTATTTTTTGAATAAATGTTAATTTTAATCCAAAATATAATTTCTCATATTTAGATTATAATTTTCCTAAAATGGAATACATTTTTGAATTATACAAATCAAAATCTAGATATGGAGATTTTTTGGTATATTTCAAAAATATTTGATTTTTTGGTGAATAGTGAAATACAATAATTTACAATATTTAAGAAAAAACAGGAATTATTGAATCATAGATGATGTATGGATGATGTAAGACCATAATATCAAACTATTATTCAATATTTAAATATATTTCGGGATATGGTTTAATATATTTATTTCATTTATGAAAAATAGTAAAATAATGAATAAAATAATGAAAAACACCACTCTCCTCCACTATAGATATCACCCTCACCATTAATTATCCTCCCTCCTTCAAAGACATAAAATTTTACAATATCTATCCAATCCTTTTAATAATATTCTCTCCCAATTATAGGAATCTTTTTTCTAAAAAAATTACCAAATCCATTTTCCATATGGTGGTTCTTTAGGAGAAGATGTTTATGATGTTAAATCCTCTTTAGTTTTCATTTAATTTGTTTTTATGTTATTTTATTTTATTATTCCCTCCTCAAATTCCTTAATCCATGTTGAATGAATACTTCAGTATATTATATATACTATAATGTTATTATGTTATTTGAATAATTTATCATCAAATCTCTTCTACTCTCCTTTCTAATGTAATAATGAAAACGTCAGCCAAGAGGTGTTGGTTTATCATCATCGAGGAAGAGAAGTTTTCATCTTCCTTTACCACAATAAAATAGGGTCATGAAACCATTATAATGGTTGAAATAGATTTTAACATTTATTTTATTACCAATTTTTTCTATAACTAATATTTTTTCATAATATTAAGTAATAAAACAAAACGAGTTCATTGTGATCGAAAACTTCCAAAACTAATCCAAATGATTATCATTTATATTTTACCAATTAAATCATCCGCATATCCGATAAAATAATAGAATAAAATAAAAATAAAAATTATATAATTTCATTAATAACATATAACTTAAATTTTGGACAATTATCCCCATTTTACACGATCATTCATGCACGCATACAAGTGAAACGTTCCTGAAAAAATGAAGAAAGAGAACACTCTCAAATGATGGAATTGAACTATATAACACATTATAATGACTGTAAATAAACTTAATGAAATTATAACGAGAAAAATAAATATATAATTGGTTACGTACTTATTAATTAATGAATATAATTTGATTATTCGAGATAATAATGTAAATAAATAATTCATATATTAGGTAAGGGGATTCTTGAACCCAATTTTTATTGTTTGTGGTATCCC
The DNA here is from genome assembly GCA_963277665.1 of Viscum album. NCBI lineage: Eukaryota > Viridiplantae > Streptophyta > Magnoliopsida > Santalales > Viscaceae > Viscum > Viscum album. The sequence goes on along the minus strand of OY728127.1, from coordinate 2,128,112,287 downwards.
TATTTCATTCAAAATTTCATTATGTAGGTTTATTTAATTCTCTAAAAATATAATTTATTTTTTCCTACCTTTTATTTTTTGAGATATGCATGTTTGTAATATTTTTTTACAAAAAATAAAATCATTATCAAAAATAACTATTCTTTTTTAAAATACATATCTTTTAAATTTCTTGAGATTGTTTCTTATTCACTAAAGAGTGATTATTATTATACTATTATCTTATCCAATTGTGGGAACTACATTTTTTGTTCCTGAATGTATGATTTATGAAATGAATCCCATTCCTTTCTATGGGTTATTTTCTTTCCAATATTTATATATGTTCTATGTGGAAACCATTCTTATGTTATGTTATGACCGGAACACCCCACATTATATACCACTCTAATTCATTGGGTACTATGATTTATATCCTGAGATAATGTGAAATATAAATGAAAATGAAGCAATATTTGTTCATAATGATCATGATATAATTATGCACATATGTGGTGCATGAACATGATGCAATCTTTGTTTACAATATGTGTGGTGTTGACCACTAAGACATGATGCTTCCTTTTTATGAATTCCAATATTCAATGTATTTTTCTAATTCATCCTATCATGATTACTATGATGATACCATAATTATTTTGTGATTATAATGAATATTCTCACCCATTTTTTGTCGATTAATGTCTTAATTTATTCTCTTTCTAGTATTTTAGCTCACCCCATTCGTTGATATATATCCCCTATTGATTACATGTACTAATTAGAATAAAAAGGCCATTAAGATTCCTTAGGAGAAGGAATTAAAAGATAATTATGTTTTATTTTATAAAATTTATGTATAATGATAATTTTTCTATGATGCTAAACTGTTTTATCCTAGATATGTAACAGTATTATGATCGTTATCTTTAAAATGATGTAATATTAATGGAAGAAAAAGTATGGTATAAATAATATAGATATCCTTAGTGAATGTTCTTTATATAAATTTTAAAATGAAAGATGAGACTTTTGAATGAGATAACCATGTGTGAGAGAAGTCATAATAACTTTTCAAAATGCATTGATAAACCCATTATTTTAGAGGATGGAATGAAAAATGGTGTAACACCCTATCCCCTGAAACCTAGATTCAGTTCATTAAATTATTTAATTTTCCTAGATACAAGCTTCAAATACCAATCAACCAAACAATTTATCAATTTATGAAAGTGATATTGCATACAGGAAAACAAAATTAAATTGGGAAATAGAGAATAAAACATGATTCATAATAAAATTAAATGAACATTATACTTTAATGACTATTCGTATATTCATTCTTCATTATCCAAGGAAATTAAATGAAATAAGGGCGAGCCCAAAGATCAGTATCGACAATTATAACAAATGAAATAATGAATCAATGATAATAAATCAACATGAAAATGTGAATGAATAATAACAAATACCATTTAAATAAATGGAAAAGGAATAATAAACATATAATGTTAATAAATTGAAAACACGTTCCATTTAATTGGAAAACTAAGAATTAAATGCTTCCATAGATTTTATCATATGAGAACCTCATGTATAATAACAACGAAAACAGAAATAACATGGAAGTAAATACTTAATTTTTTGATTTCATTTCTAAGGAACTTGAAATCCAATACCGACATGACCTTTTAATAGACGGTTAAAATAGTGGGTAGAAACCCATCCCATTTGGCCAAAATGTTTTCCTCATAAGAACCTATCGATTCATCGAGGGGATATATAATGTTTGGGGCCCACCCGTTATTGAATTTCCAAAGAATTCCCCATATAAAACAATCGAGATAAACTATATGTCTTATCATAAAATATCCACATTGAATAAATAAAAAATATATATAAATCATTCCTCAATGGAGGATAAGTATAAACAATGGTGGTTGATATTGATGAATAGAAATACCATTGAATATTCCTTAAAAATAATCATGAGTAAAAGAATAATTAAATATTCCAATGTGTCTCATACCACATTGAAGCATTTTAATAATAATAACCATAAAGGAATAACATTAAATGAAACATAAATTTTTTTGATAATAAATATATTCATGATATATCATGTCAGATGGTATTATATAAACCATATAAAATTTAATTGGTTCATAACAATAAATAAGTATGAATTGAAATTAAATTGAGTTAAAATATCTTACCTCAAGTCCCACTTATCACATGAGTCTTTATATTTCTGAATAAAAAACTTATCTTAAATTTTTCTATTACATCATAACCATTTTAATTTTTATCATTAAATTTATTTCACTTATTACAATTTTTAAACAAATACTTAAATAATTAGTTATTTCTGGTGTTCTGACCAAATTCATTTCATGTGTTAAAACGACTTTGACTGGTCGACAATGGTTAAAGGGGTCATTATATAAAAATATAAAAAATAATAATAAATAAATAATTATCATATTTATATAAAACACATACTTTTAAAACATATCATGAATGATGGTTCTAAAAAATGAACCAATGTCACAATCATGGAGACGGGATGCCATAAGTATACATGAGTAATGCTCCCATTTTTCAATTATAATTATGGAAATAACAAAAGAAGCATTATATATTTCCATAATGACCATTATATCATAAATAATTGGTAATTTAATCATATTAACTAATATACAAATTTTATTTTCATGTAAAAGTAATCACATCATGTTATGGAGGTAGTATTCCACTTGTCCACGACTGACGTTATAACTTTTTAGTGTGTGAAAAGGGTAATAAATAAAATGATACATTATATTTATATAGAATTATTAATGAAAATAATATCATATATATTTCATATATATCACATATTTTTAATCCAAACCACTATTTATATATTCTATGTATTGTGTAAATGAATCACATCTCTTTGATGAGAAGGTAGTAAACACTTCCACAAATGATGTTATCATATTCCAAAAAATAGAAAGTATGATTATATAATCTATATAAAAATTAATCAATAATAATTAAATATATAAATATAAAATATAAAATAAAATAAACATCATTTACTTCCAAATTTCCACCCATTAGTGGTTGTATTGAAAAAATAAACAACCTCATTTTGTGAGGTGATATTTCATCAAACAGAAGAAGGGTTTGATTGTTACCCATAAAATGGAATTGTTTTTAAGTGTATGTAAAACCATTAAAATAAAAATAAATATCAGTATATCAAGGATACTAGTGTTTTTAGAAAATTTTATAATTTATATAATTCAATTAGTGAAGAAATAAAAAATCTAAAGAGCTTGTGAAAGGATGTTACCTCTTTTTCATGTTACTCCTATTGGTTTTCAAAAAATGGATACCATGGTTTGATTTATAGACAAATGGATTCTTATAGGATTAAGGGAGTTATTTTAAGGTCCAATTTCAAATTATATTGTTTGATCCACAGTGTCTTGAGAGGTGTGAGTAAGTGGAGGATTGAATGCCATTTGATAGTGGAGGAGGAGTGAAATTTCTTGTAAATACCAAAAGGTAAGAATTAATTGGAGGTCTAACTTACCTCGTGTTCTATAATAATGAAAAATAATTAATTATTGTGGAATTATGGTCGAAAAAAATATAAAATAGAAAAATATAAGTTTATTTTTAGATGTTTTTCACTTAACTTCGTTGTTTCCCCGATTTTATCAATATCATTTTTATTAAAGTTACTAGTTTTCTAACCAATGTATTTTAACCATTACGAATAAATTAAAATGATAATTATTTTGAAATTTAGATAAACATAATTCCAAATATGACATCTAATTTTAAAAATAAAAATATCATTTTTGTTTGAAATTAAATTTAAAATAAGCACATGTAAAGTACTAAAACCCAGTTTTAACCCAAAATCTAATATCAAAGTTTTTACTATTTTAGGGGTCTATATGTTCATTATAAAATATTATTTGGTCCATTAATAGAATATATTTTATATTCATTGATAACTAATAATTAAATTGTGGAAGGTATATTTTTTCTTTTAATATTAAATATTTTAAAATAATATAATTTATTGAAAAATAACATAAATTTCAATTTTGACATTATTTATTTAATATTAACATGAAACATATAAAAACATAGTATGAATTAAAATATATAAATTTCACATCTATTTAACATGATATAATCATCTTCAAAAATAGTGTAGCATAAAAATTCATTAAATTTATTTTACATTTAATAATTTTAGCATCATTTATTTAATATAATTATTAACTAAATAATCCAGGCATTAGAGTTTGTTATATATTTAATGTGACTGATTCATCTGTATAAATTAATAATATATATTTATGATAAAAATAAATAATTTATATTTCAAAAGGTGGTCTATATCTTAAAATATGTTGTTTTTTCTATATCTCAATGTTTTATAAATATTAAAGGAATGAAAAGTTCTTTTTTATCTTTTAGCTTACATGACATATGAAATAGGAAAATATTAGAGAATAGTATCCTAATAACACATAAATTTGAACCATTAGTGGTTATAGTCTAAATATGGGGATCCAATTGGTTTTGTAAGAGTTTATAGGTCATTTTCGGCACTTATTTTTAAGCTTTAGTCCCTTGTTAAGATAATTTTCCTCTTATATATTGTAATTCATTTTAATTACCTACACCAATTTATTTTTTCAGATACTATGTTTACATTATTAAAAATTATTAATTATTATTATTCCAAATATCTCATCCATTTTTCAAAATTTAAATCTCATATGTGGCTTAAATTAATTTAAAATTAATCTCACTGACGGATTAACAATGTGGGTTTTAATGTAAAAATGTTCAAAAGTTTGATATGTTTTTATTTTCATTTTTAGTTGGAAATTGATTCCAATTTTAAAAATTGTATAAATATATTCAAAATTTATCTAATTAATAATTAAAACCAATCCATAATGTTGTTTAACCACATAAATAAATTATATTAAAACGTTGATTTGAATTAAAATTTGTTAAATCTTCCAATTCATCATAAAATGAAACTTCAAACGAAAATACCAAAAAATTTACATATCAAACTTTTTATGTTGAAATTTTAATTATTAAGCTTATTTTGATTTATTATATAAATAATAGTTCCAAATTTTGGATTTCAATAGGGCTTCTATTAAAATTCTAAAAAACAACCTTTATAAAAATATAGTGTTTTATACCTAAAATTGGGCTTGTTCTTATCTTATGAATATAAAATATATTGGATAAATATAACACAAATATTTTATTGATTATATAAAATATTTGTTAAATTAATATATTTCACAAATATTTGTTAATTTAATTTAGTAAGATAAAACACCTTAGTGTGCATAGAAATAGTTTTTATAATAACATTAAATTTATACTCAATTGTTTCCAATATTTATTTCTAATTAATTTATAACCAATGATTTCAACCATTTATTTTTATAAGATTGTTAATAATATTCGTAAAAAAGAACATAAAATTTATGTAATATCTTATTGTATTAAAAATTTATATTTTAAAATATTTATTATTCTTCCTTAAAAATCTGTTTTGTGTGTTATACAAGCATTCAAATAATTTTGGTCATGCATAAAATGAAAGATAAACATGGCGTTTCATGATGAGAAATCTGAAATTATTGATTCATGCAAAATAATCTTAACATGATGTTTCATATAAACTAATCATGCAATATAAATTAAATATATTTTAAAAGGAGAATAATTTAATATCTTAGGGTGTTACAATCCCACCACATTAAATAAAGTACATCCTAGAAATTAAAAATTAATCATGGTAATCAGGTGATTTATATATGAAAACAAAAAATAATTGAAAACAATACATCATAAATAGGTCTAATAAATCATCTTCTTAATAATGGAGAAAAGAAAGTACAATGGTTATGTAACTATTTTTCCCTTGTTCTAGAACATAGATGGGAAATTGATACCTAGATATGGAAAAATATTACAATTATATTTTAATAGAGAGTGATAGATAGCATGTTGAAATGAAATTTGATGAACACAAACCCTTAAACATTTTTTATGAAATCATCATTGATATCAAAAAAAATTTGATAATATGACAAAATTTTTGTTTTAAGACAATTTTTCATATTGTTTGGGAAACATTTGACTCTATAAGAATATTTGTAAATATAAGATTATATTTCATAAACAAAATACTATCATTTTTTTATTAATTGAAATATCTCTAAATTATCTATTATCATAACATATATCATAGGGTGAAGTAATAAGTTAATCTCTAAAAGCTCATTCAAAGACAAACTGAATCCATTTCATAAATGGTCAACATTTACAAGTGGTTATAATCCAACACTTTTTGAAATATGGTCACTAAAATTCCAAAATGAACACATCATTATCCTTCAATAAACATGAACATTTTCTTTAATCATAACTTATCGAACATCTTAACACATTCATCATGTATTCTATGGAAATATGGTAATAACTTAAATTACCACAACACTTTATTGGGAACATGATTTACTCATTATTACTTAAGTAAAACTCGTGTTATTGAATCTATTTAATAGATCAATATTTTTTGTAAACTCCATAATCTATAACATAAAACACTTTGTTGATAAATCGTTACTTAGTTCCAAGATACTCATCACTTATCTAATTTACGTTTTCCAGACAAATCATTTCATTATGAAAACATCCTTGACATTGCATTAAGAACATATTAATTGTATCCCTCCCTCAGCCATGTGTTTTACCAGAATCAATACTTTCAACTAAATAATTTTCTTTATACTATTAAGTATATGATCTCATAAACATAACAAAAAAGTAATATATTAAATTTTTCATATATTTTATATTTCATAGGACTAGTACATCATTGATAAAATGCTCAGATGGAATAAATCATTAATCCAGAAATATGTAAATTATTCATTCCTATTCTTCTATGGTAGAAGCATAATATTTAACAATGAATCATTAGATTATTTTAGTGGTATATTTTTTTGATGTGTGATACATTGATTTATGTAGTGCCCCATCTCTATATAGTGGATGTATTTCACATTTTATTTTTATTTCATTAAATTAAAACAAAAAGGTGGTTGCAATTTTATCTGAACTTATAAAAAACACCCATTACATTAAATAATTTATTTGAGAGTTTCTTCCCACAATAATCACATATGAGAAAATACTTATTTCTATTTTCCCATTTATACGTCTTAAAAATTGTAATCATCTTCTTTTAATGTTTTCCTTCAATGTCATAGGTCTGGGATAATTAATTACCCAACTTTTTATCACATGATAATATTTCCTTATATAATGAGAGTTGTTGGGAGACTATTTACTTTGGAAATATTGGCCAAATACCATAATAGAGATGATACTTCTCACCATTTGGAAAATGTACATTAGGGAGGTTCATGTTCCTTCTTCTATGAATATTTTATAAATTACAACTAAATAATTTCATATCATTATAAAATATAATTTATAATCATAAAACTAGTAAAATACATAAGATAAATTGAAAAATGTATTCATAGCTAATCTGAATATCATAAACAAATATTCTTTGGGTAAATTTTTAATTTCAAATACATCTAAATGGATTTTACATTAAATGGAATTTTCCCTAAGTGTATCTACAAGGATATTAAAACCCATTGCACAAAAGGATCAATTTTCTGTACTAGGTTACACCAATCTAGGACCGATACACCTTGTTGATGTTTTTAACTCTACATACTTTTGTTCCAGAACCACATACACTTGTCGTATCTTGACATGGAGGAATTTATATGAAGATCCACACTATCGTTTCCTTGCCTGTATTCTAGGATGTTATTATATAGTTATCCTCAACATCAATATTATGGTTATGTTCCATATTCTATGTTTTCTAAATAATTTTCCATGGTAACTATTATAATTTCTATAATACTAATAGTAACAACCATACCCCATAAGCCCATATTTAGATCATTACTTTATTACATTGTCATAGATACAAGCTTTAAATAAAAAGGGGTTAAACATTTTATCAAATTGTGATAACCATATTACATAAATAATAACAATATTACATTGTGAAATAGAAAATAAAATATGATATATAATAAAATGAAATGAAAAAAACCTTCAAATATTATTCAAATATTTATTCTATAGAACCTGGTGAAAGGAAATCAAAATATGGGTGAGATCAAATTCATAGTTAACATAAGTACAACATAATTAATAATTAATCAATAAGAATACATCAATATGGAATGGTGAGTAACTGATAACTCATGAAATTAAAATAATTGTATAATGACAAATAAATATAGGAAGGTAAAAAACTGAAAACATGTTCTATTTAATTTAAAATTTTAGAATTAAATGCATATATCGATTTTATCATATGAAAATATCATGGATAATAATAATAATAACTAAAATATCAATGAATGAAATTATTAATTATTAGATGTCATGTATGAAGAACATGGAAACATATTCCCTCAGTTCCTTTCACTAGATGGTTTAAAACTATGATAAAAACCTATTTAATTTAGCCAACATATTTTCTCATGAGAACCTATCAATTCATCAAGGGGAAATATTAATTTTGGGCCCTACCCGTCATTGCCATTATAAAGAAATCCTCATATCAGATAAGTAAGAAAAAAATAATCCTTATCATAAAATAGCCATATTTTATAAATAATATTGATTTTTCAATAATTCTACACTTGAGGATAACCAACAACAAGGGTTTCTTATGTTGATGGATGGAGGTGCAATTGAAAGATCATTAAAAATATCCATGATGAAAATAATATTTAACCATTCCAAAGTGTCTTATACCCACTTTAAATTATTATAATCATAAAATACAAGAATTAATAAAATTTAATGAAACATAGAATACAAAAAGTGAATTTCTTCATAAAAACAAATAATTCTTTGTGGGGTGTAAGTTCAGATGACATCCAATAAAATGCGTCCAATATGTCATGTTTTACCATATATTACCAAATAATAAACATATCATAACTATTTTGTTACTTTCATACAATTTTCATGTTAATCATTACTCTTATTTCACTTATTACAATTATGTATACAACAACTTAAAAATTATGTTTACATCGGGTGTTTTGACCAAATTCGATTCATGTGATAAAATGAATTTGGTAGTTCAAATATTGTAAAATTGGTCATTATATAGACATATCAAAAATAATAATCATTATGTAATTATAATATTTCTAATTAAAATTTACTTTTAATACCAATTATGAAATATGGTTATGAAAAATGATCCAATCTTACAATCAGGGAGACAGTATATCATATGTAAGCATGAGTAACGTTCCAATTTTTTAACGACCTTTCTATAAAGAAGGTAAGTAAAATTATATATTACCATTATTATCATTATATAATAAATACAATTTTATATAATCACATATAATTTTATTTATAATTATTGTTATGTAAACATAATCACAATGTGTCGAGGATACAGTAGTCCAAACATCAATGACTGATGTTATCACTTTTTAGTGTGTAAAAATGGTGATAAGTGAAATGATATGTTATATTTATGAGAAGGTAATAATTTCATGAATATAATTATTATTTTATTTATTACATTTATTTTTAATTTAAACAATCATTTATACACTCAATGTATCTTCTAAATGAATCACATCAATTTGATGAGGCAGTACATTACACATCGACAAACAATTATATTTTATTCCCAGAAAATGGAAACCATAAAGTTATGTTTTATATAGAAAATAAATAAGAACAAATATATTATATGTATCATATATATCATATATATAGACATCATGTACATCACAATCCCACCCATGAGAGGTGGTAAAGGAAAAATGAACAACTTCGTTTTGTGAGTTAGTAGTTCACCGTAGAAATGAACTGTAAGTAAGATACCCATTATATGGAAGTGTATGTAAGTTTAGGAGAAAAACATTATATAAAAACATATAAGTATATTTAGGATACTATTTTATTTTATATAAGAATCTAATAAGGATAATTGAAAGAGTTGTGAATGAAATAAAATTAAAGAGATTGAGGAAGGATGTTACCTATTTTTTTGGGTTACTCCTTTTGATTTGCACCGAAGGGTTTCCTTGGTTTTATTTCATCCATAATCTAGGATTCCAATAGGTTTAGAGGTAATTTTTGGAGCAATTTGGGATGATATTTCTATGAAAACTGTCATGATATGTGTGAGGAAGTGAGAAAATAAATTCATTTTTATAGTCAAGGAGGAGTGATATTCTAGTAAATACTAAAAGGTAAGAAATAATGGGACATCTACCATATCCTATGTGCATAAAACATGAAAAAATTATGGATTAATGGGAATTTAGTGTCCAAAAAAATATGCACCACCAAAATATATGTTAATTTTTATAATTTTGTTTTGTAAATACTATGTTTCATCAATTTTATCAATTTGGTTTTTATTATTGTAACTTTATTTCTAACAGAAGTAAATTTTTTAAAAAATAAATTAAGAAGATTAAAATTTTAATCTTTATACCAAATTAATTAAAAATATGATATATAATTTACAAAATAAAAATATCATGTGTGTTGGAAATTAATTTTAAAACACGCACATGTAACGCCCAAAAAAACTGTTATAACTCAAACTGTGCTGACAATTTTTTTACATTTTAGGGGTATAAATGTTAATAATAAAAGGCTATTAGTCCATTTGTATATAATATTTCATATTAATTAACTCGTAAAAATCACTTTTCAGAAGGCATTATTTTTTTTAATTTTAAATCAATTAATAAAAAATAATTTATTGTAAAATTACTTTAAATTCAATTTTGACATTATTTATTTCATTTTAATATCATAAATATAAAAACAATTGAATTAAAATTTTTTAAGTTAAAGTATGTGTAACAAGATATATTCATCTAAAAAATATTATAACAAAATAATTCATAAAATTTACATTACATTTAATTTTTTTAATATCTTCTATTTTATTTTATTATTAACTAAATAATTCGTGTGTTAGAATTTATAATCTGTATTTTGTAACCAATTCATATATAAAAATTAATGATAAATATTTTTATAAAAATAACTGATTTATATTTCAAATGGATATGTATAAATGAAAATATGTTGGTTTTCCAGATATCGACGTCTTATAAATAGTAAAGGTAATGAAAGTTCCTTTTTTCCATTTTACTTACATAACTTACGAAATATAGAAAATTTAATGAATATTATTCTAATAACTCATAAAATTTAAAAAAATGAAGTAATATAGTAGAAATATTCTCATCCAATGGATTTTGAAAATGTTTCTAGGTCATTTTGACCCTTAAGATTAAGGATTAGTCCCTTGTCAAGATAATTTTACTATTAATCATTATAATTAATTTTAATTACATTCACAAATCATTTTGGTCAAAAAAGAAGTAGAACATATTAGAAAATATAAATTATTATCATTCAAAATAGGTAATCAATTTATCAAAATTATAAAAAAATAAGTGGTTTAAATAAAATATAAACTAATATCACAAACGGGTCAACAATGTAGGTTTTAAAGTAAAAATGTTTAAAAGGTTACTATAATTTAATATTCAATTTCAATGTGATATATATTCCAATGACCACTATTCGATAAATATATGTATAATTTATCTTATTCAAATTTAAAACCTTTAAAAAAATTTATTTAACAATAAAAATAAATTATTTGATGACATAGATTTGAATTAAAATTCTGTATTTATCACTATTAATCTAAAAATAAAACTTCACATTTAAATGCCAATAATTTACCCTACACTAATTTAAATGTTAAGATTTAAAATATAAATTACATTTTGACATATAAAATAAATATAATTTACAAAAAATGAATTTAAAATAGGTTCTCTATTAAAAGGTGGTAAAACTACATTTATGGAAATATTGGTTTTATTATATAAAGAATGATTTTTTGTTATATTATGCCTTTAAAATATATTGGATGAATATTAAAATGATTTTATTTAATATATAAAATGTATATATATATATATTTATCATTAATATCATTCACTAATAGTAATTAATTTAATTTATTATAATAGAACACCTTTGTGAGAATAATAAAAAAATTTATAAAAACAATCCATTTATAATAAAGTTATAAATATATTCATTTAAAATTAATTTATAAAAATTAATTCAACCACATATTTTCATAATTTAGTTAATATTATTCATAACCGACATCTTAAAAATAAGATTGTATTTTATTATATTAAATAATAATATTTTTTTATAATATATTATTGTTCATTTAAAATAAGTCTTGCACGTTATGCAAGAAATTGAGGAAATTCATTATTGTGTGTAACATAGTCTAACTAAAATATTCCTTATCGAGAAAGATAATCTTTATGTTTCATTTAACATAATCTGATCTTGGTGTTTCATATAAATCAATGTAGAAATAAAAATAGAAATTATACTAAAAGAAAATTATTTTTACGTCATGGGGTGTTTGGAATAGTGTGGGGAATATGATACCCCTCGTATGAGGTATGACATTAGTATAAATTGTTTCATTTATTTCTAATATATATTTTTTCCATTGTAATGGTATTAATGAGAAAGTATCTTCAAATGTGAAACCTAACTATTAGATTCAGTTCACACAATGAATATTTATTCACATTATTAATGCTCTTCTTGGAATATTACATGAATTACATTAAGTACATGAATGGTTTTTTGGGTACATTAACTCACTTATTAATAGATTATTCCTATTCTGAACTGATTTTTTTATTTTATGTTCAAGGTTCTTGTTTTTTAGTATTTAGGGAAAATAGTTAATTAATAATGGGAATATGAAATTCACATCATGAATGTTTCTATTTCCCATCCATTTTAATTAATTTATGTTCCATTATGTACCAATTACCTCTTCCAATTCTTTTAAGTCAGAGGGTCTTCTTGAGGTGACTTTCAAGGTTCAATGTTCTTCAGAGGAAAATATTAGTAGATATTTAATTGTAAATCACTTGGAAATAATGGATTAATAAAGGATCATAAATGAATGAACATTTTATCCATTATCGTTTTGTATCTTTCCTATCTCTCCATATTTCTATATATCATTTCGGTTTATATTTATAAATTCGTTAATGTTCTTTTCGATGAAAGTACTAGATGTGGTATTTTTTTAATTACATTTTTAATAGTTTTAGAATTGGGAATCATGGGTGGAAAAAACTGGGTGTCTGTGAAATTGTAATTAAATAAGTGGTTTTGGACTTAAAAAAATACATTGATTTTTTGGAATTTAAATATTTTGAGTAAGTTTTTTTAAAATGAATTTATGGTTATTAGTTTTTTATGTACTTGGTGCTGGTGTCGATGGATTACATTAGTAGATATTCAGATGATGGATTAGTATTAGAATGATAGGTTCTTCAACTCCTAATATAGTACATTTTAATTGTATGAGGCATGTATAGAGTGTGTGTATGGTGGAAAGGATAAACCAAATAGAATTGAATTATTTTATATGTTTTTTAAAATAATAGTTATGTTATACATCATTGATGATATCTTCCATTGTTTTATAAAAAATATTTATTTATCTTTGTTTTCGAATCATAGCATTCATGTGTAGTTTTTGGGTTTTCCTACTGCGTTATCATAGTCGTTGCATTTATATTCACTTTGGTGTTAATGAAAATTTAATTTTCCATGATATAGTACAGAGGAAGTGTATTTAAATTTATATTTTACTATCATTATGCTACATTCTTGTTTGACTATAGTCAGAAAATGGATGTCATCCTATTGTAGAGTTGTCATGGATCCACTCTGGTTCCATGTGGTCTATTATGTCTTAAGTAATCAAAAAAAAATTATATATTATTTTATCACATTCACTCTGATTATCATTTGGATTATATGAGATATTTTTTTACCAAATGCATCGTATTATTTTTTGCAGTAGATTTTTTGTAGGCTAAATTCTTAGATGGAAAATGTCCCCCAATTTCTTAATAATGGCATGGAAATTTAATCCATAACATTAGTTTCATAAGTATTTCACCTATTTTATGTAACACATGCACATATTCCCAAGATGACTACTTAGGGTGGGATGTTATACATGGTGGTTATGTCAGGATGAGCCTTCATGTAGTAATTCAACAACTTAGTGAAGCGATTGAGGTTGTATCCATTAGATGTGTCGATTACCGATTTGTAGGACCCATTGGGTACATTGATGAGTGTGGAGAGACATGTTATGATAAGGGGTAGTTATTAATCTACATGTAAGAACCCAGATCTTCTTTTCAGGTATGGATCTTGTTTTTAGGTATTTTTGAGGAAACGCCTAGTTTTTGGGAAATTTAAGGAGTACACTCCTTGTAATTATGAGTAAACATCGTGTACCCCTTTACCATGTACAACATCTTCTTGGGCCTATAATGGCTGAGACATGTCCATGTTGGGTGACGTCGCAGACTGATAATGTCAGGGGTCAGTTGAGGTGAATATATGTTGTGTTCATTAATAGTACACGTCATGTACTTTTTATTTTTTTCATTAAACAGACCGGGGTTGACTCTCATTCCCAGATTTTTCATCTTCTAACCTCATCTCTTCCTAGAGTGACTAAGGGTGATGATTCTTCTTTAACCAATCGATTGTCCCTTCGTTCTTTGAATCAAACATCATCGATTGTGTTATAATAACATAGGTGAGTTCTTCCTTCTTCAATAGCCACTTATCATGATTTGACCTCTTCTGTGAGATATCCTTGGTTGAGTATTCTTGATGTTTTTATAGATCTACAATGTTCTAGGATGAATCAGAATATGAGGATCAAATATACCAATCATACAACATCGAGGTAGGTGGGTTTTTGCCTTTTTTGATTTTTCATTGAGTTTACATGCCAAAGTATTGATTACCCATGTTTCGTGTATTTTAGGTTAAAGGGTTAGAACCCTATTTTATATTTCATATATTGATTGTTAGATTAAGGAATTTTTGATGTGATATTATGTGAAATTTCATGTTAATGGAACACCCCATGGTTTTGTTTCTTTTTTGACTGTTTGGGGAAGTTTGGTTCAGGTTTCCTATGAGGCATACATTTTCTCCCCAGTGATTGTTAAATTCTTTTGATATGCATTGAATTTTTTTTCATATAGTATATGAAATTACATTGAGCCTCTTGTTATCATGTACACACAATTGAATTACACAGCACTGTGGGATCCTATTGTAGTAAGTCCATAGAGGGGATTGACTATGAGTTCTCCCTCAGTGTGTCTATAGATACGTTATGAGACCTCAAGGGGGGTTGAATATGAGTTCCCCCTTATAGTGTTTATAGATACATAACAATACCACAGGAGGGATTGACTGTGACATATTTCTCATAGTTTCTTATATATTTTTCATTATGATACCACAACGGGAATTGACTGTGAGGGCTCCCTCATAGAATCTACATCTTCGATATGAGACTACAACAGTGAATTGATGTTGAGTGCATCCCATGAGAGTCTGTAGTTATTGTGAAAAGGGACTAGCGGGAATTGACTATGAGAATTTCCTCAGAGTTTTTTTCATTTTAATTCATCATATGACTAGAGGGTTTATACTGTGTGAGCTACCCTGAGGGTTAATATAAGTATTGAATGATTGTGACATGTCTTCCAAGACAAAGAACACACATGGATTCGGTCCAGTTAGGTATTATTTTGAGGCACCTATTTGTGATTTTTGCAAGATTAAATGTACAATATTAAATGTCAATGAATGTAAATGGAAAATGTATGATTGATTACTTTTGTGTACTCCTAGTTTCATTACAACATTTCCATTTTTACATAGTATATATATCACTGCTAGTTAGGCACGATTCTTATGGTGGTTGACTATTTGAATTCATCTCCCACCCTGTTTGGGTCATTCTTTTGGACCCAAACATATTATATAGTTGTAGGTATATATAAGGGAACGTTATTTTCTACTACATGTACTTGATTACTGTGGAGCTGGAGAGCATGGGACCAAGATGAGGATTGCGATGATGTAGGAGTATATGTACCTTTCAGTGTATTGTTTTCTGATTTTTATTCTAGAATTGTTACTTGTTTGGATGATTTCTTAGACATATGTTCCTTGAATCATTTATATATATGTGCTTCAATTTTTCATTTACTTTTAGTATTCCAATATTTACTTATTGTATGGTATTTATGCCTCATTTGTGGTATTTAATTCTAATTCTATTGTGTATAATCTTCCAATGAGGAAATAGTTTCCCCATTATCACTCCCAAGGCCCTCGTTACTAGTCAAAAGCTTCAGGGATTTGGGGAAATGTGCTTGATTCCATGTAACCAACGAGGAATTGGGCACCATTGGGAGGAACCCAAGACCATAATGTTACAAAGTGGTATCCGAAGAATTATTTTCTTCTATACATACTGTTTGGAGACTATAGAAAAGGATTGGATGAAATTGGTAGTTGGAATTATGTTGTGCCCATGATTAGCTAATATGTGTACATAGAAAAGCTAATTTACCACGATTATTGCAATTTTTTTTGGTTTTGAAATTTAACAGCTGATTTGATTTCACCATTGGGAGATTCACATGTTTTTTTGTTATCATTGATATTATATAGGTTTTAATTTTTTGAAACCCTATGATTTGAGGGTATGGCATCTAATGCATCATACATGCACCTGTTATAGGTCACATGTCATGCATTCATGTCATGCCATTTTGGGTGATTTACTGATTGCATGTTTCCATGATAGATGTGGTTCTAGATATGAATGATGTTGTAATAGAGTCCTTAAAATAATACCTACTATTTGATAGGGTATAGAGTTGTGTATGTTTACGTTTGAATGAGCACCAAAATTTGGTCACTTGCGTGTCATGGGCCTCATGGATTTGAATTTGGTGGATCATGTGATGGATTGCACTGTTATTGCTTGTGATGCACATGTATAAGATGCCATGATTTGATTCTCGTGGAGTATTTCCACTCACAGATCAGAATTTGGCACGTAAAATATTTGTTTTAATGATTCATGGGTTTCTAGAATATTTTATGGGGCTTACTGTCGGGGAAAACCCAGAATACATTGTGTGTGATGATGAATACACACCATGTATCCTTTTTTTGGTAAGGAACCATTTTCGTAATTACATTTTGTGTAATATATGTAAACTCCATGTAAACCTTGGCAGTGTGACTACCTATATGGCTGGGGACATGGGGTTGGGAAATATATGGTGGAACACGCCATGTACCGAATGTAGACAATATTTTGAAGAGACCATATATCTTGTCGTGTGACTAACGACACAGGTGGATGAAAATCATGTTGTACACATCGCGTCCTTCTTGAACATGCAATGTGGAGTTGACCGTGTTACCACTCATGTGAATAATTACATGGGTTGGAGGACTCCTTTTAGTAAACAATATGTTTGTAACAAACACGTTGTGTTGTCTTATTCTGGGGGAACAATGTGGTTTAGCAATGTATTCAATCATGGGAAGGGGAAAATTATTCAATTACATGATGTGTCAATGGAGAACCCACTGTGTGTAAGGGATGTTACAAGACCACTGTGGGCTGAAGTACACTCCCTTGTAAAGGTTTAAGGGAACATGTTGTGTAGGGGTAAGAAATAGCATATATCCTTGTCTTTATGAACATTAATTTTTACATCCACCTGTTACTTTCTTACACTTCTATATATCAGTACATGATAATCATGAAATGTGGTGTGCACTTGACCTTGTAGAGTCATTCCACTGATATGTCCTCCAGTTGTATGCCAGAAACATGGAAATGATCAGACACCGAACATTGTAGATCAAGGACTACAAGTAGATTCTACAGTCATGCATGTATTGGCATCATCCATCATTCTGGATACAGGTGATGATGCATATTTCCTAGAAGGATTTATGAGGATTATGCAGACCTTCCAGGGAGCACCACATCCTGCCTCATTTGTTGCAGAATTGACCCGGTTTTTTTAGTAGTAGTAACCTCAAAAAGTCTTATGGGATGTATGACCACATGTTTCATATTAATGGTTATAATCCATGCTATCTATCATCGATCATCTGGAGACTCATCTATAGGGGAAGGTGAAGATCGCTAAGTATATGCTTCGGGATACCACCAAGAGGTGGTGGGATGTGATATCACCGACGGGGCACCATCACGTTATGGATTGGGATGAGTTCTAGAACACCTTCTATGAATAATTCTACACAAAGACTCTGAGGGAAGATTGAGCCTGAGAGTTCCTAAGTTTGGAGTAGGTTACTCTCACTATTATGGAGTATTCATCTCTCCTCACAGAGCTACAGTCCTTCACACCCATTTAATGGGGTGATGAGTTAATATTATCGAGGAAGTTTAAGTATGGTCTCATTCATGACATCTGATATCAGGTGAACATCATCACGTTGAAGACAATATCATCCCTCGTCAACCAGACACTGATCAAAGAGCACAACCTGAGCTATTCTGGAACTGTGTGCCTGTGTGGTTCAGCATCATGAGTTAGAATTTCTCCAACTGATAGCAGGAAGCACCGTAGGGAGTCTGTGCATAGAGCCAAGTAGGCAGGATATTCCATCAGGTAACCAGGTGTTGTTCGACCAGTGCGGGAAGTGAAGAAATAAGAAACCTTAATGTTCGAGGGACATAGTTGAGATCAGATATTTGAAAAGATGGGACATATTTAGCATTTATGTCAGTTTTCCTCACCCGAAGCTGTTGATAGAAGTTCTGGAATGAATTCAAATTCTAGATCAGGACCACCAGTTTCTCATCAGTCTAGGAAATGGAGTTCCTCTAGTTGTTCAGGTCGAGGTGGAGGTTGTGTCCATAGTATCCAGTCGCTAGGCCTTGAAGAAAAATTGGGTGGATCAACTTAGGGTATTCATGTAGGGTTATAGGGAAACATTACAGGTTATAATTTTTAAGTGGAGTAGACCAAGAAGAAGAAGGATCTCAGACCCTCTAATATATGAGGTACGATTCTAGTTGCCTCAGTTTTAGCATCTGCACATTTTGATTCATGGGCTTCCCATAGTATCATATCTATTGAGTTTTTGGAAATACATGGTCTCTTTATCATTTATTCTACTGCTATTAGGATGTTAGACACTCCATTAGGGACTATAATAACTACTCATCAGGGTAATTAGTGCCCTCTTTAGGTTAGTGGGTGTCACTTCTCATGGGACCTCTATGTCTTAGAGATGAAAAGCAATGAAGTCATTCTATGAATGGAATGGTTGGTTCTGTATTAGGATTTTGTTGACTAATATCATCGCTGGATGAGTTTCACATCACCAAAGGGGAAGTTTTTTTCAACAAAACGGTGAATGGGAGGTCTAGGTATGTAGAGTAGGACCCTGGGACCATGGGTTGAGAGGATTTATAAACTATATTTATAGTCTATACCTAAATGACCAGAGGAATTTATAGATGGAAATTCCCTCAGTGGTGGATTGTGTATGGGATGTCTTTCCTTAGGAAATTTCAGTTTTTCCACTAGAGTGAGAGGTAGAATTTGTTTTATGAGATTATTCCAAGAGCGGTACCGGTGTCCATTATTCCTTATTGGACGGCTACACAACAGTTATTGAAGATCAAGAAGAAGCTACAGGAGTTACAATAAAATGGTTTTATCCATCCAAGTACATCTCCTTGTGGTTCTACTATCATTTTTTCTATTAAGTTAGATGGTAACCTCAAACCTTTTTTGGATTATCAGAATCTGAACTAGTTGATGATCAAGAACCGATATCACTTACGGATGATTGACTATCTCTTTGTTTAGCTATCGGGACACCAGGTGTTCTCGAAGATTAACTTGAGATTTAGTTTTATTTAGTTGAACATTATACCATCAGATATACATCTTACAACCATTCGGAGTAGGTATGATTTATAATAGAATGTGGTTATTAAATTTCGTCTCACGAACACACTTGATGTTTTTATGGAACTGATGAACCGAGTGTGTTATCAATACATGGTTTCTTTTGGGGTAGTTTTCATGGATGATGTCTAGGTGTACTATCACCCTCGACACGACCATTCGATCCATCTTGAGATAGTAATGATTACACTGAGAGAGAATCTATTATATTATATGCTCTCAAAATTCCTCTTTTGGATGGACCATCTACAAATACTGGGTCATATTATCTCATATACATGAGTATCAGTAGAACCAGAGAAAGTGAGAGAAGTAGTTTCCTAGTAGAAGCTGAAACATATTTGAGGTATATAGTTTTCTAGGATAGGATGGTTACTAATGGCGTTTTATACAGGACATTTCAATTTTAGTAGTGCCACTAAAAAGCCTGATTAAGAACAGTACAATGTACTTGTGGGCTGATTCTCATGATTCAACCTTTCAAGAGCAGAATGGGAGGTTCAATTCAGCATAAATACAAGTTTTTTCAGTCCTAGGAAACATCTATATAGTTTACTATGATTCCTCAGGTATCAGGTTGAGTGAAATGTTGATACAGGGGGAAGGAGTCACTACGTATGGGTCTCTTCTACTGAAGTCACATGAGTGGAATTACCCGACACACGATCATGAGTTGAATACAGTTCATCATGATTTTTGTTGTTGGAGAAAATACATTTCTTATTGCATTGTTTGGTTTTCATTGACAATAAAAGTCTCATGTACATATTAACTCAGCGCGATCTGAACTTTTGACAGAAAATGTCGGTTTAATAACATCAGTCCTTTGACTGTGATCTTGTCTACACACATTGGAAATGAAACGTAGTGGATGATGTGTTGACCAGGAGTAAACTGATATAAGTAGTTTAGGAGGCCAGTAGTGAGTGGAAACTTATGGATATATTATCTGAGATGCATTTTGTGGTTCACAATAGACAGGGGCAGACGTTTATTTCTTCTTCAGTTGTTACCTTTACTATACATGATCAAATGCGTATGAGGCATCTATCAGATTATGAAGGCCTAGATCTATGGGAGAGTGTGTCAGGAGAGGAATCTATTCCTAGATGGATAGTAGGTGAGGATGAGATATTCAGTTTTCATGGGCACATGTGGGTGTCAGCTGACATAGATGAGGAGATGATGCGGGAAATTCATTATTCAGTTTTTTCAGTTCATCCTGGAGTCACCACGATGTATAGAGATCTACACTATCAGTATTGGTGGATAGGAATGAAGTATGATGTTTCTAGTTTTCTGATGATGTGTTCCACCTATCTGCAGGTTACAGTGGTGCATTAGTGACCCATAAGGCTTTTTCAGCAGTTACCCAGTCACGAGTGGAAGTGGAATGATGTTGCGATAGACTTCAAGATATGTTTTCAGAGATTTCCTTGAGGGAATGATGTGGTTTGGGTGTTCATGGATAGAATTATGATGGATTCAAATTTCATACAGATCAAGGAGACCTTCAGGGATGATGAGATCGGAAGGTTTTACATCCATGAGATTGTGAGATTGCATGGGGTTATTCACTATATTAGTTCTGACGAGGACTCTCGTTTTACTTCTCGGGTCTGGTATGGACTACCTAGGTCTTTGAAAACATAGTTACATCTGAGTATAGATTACTATTTCCAGACATATGGCCAGTCCAAGCGTACTATACTGGTGTAGGAGGACATGCTTCGAGCATGTGTCATAGATCATGAATGTTCTTGGGATAAGAACAGACATCTGGTGGATTTTACCTACAATAATTGTTTTCGAGATACTATTCACATGGAACCATATGAGGCTTTGTATGATGGGCCATGATGATAATCCCTATGTTGGATGGAGGCTAGAGGGGCAGTAATGTTGGGACCTCGTCTTATACAGGAGGTCATAGAGCTAACAGATTTGATTCAGAAGGGGATGGAAATTGTACAGTCATGATAGAAGTCTTCTTCTGATCAGTGGAGATGAAAGTGATGTTCAAGGTTGGATATAATATTTTTCTATTTGTCACTCCGAGGTTGAGACACATATGGATCTAGAGGCAGGGTATGATTTTACTGAGATATGTCAGGCAGTTTGAGGTTTTGGAGAGAATTGGGATGGTTTCCTATCCTTTTCAGTTACCTCTAAGGTAATGGGATATGCATGATATCATCCAAAATTATCATCTACAACATTTCTTATAAGACATGTCTCGTGTTTTTTATCCTGAGGAGGTTTAGTGAAAGGTGGACACCTCGTTCTAGTAGAATCCTATTTGGATTTTTGATCACAGATTGAAGGTTCTCTATGGTCGGTCTATCCCTCTAGTATGGGTTATATAGCTGCACATGCGATTACAGGATGAAACTTAGGGAAGGGAAACTGATGTGCGATCACAATGGCCAAACCTATTTGAGGATTCTTCTTTTCCTCCTTCATAGGGAAATTTAGAGATGAATTTCATTAAGGGGGAGGTTTTTAAGTACTCATATCTTCTTTTCTGGCATGAATCTTGTTTTCAGGTGTTTTTGCGGAAAAGTGGAGTTTTTTGGAAATTTTAGGAGTACACTCCATGTACATAAAGGTAAATTTCATGTAACAAGTTAATTTTTATGGCCACGTCTTGGGAATGTAACATCCAAGACATGGCCTTGTGGGGAGACGTGGAAGACCACTATGTCGGGGGGTCAGATGAGGTGAATACACTACATATTTATTAATAGTATACGCTATGTTATTTTTATTTTATTTCATTATATTGGGTGGGGTTGGTTCTCATTCCTAGATTTTTATTCTTCTAACATCATCTCATCTCCAAGCGAGTGAGATAAATGATTCTTCTCGGAGCCACTGATTATCCATTCGTGCTCCGAATCAAACATCGTCGATTATGTCAAAATCACATATGTTTGATCTTTCATCATCTATAGTATCTTCTCTTGATTTATCATCATTAGTAAGATATCCGTGGTTAAGAATTCATGAGCTTTTTGTAGATATACTGAATTCTAGGTCAATTCAGAGGCCGATGTTCAAATATATCGATTGTACAACATCGAGGTAGGTGGTTTGTTGCCTTTCATGATTTTTAATTAAGTTTATATTCCAAAGTTATGATTATCCATTTTTCGGGTATTTCGAGTTAAAGGGTTTGATCACTATTTTGTCTATCATAGACTGATTTCTAGATTGAGGATTTTTTGAAGTGATATTATGCGAAATATCATGTTAATGGAACACCCCATGGGCATGTTTACTTGTTTTACTATTTAGGTCAATTTGTTCGAGGTTGTTGTTGAAGAAGACCTTTTAACCTTGATGCATGTTAAATTCTTTTGATATGCATTGAAATTGTTTATCCATATATTATTTGAGATCACATTGAGCTACATTTTATAATGTACACACGATTAAATTACACAGGGTTGTGGGATCCTCGTGTTATTAGACCATAGGTGGAATGACTGTGAGTGCTCCCTCAGAGTGTCTATAGTAACGTTATGAGACCATGGGGGGTATTGACTATGAGTGCTCGCTTAGATTGTATACAGTTACGTTACGAGACCACATGTGCGATTGAATGTGAGTTCTCCATAAGAGTTTCTGATATATTTTGTGGTACGAGGCCACATGTGGTATTGACTGCTAGGGTTCCCTCAGAGTGTATATAGATATGTTGCAAGACTACAAGGGTGAATTGACATTTAGTGCCTCCCTATAGAGTGTTCAGTTGTTGTGAAAATACCAAAGGGTGAATTGACGATGAGAGATTTCTTAGAGTGTCATTGTATTTATTACTTTTTTTTACTAGTGGGGTTAGACTATGTAAGCTATACTTTGGGTTAGTATAAATATTGAATGTTCATGACACGTCTACCAAGCCAAAGTAGAATCGGAGATTAGGTTTAGTTAGGTAGTCTTCCGAGGCACCTTTTTGTGATTCATTTTTGATTAAATGTGCGATATTAAATTTTAATGAATGTAAATCTAAATTGTTGGATTGATTCCTTTTGTTTACTCATATTTTCTTTACTGCATTTCCAATCTTTACCTACTATATATACTCACTAACATTTAGGCACAAATCATGTGGTGGTTTCATACTGGGATTCGTCTCACACCCTATTTGGTAACTCTTTTGGACCCAAACAGATTATATTTTTTAGATATAGATAAGGTAAATTGCTATTTTAATTTAGGTAATTGATTGATTTGGAGCTGAATAGTATGTGACCAAGATGAGGGTTGATATGTTGTTGGTGTTTATTTACCTTTTAGTACATTAGTATCAGTTTTTTATTCCAACATTGTGACTTGTTTACATGCATTCAATGATATATGTTCCATGAATAATTTATATATATATGTGCTCTAATTGTTTATTTATGTTTAGTCTTCTGATGTTTAAATATTAGATTGTATAAAAAATTCTGTTGTTTTATATCATTGTTATTCTTCTTTGTATAGTCTTCCAATGGGTGCATATTTTCCCTATTATCACACCCAAGTACCTCGCTACTTATCTATAGCTTTTGGCATTCGGGAAAATGTTCTTGAGGCCACGTGACCAACCAGGTATAGGGAACCTTTAGGGGGCACCCAGGGCTTGGACATTACACTAATAACAAATAGAGATCAATTGGTGTATTTTGCGAGAGGATTTGTACTTCTATAGTTCATATTTCATGTTCTTTTTGTAACATTACCTTCTAAGTCATTGGTCATATTCTAGATGGAATTTTTTTTATTTAACATGATTAAATGATAGTATATGAGAGGGATAGGTCACTGTATGACACATTTTGTAGAATATGTAACTTTATATGAGGAGGAATAAATTGAATAATGACCATGACCGGGCAAGGTTGTGCACTGTGTCTACCTTTCCTCAGTGGTCTTGGTTCATGGAAATCAATTGAGAGGTAATATGATGACACATAATGTTCATGCCTAAATATAACTTCTTTTTAGAAGAATATTCAATACATTTCACAGTAGTAAAATATCAAGGATGATTAATGTTTAGTTATATAGAAAAATAGATACATAAAATCTTATTTATGTATAATTTTCATCATCTTAAATATTTTTCTTCACATAATGTTCCCTTGTAGACTCATCACACTTCGGAACATCCATTAAATCCTATGGATGGAAAACACCATAACGTGTGAGATAAGATTATCTGTTAGGGTAAAGATGGGATATTTCATTCATTAGATCATAAAATGACCATAAGGGTATGTAAATTATTTATGTGCATCTTCTTAATGTAAAATATTCATACATATTAAATATAATATCATATGATACAAAATATATTCATTTCTATTATTATGATTAATAAGTTTTTAATTAACTTTCATAACTCATAAAATTTTAATGTTGCATCATAATCATAAAAAATCATAATTCCAAGAACATAGAAATTAGTAATCATGTTCATGCATAATATTTAGAGTATTTTTGAAAATTGATCATAGGCATGCCTCAAAATGTGAAAAATTCTATTGACAATAATGTCCTCACGTATTCCTATGATCACAGATAGAATAAAACAAACTCACATATAAATATATTAAAAAATATTTTTGAAATAATATACCTATTTGTCATCCACATATCATGATATCAATTCATTATATGGATATAATAGAGCAAACCATAATAATCAATATTCATTTATATATTTATCACAAGATCAAAAAATATTTATCATCTTAACAAAAAATAAATTGTGAAGAAATAATTGGTTTTGTAAGCATCAGTTCATTATAATCAGATACCCTTTATAATGTTCTATAGAGTTATAGAAATAGTAAAACATAATTAATATCGAATTATTTTATCATGGGTAAAAAAAATTGAGTTATCATTGGAATAATTCTTGAATAAATCAACCTTTCTATTTGTAGTCACATTTTTGAAACCCACATATTTCTATAATATTATAGAAATTATTTTCGATTAAATGTAAAATGTAAAAAAACAATGGAACATTTAAATATTGGAGCAGTACTAATAATGAGAAATTTTGTTGATGTATTAATCGTCCAAAAAATGATTTTTTCCCACCTTTAGTAAAAAATACATTATTATGATAAATAACTTCTTTTTTAAAATTATTATAAAAATTAAAACATGGGAAAAATTAAATTAGAAAATTATAAATACTACTCCAAAAATTTCTTTAATTTATGTTTTAAAACATTGATATATTATAAAAATTGTTTCCGACAAAATGAGGGTAAATATGGACAATTTTTATAAAAACAATTGTGAAAATTTTTGTGTACCAAAGAGATGTAAATGTTACTAAAACATAAAATATAAATAAATAACAATAGTATTAGAATAATTAAATCGTAGTTTTCATGTTCCCATTTAATTAATTGGATTATATTGTCAATGAGTATTTCTGAGAAGATGAAAATATGTGTTGAGCCATTAATTGTAATGATCGTTGTGTTATTGTTAATATAAAATCCTTATTTCAATGAGTATAAAATGTATAAGACACATAGAACAGTAATATGTTTTATTGTATTTGTGTTGAGTATTGTGGTATAGAATTGTATCACCCTTCTTTGAGAAAATGAAAAAATAGGCCAACCACACTGGCTAGCTAATCGGACAACAACCATTACTTAGGTGGGTTGTCAACCCACACACATATAGCTGTCAACCCCTAACTATCTATCATGAATGAAATGGATGCGAATATTCCTCCAAAAAGGTACATAGGAGAAAAATTCAACTAATGTGTGGGGTAGAATGGTAGCAAAAGAGGGAGATAGCAAGGAGTGGTGTTAGTTGAAATTTGAGAGTCGACCCCAACATTCATATATATTGAGTGACTGGTGCACCTTGTAATAAATAAAATCACTCAAGATATTAAATACATAATGTGTGAAGAGAATAATTTGAGTAATTTATCCAAATAATTTAATATATGAAAGAAGTTGTGCAGTCCATTAAGGTAGAACCATGTCATTTGATCAGTGATGATATCCTTGTCTACCAATTTACATTATTTGAGGAGATTATATTTATCATAATATTATTGACACGCCTCTGATGGATTGATCTAGATCTATCAAGTAGATTTTGATCAACTAGATATTTGAATGTGGTTGAAATAACATGAAACCTTGTTTTCATGTAAAAATGATGTTCAAACCAAGGAGATAGAGTTCATAGAAATATTTACATTTTCAATGATGGTGATTTATAAAGTTGAGATGAATGATTGAGTAAATTCATGCAAGAAAATTATGTGTGCATTAAGATGAGAGGTTTGAATTCAGCTATAAATACCCTATACCTCACCATTTATAGTTATGTGCTGAATGAGAAATCGTGTTCTTTGTAAGGAAATGAATAGAGAACTAAAAGAACTATAATTTAAAAATACGGTTACATGATATAAAATCATTTTTTTATTTCTATATCACATTTTTATGGATTGAGATTCAATAGCCTTCCCCTATAGTATCATTAAATGAAATTTTTTGAAATTCATTTTTTAGTTTTACCATCTTATGTTCTTGGTTATGTTCTTGTATATACATGAAATAATATTGTATATAATTAAAAAGGATTTATATGGGGATTATTTAATGAATACATCCATGAATGGGATGTTATACATGACTTATGGTGAGAGAAATAGTATATTTGGTTGGGTTCTTATGAAGGAATAAAATAGTTCCTATATACAGTTTTTATGTGATGAGTTTGAGAAGATAAAATGTTATTAAAATGAGATTGAGAATAATTATTTATATTTTTTTTTATTAAGGGAGTTTTAGATACTTGATTTGTGGAAGGGGTAATTAAATGAATAACTATCATGAAAGAAACTACAATATTAACACATGGTGCGTGATATATGCAATATGGATTCAAGGAAACCATATTATGGTTCTCTACATATGAACAAAAAAATTACACATTATGTATGATTGAAATATGGTGTGAAAATATTATGAAATAATGTGATAAGAATAAATGAGTAATATAATATTATTAATGTTGAAAAAAAAACATTAATTTGTGTTCATATATGGAGTTTTCATAAATTGACATTAAATATATGTTGTATCATTTGTGTGATTTGTGTTTGGTACTAATTGGGAAATTATTATTGAAGAATTTTATATCTAATACTTCTAATTATTGAGACCTGTTCATTTCATTAAGGATCACTGAAAAATTTCGGAGGTCCTGACTTTAGACATATGGAAGCATATCCCAAACAATGTTTCACTATGGAATCCCTCCATCTATAGTTGATCATAGATACATAAGAATGACAATAATTTTTTAAAAGGTTCATGAATTTATTACAAGGAAACATGATCCATATGTCTCATGGATGAGGATCATCAAAAGATATTTCTATAGTGGGTCTTTCCATCTGAAGAATAATTATGAAAGTCGTTGGGGTTAAAAATGTTATGGATGATTCTGATTGGGTTCTCTATCTAGTCATTGTGAAAATGGCGTAGGTTGGAAGTCTAACCAACTATTAATGTCTAATGAGTTCTTGGGGGTCTAACTGGAATTGTAATTGGGGATAATTACTAGTTACTGTTGTAATCAACATCTATTATTGTAGGGAATTTATGTGGGGGGAGGTCTAACCAACACAGTAAGGAATTTTCATTAAACCATACCTTGAAAATATTAATGTTTTATTATTTATATGTTATTCT
This sequence comes from Viscum album, assembly GCA_963277665.1. NCBI lineage: Eukaryota > Viridiplantae > Streptophyta > Magnoliopsida > Santalales > Viscaceae > Viscum > Viscum album. Next base: position 2,128,083,495 of record OY728127.1, on the reverse strand, counting down.
TTATTGCAGGGTGAGAATTATGAGTAAAATATGAGGGACTAATACTTTAATCAGTCATAGAAGTTGAACAAAAATTGAATAAATTTGTAAAAATAGTGTTCCACTGATTCACACCTCCCATAGTGGTACATAATTGATCTTTGAACACTACAATTGGTATTAGATAAGGGAAATTTCTCTATAAATCTGGAAAAAAAATTGAGAAATAGATAATTTTAATTTTGTGAAGAACCAAGGAATTATTTTTTTGACATAATGTATTACCACAGAAGGATGAATATGATGCTACCATACCATCTATATCTTTTCTTGGATGTGGGATATATGTGAAAAATGGGATTTCCACATATTGAGGAGGATGTTTCAATTAATTACAATGAATAATGAAATCTAAAAGTTTATAGAAACTCTCATTATGAATCCTTGATGGTTTTTCCAGAAAAAGAATATACTTAATTAATGGGTCTTCAAACTACCAAGGATATCTGAGATAAACTAAGATGAATTTATAATGGAAATCATAAATTCAATTAAGCGATGTTCATAATATTGATATGTATGTTTTAAGATATCAATGTTTTTAATTATGGAACTATTTAGTACTACATTACAAGTGTATAAGATATTTTCAACAATATCTGAGTTTTTTGTGAGAAGATGGAGGATTCCACTATTATGAATAAGCCAATGGGATATGTATTATATTGTTTCTACTCAAAGAATTCTTCTCTGGATTATTTAGATGATCTTTCATTGGATGAACATCACAAAATTCTAATAGAATATGAAATGTTAAAAGTACCATAATTTGAGAAGAATTCCATATATGAGATGGTATTTCATTACATGATAACACAGATATATAATTAAATAATAACCATAATCGATTGATTCTAAGATGAGGAAGGTGAAGGGGACATAAATAAAATAATTCACTTATTTATATGAATGTTCAAAATGGGTATAAGGAAATAAAATGGAAAATAATCACAAATATGAGGTATTTTTTACAATAGGGTCCATTTTGACTGTAATTATCCAAAGAATATGGCTAAAGACATGGTTTAAAATTAATAGGATAAAAACATCATGAATGTTTAACTTGAATAAGGAAAAGAAGCTGGTTAAATCCATGAAAAGAAATATTAGGAGTATCTAAATGGATAAATTTACATAATCAAGTAGTGAATCATAAAATAAAATATATTATAAGAATTAAATGTGATTTATGGAAAAATACATGAAATTGAGAAACTCATTTTAAGGTGATGTGATAAAATAATTTGAAATTATGTTAAATGAAAATATATAATCTAAACTTTTGGAAAATATAAAACTAAAAAAGGAAATTAAATAGATGATGTAAGATATTGAAAGGATCTCCTTTAAGAATAAATAACTTGACCAAAAAGAGGATTCACATCTAAATAAAATAATAGTAAATATGATAATTATTAATCTGTTAGATTTAATAATTAAAAATATTAGAAATGAAGTTAATGACACACAAGAATTTTCAAATTTTTATGAAAATAAACAAAACTAATAGAAATTAGTTATATTTGATAAAATAGTAAATCATCTTGATGAGTGACTTATAGAGAAAGTGGAATAGGTATCTGAGACATAATTTACGTTCCTTATAGATCAATGTGTGTTAAGGAACATTAAATAAGGCTTCACTAATGCTATTGAGTTTTAGGGATAGTCATCAAAAGCTACTGAGAAGAAGGGTCTACAAAAAAATGATGATTCTAATCCAATTGAACCTTAGTGTACATTTATTATTTCTAATAGAAAATTTCATAAAATTATTATTCGATCAAAATGGACAAAAGGGAATATTGAAAATAAAATATTCCACAAAGGGATAGTATACTAATTTAACAATCGAATTCCTCCTATGTTGATACACCTGCATTCTATGAAAAGACAACAATAACAACAATCATCAATGTAGAACTACTATTAGTATGAAAGATCAACAATCATTGTATACATCAAGTTTTTTAGAGTTTTTTGTAAAAAATATTATTCATATCTATATAACATATCACTACTATGAACAAGTCATAAATTAAGTGGAATAAATTCAAAACATATGGTATCTGATTATCAAAATGTGACGAATTGAACTAAGAAATCATATATGTTTACAAAAATAAAATACTAATTCTTGAATGAATTTTATGGAACATTTTTTCTAGGCATTCATAAATATGAGTCAGTATGGGTTAACCTATAAATTGAAATTCTACACAATGTAAATTAGAAGAGTAGTCCTATAGGGAATAAATCTACATCCACCGGTGAATTATGTGATAAGTTTAAAAGATTAGAAAATATCAAAAGCATGTCAATGAAAAGGAAATATATTAGTTATATTTTAAGAATATATTTTGGATTAGGAGTCATCTAAAAATGATGACATGGTAATTATTATTTTTGAAATTTTTGAACAAATTGTGCATGTCACCAAAAAATTTGAGATAATACTAACAAACCAAGAGATAAAGGTAAACACTTTCAAATATAATGTCAAAATGAATAAGTAAAAGCATGGTTATCATGAAACTATCAGCCCAAGTGTTACTAATAAAGAAAAAATAGGTACCTATTTATTCCCATATATATATTCTTTTGAACAAACAAGCAGAAAATTGAAGGAGATAGATGCCTCCCTTGAATGGCAGCATAGATTATTGGAAGATGTGAAATATTCACATATTTTTTAAAATTATGATCACTCTAAAATTCATAATATTAATATTTTTAATGAAATATTATCATAAGAAAGTTGATATTCAAATAAAAAAGAGGGGTATTTATGTTTACTGCACATTAAAGTTCCTAAATGTTTGTTAAGATGTGTATTGGAAATATATTAACAGTCTAGATCAAATAGCTAGTGCATCGAAGATGGTTTAAATAAGAACACTAAATTTGATATTTTTATTCATTTACAATAAAATGGAAAAGGAAATCATATTGAAATATATTTATTAAAAAATAAAAAGGGGGAGATTCAGATTCCCATTGAGTGAATTGCATTTTATTTTCAATAGATATTTTTGAGATGATGTCAATATGTATAGAGGCAGTAATTGTAATGATTAATGTGATGGTATTAAAGTAATATCATTATGTTCATGAGTCAAATGTTTATAAAACATATATATGTTTAATATGTTTGAGTGGATTTTTTATAAGTGTTATGGAATAAAATTGGATAACTTATTTTTGAGTCCACCAAAAAATTGTCCTACCACAATGCATTTTATTGAAATATAAGTTTTCAAAAAATTAATGTGGGGGAGATTCAATTTCCCATTGAGTGAATTGCGTTTTATTGTCAAAAGGTAATTATAAGATGATTTCAATATGTGTTGAGGATTTAATTTTTATGATTAATGTGGCATTATTAATAAAAAATCTTTATGTTTATCAGGAAATTTTTTATAAAATGTACAGAAGCTGAATATGTTTGAATGGATTTGTTTTATGTGTTATGGAATGGATAAAGATAGATCTAGATCGAGGTGGTGCTAACAAATATTCGGGAGTGGAACTCGATAATTGCATCTTTCGAGTAAGCAGTACAACTTATAGTAAATGGATATACTCAAGAACATTGTTAAACAATTTGGTTAAATTTGTGTTTGGGTACTATATCCCTTTAATTAATCATATCCAAAGAATATATGACATGCAATGAGGATGACCTAATCCATTTTATTATTGATGCTTTCATAATCTGCCTCCTGCCATCATTGGCGGAGACACTCTTCATCAGAATGTACAGGATGAAACTCTAATGGATCAATCCAAAGTAATGGAGAAGTATTTGATCAACTAGAGATTAAAATGCAATAAAACCAATAGGAAAATTCATTATTATTTAAAAAAGGAACTCAAATGTGATAAGACATAGTGCATGGTTATTATGATATTTACAACGATGATGATTTCTAATTTCACACAGAATAAGTGTGTAAATGAGTGAAATCTATGTTGCTGTGCACGATTTTGTGGTGTTGTAAATAGTCTATAAATCACATTGACCATTCCATTTTCAGTTATTTTCTAAAAGAGATTTAATATTCTCTGTGAGAGAGAAAATAAACACCTAAAAGCACAATGATATTGTATTAAGGATCCATGAAATAATGATCTGATTTAGCCGTCTCGATCTCATGATTGTGGTTGGAGTTTTGGGAACCCTATCCTAGGGTATCCCCACTCGATGATGTTATACGGAAAAAATAATGATCTTTTTAATATTATGAGTTTTGGGATGTGCTTGTAGTTGTGCGAACTAATATTGGATATTGAAAAAAAGGTTATACAAGGTTTGAAATGATGATATATATGCATGAGATGTTATAAATGATTTAGAATGAGTGAGTCATTATATTATGTTGAGTTCTTGGGAACGAAGAAAATAATATCAATGATCCATTATTACACAAAGTGTTTGAAAAGATAGACTATTACACAAAAGTGTCTAATATTTATATATGAAGAAGGTTTTATGTGAATTATTTGAGGATGAGTAGCATCAGGAAAGGAAATATCATAAAGGAACATAAAATATTGATACAATTTTATTTATATATGAATTATACATACATGAAAAAACTTTCAGTGGTTATATGTATATGATCAGAAGATATACACATTATGTATTCATGAAAGATAGTGTCCACTTATTCAAAAATAATGTGAGATGAATCCTAGTGAAAAATACAGTGATCAGAAAAAGGATTCATATCATAAGAATTATTTCTCAATGGAAAGTGACCATCTTCATGTTATTAGAGATACATCATCAGGACCAGCATCTATGCAGTGGTTCTTGAAATGTACCTGAGCCAGTCTGATTCAATATGATCATAGAGGAGGATCATCAAAATGTCTTTCATCAGTGGATCTCACCATCTTGAGAAGTAATATATAGCTAGGGGTGTATGACCAATTTTTAGAATATTTTGAATAAGGTTAGAACAAATAAATATGAAGAATGTGTTGTTTGGGTGTCTAAGAAACCATTGAAGACATTTTATTTGTCGGGGTATAAATAGAATTGTAATTGGGGGGGGGGTCTAAGAAGTAACTATAGTAAGAACATTTTTATAGTGAAGAATATGTTTTGGGGGTCTAACCAACACTGAATAGAGTAGTTATATGTAATAAACCATGTGCATCCATGTGTTTTGTGGTTAATTTGATATTATTTCATTCTGGGTGAGGTATAGGATTAAAAATGAGGGATTAATTCTTTAATCAGTCAAAAAGGATGAAATAAAAGATAATTAATTTATAAAAATTGTCTTCCAATGATTCACCACACCCACTCTTAGTGGTACTGAACTTATCCTTTTCTAACTACATTTTTTTATTTATATCATATAATTTTTTAGATGAATATTCAAGCATAAATAATCCTGATTAAAATTGAATTTAAACATAAATCATTTAAGTCATATTTTATCTTACATTAATCATGTTCAAATATCCAATTTAATAAATATAGAATTTTTTTAAATATGTTATAAAACCATATTAATATATATTATAAAATATATCATTTACATATAACATTTTATCCAACATTTTTGTAATAATTTTATATTTATATCGATATTCTATGTTACATATTCCTCAATTTTTATTAAAGTTTTTGTTTGAACATACCAGTCACTATATATTGATCATGGATTAATCATATCTAAAATATTATTCATCACATAAAAATCATACATATTAATTAAATAATTTTTTATAATTATCTATTAAAAATTTTAATAGACAAATGATTCACACCATTCAGGGATATAGTAGGTTGTACGTACACATGAACACTATTTTAATTTTCAAATGAGAAGAAGGAAATAAATAAAAATATTATTTGATAATTACGGAAAAACAGTTATATATTAAGTAATATATATATATATATATATTAAATATATCATTAATACAACACATGTAGAATGAAAATTAAAAACAAATCACTTTGCTTCATGGGCGTAGTAGTCCACATATATGAATGATAGACATGATCATTTTATAATGGATTTTATGGTAAGAATGTATATATGATATAATAATTAAATAATAATTATAATTTATTAAGTTTTATAGATATATATAACCCATAATAATTACCATCCATGAATGTTGTTGATGGAAAATGGACTCTATTACTACCTAGAGAAGGTAGTCCACATGTATGCACAAGTAATACATTAACATCTCATTCAATGGAAAAGAAGGTGATTAATAGTTGATCCATAATTATAATATCATTTCAATATATTGATGATATTAAAATCAATATTTTATGTTTAGTACCATATATTTATAAAAAGAAGATGATGAAATAAGTTGAAAGTGGATAGTTAAGAGGATGACCTATTCTTTGAGGGGAATCCCTTATAGATATTCTAAAGTACCGATGGAATAGTAATTTAAGATGAAAATATTCTCTAAATCATAGATAGGTAATATAATAAAATAAATGGTTAGTCTTTTCTCAATAATTCTTGGTCAATTTTCTCTGAAGAATATAATAAAGGGGTTTCTTTTTATAAGTGGCAGAGAGTACACAATTATATTTTCTTAAATGATTAAATAATTTTTTTATATATATATATATCATAATCAAGATAAGTGGAATGAGGGCACCCAAAATTTTAAAATAGATTCTTATAAGACAATATAAAATAAATAATCATATTAGGATACATTTTAATCCTTATATACTAGTTAAATAACTTTGAACTCATTTTATCCCTAAATGTGATAACAAAAACTTTTAATATGATGACCTCATTATATGAAACAAAATAAAGTAGGCCTTCTAACCAAATTTTCTAAATACTGATTCCCAATTTTGAATTTATTTTATAATATCTAATTTTTATAGGTGGTATAAATTACTTTTAATACATGATCATAAAATTCATGAAGAATAGGTTTTAGAAAAATATCAGATTAAAAAAAAAACATTTTACCTTAAAATAATGAAATAAAATTATTACAATTTTTTTTGTTAAATCATAAAATAATGAGGATTTTTTCTTTTGGATCAAGAAAAGACTGAACTTCATATACCAAACATGCCATTAAATTCGAAGACCAAGAAAATCATTTTTAAAAAAAATATAATTTGTCATGTCAAAAAAAATATTGGGATGTAAAATTTAAAATAATTTTTTATAATAAATTATTCCACTGTATATTTGTATATTTTAGGAAAAAACTCATTGAAAAAGATAAATAATTTTTTTTACATAATTATTACTTGTATTTATTTAGTTTAGCCACTAATAAACATTTTTTAACACAAATTGTGGTAACATATTTTTTCTATGTTAACTATTCATTCAAACTAAAAATTATGTTAAACCTATTAAATTATATTAATTATGATGATTATAAATATTGAATATTTTTTACCAAATTCAATTCATAGAAGTGACATTATGTTTTTTGTAAAATTTTACATTTAATGCATAACGGAATTCAATTATCAAAAAAAATATTTTAAAATAAAAAAATATTTTTATACCAAATAAAAAAATAATTTTTATTATAATAACAATTTTGGGATTTTATTATTTAAAACTAACTTTTAAAATTTTTAATGTAATTCAAAATACTAGGTAACTACTAAAATACATGAAAATAAAATATTTTTTTTCAATAAAATCAGTATTTTCACTATTCATTGAAAAAGATTTCATTTATAAAAGATAAGATAAATCACCATATGATAATATTGATATGATGATTTATAAAATTATTACCATTGAATAAAATTAAATTTATAAATGTATTATAATTGAATTATAAATTATTCTCCTAAAATTAAATAGAATTTTTTTGGAATAAAAATTATTTTTTATTAATAAAATGACTTTACTACATATGAATGAATATATATTAATAATTTATTATTCATTTTTACTAATTATTACCTTATATATATTTCGTAATGAGGATGTTTATTCTAATAGTCACCAACAAACAACTATTTTTATGGTATTTTTTGAATAATAAAATATCATGGTACGTTTTAGCATGGTATTGTGTATCATGCAGGCTATCAAACATAGTTCAATTAATAATATAAAGGTTTATTATTCCCTCAACCATTTAATAATTTTTTTCATCAAAAGTTTAACTGCAAATCTGTAATCAAGGGTTTATCATTTGAAAAAACAGTTTTAAAAATTCACATCATAGAAAGGGTTAATAAAATATCCTCATGAAAAGAGCGAAAGGGAAATAAGATATTCATCTAGAGTAACACATTACTTGGTTTCAAAATTTGAGAACACTAGTATGAAGTGATCATATGTTGATTGTGGAAAATGGGTTGTCCAAATAATGATGAAGGGTGTATGAGAAAAATGTTCAAAAGGAAGTTATTAATCATTAGTAGGAAAAATATCAAAAAACCATAAACATATTAGTTCTGAAAATGAGCATTGATTCATTATAAACGAAGAAAATAGGAATTCATTTTTTAAAAAAATTATATTTGTGGAACTTTTTATATATATTCTATATGGAAATATACATAATTAATTTTATTCAAATCTATAAAGGTAATTTCATCATTGGGTTGGGTGATTGAACCTGTTATCATTGTTATATCATCTTTTACTCACAATTATGAGTATTAAAAATGATTTTTTTGGCATGAAGCATTAAAATACACATCTACCAGAACAATACAATATTAAAAGGATAAAAATCTATTCCACCTAGTTTTATACATCAAACAATACCAAAATGGTTCACACAATGAATGATAATATCCAAAAAGAAGAAATTATGCATTATCCAATAAAGCCTCAATAATAAAACCCAAATTTAAAAATTTAAAAATATATATATAAATCATTAAATTACATTATTTTCATTCCCCAAAATTTAGAGGGGCTTTATGAAATATTATTTTTTAGTTAATTTAATAATATTCACTAAATATCATTAACCACTCAAATTGGGAAATTCGAAAAAATCAAATAATCCCCAAAATATGATAATAATTCCCATTAACAACTGGATATTCCATAAAGATAATTAAAATTGGATATTTTTCAATAATATAATTCAACATTTATTCCTCAATTAAAATCTCATCTTATTAAATAATATATTTTTTAACATAAAAGAATAATGTTTCCAAAAAAAATATAGTGATATTTTTCCAAGATAACATTAATGAATTTATCACTGAATTAATTTTCAATCTCAAGGTTATCTATATGATAATATATATATTCATAAGTTATAATAACCCATAATTACCTCAACCTAAATGATAGTATACACCCAATGGATAATCAATAACATGGATCACATTTCCATGAAATTTAATGGAATTCATGATCTAATAAATTTTACACATTTTCAAGTTACTATTTATATATACCACAAGAATCATTGAATAGTCTAAAAATGAACCCTGTAATATTTTGATAACATAAAACCAACAAATGGTTATTATTTCTGATGATTATTTGATCAAACATAATCATATAACCCAAGATTGTATCCTTATATCTTATGTTATCTTCACATGATGAAATAATAATTTATAATGTTATAATTAACTTTTCATTGATAGAATATATAGAAACCAGTACTTTTTATAGTTAAATATTATATCATTTTATATGAATATTTCAAAAAAATCACTATAATGCACACCCGAGGTTTGTAATGGTTTAGTTTATTTGGACACTAGATACATAAAAATATTATTTATGTACAATATTAATTTTCTAAAACATATTTTTTTACATAAGGTTCCCTTTTAGATTTTCCACACATAGTGCATGCCATCAAAACCTATGGTAGGAAAAAATAATAATGTGTGGACCCAAATTCCCCCTATGGTTTTTTGGTCGGAATAGATTACTCAAGAGGGGGGGGGGGTGAATTGAGTATCTATAAAAATTTCGGGTTAAATAGTATTCTTAAAAATATTTCCCCAAATGGTTAAATACATCCCAGTGAATCAAGGTTATACTATTATTATAGTTTAAATATTTAAATAACTTCTTAGAAGATTGATTAGTTCATAGTTATCATAATGTCAATTAATAATATTACATTTGAAGCTATTATACTAAGACAAGACAATTATAACATCATTCCAAGATTAACTGTCAATTTGAATTTAGTGATATTTGAAATATACAGTAAAGTAGTAAAATAGAGAAGACTAAATTATGCAGCACACAAGATATGAAATAAGTTGTTCAGTCTCAAGCGGAGACCTAATTCACTCCACTTGGTTATCACCTGACAAAAAGTAGTTTATATAAATAAACATGATCCACACCCTGGATAGGGGTTAAACAATAGTACACAGGACTGTCTAGGTCGCACAGGGAACTCTTCCACAGTTCTTCTTGGGAACAATAAACCAGGCACATGGGGACCTCTTCCACACTTATCAGTGGGTATACAAATATAAAAGATGTTTGAGTAAGGATATCTGGTAACCTTAAGTTTAATTAGGGAGATAGAGTGTGTTGTTAAACAGATACACACACTTCTATAATAATAGTAAAATGATACAAAACAATGCATAAATATTGAGATGTGTTTAGAAATTTTCATGATGTCAGTATTTGCAACTATAGACTTCTGAGAAGAAGCAGATGAAAAATTCAAGTCTTTGTATAGAAAATCGAGTCTCACTAGTTAGACAGATCATGCTTGTGTTCTTTGTGAGGTTTGACAATGTGATGATGGCCTCAATTTTGGGATTCAATTGAACTTCGTCTATTGTCCCTCAACATTGAGTTGCATGAGAGAATTATTTATTAAATAATTCTCTAAGTGTATACTATTGTTGTCATCATACCCAATAGCTTGTTTTTTATTTGAGTATCATTCCACACTTCATACTTTTCCTAGGTCGCATTACTCTTTTATCTTGGAGTGTGTGTGTTTGAGTGGACATGTTTCATGTATTTGGAACCTCGTACCTCATACTACCAGATGACATTTCTAAAATGAAATATTAATTATTTCATTGTATTTAAAATCCTCAAATATGACCATTAGAGTTTAACTTGAAAAACAAGAAAACATATTATTAAATGGTGTCACATTGTCTCATGGAAATGGTGTCTCCTTCATGGTGTCTGGTTCATAGAGTCTGGTTCATGGTGGCTCGATGTCACAGTGTCTGGATGACACGGTGTATGGTTGTCACGGTGTCTAGTTCACGATGTCTCTATGTCACGGTGTCTGGATACCATGTTGTCTGGTTCACTATGTTTCGATGTCACGGTGTCTGGAAGTCACAGTGTCTCAGACATAGGAAAATATCTATATTCAAACATAAGCAGTGATATTTATGGAGTGAATTAAAATTAATTAATTTTCAAGGACATCATTATAAAGTGATTCAAAAGATAATTTATAGTATACAAACCTATTGTATAGAACATAAGAGCCTTGAATTTATTTTACTAAAAAACTGCACATTTTATGTCAGATAGATTACATACTGTTAACATGGTTTATAGAAAGAATAGGATTTGTGATCACTAAAACATGATTAATACATGGGGACTCCAACACTCTCCCTCATTTTGATGATAACAAATCATATATATTTAGAGTTGCTATTTTTTCTAACAACATAGCTTGAATGTGCATATACCATATATAAAGTGATCTTTATATTCTGTTATATTTCTCCTATATTTCCCCCCTTTTAGGATAATCAAAAGGTAGAAAGAAAAAAAGAATGACAAAAGAGACAATAAAAGGGCATAATGTATTAGATAAAAAGAGGGTCATTACAAAATGATAAACAAAATTAACCCGTTTCCCATAGAAAAAAGGGTAACCACTGTCCTTCTTCACTGGTAGGACTTCTCTTTTCCCTTACCAATAGTAGTAGAAGTCAAAGCCATAAAAGAAGAGGTTGAGGTCGAAGAAGGGACTGAGATGGTTGATAGAGAAGTTAATGGAAGACCTTCAATGATAGAGGGAGCTAGAGTAGGTGAATTAGAAGACTGAGGGAATTGTTGATCATGGATCACATTCCTGATCAGACTCAGTACCTGAATGGAAGACATTGAAGTGGTGGCTAGGGAAGAGGTGAATGTAGGAAAACCCTGGCTCAGAGGTGTAGTCGTAAGAGAAACAATGTCTATAATCAGTACATGAAGATAGTGCCTCAGAAGCATAATAAAAACTACAATGATCTATCCTCCATACTGCTTAGATTTCTCAAAGTCATCCTTGTTTTCCATAATCTTTTTCAAACAGACGAGTGACCTCTCTGATATTTTAGATATGAGTCTTGAAATTTTGAGTAACATGAGGAATCCTTATATTTTCTACAAGATATTTGAAATATTTGGTCATGTCAGAATTTGAGAAGATTTTGTTGAAGTAGAAATTAACTTTTTTGTAAATTTCTTGCTGAGAATCATTAAAAATTTTGAAATGGACTTGGACTAGATCGATAATTATGTCACTCTTCATGATAACTTCAGATAGAGAATCTTTATTTAAACCACTAAGTACAGTCTGACGTTCTTATTTGACCACTGTTCTTAGCTACTCACTATCTACAGAAGATTGATATGATTTTCCTGATGTATTAGAAGCAGTGACAGCTGAGGTGAGATATTTTAGTTGATTTTGAACTTTTTAAAGGCACCCTAAATAATCATCAGTGGGAATTTTAAGATTAACCACATGCTCTTTCATTTCGTTCACAATCTGTTGGTTTCATTCTACCACTTTTTTAGATAAGGAAGATAAAAGAGGTTAAATATGAGTAGCATCATTATGTGGGGTTTGAGGAGCAATAGGCTCTACATGATGATAAGCAATCTCTGATCAAAAATTCATTACTTTCTACTTGTCTTCAATCATACCTCTTACAGTCTTCACTTCTTCACTAAGCAGTCTGCTTTCAACTCTGAATTCCTGAATCTCATGAAGCATTTTTGGTTGAATATTCCCAAAAACATTTTCCAAAAACAGAGAGGTATCTCTCTCACTTAGATTTTTTATAGGAGCTGGTTGGGTATTCAGGAGTTTTTCAACTCCAACAAAAAGGGTAACTCTAAAATCATTCAGATCATCTTACTCACCAAGGACGGTTGTTCTGGTGGAGGGTGAGAGATTGGGACTGATACAGACATAGGTTCTTTTTCATGGGCAATATTAGAGATAAATTTCAATTCGAACATAGTGGAATGGTCAAGGCCATTTACTAAGATTTCCTGGGAGTCATTCACATCATAAAAGCTGGGAAATTTTTATTGAGTATCTACAAGGATTTGATCAATCGGGTTGGGTACATCAATAGTTTCCAGCTTTAGGGGTCGCTCCCCCTCAACAGCTGCATCCTTCTGAAGACTAAGGCTTAGAGGCTTGATCTGCTTCCACAAATTCATCTCTTTGTTCTTCTCTCATTTTCTATCTAGCCAACCAAAAAGTCAGCTCCAACCTTTCCTTAGGAGAATGAATGAATTCAAGAATAGATTGTTCCGCTGGGAGTTCTTCAAGTTAAGCTTCTTGCATAATAGGTAATTCTTCCTATATACGATCTTCTATAACATTCTTTTCGGTTTCTCTAGCAACATATTATGTTTCAAATTTGGGTTAATCTTCCAAATTAACTACATCTTTAGATGTATGGACTTCCTTTTCCCTTACTACATAAGGGACAAAAGTACTGTCTTTCTTAATAGAAACCGTTTCTATGTGAGGAACAACAACCTCTTCTTCTTCTTCTTCTTCAGAATACTCAACAACTTTATGTGGTTCCAAAGGGGGATACGTAATATTTTTTGGCCTTGAAGTATGTTCCACTGGATTGAACATTTCATAAATCCTATCATAGTCTTCCACCCATGCCTTTTTTGAAGGAATTGAATTGATTTTCATCCTCATGATAACGACTTTTGAAAGGAAGAACTCACAATCCTTTATAACATCTTCATTAGGTCCAACCATAACTTTGTCATGAAGCATGGATGAGATAAGAGAATAATAGAACATTGAGGTTGACTATGATGTGGTTTTGATCAGTTCACACATATGGTGTATGACATACTTAACAAGGTTGATCGTAGGCCCATTTTTCATAAGATGAATCAGAAACACATCGTGATATTTTAGTACAGAAAAATCACCTTTTGGGGCTAATAATGTTTTGTATAAACTTCAACATAAGTCTAGATTCTCCATCCAATTCAGCAGCAATGGCCCTCCTCTTGGTGCCATTACTGGTAAATCTTTTTAGAGCATCTTCCAAATCAAATAATTCACTCGAAGGTAGAGGTCCTCTATGATAGTCCTCACAGATGCCTTCATGAGGTATCCTATGGAATGAAACCCATACCCTTGAAGAGAATGAGCATTTTTTTCCATTTATCCAGCCTGTCACAGCATAACAATCATCAGAATCAAAATAGAATTGATCATTATGATAAAATTGAGCCACAATATTAGGGTGGATGGGTGTATCTTTCTTCAAAATCTATTCCAACCAGCCATGATTTTTAAAACATTCAAAACAACAGACTTACTCATCAGAATACACTTAGGGAATATCTATTACTTAGTAACTACTACTCGGTTCACTAGATTTGGATTTAGAGGACCTTCTGGTGCCATCTTAGTTGCATTCATTTTCTTCATTGAGCTATGTTTCTCAGGAGTGGGCGATGATGGGTGTTTTATCCTGGGAATTCATCGAATGTTGAAGAGAGAGAAGGGATGAAGGATTCAATAAGGTTTACAAATTTAGTGAATAAAAGAAATCTCAATTAATGGAAAAGTGACACTTCCTTTATTTTATCATTTAGGAATACCAAACGACGCAAAAGTAAAACTGCGGGAAATTAAAAAGGTGAAATGAATAATTACCATGATACAGTTTTTACATTGTAAATAAAAATAAAAAAAACTTTACAGTGATACCATATCAAGTCTTTACGGTGCGATAGTGAATGAATCTTACAGTGACATAGTGATTGATCCTTATGGTGAGATAGTGATTTTCAGACAGTAATAACAAAATACTAACTGTGAGACTGTAAACATGAAACAGTAAGATATACAATAGTAATATATAAACCAATAAGATATTTACATTAGATTTATCATGCCTAACTCATGTATGATGTAGTTCATTATTTTATAATTTAATGGTTTTAAAAATATATCAGCTAGCTGATACTCAGTACCAATGAATTCGAAAGTGATATAACCCTTTTGACAATGATCTCTCAAAAGGTGATGTCTTACATCAATTTTAATTGTCCTAGAATGTGAAACTTGATTTTTTGTGATGTTAATAGCACTTGTGTAGTCATAATTTACAGGCACATGCCTGAATTGATATCCATAATCTAGTAATGTTTGTTTCATCCACAAGATTTGGGCACAACAATTGCTAGCAGCTATATATTCATATTCCATAGTAAATAATGCAAGAGAATTTTGGTTCTTACTACACCATGATGCAAGTTAATTTTCTAAAAAGTGAGATATTTCAGAGGTTTTTTATAACTAAATTACAACCACCAAATTCAGAATCAGAATAACTAACTAATTCAAATGATTTTCCTCTAGGATAGAACATTCCTAGATTTGGTGTATGCTTAAGGTATTTGAAAATTATCATTACAACATTTAAATGAGATTCCGTAGGATTTTCTTGAAAACAAGCACACATACAAACACTAAATATAATTTCAGGTTGAAAAGGAGTTATGTAGAGTAAACATCCAATAATTCCTCTATATGTGGGTTGATCAAAAGATTTTTCATCTTCATCACGATCCAACATACAATTGGTACTCATGGGAGTGTCACTACGTTTTGTGATATCCAATCAAAAACGTTTTATAAGATCTCTAGTATATTAGTTTTGATTTAAAATAATACCATCATTATTTTGAATGATATGAAATCCGAGAATTAATTTTAGTTCACCCATTAGACTCATTTCAAATTTATTTTGAATCATTTTAGAAAAATCAACACAAAAAGAATTATTTGAAGATCCAATGACAATGTCATCTCCATAGATTTTAACAACTAAAACATAATTAGAAATATGTTTTTTAAATAGGGTAGTATTAGCTATTCCTTCAGTACAACCTTTAGAAATAAGAAAAGTACTCAACATATCATATCAAGATCATGGATCTTGTTTTAAACCATATAAGGCTTTTGATTATTTAAAAATATTATTTGGAAAATAGTGGATTGTAAAGCTGGGGGGAAGTTCTAAAAATACACCCTCATCTATATACCCATTTATAAATGCATTCTTAACATCCATTTTCTATTGTTTGAAATTAAGTGTGCAGCATAAGCAAGAAGGATTATGATGTCTTCACGTATAGCTACTGGTTATAAGGTATCCTCATTGTCAATTCCTTCTTCCTGACTATAGCATTGTGAAACCAATCAATCCTTGTTTTTAACTATGTTACCATCATCATCTACCTTATTTCTAAATACCAATTTAGTTCTTATGGTGAATGTGTCATTATTTCTTTCAAAAAGTTTCCAAACATTGTTCCTTTCGAACTCATTAAGTTTTTATTGCATATCCATCACCCAAAATTCATTATTGATGTCATCATAAATGTTTTTATGTTCATGTTGGGTCAGGAAGACTTGATTTTCTACTTGATTTATAAGAGAATCTCTAGTTAGAGTTACTTTCTCTAGCTCTCCTACAACAGCACCTAAAGGATGGTTATTAAGAGTTCTAACAACTCTTGAAAATCAGGAACTAGTGATTTCAGGTTCATCAACAGGTTCATGTTCATTGTGATTTGTGTCTCAGGAATATCCCAAACTGGACATTTTCATAGAGTCTTTCACTGACTGGTTTGAGGATTTTGGATTAAAGTTCAGATTTGATACATCATCCTCGAGGTTTCCTAGAATTTTTTTAGACTCATATGGATCTGCTTTATAAAATTTGTCATGAAATAATTCTTCCATACATTTAGTTCATTTATTGAACACTATATATGTTTTACTGGACATGGAATATCATAAAAAGATACCTTCATCACTCTTGGATGCAAATTTGTCAAGATTGTTCTTAGTGTTAAGATTATATAATTTGCAACCAAAATCTTTGAAGTGGTTAACCTTGGGGTTTTCATTGTTCCATAACTCATAAAGAATCCTTTTAATAATAGGTCTGATCAAACCTCTTTTGATTTTTTAGCATGTTGTATTGATATCTTCAGCCCAAAAATATATAGTTAGGTCATATTAACTAAGAATTGTTCTAGAAAATTATTGCAGGGTTCTATTTTGTCTTTCTATAGCTCCATTTTGTTGAGGTGTTCTATGGGCAGAGAAATTGTGACTATAACCATTTTGTGATAAAAAGGATTCAAACACTTGATTTTCAAAATCAAACCATGTCCACTTCTTATGGATTTAATTATAATTCAACTAATATTTTTCATATAATTGGAATATTTAGTAAAATAATTGGAGGATTCACTTTTTTGAGGCAAAAAAAAGGTCCATGTATATCTAGAAAACTCATCTACAGTAATGAAAACATAGTGCTTCCCATTTCAACTAGAATCTCTAGAAGGTCCAAACAAATCTATGTGAACCAGTTCGAGAGGTTGAGAAGTTGAAACTTCTTTCTTTGGTTTGATGTAAATCTTGTATTTTTTTTCCTACTTGACAGGTATTATACTCTATGTCATTTGGAAAATCGTGTTTGGGTAAGTCTTAACTATGATTTTTCTAGTTATCTTTATAAGGCAGTGAATTTTACAGTGTCTAGCTTCTTATACTAGAGCCAAGACCCTTTATGATATACACTTAAGCAGGAATCATTTCGAGATGATAGGGTATCTTTGTTAACAGTGTAAACAATTTCATTTCTTAATGTAGAAAATATTAATTCTTCTATTGAATTAAAGACATTGCAACCATATCATTCAAATATAACATGAATTTCATCATCACATAATTTTTAGATAATAATCAGATGATATTTTAATCCATCAATAAATAGTTCATTAGAAATTAAAATAGAGTTTGAGTTACCGATTTGTCTGATGCAAATAATATTTCCTTTTGAATTGTCACCAAATGTGACATATCATCCATCTATTTTTATTAGGTTCTTAAATCATGAGTAGTATCCAGTCATGTGTCTTGAACATCCACTATCCAAGTCCATAAACCTTTACCGGAACACTTTAAGCCTCTTTCCTAAAAAATGATTGAGAAAAAATATATTTTGGTAACCATACATGTTTTGGCCTAGTAATATTAGTAATAACTGAATTAGGATCCCATATCCGCCTTATGTTTTTCCTATAAGCATTAACTAAAGTATTTGAAAAATAAACTCTATTTGGCCAATAAAAACTTGTAAGTGTAGAAGATGTATCATAAATTGAATTAGTTTATTTGTGTCAAGAATTGGGAGTAAAACTATATGTCCAAGATTTAGAAACAAAATTTTTTTTACCAAGAAATTTTTTTTCCTGGTATATAACCAATTCTAGTGTCGTATTTAGGGGAAATTTAGTTTATTAGAATTTGAGAAAGGACATTTTCCCATTGGTAAACATTTCTAGGTAATTCTTCAATTTATCATTAAATATATTTAAGTCGTTGTTTTCATTGAGTTGTTGACCATTTTTTATTTTTCAGTTGTCTGTTCAGATTTAACAGTCACAATAAGAGAAAACTGTTTCTTGAATGATTTATATTTGTCATTTAGTTCATTGCATGTTTCTTCAAGCATGTTACAGTATTCAAACATTTCTTCTTTAGTCATATTTTCT
This sequence comes from Viscum album, assembly GCA_963277665.1. Taxonomy (NCBI): domain Eukaryota; kingdom Viridiplantae; phylum Streptophyta; class Magnoliopsida; order Santalales; family Viscaceae; genus Viscum; species Viscum album. Next base: position 2,128,064,641 of record OY728127.1, on the reverse strand, counting down.
GAGTCACTCTCGTCTCCCGAAAAGTATGAATTATGTACAGGAGAGTCCAGTGATACCTTACATGTGTTAGTCAAAAAACACATATTGGATTTGTTATCTTGTTCATCATGTGATGTTTCTGAGTCTCTTGAAATTTACTCAAAAGAACTCTAGGTTTCCTTCAGGGCCTCTTTATAAATTCTGTCTTTGTCCTCATATCTCTTTTTGCACCTGAGCTTTGGACAGTAAGCTTTGATATATCCTTTGTGCTTACATTCATAGCATAAAATCTCATCAGTCTTGTCACTTCTTTTCTAATCCTTCTTCCAACTTCAATTTTGGTCACATTTTACCCTGAAGCTAGGATTACGGAAAAAACATCTTCATGTAAAATTTCATGAATCTTCTATCTAATTGATCCATCTCCTCATCACATTTAGGTTATGATTGGTAACTATGGGAACATTCTACAGAAGCTTCCAATTTCCTTTTTTATTTGGGTTTAGAGGTGGTGGACATGAATGCAACATATTTTTTTTTTGTTCATCCTCCTATTCCTTGTTGAAATTCATCTCTTCTTCATAAATCATCAGTTTACCAATGAGTTCTTTTACAGGTATCTCGCTAACATAGCATGACAATCTAATAGAGACAGAGGTTCCTCAATATCTGTCAGGTAGATATCTAATAATTCTCATGATCTGTTCCTCGGCAGTGACTTCTCTTCCAGTAGAAAAAATTGTGTTTTCAATCTCATTGAACCTAAGATACATGTAAGAGATAGGCTCATCAGGATTCGTTGTAATGATATTTTATTTAATATTATAAGTATTAAGTCCTATTTATTTTACACTAGATTATCCTTCATGTGAGACATACAGGGTATCCCAAATTTCATGGGCAGTTTTACATGAAGAAATTATATTGAATTAATCATCTCTTAAGGAGCAGTATAATGAATTCAAAGCATTGAAATAGTGATTGTAGACAGTTTAGATAGGTTTGTCTCATAAGATTCTATGAGTAGCTAAAATCATATATTCATCTATAATGGAAGACCAAATTTCAAAACCAAAACTTTCTTAAATGCATTTTAATTTTAATTTTCCATTGAGCATAGTTAGATCCATTGAAGAATGGTGGTAAGTTGGTTGCATCACCTACCATTCTATTATCCATAATACAAATATATTTTGAGTGATCTATAAATTTAGAATTAACAGAAATTTACAGATCTTCAATGTAAAACTAAAATCATAGTTGAGTAAGGTTAAACAATGCCTTAATAAACAACCTATGATACCAAATGTTCATTGGAGTAGATTACACAATAGGGGGTCAATTGAGTGTTTATAAAATTTCCTGTTTAAAAAGAATTCTCAAAATGGTTTCCCCAAAATTTTAAATACAGCCTAGTAAAACAAGGTTATACTATTATAAGAGTTTGACTGTTTGAATAACTTATTAAAATATTGTTTAGCTATTAGTAATCTAAATGACCATAATTTATAGTACTTTTGAAGCTATTATACTAAGACAAGGCAATTATAACATTTTTCCATGATTAAGTATAAAAGTGTATTTTGTGATATCTGAATTATACAGTAAAGTAGTAAACCATATAAGACTAAATTAAGCAGCACAACGGATATGAAACAAGTGTTTTATTCCGAAGTTGAGGCCTAATCCACTCCACATAGTGATCACCTTCCACCAAGAAGTTTATATAAATAAACATGATCCACACTGGGGATCAGGGATAAACAACAGTACACATGATTGTCCAGGTCGCACAGAGACAACTTCCATAGTTCTTTGTGGGAAAAAACAAATGGGCCACACATGGACCTCTTCCACACAGATCAACTGGTATACAAATATAAAAGATGTTTGTGTAATGATATCGTGTATCCATTAGTTTGATACAGGAGACATAGTGTGTGGTTATACAGATACACACACTCCTCAAAAGATATAAACATGACACACAACAGTGCAGAAATATTGAGATAGGTTTTGAAATGCTTTGAATTTTAGTCTTTGGATCTCTGGACATCTAAGATAATGTAGATTAAAAAATAAAGTTCTTGTTTAGAAAACAGAGTATCACAAGTTAGGCAGATATGGCTTGTGTTCATCGTGATGTCTGACAGTTCGAAGATGTTCTCAATTCTAGGTATCAACTGAGCTTTTTGTGTTCTACATCAGTGTTAAGTTGCAAGAGACAATTATTTCTTCAAGAATTCTCTAAGTTTATTTTGTTGTCGTTCTCATTCTGACCAGCTTGTTTTTATTTTCAGTATGATGCCACACTCCATAATTTTTATGGGCCACATTACTATTTTATCTTGGATTGCATGTGTATGAGACAACTTGTTACATGTATTCAGCACCTCGTACTTCATACAATCAGATGACATGTCTAAAGAGAAATATTAATTGTGTTAGTGCACTTTTAATCATTAAATATGACCAGTAGAGATTAAATTGAATGATAACAAAACATATTAAAAAAGGTTGTCAGAGTATGTCATGGAAACAATGTCTACTTTACGGTGTCTTTTTCTTGGTGTCTATTTCACGGTGTCTCAATTTCACTGTGTCTGGATGTCACAGGGTCAAGATGTCACTATTTTTGGTTCACGGTGTCTCGATGTCAAGGTGTCTGGATGTCACGGTGTCCGGTTCACGGTGTCTCGATGTCCCGGTGTCAGGATATCACGGTGTCTCATTCATTGGAAAATATCTGTGTTTAGACTTAAGTAGTAATATTTAGGGAATTAATTAAACTTAATCACTTTTCATAGAATTCATTATAATGTGAATCAAAAGACAATCCATAGTTACAAAACTATGTGTATTGCACTTAAGATCTTGTATAGGATTTACTAAACAACTGTTCATTTGATGTGGGATAGATTACATAGAGTTAACATGGTTTATAGACTAAATAGGATTTGTGATCATTAAAACATGATTAATACAAGAGGATTCCAACAAGATTAAACATCACAAATATCGCTCACTATTAAATTTTATGATCTTAAGGGTATTTGAAAATATTCATGTTCATGATCTCCATGAAAATTATTCATTCCCATAGAAGATTATATCAAATTACCTATCATCCATCCATTTCTTGGAGTATGATCTACAAGGGTGTTGATGCGGTATTTATCATTCAAAAGTCATAAGATAAGAATGCTGAATCATAACAATACATAATCATACTACTTTGAAAATATGTAAAATTAATCATTTTCATGAATAATCATGCGATTTTAGCATGAAATTGATTATACACTTGCATTAGAATTTGAACAATTATATTCATAATCATGTACGCGCATATTCAAGTGAGCATAGGTAAAAGAAATCAAACATCCACATGATGTGTGATCAAATATACTCACAATCACAACCACTCATATCTTCATCATATTTATAGATATATATATCACTTTACCAAATTCATTGGAAGGATATAATTGACCCAACCATCACATAATAATAATTCATTATTATACTTATCGCTATATCATAAAAAATTCATTATTTCATCATAACAGAACCCATGGAAAATTAAAGGCTTTCATAAATATCTCATTATCATAACTATAAAACATATATAGAAAAAATGTGGATGGTATAATTGTATTATATCCTAATTAATTTATAATTATTATCAAAGTGTGTTATTATATATTAAAAAAATTTAAATTATCTTACAAATTAATATATTGTAAAATACACCATCATTTCGAAATAACTTATTTAAAACCCAATTTCCTCCAAAATATTAAAGAAAAAACTAAATTTGAAAATAAATTTATAAAAATTTAAAGCAAATATGAAAACATAGCATGCTCATGATGATGGAAAATTATAATCATAGCGTAATCATTAAAAAAAGATTCTATTCACACATCCTGTAAAAAGTACATTTCTCAAAAATCTAAAAAGGGATTATTTTTCAATTTTTTTGTTAAAATTAAAAAATGGTAGAAATGAATTTAAATAATAATTTAATAATAATATTAAATATTTTTTACAAACATTTAGAGAATATAGATATGGAATAAAAAATCTTACTAAAAGAGGAGAAATAAGGCCATCTTTTATAAAAAAATATGTTTTAGAACATTTTTGAGTACCAATGTGAAGAAAAATAATCTAAATGTTCAGTTTTCATGAGATAGATATATAATAAGATTAATGAAATGGGTTTCTCACATATTTATTATATAATTTCCTTATTGGGAATTAATTCATAAAAAATATCTATTAAAATGGGATTAAAATATAAATCCCTTACCTAGTGTATCATATTACTTCATATATGTTCAAATATACATTATAAAAAATAAATATTTATTCTAAATATATTCTTGAACCATATTTAAACTTTTAATACCATATGTTTTTAATTAGAACATCTTCTCACCCATTTCATAATAATTTTTTATTAAAATCGCTATTTTGGATGGAAAGTGCTTTATTTTTTGTGGATTTTTTGGTTTGGAATTTTCAAACCTTATATATATATCATGGTTCCATAATATAAAAAAATGATATTATTTATATAAATATCATACATATTAATTAAATATATATTAATAATCATTAAAAAATTTATATGTATAAAAATAATTTACATCATTCATGTAGATGGAAGGCTGTATGCATGCATGTTTGTTGTTCTCATTTTATAATGAAAAGAAATAAATATTGATAGAAATTATTTACTCAATACATAACCATAATTATATATTAAATATGATGTATACAAATTATATTTATCCTTATTTCCAACCATTTAAAAATTAATTGAAAAAAAATGACAATGTTTTATAGAGGTGTTTGTCCACACATTCGTTCCTATGACACACACATTTTTTGATGGATTAAAATGTAATAAGGGGGATATGATTACAAACACAGATTTGTTAGAACCATGTTTTAATACAACGAACCTATAAAATATACTATATGAAAATAATTTAAAAATTAAAAAATTATGGGGTTGAAATGGAAAAGATTGAATCAAAGAGTGCCACAAAAAACCATAGATCCATAAATAGTAACATTATTTTATATCAACCACCTTCTCCTCAGCATATAACCCGAATTCTCAGGTCTATACCTCTCTTCCACTTCTTAGGATCCTACCACATCTAAAACCCATCAATAGTACTGTATGATTTTTCTTCCTCATCATAAGGATCATTAACTTCATGTCCTAAAAAATATTTTATAACAAAGAAGAGTCCTCTTAATTTAAGGAAGTATACTTCATATAAGATGACTTCCTTTAATAAACAATATCACTGCCTTAGGAATATCATTCAACTCAAAAACAATTATAACATTACTATAATAATTATAGAAAACATCCCTTCAATTAGATATATTTTTACATGTTCTAGAATATGATGGGATAGTGGAATCCTCCTCAAACATATCACATATTTCCAATTAGGGAGACCGTAATGGAGGATAAATTCCTCCCCAATAATCATTCCTTGTAATCTCTATTAAAAAATCATTGGGTCCAGAGTTGAGCATCTTCTCCTATTCTTGAACATCATGTTATACATTCAAAACTGGCATATACAGAAGTGAAAATTTTATATATTTTCTAGTGGTGACCAATTGAAAACCCTTATCATCCATAATTTTAGATTTTACATTCCATTTCAATGTAACTAGTTATTCTTTTTGTAGATCATAATAAACTTCCAATTGGATGAAATACTCTTAGTCAGAATATTTAGAGGAAGACTCATTAAAAATTGAAACATCATTGCTCCATAAAAAACATATACAACTACCTCATATTTCACTAAAATATATGACCATGATGCATTTGGATCGATACTGATTAACTACCATAATAATCACCACCATAAATTCTAGTCATTTTATAAGTAAAATATGTAAGATAATTTTCACCTACTCTAGATTGAACACTAAACCCTCAAGGAGCGTAATCATCCTTGAATCTAGGTTCCCAATCAATAATTAACCAAATTTTATTATAAATAGGTTTCTACTGCTTACCTTCCTCTGTCATAGGACCCTTACTCAATCTCCATTTGAAATTATGAAAATCATTCCCTCTTATGGAAGACATAGTGAAAGAAGTGATTTATACATTAGCCATTGTATTGTCCCACTAGGATATCGTAAGTGAATAATGAATGTATCTTTTCATAAAAAATCAGTTCTAGATCAACATCATATGTGGATAAAATTACCTGGTAAACAATAGTTGAAATCAATTACATTTTAAATGGAAATATCAAAATATCAATGAACCCTTCATCCTTCGTATGCTTGTCCATTGTCATTGGTACATATATTTTCAAATAAATAACATGAATATTCCTTGGATTATAAATAATTCTTTTCAACTGAGAAAATTCCACCCTAACCTCGACACAAGTATTTTAAATATCAATTGGATTAAATATAGTTGACCATTATTGAATGTACAGGATACATAGCTTAGTGGATACAATTCCAATCCCCAAGCTTTTATATTTAGTTATTATTTTGAAAACCAAATTTGATATAATCCACACCCTATTGGAATGCATCTCCATTCACAAAAACTGCATATTATAGGCATCCCTTGGACCGGTGTATCTTGACTCTTTGAATTCTCCCCTTAAGAAAGCATAAGATTTCCTAGGATGGAATGATTGTACAACTACATTAATTACTTAATTGCTTCCTGATTTTCAAAAACCCAACAATTTTAAGCATTCATGAAATGATGAAAATAATCCTTTTCCTATGTAGGTACAAATGATATGTTATTTCGAGAATAATGAAAAATTCCAATCTGTGCGATCACATTCCTAGTAGCCCAGTTAATAGTTAATGAATACAAAAAAATAAAATATAACTTATTAGAAGGAATATATGAATGTTTCAAGATACCTATTTCCCATTTTCCAAAAATTCTAAATAATGGTAATTCAAGATAACTATACCACTTGAGAAAACATAATTACCATTGTCATCCAGGGTAGAGTCTTCCTCAACCTGCATTTCTCCCCTTAAAATTATATATGATATTATAATTATTAAATAAATATTAATTAATAAAAATAATTAATAATAATTAAACCCATCATAATAAAATTCCATGAAATATGATAAGGAAAATGATAGATACTGTTATATAGAGGAGGTAGTCTACACATAGGAATCATTGATACATTCACATATATTTTTATTGAAAAATGGTGAATAATAGTTGTTCCAATATTATAGAAACATTTATTTTATATTTATGATAATTATGACTTAAATTTATATTTAATACCATGTATTTTGAGGAAGTAGAATAAGAAATAAATTTAAATTGGTCTGGTAAGATGATTACTTATTCTTGAGTAGACCTCTTTTAAATATGTTTTTAAGGGCCCCCGTAATGGTATTTAAAGAATATAATGACATATTATTTAAGGATAAGGATGTGGATAAGATTATTTTCTTGTTCATGGTTTATATAGATGGTTCAATGTGGTGTAAATAAGATAAAATTTGGGTTTACATTTATAAGTGGGGTAGTAGAAACACATCAAGTATATTTAAAAAAATTATAAAATATATGTATCATAATCTTTTCAAGATGAACCAAGGAACCCAAATTTGAATATAATTCATGATAAAGTAACAATAAACTGATCCATTAACATTTTGGAAATGTTTTTGTCACATTTAATTACATATCTCTTAGTTAATTAACATTGAACTCATTTTAAACATAACCACAATAACTCAAAATTTTATCATTATAATATCATTATTTGAACAAGATTAAAAGGGAAATACTAAAAAAATATAAAAATTTATATTCCAAAATTAGAATAAATTTTATCAAATTTCATTTCTAAATGTGGTAGAAATTACTTCTACTATGAATGAACAAAGGTCAAGGAAAACTAATTTTTAGGAAAATTCGTGATTGGAGAGTAAAACTCATTTTATCTTGAAATAAAGTAATAAAATAGTTCATATGATTTTTTTGTTACGTAATAATAAAATAAGGCTATTTTAAATTTTAATCAATCCAAAAACAAATTTCATTTTTTAACCATTCCATTTAATTCAAACACCCAAAAAATAACATGAATAAAATATAATTTATCTTTTTAAAAGTGGTGCAAAGGTTCCAAAATTCAAAATAATGTTTAAAAATATATTATTTGACTGAATAAGTAGATATATTGTTTAAAAAATATAAAAAACGTCCAAATTTCAATTTTTAAGTCATTATATCCCATATCTCTTTAGTTTGAACCTAGGATAAACTTGCTTAAAGCGTAATTGTTATAATTTTTTTTGCTATTTTATATATTCATTAGGAAAAAAATTCGATTGAGAATATTAAATTTAAATAATTATAATATTTAAAAATAATAATTCCATTCTTAAAAACCAAATCATAGAAGAAGAAAATTTTAATTTAAAAAACACCCAAGGCATGATTAAAAATTATTTCTGAAAAAAAATACCATTTATGTATAAAAATGTTTTTATAGAAAATTAAATTATAATTTTGAATTCAATAAACATTGTTGATATATTTTTAATGAAAATGTTCAAATAATATTTTTGAACTAATCCAAATTAGAATATAAATTTCTAAATAATTTTAAATAAAATACATTTTTAAAATTAAAATCAATATTCATTTTAAAATAAATATTTTCATAAAAACCCAATAATTCATTATAAAAATGGTAGATGTGGTAATTTAAAAATGATATAATTTTTATGAAGTAATGTTTCTAAATTTTTAATATATTAGTTATAATTTTTTACCATAAAAATAAATAATTTTTTTGATGAAATCATATTCTTCAATAATAAAATAACTTTACAAAAAATGGAGTGATGATTTGATAAGAAATAATTTGTAAATTTTTATTGAGTTGTAAATTATATTTTATACATATATATTTAATAATGTGATTATTCATTTTAGTATCCCCAAATTAGTAACTAGGCTATAACAACCACATATATAAAATAACATTCTCTGGTTCATTTAAGATGACTGTTGCATAATTTGTGCGCTATTGAACCTTGTTCTCTTCTAAAATATCAGTGTGTTATTGGGATGGGTCATGTTGCGATGTGAGGCATGACCCATGTGCCATCCCATTAGAGATTTCTCATTGTTCCAAGATATGAACATATGACATTACCCAATCATTCGATTATTAGGTCATGATTTGGACAATGCAATTCCTTAAGTATTTGGTCACATGATGTACATATGATTAATAAATGGAGATATCTAGAATCATTATGGCACTAATACTGGTATAGTTGGCCATTGGGGAATCCATGTCAGTACATAGTGGACTAACATGTATTCTAGTCTCATATAATATTGTGGAAACCTGGTTAGCACATAAAAACATAGGTAATATGTTTTTTTGTAAATATTTTCCCTATACATACAAACCAATATGATAATGTATTTTATGGGTTTTTGGTGGGACCCTATAAATGTATATGATCACATGATACCTGATCACATTGGTGTTCATGCTGACCATGAATCTTATTTTCCTAGTAGAGCATAGAATATGCAGTTGATAGTGAATGACTATCTCGACATTCTTTTTTGAGACTTGGTGTATGGACCCCATGGAAGGTTGCATAACTATTTTGAATGTGTGGTATTTTGTTTTATTTTATTTTTGAGATTCATCTAGTTAAAAATTAGTTAATTATTTCTATGATAAAATAATTATGTTATACCATAGTATTCATTTGATTATGATTACTCTGATGTCGTTGTGTTTGATTTTTATCATTTAAGTTATATGTTGTGACCCAGACTAAAGACAATAGCCTCCACATTTTATGGATTACATTCATACCTCTAGTCTAAATACTCATGAATTGGTGGATTGACACTTAAAGTAATGTGTAATCCTCATCCTAGAAACTAATAGGTGGCCCCATGTCCTTGGCATAATTGGTGATTTTTTAAAAAAAAATAATTTTGTGGTGAATAATAAAAATTATCTTTTAGAATATATATATAAATATATATAGTATGTTTTATTAAATAACATGTATGTAAAAATTAGTCAATAAATTAAAAAAAATTCAAAAATACAAATTTCTATTATGAGTAAAGTAATATATTTAAAATAAAAAAATTATATTTCAATCCTATAAAGTAATGTCCAAAATATAGATTGTATTTTATTCAAATAAAATATTTTTAAAGATTAATTACATTGAAATAAATATTAATATTGTAGAATTTTGTTTCTCAATAATTTTATCATTAATAATATATATATATACTATTAATAGTCATATAAATCAATATTATTCATCATTTTTAGGAAAAAAATATATTATTAAATATTCTATTCTAAAACACCACACTCTAGTTCATATAAATGTCACCATCCTACATCCATTTATACTCACAGAAAAAACATATTCCATTTACCAATTGTAATAAATACATATTCCCAATCCCTCTTAGCTATTTTTTAGTACCTTCTCCAAATAAAAGGCACTCCTATGATAGTTTGTGTCTCATTTGATATGAAATATCTTAAATAAAACAATATAAATTTTTTTATCACAAATTATTATATTTTAATTTTCCACTCACTCAATTTTAATATATTTATTATAGTAACATTATAATAATATTATTTTTATATTGTAATTTATATTTTGGAACAATAACTTTGTTAATTAATCTCCCTTAAATGTTTTTAATAATTCCAAGTTTATTGGACATATATAATTTATGATCTTTTTCATTATTTCGTCCTTTGTTGGATGATTTTAAAATGGTTTACATGATTAAATAATATATTAGTAATAAATATTCCCCATGTTCATTATTCTATAATGATAATTTTTTATGATATTATGGATATTAAATAGAAAAGGTAATGGTATTTTAAATCACAAAAAAACTATCTTATCAGGATGCATCTCTTAATTTATAATTTTTTTATGTGTATAAAAATATAAATATATAATATAATATATAAATGTCCTGATTATCTACCTTTAAAATTCAATTACATTTCTAACATGAGAAAAACAACATTGTCCCTTACTATCATATTGAAATGGTTTTGTAATGGTAGACTGAATACCATCAACCATTCAATATGAAATAATTAAATATAATTAATAAAAAACTAATGGTATTAACCTAAGGATAATAGTTTAAATAAATATTAATAAGGTTCATCAATATATATTTAATTTGTATAAATTTATTAGTCATGAGGTTAAATGGTTTTACATGAATGACATACCTAAGTTAATGGGATCCTATGAAACCAATTTCTATTGGGTTTATACTCTATTCCTCTAGCATTGTATTATAATTATTTTATATTTTTTATAAATTCTTATAAATGAATTTTAATTCATTTTTTTATTTTAGTAATATAATATGTTTATTTTCCTTTTCGAAAATACTCTCACTCCAATGATTTTTTATAATATATTTTTTTTGAAACCTCTCCCAATTCCTCTTATGTTTGTTAAAACTTATTTATCCATCCCTTCAAGGACTATATAGTTTGATTAATATTTTATCTAAATTTTTTATCATTTTATATGACTCAAGAATATAATATATTGGGATCCTATATTAAAATTGATCATTATATGAATTTTGATATTTTATATACCTCATTTCCTTCCCAGGGTTTTGTCTAACTTTTATGTTCTATGAATGTTAATTTTCTATGTAGAACACATGTACCAAATGTGTTATGATTTTATGAGTCATCCTAATATTATTTATCTCCATAATAAATTGTGTAATACAAACATATGATGAGAAAAAATTTACAGTGATCATGAAGTGATTCTACCAATTTATGCTATGAATATTTTGCAATGAGACCCCAATTTTTGATAATGAAATGTTTTATGATTAAAAAAATACTTTGATTCATATGATTTCCATTTTTCGTAATATTTCATAATAGATATTCAGTGATTTTATGTGATTATATATCATCAAACACTTTTAGGAGACCCTAATATTATTATTGAATTGAATGATTTATTATTATCATATTTATTTTAAATATCCCCTTACATGTATTTTGATCAAATCCCCTGATTTATATTGGTCACCATGGTTTCCTTTTATATAGAATACATATATCGTTATGGGAAAATAAAGGTGGGGGGTTAATCAGTGTACCTGAATTTTTTTATTATGTTTATAGTTTGTTTTCAATTTAACCTTATTACTCTTGAACTTTTTCCCTGATTAAGTGGAATAGATATTTTGTGTGATCTCAAAAATAAAATATACATGGAATGCATATAATCCATGAACAATCATCAAACATAGTTTTTTAGAATGTTTGAACTCGATGTGAGAACATAATCCTTCTCAGGATCATCCTATGTTTTATTCACATATTATCTTATCACTATAACATAGTAGTGATAACAAACACATATAATTGGTGAAAATTATATGGACAAGAAAATATAAAAATTCATATGTGAGTGGTGTTATTTGAATTTATACCACTGTATCCTTAGTTCCAATTTTTATACACGTAAATTCAGTTTTTAAGGTTTTTTTAAAATATTTTAAACTATATCTCAATACTAAAATTGATGATTTTTCATCAATTTAATGACTTTTTTCATTTAATAATCGATATTTTAAATCGAATGCAATTTCATAGAAATTGTGTTCCATCTAGTTCATTTATATCAACTTGCTATGATAATATTTAGTTCTTGTTACATTTTGAATAATCTAAGAAACATATTTCATTTATTTTCTAATAATCAGGCTCATATTCGTTCTATTATTTAATTCATATCCTCATTATCCATCCTTATTTTATATAGCAGAATTTGCTGTATTTGTGGTATTTCTGATTTCCTTGATGAACAAATAAAATTTCCTCTCTTATATCTTAGTGGGAATCACTTTTTTCAATTCGAATCATTCTTATATATATATAGTATATATCAATTTTATTATCCAAAATTAAATTCCCCATTATTATCTATATTTGAAGGCATATTAAATATTTATATTTCATTTAGAGCATTATTTCTTAAATTTTACTCGAATTGTGTGGTGAATGAATTTCCATATTTTTCACATTAGATCTAAATTTAACGATGAATCTTGAATAATTAAATGATCTAAATATCATGGTTATATGAAAAAAATTTAATGTGAGGATCATCATTATTTAGATATCATGCATCCCCAAGAATCCAGGATACATCAAGTCTTATTCTTCATTTTTCTGCCTCACATTCATGTAATTATATTAACTCGTGATGATAATGTAGTTTTATGTCTCTTATGAAAGAGTAAATCCCAAAAAATATTAAACTATCTATTTCATGATTTACACTTCTACAGTACAACCTTTCATATTTACATTCCTGACGATGTAGTCAAAAACTAAATGTAGTATCCATTAAGAAACTATATGATCTTTTGATTCTTAAATGGTGAATTTGATTATCTTTAACTTCATGCATTGATATTATGGAATATATTTTTACTCTACAACACAACACCATCTATATTTATAGAACCAAAAATTTTTTTGTTATAGTGAAAATAAAATACATTACTCTATAGCTTTATGTAGATAGAAAAAAAAATCCCCATGTCATTTTTCAACATTTCAAAATGTAAAAAATGGTCTGAGCATAGACATATCATTTTTCTTTGGATTATATGGTGATTTTAAAAAACCTATAAAAATTTATTGTCATCAGGTAGCCACATCAATATCATCCATGTGAATCAATTTATTATCTCATTGAATGCACATTATTGCAACTAAAACTGTATTGATATTTTATTTCAATCATAACTCATTGCCTTTAATTTGGTATTTTTTTAACATATATCTCAATTATAGTTTTTGCATAATATTTTATGTATTAAAACACTTGGTGGAGTACTAAGGTTGAATTCTATGAGGAGAAGTGGTCATTTGGATCTCATCCATCGGATGAAATGACCATCATTATATCCATATGTTTTAATATTGGTGAAAAATATTTGTTTTGGATGAGTCCCACATCATTTTGGTGATTCATTGATATATTCTATTTATACGTCTATGTATCCGTGATCATTTGTAATGTATAACGGTGTATTCTCCCATATACACACATGCACACACCTAGGCTCATAGGGTACACCAACCAGCCCTAGCCCAACATCCCACGTCTAGTTCCTTCACTTATTCCAATGTAGAAGATAATTTTTTTAACCAACTTTAATAAAATTCCCCTACTGGGACCGACAAGCTGGATCACTTATATACTGTTGAACCCTTCCCCTATAATGCCTCAGTTGAGTTTTTCGGATTTCCTACTTAGGTAACACTATTTTTTAAGTAAACTCCAATATATTTAATCAATCTTCAACAAAAACTCCACGAAAATGTTCCATATTAACTTTCTCACTATTAATAATGTAATCAATTTCAATATTTACGATCATCCTCATATATATTTTTCATAAAAACAAATTATTTCTTGTTCTTCACCTATTTTAAGAATTCTTCACTCCATAGTAAATGATTTTTCAATGAAGATCACAACATCTATCATCACATTATTCTCATGAAAAAATAATTTATCATCTCATGGTATTCTATTTAAAACAACTCTATTGTCATCCAATTATATATGATCTTTGTAAGGGTTTATTTTATAATCTAATTATAATCATGTTTATTTATGATTTAGTTTCCATTGAAGCTAATTATTTGATATTTAACTTATAGACAAATTTATTTATATTATTTTCCCTTTATTCATGATATTTTATTGTAATATTACCATTAATATACTCTTTGGTGCTCAAAATAGTCGAGAAATTGTTTATAATAAAACCCAACTTCATTTCTGAGTTCAATAAAATTTTTTTTATCCAAATCCATGTTAACTAAAAATAACATAAAAAATGTTTTTATCATTTTACAAATAATTTATTAAAGTCATTTTAACACATTTTTATTTTGAAATTTTTTTTTGAAAAGAATGTGCATGCCATTTTCAAAAAAAAATTGTTTGGATTTTACCAAAAAGGTAAAAGGAATATTTTTTAACATGTACGACATGAATGTAATATCCATCCATTATCAGCACTAAAATTTTATAAATATTATTTTTTAAGAATAAAAGTATATTTTCAATGATAATTAATTTCAATTTTTTTAGAAAATTTCTTTTTAAATGATAATTTTAAAAGCACAAAGGTAATTTTCGACAAGAATGTTTTAAAGGATATTTTTAGGAATTGATATCCATGAATAACAACAAAACATATTTAATAGATTCCCCACTAGGTATATGTTATATAGATATCATCCTTATTAACTATATTGATGGTTTATGATAATTAGATGATGAAAATTATTAAAATTCACTTTCTAGAATCATTTTTTTTCTTATTATAGTTTTCTAGTTCAAAACCTCAAATGAGGAGATGAAAAGAATATATGAAAGGAGAATGCGAGTTGAAAACAATGAGTATCATGAGGAATGGTTTGAAAAACATGATCAAATCCAGACCCGAGGCTTCAACCAATTTAGAATCAACTCAGAGGAATTTATACAGAGAAATGACAAAATGGATAAACACCATGAAAATCATATTAGTGAGGATCTATATACCTAGGTTATTACTATACACAGGTAATTTTATAGCTGTTTGATTAAAATAATATTAGTCTTGTGTTTAATCAATTTCTGAGATCTTTTAGCACATATTTGAATCGATGTTTCTGAGCAATGGTTCCCCATTTTCTCATAAACTAGCTTAATTAGAATTTTTATTTGGTGATGCTGATAAACCGTACATCAATTTTATATATAGTGTTCTTTATTGGATATTGTTTCTATATATGGGGAAATACTAATAAATACATATTATTTACTCAATATAGTTATTTTATGATATGGAAGATGTGACATGAATTAGATCTGTTATTTTATATATGAGTAATTCTTTGGACATGTTGTGATCGTTGGGGACAAGACATATTTTTCCCCTTGATGAATTGATAGCCTCATACGAAGAATAAGAAATATAGCACTAAATGTGATTATACCTATATAATTAAACCATCCTTTTAAATGTATTTATGGTATATGTATGGTGTTCTTAATAACATGGCCTCAAATAATTAAAAATTCAATTCATTAAGAATTACGTTATTAATATCTCTGATATTTTCATAATGATGTTATCTCTACAAGAATTTCATTCATAGTTTATTGATTATATGACATTTATTTTAAGTTATTTTCCATTCTATAATGATGATTCCTAATCCAATTAATATATTTATGTTATTGATTAAATCATATTTATTTTTTGTTTTTTTAGTTGTCCATGTAGATTATGACTTATCTTATTATCCATGATATTTTCACAATGTTATTATCTCATGGTGAATTTAATTGTCAGTTAATTTATTCAATTGAATGTATTTTTATTTAGTTACCATTACATATTAATTATTAATTATATGTTTATCATTATGAAATAATTTAAATGGAACGTGTGATCGATTTTTTACCATTTTTTGATGATTATACTTTTTGTTTCAGGATTCATTCCATTGTACCTAACCCCCACTAAGCATTTGGGCTTTTTGTTATTTTTTTCCATCCCAAGGAATACATGAAATGAATAATGATTTATATGTTGGGAAATTATAGAGGTAATGATGATATTTTTGGGGGAAAATTATTTTTTAATTTATGCAATCAAATTTAATATGGGAATCATGTTTGTATCTATTTTACCCAGACTACTAAACTGTTATGTCCTTGTAAATGTTATGCCTTGTATCGATTCCAAATTAATATTGTGTGACACCAAAATTCGGTTACAGGGGTTAGGTTCATTATTTATTATCTCATAATAATATAAATAAAATCTCATATTGTATATATTGAATATAAAATCGAGATGTTTATTATAAATATCTTTCTATGAAAAAACATATGGTACATGCACTAATATTTCACATTTTTGAATTCTCCCCCGATTAACTTTCATATTCTTCTTTAATTAATAACGTAAATTTTAATTTAATATTTTATATAAAATAATATATAAATATATATATCCTTTTTTGGGTGACATATGATACAATATTCATTTATTACTGGTTATCTATCTATATATAAAATATTTCATAGACTCCTTTAAGGATACATTTTTCAACAAGTACAATAGAAAATAATAATATAGACAATGACAATTTTATTGAGAAATTTTAAAAATATAAATTAACATTATTTATTTATAATAATCTATTGAAAATTATATAACTTATGCTAGTAATTTATTTATAAATTTATGAATATTTTTAATGAAAATCTAACTAAATACATACAATGTCATTCAATTAAATAATCACATATAAACATCATATTTTGTTATTTTATACCAACCCTGGTACATAAACCTACAATAATCTTAAATTACATTATTATATCTCTAAACATTAGTATTGTGATTGAAATATCTTGTGATTTTAAAAGAATATTATAATAAAAACCACATGGAACACAGAGCTTAAATACGAGATGGTATATTTATATTTTAATGATATATTTATATCATAGCCATTAAATAAAAAATTATGAACTACACTAAACACATTAAGAAAAATATTTAATGTTCAATCTAAATAAAAATGTATTGATTACTTCTAAATAGATAATATGTCAATTTTTTTTTGTAAAATTATTTTATACTTTAAAATTTTGGTTTCTAGAAAAATGGTTTTGATTTCTTATTTTGAGGAAATATTATGATTAATATATTGATATTATATAAAAAATTAAATGATACTTTTTTTTAATTCATAATTTAAAAATATACATAGGGTGATCTTTTGGGAATTTTTTTATATGATAGAATTTCCAATGGATAAAAAAATACAAATTTTTAATAGAAATTATTTTTTCATTTCAAGTATATAGAAATAATATTCTATTTCGGATTATTTTTAAAACTATATTAGTTAATTTTTTTAATATTAATCCAATAAATTCTATCAGAATCAGAATTATACTTGAATTTGGTATGAAACCATTTTTATACATAAAATGAAATTTCTAGAAGGAATCTCCTTTAATCACATTTTGAAGGATTAATATTAAATTACGTTATTACCCTTCTACGAATTGAATTTGATACAATAAATTCAATATTTTTAACTAGAGTAATATATATTAATCAATAAGGTCAACACAACTATTGGTTAATATTAATATTAAACATAGTAAATATTTGTTACCATAATAATGGTAAATTTTGTTAATTATGTTTAAAAATAATTCCATTAGGATTAAAATTCATTCCAAAACATCACTCAATTTCATTTTATGATCCTATATCCTCTATAATCATAAAAAATTTTAAAATATGACCTTTTTTTTTACATTTATTTTATTTTTGAAAATGATGAAGTAAAAAATGTCAATTTCTTACTTTTAAAATTTATAACATTTCAGTACAGGAATGAAAAAAAAATTCAGTTATGAATCGTTATTATAAATATTAATGTATTTTTATTTTTAATTTTTAGTGATGAAATATTTACCTTAAATGTTCATGTAATGTTGATGTAGTGCTTGTGAAAGTAGTATAAATTGACTGTAAATGATTTTTAAAACCCTAAAAGTAAAATTTTTATGATGAGTTAAAGTGTTCAAAAAGATTTAAAGATAAACATAACTTGTTATTTCAATTTTAATGGTTTATATTCGATTTCAATTTCTTTCACATTATTTATAATTTTAAATTATGTGAGTAGTTCATATAATGACATAAAAATTATTTTTTGATAAATATATTTTATTACATTATTAAAAAATTATAAAAATTATTTAAAGAGGAAAATTATGGTGAGAATTATTATAAAATGAAATCACTTTTCCATTTATGATCCAATTTTTCAATTATTAAAGATA
Organism: Viscum album; assembly: GCA_963277665.1. Classification (NCBI taxonomy): domain Eukaryota; kingdom Viridiplantae; phylum Streptophyta; class Magnoliopsida; order Santalales; family Viscaceae; genus Viscum; species Viscum album. The sequence continues at coordinate 2,128,045,636 of OY728127.1, read as the reverse complement.
TCATAACTCATTAATATTGAAAAAAACATTACCTCGTTTAAGGTAAAAATTTGTAAAACAAGGAGTTAATACAAAAGACAACACATAAAATTACATCCAAATATATCAAGATTGGATTTTATTATTGTTTTAATATCAAATATTTATCTTATAATGAATTTAATTTTGTAACCACTTGAAATGAGTTAGAAACAAATTATATATTAATATTTCATTAATATATATAAATTACAGTAATGATATTTTTTAATAAACTGTATAGGATTAAATAATTTAATATTTTAAAAAATACAATATTTAGTATATTGAATAGGATAGGGTTGAAAATATCCTCCTTGGTCAATTAATGGATCAATTTACCTTTTAATGTGACATTCTTGGCCCCTAATTTGTAAAAAGAATTGATATCACAATAATTATCAAAAGGGGTAAAAGGGATAAAAAATAAGTGACAAGAATAAAAACATAGAATAAACTTGTACAAATTTAATTATAAAAAATTATTTAAACTCATTATCATATTAACATCAAATTATTACATTTTTAATTTTCAATGATAAATAATATATATTGATTTAAAACATTATGAAATTTCAAGAGTGACATTCTCCTTATATATAATAAGGGAACCCTCTCTCTCCACTGCACTCTTTAAAGTACAATTTTTTAACATGAAAAACCAATATAACATCCCAGAATCCATGTGTAACATCATGGCCTAAGTCATAGTAAATTGATTCCCTGATATGGTTCATCACATGACCTCAAGTGCACATCCCCCTAAGACAGAAGCTACTAACTAGTAGTGAGAATCTAATGAAAAATGTGTGGAGACTATACCCTGTTAATTTGAGTGGAAAATAGAAAATAGCAAAAACTAAACTACAAAATGAAATAGTATTTAACAACAAATATAACATAATCAAATCCCAAAACATTGCAAGTACACCCATTCAAATTAATAAGTATGTTATTTCATGATGGTCTAAAGTTACAAACATATTCTGAAATAAGAGACAAAAAAATTTCCACTCTGGGTTATGGTCATGTTCTTGGATGAAAAATCCATTATCCATCCAAAATATACCTTCCATCATAGGTCTTATGCCCCTATATTGTCTTGTAAACATGAAGACTCGTCAGTTACACAACAAAATCCCAAACATAGTGTGATTACAACCCAATAGGGAAAACCCAATAGTTTCTACAACAAGGATGAGTCCAAAAATAATGTATGCATATGTGTATTAAATATTACTAAAGAAATAGGTGAGTAGATACAGTAGGTATCCTTATTTATCAATGGTCAAATTAACAAAAAAAATTGGTACCAAGCAAGACCCAAACCCATCAAACCTATTTCTTCCCTTGTGGGTCATTTGAACAATATATCATTGGGTTCACATGTAAATATATAAGGAGATTCAGTAAAATTAATAAAATAAGGATTCAAAATTATTTTTCCCACCATTCCATCTAATATATGCAACTCCATGTTCAGAACTATTCTGTAGGGAGAATCATTTCATCCTCAAAACCATGCATGCATCAGGTTCCTGGAGTATCAGTATGGCCCACCCAAGGATGAGTAACATGTTGAGTCAAAATATTCCTTATGACATTTCTCATTCTGTTAATTATTTCAAATCAAAAGCCTATTTTCAATATAAAACATTTTATCTATAGGAAAATTTATATACATTTTCATTCTAATTATATCTATCAATAAGGAAGTATATCTGCTTGTTCGTTAAACGTTTTATAGCATTCTGTAACATTATTTAAATAGTTTCTCATATAAATAGATTCCCTAATAAATCACACAATCCTTCACATTATCAATTCTATATCATCGATAAAATAAAATTTTATTCAACCTTAACAATTACAAATCATGTAGAAAATTGAATCCAATTCATATTTATGAATTCCAAATCACACAAAAAATCAAATCTGATTATATTCCTTAATTATTAATTTTCCAAAATCATGTTTTTGATTCTCTTAGTTTTTTGAATCTCATTTACATTTCACAATTTAAAATCATTCCAAAAATTGAATCTGATTCATAGTTTCTTATATTCCAATTCACTCAAAAATGTGAATCTGATTCACAGTTTCTCAATTTCAAAATATCTAATTTTCTGAATCAAATTATAATTTCCTCAATTCCGATTCTCAATTATTTCCATATTTTATTTTATATCATTCTTACACATTTATCATTTTTTTAAGAATATGATTTAATAAATTTCTTAAAGATAATATATTTCCTTAATGTAATGATTTCATAACTTTCCAAATGTTACTATTTATTCCATAACATAATTTCATAATATATTCATACATATACATACTTAATTTTTCTCATGATATTTTTTTATACTAAAAAAATTCATCTAGTCAATTAATATATGTCTATTGTAAGTGTATGTTGTACAGGTCTCACTGAAATTTTTGAAAAAATATAACTGTTGGATGAAATTTGGACCATTGGATATCTCACCTATAAATAACCAATCATTTGAATGTGATCGATGTTCTGAACTTTTGGGATAATTGATAATCTATGAGTTCCCTTCTAAAATTTTTTCATGCAAAATCCTTGAGGAGATTATGGTGATAAATTTTTATTCCACACACGTAAATCACCAATATGTGTTGTTTATCATTGTGAAATTTGGATCGTTGATGTATAAGATTTAGGGATTCCAATATGAAAGAAGACATATGTTTTGGCTACCTCTTTAATCTAGGGAATCTATGTTAAAGGGAGACATATGTTTTTCTCAGCATATAGATCATGGTCTTATGGAGATAACAAGAGTCAAACTGATCTTTTTGGATAGAGGGATTACACTAGGGTGGGTAAGTTAGACTTTCATGAATGTATAAATCAAGTTACTCTTATACAAATTGTTTTTTGAAACCCTACTCTTTCTCATAAAAGACATGTACTACATTAAATGTACATTAAATTTACATAGTAATTTATATCAACAAAAAAGTGTTTCTTATACATTATCTTATTTTAACTCAAATATAAGATTCTATATGATTTAAGGTAGAATCTGGATTAAGTATACACGTTTGATTATATTATTACAAATATTTATCAAAACTATGGTAATTTTTATTAACCATAAATAAGTGGGGTTCGTGAATCAAATTTGATTACCCTTTTTAAGTAATGTTTCATTATAGTTAAAAACAAAATATTTCTAAATTACCATTCACCACCTCTTGTAATTCAGCACTACATACATCTTTAGATCCAAAAATTGGTATAAAATGAGGTCTCTGAGATACTAATATATACACTTAGTATCAAAAGAAAATTTCCACCACTGAATTTACTGAAAATGGGATTATCTTATACTTTTTTTTATAATATCCTTTATAATTATTTTAAATACATACTACACTATGTTGTGTTGTGGAAAAAGATGATTTTTTTAGTCAATGATGTAATGAATTAATATCGAATACTTATATAATCTAAACACTATAATACCACTTATCTTTGATGTGAATGATTATGAATACTATAGAGACATAATTAAGAATTTTGTTATCAATAATAGTGTACATTACTTTTTCATGCTTACTGGTGATTACAAGATACCAAATAATGAAGTAAAACTTCTTACCAATCATGAAAGTCAAGAATATCAGCTAAAATATAAGGAATGTAGTACTTTTATTTGATCTATGAACATGAATATATACATCAAGATATCATCACATGATGTAGTTAAATAATTTGTAAAAAACATTACGTTATACATTTTGATACTTCTAATTTTATTGAGACTATAAGATCCATGCATAGAGTAGACTGTCGTGGTTTTCTTTTTTCCTTATTGAGAACCAATATTTAATGTTCAACAGAGATACATGACTATTGTAAACTATCTATACTCAATGGGATAAAAATACCAGATGATGAGTTGATTTTCAACAATATTATAGACATCAATCATTAAGATTGGTAATCAAAGATAACTACTATTGATGAGTTATGGATAGTCACAAATATTACACTTGATGAGTTATTTGGAACTCTATTACAACATGAAAACAAATTAAATAGAGTCGTTGAGAATATAAAGAAGAATAATGAGTCTATTTCTTTAACTAATACTTCAAACTATATGATTTCTAGAACTAATGAGATGTTTCCTAAGTCAACAATGCCTATGAAATCTGTTATTCATTCAGACTCTAGTGAATCTAAATAGTCAAGGAATGAGAAATCTAATCTTTCTCGAATGACGAACAATATTTTTGGCAATAATAATTTCTAATATAAATATATGAAATATGACAAGAAGGATACAAAATATTATAAAGTCACATGTTATGAATGCAATAAAGAAGGATATATCAGAGCAGATTTTCCTAGGCTTAAAAGAAAGTATATGAAAGATATAATTTCTGAGAGTAATTAATAAATATATTATAATCAAAAAAGAAATAATTTATTGAAGGAAAATGATTCTTGGAGTTCAGGTGGTGGAAACTCATTTGATGAATCTTCAGATATTGAATCATCTGGACAGAATAATACTGTTCTTACTATCATAATACATATTGAAAACCAATGTTTCATGGTTAAGGAGTGAACTGATGAATCCTTAACCAATATGTATTTAAATATTATCTATCATGACAATTATGGATATGTTTCTTTGGATGTATATTCTTACTTAGAATAAGATACTTTACCATCTTCTGAAGAAGTATCTAGTTTTTCTAAGTTGAATGATAATTAAAATTTTAATATCAACTAGAATCATGAAAAGGAAAAATCTAGAATCATTTTTTTAACGATTGAATTATCAGTTATTTGTAAGGATCAGAAAGAACAATATTTGGAAATTTTTTCTATTACAATAGACCGTGAGGAAGTTAATTATGATTAGGATAAACATTATAAGGATTATGAAAATGTTATTTCGAAGAAAATATTATTATATACAAACTCAAATCAAATGACCCCTGACTATGAGGATGATAATTTTTTCATTAGAATAAAATCTAAAATATTTTTCATAAAGAAAATTTTGTGAATGTTTACTTCTATAAGTATTATTTTGATGAAATGTATTCTCAAATTAGTCCTATTAGAAGTTGTTCTGGAATTGGTTATTGTCACTAAAAATATGTTTTTTGTCACAACTATTTTGTTCATAAAAGTGTATCATTATGCACTAAGTTTCAATGTAGTGCACATTGGGAGAAAATATTTTCAATAAATAAATTCCAATCCTTAGGATTTCATAAAGATCAATTATCTTTGAAGATATTGATTCTGAAGATTATATTTTCTATCATCTTCGGATCCAAGAGATATTAGATTCTGAAAACCTAATTGTTTAATTTTTTGGAAAACAAAGGATTTACCAATAAAAACACATGGGACATGGATATTGGGTGTTCCTGGAACATGAGTAGTAACAAATAGATATTTGAAAATATTATTAATATGAAAGGTCGAGGATTTACTTTCGAAGACAATGTTCTTGGAGAAATTGTTGGTATATGTTACATTATTATTCATGGAAAATCCTTAATTTCAAATGTATTGTTTGTTAATTGTCTTAATAACAACCTCATTAACCTAATGCAATTATGATATTATGTTTAAATTGTGTATTATATAAATGATTAATTCTTAGCACACAATTCCAGGGATGATTTCAATCATTCTACCCATCGGCATGAGAATGTTTATACACATAACATAGAAGGCCTTAAGGGACACGACATACCTTTCCATAGTGAAATGGAAGACCAATTGTCACAACCCCCTCCCACCAAGGATGCCCATCCTGAGCTGGAAATGGTGAAAGGGAGATAATGACCCCCGAGTCCCTCCACCAGTAAGCCCCGGGATGGCGACTAGCACCAAGGGTATGTGTTTTCACAAATATGGGAGGAATTAACCTTTTTATTATTTTTAAGATTGGGAAACAGGAAAAGTCAACCACCAAAAAGGAAGAGAAATCGTGTATAGAAATAAACCCAAACCAAGCCCACATGCATGTTTAAACAATTTTATCACAAGGTGCAAGTACAAGAAAGCTCAAAGTACATTACCAAAAAGAAACAAGAGTAAAGCAACTGCAACAACACCAACTGTCCGACTAGTAGGGTCCCACATGGCCCTGGTAGTCCTCCTGGAAACCTGAAAGTAAACATAGGGTGAGAATACACATATACTCAGTAGGGGAACCTAATTCTCTTGTGCATAAGTGGGAAGACATTCTAATGTCCTGTGAGAACAACAGAATAAACCTAGCAAGGAATTCTATCCACCCAACCTCACCAGCCACACTCACTAAAAACACAACCACAATAGGTAGTAGTATATTATAACAAGAGTATTGGGTACCCCGCACCATTTCCCTTTACTTAGCTGCTCTTCCTAATGACGAATGTCCTGACACTGCCACACTCTCCCCGCCCGCACACACCTGGGCCTCACAACCATGTATCCCACCCGCACACACCTGGGCCTCACAACCACGTTTCCCGCCCGCACACACCTGGGCCTCACAACCACCTATCCCACCTGCACACACCTGTGCCTCACAACCATGTTTCCCGCCCGCACACACCTGGGCCTCACAACCACGTATCATGCCCGCACACACTTGGGCCTCACAACCACGTATCTCGCCTGCACACACCTGGGCTTCATCACGAAGATTCTTGGGAAATAGTAAAACCTTCCCGAAGAGTCTTGGGCTAAATCCACCCCAATCGAAACATACCCGAAGAGACTTAGGTGTAAGGTCTCCTCAAGACATCATAGCCTAGGGGAGAAGGAGTAGGAATGATCTAGTTACTAAGGGAAAAACACCCTCTCCCATGAAATGAGACTGTTCGGTACTATGTGCTCAACATGGGTATGGTGCGATAAAACACAAAAGATAAAGATATATATATATATATATAAATACCAAACACCTAGCCCAACCAATGGCTTCTAAATAAAGAATCTGAGCACGTTCCTTGGCACTAGTACTACGAAGCATGCATATAACAAATAACCCCAAACCCATTTAGGTTTTCACGTTTCAGCAAAATTAGTTTATTTAGTTGCTTAACTTCTGGGAAACTATCCACAACCAACCAAATCTATCATTCATAAAACATATCCCTGTTATCCACAAATAAAGTTAGGAAAACACAAGAAACATAACCCTGCCCTTATTTTCAACCAACCAACCCATTGATTATTAAACTCGTTCCATTACCATGACCCACCATTCATTAAATCTTCTACTTTTATTTATTATTTAAAATCCATAGTCCGTTCACATTCAACCCATCCCCGCAGCCCCGCTGCCAACCACTATAACCACAACCGCACCGAAACCCATACATCATTATCCCTATAATACCACTTATAGTAGCCCCGCTACCAACCCGATCCAAAAAAACCCACAAAACACCCCCATCACATGCCACGTATCAAAGACAACACCCACATGTTCATTATTTCGTTTTTGTTTAACCGGGGTGATCACACAAGGGTTCCAGATTTTAAACAGAAAACTTTATGTGATTAACCAATTCCACATTCTACAAAGTTTACATCCATAAGAAAATATAGAAGGAGTGGGAATCATTTATTTGTGTAATCAAAGGCCCCCAACGCCAATGATTTTCAGTAGGTTGAAGCTCATTCAATTCAAAACATAATATCACAGGATATAAAGTAACAACAATCAAAAACATCCCAATCCCGTTCATTATCAAGATATTACCTTCATTTAATGGTTCAACTATTTCTCATGAAAACAAGATAATACCCACTCCGAATGATGAAAAAATTATAGAGACGATAGTAAGATCCCTACTTCAATAGGTTCTGATCACAGCGCTCCCCCAAATCAAATTTAGAATAAGCATGTCGGCATCCTTCACTTCTTTTGGGTCTCGGAAAAACCTCCACGGGTGGAAGTCGGAATGTAAATGCCGAAGGAAAGACAACGAATCCAACATCAGATGTTTCGCCTCATCGTTACTATCCCGTGGCCGCTGACGGATCGTAAATCGAAGCATGGACGAAGAAGTTATGGAAGAGAAGGAGCCTTCGAGTCTCTTGGGAGAGCTATGCTCAACGGAAAGGGGAGGAGAGGAGTGAATTGAAAGGAGGAGGGGACCCCTCCTTTTATTGGAAAGAAAAGAAAAAGTACACGGCGTGTACTTTATGGTACACAGCGTGTACTCAGTTAATTCACACAGTCTCCACACGGCTTCCAACATGGCTCCGCGGCTGTTGACTGGTCAACACATGGTTTGAGGGTAACGCATATGCAGGGAGGGACTACATAGCGTGTAGTTTGGACACACGGCGTGTACCCATTTATTTCACACGGCAAGGACATGACCCAAACATTGCACATGGCCATTGACCGGTAACACGTAGGCAGGGACGGACTACACGGAGTGTAGTATCGGACACACAGTGTGCACCCATTATTCCACATAGCATGGACATGGCCTTCAACACAGGTTATACCCGACAAGGTGGTACACGGTGTGTAGTTAAACTACTCAGCGTGTACTCATTTAATTGACATGGCGAGTACACGGCCTACAACATGGGGTATACCCGGAAAGGGGGAACACGACGTTTACTCAAAATACTCGGCGTGTAGTTTCAAAATTCTGGAAGCTGTGGGAAAAGTCCATTTTTCCACTAGAACAATTCGTGGCCTTATTTTTGAAAAAGGAATATGCCGGAAAGGTCCAATCCATTACATCAGATACCACTTAAAACATTCTCATCCCTGAGAATTCAAAAACCAACCCAGAGGAACCCAATAAGATACCTCTTAGGGTTCTCATTATAATAGGATCCCAACCAACAACCCTAATCATAGGTGTTAGGAATTCCCCCTCCTATGTCAAGATATTATCCACTTTAGGAGGCACTGACTCGCCTACACGGGTTTAATCGCATTCGCATTAATGCGTCTCGATTAAGGATTGGGCCTTCCCACTTCCATATAATAGGATTTTCCAACTCTCACTACCCCCAACACCACACACTGCCCGAACATGTGGTTTTGGGAAATTTCTTCTCCTATGTTGAGATATTATCCACTTTAGGCGGCACTCACTCACCCGCACGGGTTCAATTGCATCCTCAATAATGTGTCTCAATTAAGGGTCATGCTTTTCCCTTTCCCATACATCCGGACATGTTACACATTACCAGGGAACAAGGAAACAAAGGGTATTACAACTGACAAGCCAAGAATTCCATAAATATCAAAGGTACAAAGTATAACATCAACACAAATATTAGAAGAACAAGGGAAAACACAAGTCAAAACAACTTCGGGTACTAAGAATGCATTTGGGTCTCCCGCTGCCAAGTGCTCTCCTCGAGGCCGCCCTTCCTCCACAACACACGAACCAACGGAATGGTTCATCCAGGGAGCACCTTTTCTTTACGATCCTCGATCCTAACTAGTCGTTCCTCGAAGGTCGTGTCATCTCCCATATCTAACTTTCCCCAGTCGATAACGTGGTAGTCGTCGTGTATGTACTGACAAAGCTGGGAGACGTGGAAGATGTCATGAACCTTCTCCAACTGAGGTGGTAGGTCCAGCTGATATGCCACCTCACTGACTTGCCTCAGCACCTCAAAAGGTCTGATGAACCTAGGTTAGAGCTTTCTCCCTTTCCCAAACCTCTGCTGCCCCTGTCGAGGGGAAACCTTCAATAACACATGATCTCCCACCTCGAACTCCAAGGGCCTCCTCTGACGATCATCATAATACTTATGTTGGTCCTGAGCCGCTGTCATCCCCTCACGTACAAGCTGGACATTCTATGTGGTGCTCTGCACTACCTCTGGCCCAAGTGCACCTGTCTCACCAACCACTGCCCAGCAAATGGGTGAACGAAATGGTCTCCCACACAAATCCTCAAATAGTTCAATGATAATAGTAGTGTGGAATCTGTTATTATAGGTGAACTCTACCAAAGGCAAGTGTCATACCCATGATCCTCCGAAATCCAGAACGTATTCTCACAACATGTCCTCCAATGTCTGGATAGTCCGCTCCATCTTCCCATCGATCAGGGGGTGGAAAGCAGTTCTAAGGCGTAGCTGGGTGCCAAAAGCATGTTGTAACCCCCTCCAAACTCATGAGGTAAACCGAGTATCCCAATATGAGATGGTAGTCTTTGGAACTCCATGAAAACGTACAACCTCTTCTACGTACCTCTGTGCTAAGGTACTCACCGGTCCTGACTCCTTAATTTGCAAAGAAGTGAGCTGATTTTGTCAGTCGATCCACCACTACCCAGATAGCATCATAACCACCCTGAGCTCTGGGTAGTCCTGTGACGAAGTCCATTGAGATGTCATTCAACTTCAACTCGGGGACATCTAAAAGATATAACAAACCACTGGGAACATAGTGTTCATCCTTCACTTGCAGACACACTAGGCATTTAGCCACAACCTCCGCCACTGCCCGTTTCACCCCGGGCCTCCAAAATTGTTCCCTTAGGCCTCGGTAAATTTTTGAAACTTCTGAATGTACCGCCAAGGCTGAGCTATGGAACTCACAGAGAACTCCCTCACGCATTGCCTCTGGAACAAACAACCTTCCATGGAAAATCATTCGACGTCATCTATCCTCTAACCATACACTTGGAGCCTTCCCCTGATTGACACGATCCCGCATCACTTCCACCTCAGAGTCCCCCCACTGAGACTCTTCCACCTGCTGCATCAAGGAGGGATGCACCGTCATCTGAAACAAACATCCTCTAACAACTTCTATCTTGTCATCCAAGTGTAACGAAACCAACTCTACCATCGCTTTCCAAGCATCAGTGGACTCCTACACCACTTCCTTATGTGACATCCTGCTCAGGGAATCATCCAAAACGTTGCCCTTACCTTCAGTGTAAGAGATCTCAAAGTCATAGTCTTAGAAAAACTCGACCCATCTCCGCTACCGTAAGTTCAGGTCACGCTGGGAGAAGATATAACGTAGTCTCTTGTGATATGAGACGACCAAAAGGTGCTCCCAAAAGAGGTAATTTCACCACAAATTTAGTGCGAACACTACTGCTGCAAGCTCTAGGTCATGGGTGGCATAGTTACGCTCATGAGGGAATAACTACCTAGACCTATAACAGAGCACTCCCTTGTTCTTCATCATCACGCACCCCAGACCTCGGGCAGAAGTATCACAAGACACCTCATACAACAACCCTTCCTCTGGAGACCTGAATACGAGAGCACTGACCAACTTCTTATCCAGGTAGTCAAAAGATTTTTGGCACTGCTTGCTCCACAGGAAGACCTGGTTCTTCCTCATCAAAGGTGTAAATGGAGAAGAAACTCGAGATATGTCCAAAACGAACCTCCGATAGTAACCTGCTAACCCCAGGAAACTGCGAACTTCTACCACGCTCATGGGTTCTTCCCAAGAAAAAACTGCCTCCACCTTCGATGGGTCCACTGACACTCCATGCTGAGACACCACGTTCCCAAGGAAGTGTACTTCTTGTGTCAAGAACTTACACTTTGACAATTTCTTGTAATGCTGGTGGTGTCGAAGGACTCCCAAGACTGCCCTGAGATGCTCAACGTGCTCCTCCTATGACCATGAGTTGATCAGGATGTCATCGATAAATAGAATGACGAACCGGTCCAGAAACTCCCTAAAGACAAAGTTCATAAGTCCCATGAACATAGCTGGTGAATTCGTAACTCCAAACGGAATCACCACAAACTCGAGGTGCCCATACCTACACCTGAAAGCTGTCTTTGAGATGTCACTGTCTTTTACCCTCAGCTGATGATATCCAGATCGTAGATCAATCTTGGAAAACCAACCTTCTCCCCTCAGTTGGTCGAAGAGATCATCTATCCATGGGAGGGGATAGCGGTTCTTCACCATTACTTGGTTCAACCTTCGGTAGTCTATGCATAGCCTAAGACCACCATCTTCCTTCTTCACAAACAAAACTGGAGCACCCCATGGTGATACGCTAGGTCGATCAAAACCCTTCTCCATCAGATCTTCAATATGAATCCACAACTCCCAAAACTCTGAAGGTGCCATCCGATAAGGGGACATCAAAATCGGACGAGCACCAGGCTGTATGTCTATCCCAAACTCAACGTCCCGTCAGGGGGGTAGAGTCACAACCTCCTCAGGAAAAACATCGAGGAACTCCCCAACAACCTCTGGGACATCCATCATCTCTGTATCAGCTGGAACCACTAATAGCCCACCTAACAAGGAAAGGAGAGGCTCCACAAGCCGGCTTCCCACCTGATAGCTCCTCTCGCCAACAAAAGCTACACGCTGCCCGTCCACGTCAGAGAACACGACTCTTCTTCATAAGCAGTTGATAACGTCGCTAATAGAAAAAAAAATGAGTAGATTCATAGGATGACATCGTATGGATCCATCTATAATAGAAGAAAGTCCCCACTAGATCGATGTGGTCCCAACATCATCCCACATCACTGGAAAACACAAGATACGCTGGTCTGGCCTCCAACTGGTGTACTCAGTACCAGTGGTATGGAAATTCTCTCTACATCTAGTCCCAAAACATGGGATAGACCATGTGCAACAAAGGATTGTGAAGCTCCCGAATCGAACCAAGCAGAAATAAGAGTGCTGAACAAACAAATCATACCTCGCACCACCTCTGGTCCTACCAGAGCTGTCAAATCTGCTGCGTGCAACTATCCACGCCCAGCTCCTCTGCCTCTCTGATGTCATCCACTGCCCCGACCATGCCCTGATCAAGGACCCTGAGGTTCACCCTGAGGTCAGCCTCCTCCCACAAAGTCTACCCTCGGAGGAGCATGGTCCTGCTGCTGCTGGAAGGGCCTCGCCGACAAATAGTGCTGCTGAGGTGGGTGCTAAACCTGTCCACCTCCACCGTAATGAGCTCAGGTCGGGCACTGACACTGAACATGCCCGAAACCTCCACAAGAAAAACACATCAGTCATGGGCTCATGAAAAAGGGACGAGGACCGAATGATCTGAACTAGAACTACTGGGGCCTGCTCCCCACTAGCCTGAACCTGGAAGGTCCCGTCGCAGGAGACCTGCTGCTGACTGCTTTTCCCTTCGTCGAGCCCAGATAGATCCCCTCTTGGGGTGCACCTCCTAGTGAGTGAATCCTCTCTACAACCTCTTCCTTCTTATGTACCTCCATGTACGTCGGATGGGTGAAGGTGGTGATTGAATACTGAAGCGAAGGACGAAGTGCCTCCTCCAAATGTCTCGCTCGAGACTCCTCATCCGGAAATAGATCCAAACAAAAGTGCAAGAGATGCTTGAACTTGATCCCCAGCTCTCGTACTGACATACTCCCCTACTAAAGGGAGAGTAACTCATGCCGCTTATCTTCCATGATCATTGAATAAAGGAATTCCTCTCTAAATTCCTTCTCAAAGTCAGCCCATGGAACCTCTGCCTCTATCCTCTCTCCGAGGTATAGTGTCCACAACTGTCGCGGCGCACCTCTCAGCTGACTGACTGCTAGGGGAACCCAGTACACCCTCGGAGCATGGATCAAGGTAAAATTTATCCCTAGATCCTCAAGCCACCCCTCCATCTCTATATCTGATGTACTACCCTCGTACTTCTTGAGGGTCTACCGCTGGAAAGAACGGAGAGTCTTCTCCCACTGGCTATCTTCCTCCTCTCGGTCAATCCTCAACTGATCGACTACCTGAATCTGCTGGGCCTCTTCTGTCTGAGCCACCCAGGGACAACATCCAGGTGCCATAGCTATATGGTAAACAATGATTGCCTAATCCCAAGGAGTAAGGAAATTTCTCATGGTCTTATTTTATAATTTTATTTCAATTTCTTTCCCAAAACACCCAAAACAAGTAAAAAACAATAATGATGATGCATGTACCTTCCCTAGGGTCTCTACCTAGCAATCAATGTAGTCTCACTTGGTCTTTCGGTAGGCTCAGAGTCCTTCCATCGGATCACGGGGGCCCTAAAATCCAGTGTCCTAGCCAGTTTTCCCTGGCCTATGTCACGCAATAAGATTGACTAACATTGTTACCCTTCCATCCCATGCAATACTCACTATGTCTAACTCTAGACTCCATCCTATCTCTAAACCATCACCTCTGATACCATTCTTTCCTGACCCCCCCCCCCCACCAAAGATTCCCCTTCTGAGCTGGCGATGGTGAAAGGGAAATAATGACACCCGAGTCCCACCTCCCGTAGGTCCCGGGTTGGCGACTAAAACCAAGGGCATGAGTTTTCACAAATATTGGAGGCATTACCCTTTTTATTATTTTTATGATCGGGAAATAGGACAAGTCAACCACCAAAAAGGAAAAGAACAAGTGTATAGAAATAAACCCAAACCAAGCCCACATTCATGTTTAAACAATTTTTTAACAAGGTGCATGTACAAGAAATCTCAAAGTACAATACCAAAAAGAAACAAGAGTACAACAACAGCAACAACACCAACTGTCCGACTAGTAGGGTCCCGCATGGCCCTGGTAGTCCTTTTAGAAACCTGAAAGTAAATGTAGGGTGAGAATATAAGTATACTCAGTAGGGGAACCTAAAGATCTCATGAACAAGTGGGGAGACATTCTAATGTCCCCTGAGAACAACAGAAGAAACCTAGAAAAGAATTCTATCCACCCATCCTCACCAGCCACACACCCCAAAAACACAATGACAACAGGTTGTAGTATATAAGAACAAGAGTATTGGGTACCCCGCATCATTTCCCTTTAGAGAGCTTCTCTTCCTAATGGAGAACGTACTGACACTCCCACACTCTCCCCACCCGCACATACCTGGGCCTCACAACCATGTATCCCGCCCGCACACACATGGTCCTCACAACCACGTATCCCGTCCGCACACACCTGGGCCTCAAAACCATGTATCCCACCAGCACACACATGGGCCTCACAACCACATATCCCACCCACACACACATGGTCCTCACAACCATGTATCCAGCCCACGCACACTTGGGCCTCATCCCGAAGATTCCTGGGAAAGAGTAGAACCTGCCCAAAGAGTCTTGGGCTAATGCCACCCCACTCGAAACCAACCTGAAGAGTCTTAGGTGTAAGGTCGCATCAAGCCGTCACATCCTAGGGGAGAAGGAGTAAGAACGAGCAAGTAACTAAGGAAAAAAACACCCTCTCCCATGAAATGGGAGTGTTTGGCACTAAGTGCTCAACATGGGTGGGGTGCGATAAAACACAAAAGATACCGATATATATATATATATATATATATACCAAACACACAGCCTAACATATGGCTTCTAAGTAGAGAAACTTAGCACATGCCACGACACTGCTACTACGAAGCATGCATACAACAAACAACCCCAACCCCATTTAGGATTTCATATTTCAAAAGAATTAGTTTAATTAGTTCCTTAACTACTGGTCAACTATCTACAACCAACCACATCGATCGTTCGTAAAACATATCCCTGCCATCCACAAATCATGTTACAAAAATTCAAGAAACACAAACAACACCTTCTAATCAACCAACCAACCCATTGATTATTAAACAGGTTTCATTACCATGACCCACCATTCATTAACTCATCCACTTTTATTTATTATTCACAACCCATAGTCCGTTCACATTCAACCCATCCCCGCATCCCCGCTGCCAACCACCATAACCACAACCACACTGAAACGTGAACATCATTATCCCTTTAATACCACTTATAACAGCCCCTCTGCCCACCCGATCCTCAACAACCCACAAAACACCCCCATCACATGCCGCGTATCCATGAAAACACCCACATGTTCATTATTCTGTTTTTGTTTAACCGGGGTGATCACACAAGGGTTCCAGATTTTAAACAGCCAACTTTACGTGGTTAACCAATTCAACATTCTACAATGTTTCCATCAGTAAAAAAAAATCCAGAAGTAGAGGGAAACTTTTAATTGAATAAGCAAAGGCCCCCAAAGACCATGATTTTCATTAGGTAGAAGCTCATTAAAGTCACAAAATAATATCACAGGATATAAAGTAACAGTAATCACAAACATCCCAACCCAGTTCTTTAACCAGTTATTATCTTCATTTAATGGTTCAACTGTTTCACATGAAAACAATATGATACCCACCCTGCATGATGCACAAATTAGAGAGACGAAGGTAAGATCCCTACTTCAACAGGTTCTGATCACAGCGCTCCCCGGGATCAACTTTATAAGAAGTCTGTCTGCGTCTGTCACTTCTGCCGGGTCTCGACAAAACCTCCTCAGGTGTATGTCGGAAAGTAAAGGCCGAAGGAAAGACAAAGAATCAAATCTCTTAAGTTCTGCCTCGTATTTACGATCTCGTGGCCGCTGACGGATCGTAAATCGGAGCTCAGACGAAGAAGTTATGGATGAAAAGGATCTTTCAAGTCTCTTGGGAGAGCTCTGCTCAGAGGAAAGGGAAGGAGAGGAGTGAAGTGAAAGGAGGAGGGGACCCATCCTTTTATAGGTGAGAAAATAAAAAGTACACGGTGTGTACTTTATGGTACACAGTGTGTACTTGGTTAATTCACACGGTCTCCACACGGCTCCTCGACTGTTGACTGGTCAACACACGGTTTGAGGGTAACGCATACTCGGGGAGGGACTACACGGCGTGCAGTTTGGACACACATCATGTACCCATTTATTTCACATGGCAAGGACATGGCCCCAACAAGGCACACTTTCGTTGACTGGTAACGCGTACGGGGGGACAGACTACATGACGTGTAGTATTGAACACACAGCGTGCACCCATTATTCCACACAGCAAGGACATGGCCTTCAACACGGGGTATACCCAGCAAGGTGGTACACGGTGTGTAGTTACACTACAAGGCATGTACTCATTTACATCACATGTCAAGGGCACGGCCTGCAACATGGGGTATACCCGGAAATGGGGTACACGGCATGTACTCAATCTACACGGCGTGTAGTTTCAAAATTCTAGAAGGTGTGGGAAAAGTCCATTTTACCCTTCAGAACACTTTGTGGCCTTCTTTTTGACAAAGGAATGGGCCGGAGAGGTCCGGTCCATTACAACAATATTGGCAACGGAATAGAAGTATAGGAAACTATAACCTATGTAACTTATGTAAACTATTTAGGAATATAGTTGTTATGGATATACTATATCTTAGAATTGATTCTTAAAAATTCTGTGACACTAATCTATATGGCAAGAAACATAAGTCATTAATTATGTCTTCTAATGATGTGTCAAATTCTGATGAATTATAGATAGTGCACATGGTAATGTTTGGGACTTTACAAAATGGAAGTATTAGAATAAAATACTAGATATTTCAATTAGTTGATTATTACACCAGATTTACAGTGTTCTATTTTCTAGTAAAAAAATATGAGGAATTTTCTTATTTCAAAATCATTTAAAGATATTGTTAAAAATAAGGAAAATCTTACATAGATTACATGTTATAATGAGCATGGTGCAGAATTTAAAAATTAATAATATGATACTTTTTGTAGTAAAAATGGAACTAATCATAGCTTCTCATCTCCAAGAACTCAAAAAAAATAGTGTTGTTGGAAGAAGAAATCAAATTCATTAATAGATAACATGTACTATGTTGAGTGAATACTGATTTGGTAAATATGTTTGGGCCAAAGATATAATTACATCTTGTTATACTATAAATAGAGTTTTAAGAAGTCCATTTCATAATAAAACATCACATGGGTTATAAAGGGGTTAAAATCCTAAAGATTCATACATTAGAGTATTAAGATGCAATGTATTCATTTTGAATACAAGAGATAACTTACAAAATTTCACACCCAAATCAGAGGAATTAATTTTTTTTGGACACTCCACATATTTTTAGGCATATAGGGTTTTTAATAAATATTATTTTACTATGTAGGAAATACTACATGTTATTTTTGATGAAACTAATTCTTTGGTTTTTAAAAAAACCCCATTATAAATCTTCAGATGTGTTTTTAAAAATAAATTTTCAATGTTTGATAGAAGATTATTTTAATAAGGAGTATACATATCAAAATTTTTCTGATGTATTTATTCCAGAAGACTGTCAACCATATGATGAAAAATAGGTTTTTCAAAAATTATGTCAATTGATTCTAAGGAATCATACCGATGATAGTGTCATTGGTGATGTTCATCCAGAAGTAAGGACTATAAGTTCATTATGTAATGAAGAATAACATCTATAAATTATTTACCAACTAGAACCGAAAATTAATAATTAATCTTTGGGTGATAATGATTGTATTAAAGCTATACATGATGAACAAAATGAATATGAATGGAATAACTTTTGGACCATGGTTGAAAGACCTATAGAGAATTATGTAATTTGAGTAAAGTGGGTCTTCAAAAATAAATTTGATGAAAATGGAATCATTATAATAAATAAAAGAATATTATTTGATAAAGTCTATAATATAAAAGATGGAATAAAATATGGAGAACATATTCTCTAGTAGTTAGACTTGAATCTATTCACATTGTCTTAGCCTTTGTAGTATTATTTTACTTCAAAATATTTCAAATGGATGTGAAGTATTCTAAAATTAATGGATATGTTCAATAAAAATTTTATATTGAAAATGTCCTATTTTTTAAAATAAAAAACATCATAAGCATGTTTTTATACTTACCAAATCATTATATGGTCTTAAACAATCCCTTAAAGCCTCGTATGATAGTATTACATAATTCTTGTTACAAAAAATATTGTTAAGAGATCTTTTGAGCCAACCCTATTATAAAGAATGAAAATAAAAAAATTTAACTATTAAATTTTATGTTTATGACATTATATTTAGATCAACTTAGAAATCCTTAACAGATTCATTTTCAAATCATATGAAATATGAGTATTAAAAGATAATGATGGGTGAGTTAACATTTTTTCATGGTTTCCAAATTTCTAAAAAACCAAAATGGACCTATATATCAAAACATAAGTCTATTTAATATATTTTTAAAAATTATCGATATGAAAAAACTAAAATTAAATTTACTCCAATCAGTACCATGAATAATCTTTATCTTGATGAAGATGGGAACCTTAAAGATCAAACAACATTTAGAGTTATGATAGGATGTTTGCTATATATAAAATCTAGTCATCCAAATTTATTTTTTACAGTATGTTGATGTGCAACATATCAATATAATCCAAACGAATATTATTTAATAGTATTGAAATGAATGTTTCACTATTTAAAGGTAAGAGTAGATTTAATACTTATTTTGATTTTTTGGAATTGATTTTGTTTTATAAAGTTTTTTGGATGTAGACTTTGGTGGATGTAGAATTGAATGGAAAAGAACATACATAACATGTAATTTTTCATTACATTCCTTAGTATCTCGGTCATGTACGAAAAAACACTTTGTAGAAAATCAACTACATTAGCTGAATATGTGGTAGGTGGATGTTGTTGTTCTCAAGAGTTGTGGAAGCGACACACACTCAATAATTATGGCATGACTTTTACTAAAACTCAGATACTATCTGAAAACATTACTTCCATATCCTTAATAAAAAACCTTAAAAATCACTCTCATGTAAAGCACATAGTTATTAGGTTTGACTTTATTATAGATCACACACTTAAAGGAGATATTATTATAAAATTCCTTAGAATGCATGAATTTTTTTATGATATTTTCAATAAATAATCACCTTCTAATAGATTTGAATACATTTTAAAAAATTATAAAAATTATAATCGTTAGGTAATCATTCATATCAAAAAAAAGTTTAAACTATCTCTCAAAATTATGATACTCCTTTTCATTGGGAGAGTAATCTGTTTTTCCTTAAAAAAAATTAGATCCTAATAATGTTTTTTAGAAACTAATAAATATTTTCATAACCTAATAATGTATTTCAATAACTAATAATGTTTTTCAGAACAGAAAATTGTTTTCCAAAACCAAAAAAATTTCAGAATCTATTAAAATATTTCTAAACTCTCATAAAAATTTTTGTTATCTAATATTTCTAAGAAGAATCTCAGCCAATACTAACAACCTTATAATGTACTCTGAATGGAACATATTCCAACTTTTAATATCATTGTTTTAATTCTGTTTTTTGGTGTTTCATTTTTTTTAAGAAAAACATCAAATGGATTCATCATTACATAAATCTGTTTATTTCATTAAAATCCAAGAGGATTAGAATCTAGAAGAATTTCTTCGGTTTAAAATCAAATTTCTGATCAGATCAGTTCTACATAAACCATTGGTTTAATTAGGTAAGTTGTATCATCTTCTATGATGTCTAATTAAAGGAAGTACCACCTCGTATCCCATATAGATATCTAGATTTTTCAATCCAAGTTGTTTCCACCCTTCGAATTCTCCATTCTGTTTTTCTGATATCATTCTTAAGCTTCAAATGACTCTTTTAGTCATTTATCATACTTCAATTCCTATGAATAAGGAACATAAATACATGTCGATCTTTAGATAATGGTTAGTTGATCTAGATTTCATTCTAATGTATGGATATTTATTAATAAAGATCATAATGTTCTTGGGATGAGAATGCATTTTCATTTAGAATAATAAGGGAGGAAAATATCCTTTGTATGTGGACATCGTAATTGAATTATATCATTATATTTTGTTTTTAAATGAATGTGGAACAGATAAGACTCATTTTCTGAGTTATGGAAAAATATATTCATTTTCTTATAAGACAACCATAAATATCTTTGAGATTTAATATGATGGTGAAGCTTTATACTACTCTTATAAGTTTCCAAACTCAGATGGATCATTTTATAGAGTTAAAGATATTGATCACTTAGGTCTTAAGGGAGTAAAGAGGCCAAAACATTCCATCCATTCAGCTAACTACAAAATCATGGAATTATGGATGCAAGGCCTTTTAATACTAAGAAAAGGAGACAAGGAGTCCTTAAAAATAACAGAAATAATCATTATGGATTTTCAACTTAATATAAAAAATATTAACCAAGTGAAATACATATTTAATACTATTAGTATGATTAAGGATGAGTCAATAAAATCTTAGATTCTGATGTATCCAAAAACCTTGTAAAAGATTATCAAATGATGTTTCAAATTATACAATGTTCCTTGCATTTCAAAAGAATAGAAATTCAAGATTTTTATTTTAAGTGATGACACACTCAAAAAATTGAAATATTCTTATAGTGATAAGAAATATAATTTGGTTGAATTATCTATATTGTCAATGGAAGTGGGATATATCTTAAAGAAATAGTTAGATGAGCATAAGAAAAGAAATTCATGGGCCTCAGAAACACAGAAAACAACTCAAGCCTCTGAACCTCCAATGTCAATGAAAAAAATCATACCTAGATGATTTTTTGGAAAAGCAAAGATAATAGAAACAACTATATAATTATGGATATGCAGTGTTTTCATTATATCGAAAAGATGATAAAGCATTGAAAATTATAGAATCAAAAGAACATGAAAAATAAGAAAATGAGAAGAAGATCAAGAAGAGGTTAACTAAAGATGAGATAATACAAAAATTGTTGAAATATATAGAATGTGACTCAAAAAATATTGATGTTTAAGAATCCATTATTAATGAAACTAAACTACCACAACAATCTCCAAAAGTTCTAATAGATGTTATCCAATTAGTAAAATCAATGAATGTTGTTTATGGGTCAATTATTGTTGTTCATAACAAGATTCAAGTAGAAGACAAAGAAGATGATAATAGTCAACATAAATAAAGTGACAATGAGATTCAAAAAATTAAACAAACATAAAGTGATATTCAATATAATATGTTATCTTTAAGAAGATCTCAACCATCTTCACCATAACATTACTCGTATTGGAAATCAGTCCACAATTCTCCAGCTGAGAAAGACAATGTAGTTGAATGTGATGTTCAAAAAATTTCATCTAATGAAGAATATTATAAAAATAATGATTATTATGGAGGAAATGATTAAAATCAATAAGATGATTTTGATGATGATGATAATAAAATAATTCATGTTTTTGATGAAATATATGTAGTTTAGATGTATTAGAGATTGGAATACAAGAAATAAAAGGGACAAAAGAAGATGTTAGCACATATATGAAAGATAAATTAGACTTAGATATATCTTCCTCCTATATAAGAGATTATTTATTTGTTAAAACATTGAAGTAGTTAGTGAAATGAATTCTATAAGAACCTCGATCTTCTTTTCAAGTTTGTATTTCTTCTCTGGTTGTATTTGAAAAAAGGGGAGTTTTTGGAAATTTTAGGAGTACACACCGTGTACATTCAAATAACATGTCATGTACTCAGTTGCTATGGGCAGCCGTGTGCTAGATGTGTAACAGCTGAGCACATGGATGTGTGTGGTGGCCTAGAGACTGCCTAAAGCAGAGGCTGAAAATGGAATATACACATCGTGTACTTTTAATGAATGTGCACTGTACTTTCATTTTATTTCATTAAACAGAATTGGGTCATGTCTGATGGATAGAACACACATCTTCTTAATGGACTTTTTCTTCCTAGAGAAACTGTATGGCCATGAATCTTCTCTAAGCCCCTCACTCTCCATCGGTTCTCAGAATATACCACCATCGATTATGATGGAATTGCCTCAGTGATTTCTCCATTTTTTTGATGTTCTTCTCCTGATTTCTCCATTTTGCGAGTTTTCCTCAATTGAACCTTTTTTACATTTTTTTATATCTACAGAATTTCAGGGTGATTCAAGGCATGAGATTCATGTATATTGATCACACAATGTCGAGGTAGGTGTTTTTCCTTTCCATAGATAGTCTTTTAATTTTATGTTCAAAAGTGCCTGATTCCCTCGTATAAGGTATTGCATGTTTATGGTTATAGCTCTATTATTACATGATATTCCTTGTTTTTTGGATAAATGTAAATTGTTTTGGAATATTGTTATCATTTGCATGCTATTGATGTTTTCCCATTGATTGCTTGTTTTGACCATTTGGTCTAGCATTCTTGTTAGGCTTCTTACTTCCTTGCCTAGTATTTTTAAGATGGAGTCATTATTATCTGTCATGCTGTGATATGTTGTAAATTGTTTAGAAAAGTAGTTCTTGAGGTTTACATTTTCTTCCATGTATAGTTGTGCATGATTGACATACATAGGTCTGTGAGATCCTGATGTTTTAGACCATAAGTAGAATGGACATTGAGGGCTTCTCCAGAGTGTCTTGTTACTGTTATATTGCGAGACCATAGGGGGGATGGACTTTGTGCTCCCTCAGAGTGTGTGTAGTTTCCTTAATATGTGCAATAGGAGTAATTGGACTTTGTGTGCTTCGTTACAGTGCCTATTAGTTACCTATTCAAGGACAAAGGGGGAATTAACAGTGATTGATTCCTCTGATTGTCTTTTCTAAAGATGAACAAGAGTGGTTAGACTGTGTGTACTTCCCATAGTGTTTCTTGTGTTTTTTTGTTGAACCGGAGGGGATAGGCTGTGAGTACATCCCAGATGTTTACCTACTTCTTTTTTTCTACTTACATGATATATAAAAATGAATGTAATTGAATTTGTATGATTGTTAATGTGTCTACTTCCTTGTTTACTGGTTCATTTTTTTATTGTCTGCCATATATATTGACTTACTATTTGGAATATATCATTGTGTGGTTGCCTACTGGGATTAGCCTCTCACCTTGTTTCAACCAAGCTTTTGGGACCAAATAGATTATATTTCCAGAGATATAAATAATGGAAAGTGCCCTTATATATCAGGTACTTGATTGTTGTGGAGCTGGTAGCATGGGACCATAATGAGGCATGTAATGATATGGGGATGTTTACTTTCATTTCTTTTGTATTTTGGTTTAGTAATGTATTACATAATTGTGATATGTTTATATTCTTTCTTAGAAATATTAATCATGCATCATATATGTATGTGTGTGTGTGTGTTCTTAGTTTTTATTACTCCTAGTCTTTCGTTGTTTATTGTTGTATGGTGTTATTACTACTTCTTATATTACAATCAATTTTACATTTTTTGTGTTACTCTACCAATGGGGGCATTGTTTCCCCACTATCACACTCAATTACCTTGCTTCTAGTCAGAAACCTATGGCATTGGGGGAAAAGTGCATGAGCCCCCCTGACCAACCAAGTACAGGGAACCTCTGGGCGGCTTCCAGAATTGGGATGTTACATATTGTTATCACATGGATTATTATCTTCATGACTTACTATTTGAAGCCAATAACATGGTATAGTAATTAATATGTACTTGGTAGTAAGTTGTTCACAAGATTAGCTATGCCGTGTAAATGTAAAATCCAATTTACCTCGTTATTGATTTTTTTTGGGTTTTTCCATTATTAAAATTTATTTGATTTTACCGTTGGTGATTCACATGATTTGTGCTATTTTTATTGATATATTAATATTTTATTACTATTTCAACATTATTAGATAAGGGTATGTCATCTCATGGATCATATAGTTACTTTATATAGATCACATGTCATTAATTTTTGTCATTCCATTTAAGTTGAATTAGTTATAGCATGTTTTTTTGATAGATGGCATGGTAGATATGCATGTTTTTTTGATAGATGCCTTGATATAATACCTATTATTGATAGGGTATTGATTTGTGTAAGGTTTTGTTTTAATGGACTCCAAACATTGGTTCTTGAGGTGTTATGGGCCCTCATGGATCGGAATTTGGTAGAGCATTTTATTTTTATTAAGACATGTATAAGATCCCAGTAATTGATTCGCGGGGAGAATGTGCCCTCACGGATTGGAATTTGGCTCATTAGTGTTCGTTTCAGGGTTTTTCTGGGTTTCAGAGCTATTTTTGAGGCTTATTGTCTAGAAAAACCCAAAATACACAAAGTGTAATGATAAATACACGCCATGTGTCCTTTTGTTTGGGATGTGACTATTTTTCTTATGTACATGTCATGTAGTGTATGTACACGCAATGTAGTCTATAATCGTGTCACATGTTGTGTGGGCAAAGACACAAGGTTGGTAAATCTTTGGATGGACATGCCGTGTACTAGAAGTAAACTTAGTGTTGTGTAGACCGTGTGTCTAACCGTGTGACTAACGATACAGATGGATACAACTTAGGTTATACACATCATGACCAGATTTAACCCGCCATGTAGTGTGACCCTTGTATCCGACTGTGTAACAAACAAAACAGGTCAGTGAAGTTCATCTAGTACATGCTATGGCTAGCACTAACATGTCATGTAATCTTTTTCTAGGGAAACCGTGTGGCGTTGTCATGTATAATAACTCTGTAAGGGGAAGAGGATTCAAGTACACACCTTATGTTAGAACAACACACAGTATATTTGGGGTCTTACACAACCTTGGTTGGAAAAAGTACACGCCCATGAGAAGGTTTAGTAGAACAGATTGTGTGGTGTTCATACACACTGTGTATCCATGATTTATAAAACATGAATGATTTCTATCTCCCATTCCTTTCTTTCACTTCTAATTTTCATTCCATGAAAATCTTGATCTAAGGTGTGCGCTTGAACATGTAGTGTCACGCCACGGAGACATCCTCCGGTTGTCCTCTAGATATATGTTAGTTATCAAACACTGGATATGGGTGATCATGGACTACCAAGATATCCTCTTATCATGCTTATCTTGGCAGTGGCCATTATTCCAGAAACAAGTTCTGATGCACATGTCCAAGATGGATTCATGAGGTTCATGCGGGCCTTCTGAGGAGTACGACTTCCTGCCCCTATTATGGAAGAGTTGACACATGTTTTATTGCAGAAGAATCCTCCCACATTAATAGGGGAAGGAGGACCTCAGGATGTAGAGTCATGGCTAGAATCCATGATTTCTATCTTTGAGCATCTGGAGACTCCCCCAGTGGGGAGGTTGAAGCTCGCTACATATATGATTTGGGACTCTAAAAAGAGATGGTGGGATGTTATCTCATAGGTGGGACACCAACAAGTTATGTCTTGGGATGAGTTCCAGCATGCCTTCTATGATTACTTCTACCCAGAGACCATGAGGGTCGATCGAGCATGAGATTTCATGAGTCTGAAGTAAGGTAATCTCTCAGTCATGGAGTACACTTCTCGTTTCACTGAGTTGTAGTGCTTCATGACCATTCAATTATGTGATGAGTTATATCGAGCAAGGATGATTGAGGATGGTCTTAGGAAAAACATACTATTTCACATGAACATATTTAGGTTGAATTCCATCACTTCTATAGAAATGTAGGCACTGATCACGGAGCACATTCTGAGGGATTAAAGAGTCGTGTACTAGGGCGGTACGACATCCGGAGTTTGTATCCCTCATACTGACTGCCAAAAGCACTACTGCGAGTCTACGCATGGGGACTCGAAGAGGCGGGACACTTCTTCTGTTATCCAGGTGGTGTGTTACCATTGTTGGAAGAGTGGGAATACATGGCCACATTACTTGAGAGACCCATTTGAGTTCCAATCTTGCGGCAATATGGGTCATATTCAGTGTTTCTGTTAGTTTTTTTATCACCCGCATCTATTGACATTGGTTCTTCTATGACTACTTGTTTAGTAGAAGAACCACTGATTTCTAATCAGTCTAGGAACAAGAGTTCTTCCAGCCAATCAAGCCAAAGTGGGGGTCGCGGTAGTGGTAGCTAGTCAGTAGGATTTCAGTAACAATAGGGTGGATCAGCTCAGGGTGGTCATGCAGGGTCACATGGCCGCGGTAGAGGCCAGACATTGGTAGGGGAGAAGACTCAACAGTATCTAGATCCCAAACCATCTACTTTTCGATGTTCGATTAGTGTTTACATAAATTTAGCTTCTGCACTTTTCGATACAGGGCTCCCCATTGCTTTATTTTTATTTCTGTTGTGGAGAGCCTCAAACTAAGTATCTTTTCTTCTACTGATATCTTGATGTTAAAAACTTCGTTGGGGACAAGAATGTCTACTGTATGTTAGTTCAAGGATTGTCTCTTCACAATGGTTGGTGACACATCATATGGGACCTCTATGGATTAGAGATAACAGGCTATAAATTCATTCTCAGAATAGAAAATTTAGTCACCTTCCAAGCATTCGTCGATTTCTATCGTCGTATGGTGTGTTTTACATCACCAGTGGGTGGATTGTTTCTTTATAAGGGTGAGTGGGATGTCTAGGAGAGCAGAGAGGGACCATAGCATCATGGGATTAGAGGAGTTATAGCCTAGATTTCAAGTCTATATCTGGATGACTAGAGAACTTCATAGATGGACTTTCCTCCAGTGGTGGATGGTTTTAGGGATGTCTTTCTAGAGGAATTTTCAGGTTTTCCTCTAGATAAAGAGGTGGAAATTTCTATTGATCTTGTGAAAATAGTGGAATTAGTGTCCATTACTACTTATATGATTGCTATAATAGAGTTACAGGAGCTCAAGATGTAGTTGCAGGAGTTGCAGGCAAAGGGTTTCGTCTGACCCAGTACATCTCCTTGGGGTTCTCCTGTCCTGTTTGTGAAGAAGGAAGATGGTAACCTTTGAATTTGTGTGGATTATTGGAATTTGAACCAGTTAAATGTCAAGAACTGATATCCCTTGGCAAGGATTGATGATATCTTTGATCAGCTTTGAGGAGCCCGAGTGTTCTCAAAGATTGACTTGAGATCCAGTTACTATCAGTTGCACGTTAGACCATCAGAT
This sequence comes from Viscum album, assembly GCA_963277665.1. Lineage (NCBI taxonomy): Eukaryota > Viridiplantae > Streptophyta > Magnoliopsida > Santalales > Viscaceae > Viscum > Viscum album. Next base: position 2,128,017,884 of record OY728127.1, on the reverse strand, counting down.
ATTCCTCCTACATCCTTTCGAAGCAGGTATGGTAAATATGAGTATGGGGTTATGATGTTCGGTCTCACAAAAGCGCATGCAGTTTTCATGGAACTAATGAACTTATTGTGCCATCCATAATGGATTATTTCGTGGTTGTCTTCGTGGACAATATCTTGATGTATTATCACACTCATCACTTCCATGACACACATCTTGAGATCATTTTGAGTACACTGAGATAGCATGAGGTATATACTAAGCTCACAAAATTCCATTATTGGAGGGACTAAATTCACTTCTTTGTTCATGTTTTCGAAGAGAAAGGAGTATCAGTTGACCCAGAGAAAGTGAGGGTATTAGTTTTTAGGGAGAAGCCGAAGAACGTCTTAGGGTGTAGAGTTTTCTAGGGCTGGATGGGTACTACAAAAGCTTCATAATAAGACTTTTCAAAGTTAGCAGCACCACTGACGGTTCTGACTAAGAAGGATGTGATGTACTTTTGGTTTGATTCTTGTGAGTCAGCCTTGAATGAGTGGAAAGGGACATTGAATTCATCACTAATAATAGTATTTATAGAGCCATTCAAGAGATATACCATTTACTGTGATGCGTCAGGTATCAATCTGAGAAGAGTTATTATACAGGGAGAAGGGGTCATTATGTTCGGTTCCTGGCTTTTGAAGCCCCATGAGAGAAATTACCTGATGCATGATCTCGAACTTGATATAGTTGTCCATGCCTAACATTGTTGGAGAAATTATCTTCTTTGAGAGAATTTTGTGGGTTTCACCAACCAGAAAAGCCTCATGGATATCATCACTCAGCAAGATCAGAATTTGATATATTGAAGGTGGTTGAGTACCTTTATTCCATTGACTTTGACCTTTCCTATATTTCTATGAAGGGAAATTCAGTGCCTGATGCGTTGAGCAGGAGGACTCTGATACATGCAGTTTAGGAGGGAGAAGTGAGTGGCAGCTTATGACTCTATTCTATGAGATGTATTTGGAGGTACACGAAAAATAGGGGAATGAATTTATTTCTTCTATAGCTGTTACCTCTAATCTTCTAGAACAAGTGTGAATGGGGCAACAATCCGATTCAGAAGTCCTATTCCTATGGGAGAGTGTATCCGGAGATGACCATATTCCTAGATGAATAGTATGTTAGGATGTGATCTAGTGTTTTCATGGACGTGTGTGGGTGCCAGAAGACATACATGAAGAGCTAATGTGAGACATTCATTCCATAGATGGGGTAGTTCATCATGGTGTCACCAAGATGTATCACGACCCACACAATCAGTATTTTTGGGTAGGTATGAATGGATATGTTACCAGTTTTTTCATGAGTTGTTCCACCAATCAGCAGGTGACGACAGAGCATCAGCGATCAGCAGAGCTTTTACTATAGTTACCCATTCCCAAGTGGAAGTGGAACAATGTCACAATAGACTTCATGATGGGTTTATCGAGTTCACCTCAATGGAATTATATAGCTTGTGTTTTCATTGAAAAACTCACAAAGGATTCCCACTTCTTTGTAACCAAGTATACATTTAGTGTTGATGAGTTGGAAAGGTTGTACATCCGAGATATTGTACCTTTACATAGAGTTTAAAACTCCATTATTTTAGAGAGGTACGATCAGTCTACTTCTTATGTCTGGCAGGGACGTCATATGGGTTTGGGTACACAGGTACTTTTGATTATGACTTACCATCCCCAGAAAAATGTCCAATCCGATCATAAGATTCAGGTGGTTGAGGACATGCTTCGAGCATGCATCATGAATTTTTGGGGTTCTTTGGAGAATAACATACCTCTTCTAGAGTTTTATGATAGTAATTCTTTTCCATAAACTATTCAGATGGCCCCATATGGGGCTTTGTAGGGTTGTCCATTCCGATCACCCTTGTGCTGGCTAGAGGTAGGAGAGGTAGCTATGTTGGTTCCTCATCTTGTCTAGGAGACCACAGAACATATAAAGATGATTCAGAAGAGGATGGGTACTACACAGTCACAACAAAAGCCTTATGTTGATCGATGTAGATGAAAACTGTTGTTCATGTTTTGAGATCAGGTTTTCCGTCATGTCACACCGAGGTTAGAAAAAATGAGTATTAAGAAACTGGGTAAGATTTCACAGATATATGTTTTACCATTTGAGGTTTTGGAGAGAGTCGGGCTAGTTTTCTATCGGTTGTAGTTAACTTATTGGTTCTGCGATATTCATGACATTTGCCACATTTCAATGTTATGGTGTTACTTTTCATACCTATATCATGTCCTTCAACTCAAGGAGGATAAGATAGAGGTGGATGCATCATTCGAGGAGCATATTATCTGAATTGTGGACCACATTTCGAATGTTCTATGTGGTTGTTCTTTTCCTCTGGTACGAGTGATAAGGCAGCATGGAAAAGTACAAGATGGGACCTAGGATTGGGAGGCTGATGTACGATCATAGTGGCTGGAGCTATTCGATGTTTGTTCCTCTATTCCTCTTTTCTAGGGATATTATGGGATGAATTTCTTTAAGGGGGGACGTTTTTAAGAACCTGGATATTTTTTCAGGTATGTATTTCTTTTCTGGTGGTCTTTGAGAAAAATGGAGTTTATGGAAATTTCAGTAGTGCACACTATGTATTTAAATGAACAAACCTTGTACTCGGTTGTCGTGGGTAGCTGTGTGTTGGCCGTGTAATGGGTGAGCACATGGCTATGTGTGGTGACCTAGAGACCGCCTAAAGTGGAGGCTGGAAAAGTATGTACACCTCGTGTACTTTTATTTAAAACTTCATGTAGTATATTTTTATTTCATTAAACGGACCTGGGTCGAGTCTGAAAAATAAATCACCCTTCTTATTCACACCCTGTATCTTCTAGGAGCATCCGTACAGTCACAGATCTTCTCTGATCTCCCAACTCACTGTCTCATCTCCAAATCAACCGATGTCGATTGCATTGGAATCACATCGGTGAGTTATCTCTTCTTCATCACCTTCAACTCTTGATTTCTCATCTTTCATGAGTTACCCTTAGTTTAACGTTTTTAACATTTTCATAGATCTACAACATTCTAGGGTGATTCCTGAAAATGGATTCACATATATTGATCAGACGACAATGAGGTAGGAGGTTAGTTCCATTCCTTAGATAGTCATTAAATTTTATGTGACAAATTTTCTAATACCCTCGTATGGGGTATTGCATGTTTATGGTTTTTTCCATGTTATTACCAGTTACACCTTGTTTGTTTGGATAAAGGTTAATTGTTTGGGAATATGGCTAACATTGCTGTGCTATGTATGTTTTTCCCCTGATTTCTTGTTTTGACAGTTTAGTCAAGCTTTCCTATTTGGTTACTTGCTCCCATACCCAGGATTGTTAGGATAGGTGATTATTATCTTTTAGGCTATAATATGCTGTTTATTGTTTATCCTAGTAGTTCTTGAGTTTTACATTGGCTACTATGTATTGTTGAGCACGATTAACATACATAGGGATGTGAGAACCTAGTGAAGAAGACCATAGGGAGATGGATGTTGAGGGATTCTTCATAGTGACATTATACTATTACATTACGAGACCATAGGGGGGTGGGGTAGACTTTGTTCTCCTTCAGAGTCTATTTATATTCCTCGATATGAGCCACATGGGGAATTGGACGTTGAGTGCTTCCTTAGAGTGCCCATTAGTTACTGATATGATACAACATGGGGAATTGACTGTGAGTACTCCTTAGGGTGTCTTTTATAAATCTTAACTAGAGGGGTTAGACTGTGTGTACTTCCCAGAGGGTTACTTGTGTTTGTTTTGGTTGAACTAGAGGGGTTAGGCTATGAGTACTTCCGAGAGGATTTCCTGCTTGTGTTTAGATGTTTACATGATATAGGAAAAAGAATGCAATTGAATTTGTAGGATTTTTACTGTGTGTAATTCCTTGTTTACTACTTAATTTTGTTTATTGCCAGCCATATATATTCACTAACTCTTACACATAGATCTTTTCGTGGTTTGCTACTGGGATTAGTCTTGTAACATCCCGGATAAATGAATAATATGACATTTTCATATTTATTAATATTTTTGAATTAAATTTTAATTTTACTTCAAATGGGTTTCTATGTTCGATAGTGTACCTGATACGCAACAATAGGTTTCCTTGAAATCTTACGTTGCACACTAATAATATAATATTATTATTTTTAATGGTAGTTAACTCCTAGCTTTTGTATTGGAGGGAATCAATAAAAATAACTACAATAGGATAATATATGTTTTTTAAATGTATATACATTTATCCAATAAAAGTTAGAGGCTTAAAATGTGAATGAATCTAATTTTAAGCATAATTTACATTAAAGGGCCAATTTACCGCCTTTTAATGGAGAACCCTCATTAAATAAATTTTTGTCCATATTTATATATTCTAATTGACCAAATATAATCCTTCCTTATAATGGGTACATCAAATTTTACTTTGGATAATTTTTTGGTATTTTTATGATAGAGTTCATATTTTAATGAATAGTGGAAAATAATGCATTTTAATTCAAAAGTTCCTTTTAATATAATTTATTTATATGGTCATATTATCTTTTTAATTGGTTTTAAAGTGAAATTAAAATATATTTTTACCATTTGATCCAATGTTGGTCATTGGATGTATTCTCCCTTTGAAATTGGACATAAACAAGTATCAATCTTTTGATAGTTATTGTTTCTTAAAAACACACCATTTATTTTATCAACGGGAATTAATTTTTAAATAAATTAATGCCACTTATTCGTTTTTAATTTGGAAAAATATACATCAATTTTGAATTCATAATATCAAATAATGCTTAAGCTGAATTTTTGGTATTTTTCTGAAAAACTTCAATTTTCAATGAATAGTGACACCACTTAGTGGTCGTTAGAAAACTAAATTTTTCATTTAAATGAAATTTTACTACTTCTATGGATTGAATTTCAAAAATCCTTCATACATGTTTGTTATCAATAAGTAAAATGTTGTTCATTATGAAGAAAATAGTTTTTGGTGAATAGTATCTTTTGACTTTTATTTACCGCGATTAAAGGTAAATATGGTAATTCATGGTTAAAAGAATAATATAATAATTCAAAATTACCTTAACACCTATCCTAACCTTATTGGTTGAGTAATTAACAACCATGGGCATCATTGGGTCAATTTTGGGACCCCTTTGATCCACTTGGATGTAATAATGACAATTTAGATTAATTAATTTAAAGTAAAGGCCAAAATGATATAAACAAAAATATTTTAGTAATTAATTTTTATTTGGTGTTATATAAGTCCTATTTTGGACTATGAATATTCTCTGGAAACCGAAATAGATTTCCTATATCATGGTATTTTTTTATACTTTTTAGACTTCAAATAAATTAAATTATTTATGACACAATAATGATGCAGTATTTACCTCATTAATAAATGATTTAAATAAATAAGATTATAATGATTAAAATATTGTCCAACACACGTCCAATTATGATTGGATGATTTAATTTAGACCATGAGTCATCTTATCTTCGAATATAATGATTTTTGGACCAATATAAACCAAATATCATTATATAATAAAATAATAGTTTCACACTTTACTGAAGAGCCCCTCCTTCCCCTTATAAAAGGAGACAACTTATAAAAAATTTCTCACTCCTCTCAAGCCATTTGGATCATCCAACATCTGAATAATTATTCTCTAAACATTTATCTACTCCTATTAGAAGACTTAAATTAGGCATAAGGCACTTCAAGAAGTCCTTTGGTTCAAACCGAAGGGAGTTGCCCAAATTAAAGGTAACGATTTCTCTTAAATTGTTTTCTTTATTTTACTTCTCCAACCCCTAAACTCTTTTTATTTCTTTCTTTTGTAACAACCCCAGTATCCTAAATATATAAGGATGTTGTTATAATAAGTATTCGATCTGAAATTACACACACCTCCATCTAATCGATGAAGAACATATTGTTTCTGTGGATGGAAAACTAACGCCTCACGAAACGATGATTGTTCAAATATCTCCAACCTCCTGTCATGGTGGCCATTATGGTGGAAATTTATTTATATATGATATATATTATGTTTATGATTTCATTATTCTCCTGTACATCAGAATTATATCATGCCTTTATGGTTTCCATATTGGGTAAATACGATAATCTAATTTGAGGAAGGGCGGACTACCGCCCCCTCAAAGTGATTTGATTCGTTAATTCCTTATGTGGGATGTATAAAGGATATAGTTAACGATATTATAAATGATATTATACTAGAATTATAATAAAACTATTAATAATTATGTTTTATTTCTATTAAAATAAGAAATAGAAATGAAAGTAGCGTTCATGCATACGTACGTCTTACCGTCTCCATGAACGGTACATTTCATTTCTTAGCTCTAAATGCTATATACTATTATAAAAAATGTATATATTGAATATAATTGATATATAAGATATCAAAATCATGAATATCATTTTTTATATAATTATCCTTTGACCACATGGAAAACTTGTAAATATTAGTTGTTCATTTTCACTCAAGTACCAAATATCGACAAAATTAACGTTATTAAATTAAATGATTACATAATGTTTATAACATGGTAATAAGTATATAAAAGAAATAATAAACTTGAAAAAGGTTCTTAATAAAGTATAAATTAACTTTAGTTTATTATTCCGGAGATTAAGGAACGATTGAGTCAATTCAGACATGAGTTAAGGGATCCGGCCTCACTCTTTCTTTTCAAGTACTCTCTGTTATGTCATTTCTTTTATGCTCCACGTTCTTAGGTTAGATGATGTTATTTTATATTAAATATACAGTAATTTGTAATTTCATACGATGAGAGAAACCCTATTACTCCCAGTAATTCATTTTCAGAATTTTTAATTGGCGTAGTTAGGTAGCCAAATTTTTGTAAGGGATTTCATATCTCACTATTAATCCTGTGAGATTTCCATTGTTCACTGCTTATTTATTGCATTTGGTGTATTGTGTACTGAATTTTGATGTATATTATCATGATTATCATTATATCCATGGTATTATGTGATTCATTTGGTGGTTATTAACTTTGGGTCATATGACTCGACTGATTACAACGTGGTAAGGTGTTTTCATCTCACTTTTATCCCCATGAGATACATGCTATATTTTCGACTAATTTCTTTTGTGTGGTGTATGTACTGCACATTATTGTACTCTTTGTGTAATAGACTTTCATTCATGAGTATATACATCTTCATTGTATGATCTTTTTTTCATGTGGACTATGTTTTGTAAGTTACCAAATTGGTGAGGGAACCATTCACCCTCCTCTTTTTAAAAGACTTCTTTTCGTTATGTCTTTTAATTTAAATCTTATTATGTTGGGATATATTCTTATATATCCTCATTGATTTCAACATTATGTCCAATTGATTATATACCATGTTTATCTCATCAACTCATTTTCTGAATTTTAAAGAGATGTTGTTCGGCTGTCAAATTTTTACTGGGGAACTTCTTAACCCAATTTCGATTCTTTGGGTTCAACATGTACTTTTTGAATATGTCATCATATGAATATTTTTTAATTAACTCTGATTTTTTTACACTTAATATCTAGTTATTCTGGGTGTATTTATATTTTTCACACATAATTATGAGATTGATTTATACTTAATTTAAGGATACCATCTTTATAAGGGATTTCATCTCCATTTACATTTCCATTGAGACCTCATTTTGGTTATGCACCAATTCCCTCTTATATGGTGTATATACTATGATTTGACATATTATATCATGAATCCCTTTATTATCATGATATTATAAAGTTCTAATTATATTTTATTACTCAATAATTTGTATTCAAGCATCTCTCATTTTGATAAAAACTCTTTAACTGAAATATTGTTTTAAATGTTTTAATGATTTATTCTTATAAACATATATCATTAAATTCCATGTTTTAAATATGGTTTTAAGGATTTATTTATTTGGAAATTATTGTTTTAAAATTTTAATTCCTTTAACATCTTCAAATTGGTATGGGACACTTGATTCAAAAATCTTTTTTTAAACTTTTTTTTAAAATGGATTGATTATTTAATTTTCTTGAAATTACTTCATGTGATCGAAAATGAAATGTTATTAGTGAAATGTTTATATTTTCAATATTTTATGTGCTATGATTGTACTTGGACATTTGACGGGTGGTTATGTGATTAACCAGAGGACGGGTGGTGCCATGAATACCAGGACGGGTTGTGCCATGAATACCAGGACGAGTGGTTGCGTTATAACCTCTAATGCATTGGGTATGGAAGTCGAGTGTTTGGCTATTCCATTTAGTGATATGTGTGGAAGTCGACCGAATGGTTATTCCATTTAGGTATGTTTATGTCCCCAGTTCCCTCTATATGTTATGTGTTCTTTATATGGGTTTTATGGTCATCTTTTGGTTACAAAAGGGTATGTAATGATCTTTTATTCAGTGAAGAGTATTTACTACTTTATAAAGTTGAAATGTTTTACTTATGATAATGTATTCATGGTTTACCTATTGTTTTGAAAAACTAAGATTTTTCCTTCTTTGTGTATCCCTTATTGAGATTTTTATGCTCATCCAATGTTTTTTTGAAATATTTTTCACAGGACATAATGTGGAATAGGGTCAATGATGAGATCAAGAAATAGTCATGCTGTCTAAAATATGGAACTAGATATGTTTCTTTTTAAGAGTTTTCATTTTATGAAAAATATGGATACTAAGTAGTATAATCTACTTTGTAATCTTTTGATATGTAATAGTTATAGCCTAATTCTCTAAAACTCTAAACCTGAAAACATCCTCAACGTCAATTATTCATCTAATTGAATATTATGTATGGTTTAAGGACATGTCCTTATAGTTGGTATCAGAGGTCAGTTTAGATAAATTTAGAGGTTAGGATAAAAATTTAATCATAATTGAAATTACCATAATGGTTATGATTTTGGAAAGAGTCATAGTTATTTTTATAAAGTTAATGAGTTTAATATAACATGAATAATTATATCTTAGTGTTTACCCTCCTCATAAGATATTATATGATTATTTTACTAATATACTCACACTGAACGTTTTGGTAATAGTAAATGGCTGGATCTAGAAGGAACCAAAGTAACAGTGGATGTGAAGAAAACTATGAAAGTTTTCTGAACGTGTAGCTAAATGATATGGGAGCTATAATGAGAACTCTTGTGGTTATTCTCAACTATCTGGAGTCATGATTTACCACCTGAACCCTAGTGATTTTTATAAAACATCATATTTTCAAGAAACAAATCCCTATGTTTGATCAGGTAATAATCATAAAGGAATGTATGATAAAAAATCTATGTGTCAATGATGTGGAAATGAACACATAGGAAAATGTTTCAAAGGGACAGAAAGATGTTATAGATGTGTAAATAAAGGTTATAAATCATGAACCTTCTATGGAAAAAGGAAGCATCTAGTTGACTCAAGGAAAGGGAAAGATGTTCTTTCTAAATGATCAATTGAATGTTTTAAATGTGGTGAGCATGGTCATTATGAAAACACATATCCTATGAAAAATTTTCAGGAATAGGATCACCAGGATTTTACAAATATTTGTTTACCAATACCTAATTCCATTCCAATTGAGGATAATGAAATTGACAATGACCAATGAAAGGTATGTATTATTTCTTAACATATGTTTTCCTATTATTGAAATATTAGGATATAAATCATGATTTTTTTGTACGAAAGAAGTATTTCAGAATAAGTTGGTAAAGAATGGTTAATGGATCATGAAGAAAGTTGAATGAGTAAGTGGACATCATATAAGGGATTCAAGAGTTATTGTATATTTCAGGATGGTGAAATGCTTAAAAGTATTAAGGCTCCATTGATGATGGGATTATATTAGAAGACTTTATATAGTATGTGTAACACAGGTGTTTGATATATGAAAATTTTATTCAAGGAATAATTATCTTCTCTTTTGTGGATATAGTTATAAAGAACCCTTTGGGTTTATATGATCCTTGAATTTGAGGCAATTACCGATGAATAAATTTTGAGATGAAAAAAAAAATTCTTAGATAAAAATTATGTTTAAAATATGTTATGGTTATTTTTAATGAATTTATATATTTTGTGAATGTTATAAAATTATGTATTTATTGAATAGGGAAAACACGCAAACCATGTGACAACCCGTCGCGTCGGAAGAAGCTGTGGGAATTGAAACCACAACCAAAGTGTGACTGGTATTTATCGCCTACCACTAGACTACGTGAGGTCCCTGGTTTTTTTGACTAATTCTTTTTAGTTAGATGATTTTATGAATCCATAATAAGTTTATTTTGGGTTATCTATGGAAATTATTAACCTACCATGGATAATATTTGATTAGGTTAATTTCATTTCAATATGAGATTTTAAGAGTAACTCTTGTTATTTGGAGATAAATGTTAAGATTTTTCTTGAATGACTACGTGGTTAAATCCATCGGAGATTTGGGGGTTCGATCCTAGTTTGGATTACTTTGAATAATTTTAAGGAAAACTTTTTATTGAATGGTATTTGTTGAACTTTGGGGTTTGTTAGACAAATTTTGGAGATTAAGATTAGTTTTTCATTATGTAAATGTTTATACTTTTGGGGGATTATTTGATCTTGTACTAACTGTTTTGGTTTTAGTTAATATCTAAAGGCATGGAAAATATATAGTTAATCATTTGTTGATTATGTGGTTCTCTTGAAGTTGATAATAGTACTCTTAATGTGAAAAAAAGTCATCTTGAATATTCTTTCTTTGGAGAAAAAATGAGTTTGTGTTAGAAATATAATTAAATATGAATGTATACATGACAAGTATATTTCCTTATGTTTTTAGTTAAGCTCATAACTAAAGTTCACAATGAAAATTAACATAAAAAAACCTTGTCTATTAACTTTTCTTACTGGGGAATCAAATATTGTTTATCCCATCACAAGTTTGTGAATTTCTGGTGGTTAACTTGATCCTAAACATGTTTTCTATCACACTATATCAGAACATGACGGTTTTTTTCTCCTCCATATCCATGTTTTCATGGAATCCTAGTATCTGTTGTCTAGGGTAAACTTTTTACTTCTCTTCCGTTATTTTATAGTGATAGTTTTATTGAATCTTTTTTTCGATATGGGGCTTTCAATGAAGTTCCTGAGCCCAATTTTTAAATTGTGAGGATGCAATTCCCAAAATGGGGGAAGGATGTAACATCCCAGATAAATGAAGAATATGAAATTTTCATATTTATTATTATTTGTGAATTAAATATTAATTATACTTTAAATGGGTTTCTTTGTTCGATAGCATACCTGATACGCAACAACGAGTTTCATTGAAATCTTACGTTGCACACTAATAATAATATATTATTATTTTAAATGCTAGTTAACTCATAGCGTTTTTTTGCTGGGAATGAATTAAACTAACTAAAATATGGTTATAATGTTTTTTAAATGTATATACATTTATCCAATAAAAGTTAGATGCTTAAAATGTGAATGAATCTAATTTTAAGCATAATTTACATTAAAAGGCCCATTTACCGCATTTTATTGGAGAAACCTCATTAAATAATGTTTTGGTCATCTATATATGTTCTAATTAACCAAATATAATCCTTCTTTAGAATGGGGATATCAAATTTTACTTTGGATAATTTTTTGGTATTTATCTGATAGAGTTCATTTTTAATGAATAGTGGAAAATATTACATTTTAATTCAAAAGTTCCTTTTAATATAATTTATTGATATGGTTAGATTATATTTTTAATTGGTTTTAAAGTGAAAAAATATATATTTTTACCATTTGATCCAATGTTGTTCATTGGATGTAATTTCACTTTGAAATTGTACATAAACAAGTATCAATCTTTTGATAGTTATTGTTTGTTAAAAACATGCTATTTGTTTTAACAACAGAAATTAGTTTTTAAATAAATTAATGCCACTTATATGTTTTTAATTTTTAAAAATAGACATCAATTCTGAATTCTGAATTTCAAATAATTCATAGGCTTAATTTTTGGCATATTTATGAAAACATCAATTTTTGATGAATAGTGACACCACTTAGTGGTAGTTAAAAAATAGACTTTTTCATTAAAATGAAATTTTACCACTTCTGTGAATTGAATTTCAAAAATCCTACATACATGGTTTTTATCAAGAAGTATAATTTGGTTCATTAAGATAAAAATAATTTTTGGTGAATAGTAACTTTTGACTTATATTTACCGCGGTTAAAGGTAAATATGGTAATTCAAGGTTAAGAGAATATTATAATAATTCAAAATTACCTTAACACTTGTCTTAACATTATTGGTTGTGTCATTATCGACCATGGGAATCTATGGCTCTATTTTGGGACCCCTTTGATCCACTTGGTTGTGATAATGACAATTCAGATTATTTAATTTGAAGTAAAGGCCAAAATGACATAAACAAAAATCATTTAGTAATTAATTTTTATATGGTGTTATATAAGTCCTATTTTCGACTATAAATATTATTTGGAAATCTAAAACGGTTTCCTATATCATGGTATTTTTTTATAATTTTTAGACATCAAATAAATTAAATTATTTATGACACAATAATGATGTTGTACTTACCTCATTAATAAATGATTTAAATAAATAATAATATAATAATTACAATATTATCCAAAACATGTCCAATTCTAATTGGATAATTTTATATCGACCATTATTCATCTTATCTTCGAATATAATAATTTTTTGACCATTAGAAACCAAATATCATTATATAATAAAATAATAGTTTCACACTTTAATAAAGAGCCCCTCCTTCCCCTTATAAAAGGAGACCACTTCTAACCAATTCCTCACACCTCTAAACCATTTGGCTCGTCCAAACTCATCCCTATTAAGCTCTCAAAATCACTATCCTCCTCTTAGAATCATTAACTTAGGTAGAAGGCACTTCAATATTTCCTTTGGTTCACTCCAAAGGGAGTTACCCAAATTAAAGGTAACAATTTCTCTTAAATTGTTTTCTTTTATTTTACTTCTCCAACCCCTAAACTCTTTTTATTTATTTGTTTTGTAATGAAATCAGTATCCTCAATATACTAGGATGTTTTTATAAGAAGTATTAGAGCTTCACTTACACACACCTCCATCTACTGGATGAAGAACATAATGTTTCTATGGATGGCAAACTAACGGATCACGAAATAATGATTGTTCAAATATCTCCAATCACCTCTCATGGTGGCCATTATGATGGCTCTGTATTTATATATGATATATATTATGTTTATGATTTCTTTATTCTCCTATAATTCCCAATTATATCATGCCTTTTTGGTTTCATAATGGGTAAATACGATAATCTCATTTGAGGATGTGAGGACTACTGCCCCCTCAAAGTAATTTGATTCGTTAATGCCTTATGTGGGATGTATAAAGGATGAAGTTAACGATATTATAAATGATATAATAATGGAATCATAATATACCTATGTATCATTTTTTTTATTTCCATTCAAATAATAAATAGAAATGAAAGTAGCGTTCATGCGTACGTACGACTTACCGTCTCAATGAACGGTGCATTTCATTTCTTACCTCTATATGTTATGTACTATTATAAAAACATGTATATACTCGATATATATGATCTATATGATATCAAAATCATGAATATAATTATGGATATAATGAACCTTTGACCACATGGACAACTTGTAAATATAAGTTGTTCATTTTTACTCAAGTACCAAATATCAACAAAATGAACGTTACTAACTTAAATGATTAAATAATGTTTATAACATGGTAAAAAGTTATATAAAAGGAATAATAAACTTTTAAATGGTTCTAAAGAAAGTATAAATTATCATTAGTTTATTATTCAGGAGTTTAAAGAACGATCGAGTCAAGTCTGACACGAGGTAAGGGATCCGACCTCTCTCTTTCTTTTCAAGTACTCTCTTTTATGTCATTTCTTTTATGCTCCATGTTCTTATACTGGAGGATGTTATTTTATATTAATCATATTGTAATTTTTATTTTCATATGACGAGATACCCCCTATTACCCTCATAAATTCATTTAATGAATTTTTACGTGGAGCAGTTATGCTGCCGAATTTTTGTAAGGGATTTCATATCTCACTATTAATTCTTTGAGATTTCCATTGTTCGCCACTTATTTATTTCATGTGGTGTATTGTGTACTTCTTTTTGATGTATATTACCATGATTCTCATTATATTCATGGTATTTTGTGATTCATTTGGTGGTTATTAACTTTGGGTCATATGACTCGATTTATTACAACGTGGTAAGCGATTTTCATCTCAATTTTATCCCCATGAGATACATTCCATATTTGACACTACTTTCATTTTTGTGGTGTGTGTACTTACCATGATTGTAATATATGTGTAATATAATTTCATTCATGAGTATATACATCTTCATTGTATGATCTTTCTTTAATGTGGCATATATTTTGTAAGTAACCAAATCGGTGAGGGAACCTTTCACCCTCCTCTTTTTAAAAGACTTCTTTTTGTTATGTCTTTTAATTTACATATTATTATGTTGGGATATATTCTTATATATCCTTATTGATGTCAACATTATGTCCAAGTGATGAGAAACTCTTTTTATCTCATCAACTAATTTTCTTAATTTTAAAGAGACGCCGTTAGGCTGTCAAATATTTACAGCGCAACTTCTTAACCCTATTTCGAATCACTGGGTTCACCTTGTACTTATTGAATATGTCATCCTATGAATATTTTTAAATGAACTATGATTGTTTTACACTTAATATAGACTTATATTGGGTGTATTTATATTTTTCCCATATTATTATGAGATTGATTTATCCTTAATTTAAGGATAGCATCTTTATAATGGATTTCATCTCAATTTACATTTTCCATTGAGACTTCATTTTTGTTATGCACCAATTCCCTCTTATACGGAGTATATACTATTCTATGACATATTATATCATGTATCCCTTTTTTATCATGATATTATAAAGTTCTGATTAAATGTTATTCCACAATTATTTTTATTCAAGCGTCTCTAATTTTGTTAAAAACTCTTTAACTAAAATTCCATTTTAAATGTTTTAAACATTTATACTTATAAATCATTATCATTATTGTCCATGTTTTAAAAATGGTTTTAAGGATTTATTTATATTGAAATAATTGTTTTAAAATGTTAATTCCATTAAAATAATCAAATTGGTATGGGACACTTTGATTCAAAAATCTTTTTTTTAATAGTTTTTGAAAATGGATTTATTATTTCAATATCTTGAAATTATTTCTTGTGATTGAAAATGAAATTTTATTAGTGAAATGTTTATATTTGAAATATTTTATGTGTTATGATGGGACTTGGACATTTGACGGGTGGTTACGTGATTAAACAAATGACGGGTAGTGCCGTGAATACCAGGACGGGTGGTTACGTTATAACCTCCAATGCATTGGGTATGGAAGTTGGCCATATTACTTTTATATTTAGTGATATGTGTGGAAGTCGACCGTATGTTAATTCCATTTAAGTATGTTTTTGTCCCAAGTTACCTTCATATGTTATTTGTTCTTTATATGGGTTTTATGGTCATATTTTGGTTACAAAAGGGTATGTAATGATCTTTTATTCAGTGAAGAGTATTTACTACTTCATAAAGGTGAAAGTTTCTCTTATTATAATGTATTCATGGTTTACCTATTGTTTTGAAAAACTAACAGTTTTCCTTCTTTGTGTATCCCTTACTGAGCTTTTTATGCTCATCCCAAGTTTTTTCGAAATGTTTTTCACAGGACATAATGTGGAATAGGGTCAATGATGGTATTAAGGAAAAGTCATGCTGTCTAAAATATAGAACTAGACATGTTTCTTTTTAAGAGTTTTTATTTTCTGAAAAATATTGATACTGAGTAGTTGAGAATACATTGTAATCTTTTTTTATGTAATAGTTATGGCCTAATTCTATAAAACTCTAAACCTAAAAAGATCCTCAACATGAATTATTCATTTAATTCAATATTATGTAATTTTTAAGGTCGGGTCCTTATAAGACCCACGCCCTATTTGAGACTTTCTATTCGCCCCAAATTGATTATATTTCTACAGGTATAGATAAGGGAAACATACCTTCTACTTCAGGTACTTGATTTTTGTAGAGCCGGGGAGCATGGGATCAAGATGAGGATTGAGATGTTATGGAGCAGTTTCCCTTATTTTCTTTTGTACATTGGATTTGTACTGTATTCTGGCATTGTGATTTGTTTGGCTACATTCCAATACATATGTATCATACATCATATATATATATATATTTATTTTTGTGTGTGTGTGCCCAGTTTTTATTACTTCTATTCTTCCACTATTTACTATTGTATGATATTATTAATACTACTACTAAATCTATCTATTTTACTTTTGTTGGGTTACTCTCCCAATGAGAGAATCGTTTCCCCACTATCACACCCAAAGTCATCATTACTAGTCAACAACCTTTGGAATTCGTGGAAATTCACTTGAGTCCATGTGACCAATAGAGTATGGGGCACCTATTGGCGGCTTCTGGAACTAGGATGTTGCACATTACATATTTTCTGTACCTTGAATATTCTTTTCATCTTTTTCAAGATTCCATAAATCAGAAATTAGAATCAAAACCCCTTTTCATATAAAGGGTTATAAAACATTAAGACCATTTCAAATCCTTTGTGCAGAATTATGATTCTCACAGGAAGACTAAAAAAGATATAATGAATTGGTAAAATTAGATCAATAATGAAATCAAATATTTTTATGATAAGTTTGAAACACTAAAGGGTGCCTTCAAAAAATCCAAATCCAAAATCAGAACTCTTTCAACCAACATATCTGAAATGATAAAGGATGAACAATATATTCAATTACACGAATATAAGGATTTCTATGGGGAAATAAATTATCTTTTTGATGAAGATAAAAGAGTAAAAACATTAAAAGATGAGGTAGATGATAATCTTATGTCTCAAGAAGAAAATATTATGTCTAAGGAAGAGAATATTTTACATCAACAAGAACAGATTAAAAACCTAGAAAAAGAGATTCTAGAATAGGATGTTCTTCTATAAAAATTTCATGATTATCCCAAAGAGTTGAAGAAGCTGATGGCCATAGTCAAAACAGTTGTAACAACCTGATATTTTATAAGATATATTCGTTTTAATTTCTTTCATATCTTCTGTTGTATGCTACACCAAGATTATCTTGAACTATACACAACACTATATTATCTTTTAGTATATGCAACCCTAACTTGGCTTTCATTACATGCAATCGTGACCTTCCATGATAGAGTGTGTTGTACGCAATACCGAGTTCCGCTAAACAATGATACGTTATATAAACTAGCCCGTATGAATAGTAATACCCACTTTTTGAAATTTTATAAATTTTATCTTTCAAAATGGGCTTCATTTTTGGATTCATAATATCAAAATATTCTAGGAGGAATTTTTGGTATTTTTTTGAAAACTTTCAATTTTTGATGAATAGTGAAAACACTAGGCTACTATTCAAAAACCAACTTTTTATTTAAATAATTATTTATTTTATTTATATTTATTTTAGGTCAAAATTGATATATAATACCTATATATGTTTAATTTAAGTCATTGGAGTCATTTTATAATAATTTCATATATATATATAAAATTTATTGAACTTTTCACCGTGTTTTACCCACCTCCAAGGAGAATTCGCAAAATCACATAAAAATTAATTTTACCGCTTCTGTGAGTGTAATTTTGAAAATACGAGAAACACGGTTAATATCATGGACTAAAATGTGGTTTAATGAGATGAAAATAATTTTTGGTGAAAAGTAACTGTTTACTTTTTTTACCACGGTTAAAAGTAAATAGGGTAATTAAGGGTAAAAATGATATTATTATTACCATAACACATGTCCTAATTCTATTTGGTAAGTGTAATTCGACCAAAAACAACATTAGGAATAAAATATGACCATTTAGCATCACTTGGATTAGATTAGGACATTTATTATTAATTTATTTAAGGAAGGGTTAAAATAGTTAAAATCAAAGTTTAATAACTAAATCATTTTTAATATAGGGTTATACATAAGATAAATTAGACTATAAATATACATTAGAAAGCTAGAAATATTTCATACATAATGGTAATTTATTTATTATTTTTAAAAATTAAATAATTTAATTTATTTATGACACAATGATGATGCAGTTATTAACTTATTAATGAAATATTGACATAATTGATGTTATAAAAACCCAAATAAATGTAATTTGAGACTTTTTATGAATTAAACTAATTTTATATGGTAATATTACATGTTATTATTGATTTAATTAACTTTTTTGAACTTATAATTCTGGTATGTTTTTCAGAAAAATCACTTACCAAATAGTGTCAAAATTGAAATAAAATAGTTTTTAAAACAAATATTATATTATTAATTGTTATATTATTCCTAAAAATCTATGTTTCGGAAAAATGACCTATATAAGGTTATATATATTAACAATAAACAACTTGGCGTTCTTTTGGCTTATTATAGTATGTTTATTAACCTTATAGTGTAAGTAAACAAGAAGACACGGTAAAAGTAAATTTATTTAACTTAAAGTTAAATCTAAATGATAAGGTTAAAATATAAACCTAAACTTTTATAAATTCTATTGGATGAGATTATTTATACCCATACCCAAATTAGCTTCGAAATAAATCATTTTGGAGCTATTAAAAACCGAATATGTCTTTATAATTAAATATTATTTTTAGTTTTTCCAAAGGTGCCCCTCTCCTCCCTTATAAAAGGGAACCTCATCCCTCTCTTCCTCACACCACATTGAGCCTTCAATCTCGGCCAAACACTGAAAAATTATCTTCTCGAATTCTATAGAAACACCCTAGAGGTTTTGGTCTTCTTCAAAGACCAATTTTAGTGCCCTGAGAGGAGGTCTCAAAGAGGCACTTCAAAGAAGAGGTAATGTCTGTTAACGATTCTTTCAACTTTATTTATTCTTCCAATTATTATTATTTAGTTGTTTTATTATGAAGTAATAAAATCATTATCAATCATATACTGATATGTTATTATTAGTATGAAATAACTCTATTTCACCAACTATCCTACCTACGGAAAACGAAATCACCACGCGTGCGTACGTACGGAATACCGTCTCCACGTTGTGGTGTAATCTATTTTCCGCCACCAACATACATGGATGGGTATAATGGTGTAAATAAATATCTATATATAGTTATTGTAATGTGATATTGATTCTTAAATAGTATAAATACACTTCAATAAAATTTCATGATCATGGAAATGATATCATCGCTCGTGCGTACGTATGGACTACCGTCTCCACGACGCGATGCGATTCGTTCTCCATGTTAACCATTCATGAAGTATTATAAAGTATATATAATAAGTAATCATGAAATATATGAGAAAATAAAGATATTGTATTTATGTGTATATATATGTATGTCATCTACCTAATTTCATTCAATTCAATAATGAACCGAAAACATCGTTCATGCGTATGTACGGCGTACTGTCTCCATGAACGGTGTATTTCATTCCATTTAATCGATCTATCATATATATATGTATCTAATAAATATGCATTATATATAAATCATGTTTTACATTCAATAATTAATTAAATCATGATATAAGTAATAATATCAAGAAAAACAAGTCCAAAAACGTACGATAAATAAAACGATTTAACCCAAAACGCTGATTTAACATGGAACATATGAAAGAACTGGTAATATAAATTCATAAGTGAAAAATATATGATATCATAACACTGAATATTATTCTATAATAAACCAATGACATTATTTATATCATTATACAGGAGGTTTGGAAACTTACGAAGCATATCAGACCTAAGGTAAGGGATAATTTTGCAAATCTCATTTTTATCCGAGATTTCTTATACGTAAGTATTTACTGGGGTTATTGTTATCATCCATGTACATGTTTTCTAAAACTGTTTTTATGTATGTTTAATGTCATTTTTACCCATTTTTACATTAACTACATGGTATGTAAGGAATCCTTCTTTTGTTTACATTACAAGGCACTTTTTGACTTTTCCGAAAAAATTACGAGAAGACTATTTTTTAACGTATATGGCATAAAAGGATTTCTACAGTTTTATAAAGCCTTATTTTTAGGAAGTTTCCCCCAAAATATTTCATGACTATTTTCAAAAAAATATCCTTTTATTTAAATATAGCATGACATTTTGTGAAAATAAAATGATTTGGAAGAAGAAATGATATTTTCATCAAGAATTCATTTCATGTGTTTTATCAAAACCATTTTCCATATAAAATGACATTATTTCACATGTGTATGTTTCAAGTATAATGCCTCTATGATTTAAATGGTTTCACTTTTCTTATTATGAAATGACATCCATTTCTTTTATATGGATTATGTGATGATGGGATGATGTTTATGACACCCATTTTATTCATTGGATTATTATGAATGATGTATGTTTATTTTGTGGCACAAGTAAGAATGATTTATTTATGAGATGGGTGGGAAATATATCTCCCTCCAATGCATTGGGTAAATATTTATATCTCATGAGATAGACATGGATGGAATGGTAATTTAATCTGGTTCATTGTTACAGGACTTAAACGAGGAGTGAACTCGATTCACAAAGGAACTTTGTCCACCAAGATGGTCTTGGAAGCAATGCCTTGGATACTATGGAAATCATAACATGTGCTTAATGATTTCCACAATGACATGTTTTATTCCCATGCTATTTTATCATTATTGATTTTCCCTTATGATATATGCCTTACGTACTTCCAAGATTCATGTTTTTGCTCAAGATTGTTATGTTTAGATTTTATGTTCATGTTTTTGCATTCAATTGTTTATGGATTGTTTTATGTTCTCTATGTTTACCCTAACTGGTCATTTGAGCTCACCCCTTTTATGTTTTCTTTTCCCCAAGATATAAAGAAATGTTTTAGGTAAGAAAAAAATGGGAAGATATTTATTGGAGATGTTGAAGATCATTGACCACGATTTGAAAATTATATTCTGAGTTTCCAAAGACCCTAAACTATTATGGTCCTTGTGTGTCTGTTTTTGTTATGTACTATGTATTCCGCAAAAGTAAGGTAATTTCCATGTACGTTATGATTCGGGTCTCTATAGTTGGTATCAGAGGCAAAGGAGGTACGAATGTGTAACGCCCCGACCCCAGATACCTGGAGTCGGTGCGTTACTTCGTAACATTGGCATGATCACAAAAGATCATGTCTCGAAAGACCGATTAGTTTAGTAGCCTTGGAAACATTAGATAAATTCATAAGTCTTACATTACATCATAAAGTGAGAAACTAATAACAAAGTCATCATAATCCACACTCATATCCTCTTCTGTCTATCCATTCAGGTCATTCATTAAATACTTCTTCACATCCTGGAAAATATTAAAACATTGAAAGGGGTGAACTCAGATGCTTAGTAAGGATAACAATATTGCGGAAGCTTTCATAAATAAACATTAACATTTAAGGCAATGTATAACTAAACCAAAGCCTTTTAAACATGAAATTCAACATAATATGGCAAAAGTAAAATGAGATAATTCCATTTACTTATTCACATGGATATTCTACTGGTCGAATAATCACATGCAATATCAATAACCACTTTCATAATGATGGAATGCATAATGCCAGACTTTCATAACCACGTATCCAAGGCCTCGTTCCAAGACCACAAATAATATTTTGTCAAGGCCTCGTGCCAAGACACTAGTTTGTCTCATGAGACCTACCGATATAATTTTTTAGAGGATACTTACATTTAAAATTGCTCAAATAAACTCTAGTGTTTTTCTGAAAACAATATGAAAGCTTCTGAAAACAAAATAACTAATTCTGAGACTTCTCGACTAATTACAGGCCATGATGGGTCCACTCCCAATCCCTTCATGTCTACCACACTCAAGAGTCGGGTTTTATGAAAACATTTTTAAGCTTGCATTAAATACGTATACATTTGCACCGGATTTTTATATATTTGAGAGAAATATCTCGTTTTTTATATCATTTAAAAATCATATAATTATAAAAGAAAACCATTTGAATAAACATAAAATTCAAAGGGGTTTATACACCGTATAAAAGGAATGTTGTGTATAAAACCAAATATGCCTCAATGAAAGGAGATTGAGACGAAGTCCTTACAAAGATCATTTTTAAAATAAAATATATCTATTATTTTTATTACCTATAATTACACATAAAGAAAGTACAAATACAATATAGTTCATAATAATATCATGATATAATTTGAAATTAGTAGATTAACCCAAAGAATGGAAATTGGGTTAAGAAATTCCCTTACCTTGCGTCCTGTCTTGACTCGACTGTTGTTTAACCTCCTGAATAATAAACTAGAGTTAATTTATAATTTCTTAAGAACCTTTTTCAAGTTTTTTATTCCATTTATATCACTTATTACCATGTTATGAAAATTATGTATTTATTTAAGTTAATAACGGTCGTTTTGTCGATCTTTGGTACTTGAGTCAAAAATAAACTTCTTATAATTACAAGTTGTTCATGTGGGGATATATCCATTATATCCAGAATTATATTCATGATATAGATATCATATATCTCATATATATCCAGTATATAAATGCATTTATAATATTACATAACATTTAGAGGTAAGAAATGAAATGCACCGTTCATGGAGACGGTAAGCCGTACGTACGCATGAACGTTACATTCAATTATATTTTGTATTTAATGGAATGAAGTTATAATTATATAAAGGTATAATATAATTCCAGTATAATATAATGTATAATACCATTTATTCCTTCCTTTATACATCACACATATGGCATTAACGATTCAAATCACTTTGAGGGGGCGGTAGTCTGCACTTCCTAAATTTAAAATATCGCGTTTACCCATAATGGAAACCATAAAGGTATTCCATAAATGAAAAATAAAAAATCATAAGGAAATCAAAAAAATAATATATATCATATATAAAAAATAGTGTCATCATAATGGCCACCTTTGAAGGTGTTATACGAGTGTTGAACAATCATTGTTTTGTGAGGCAGAAATTTTCCATCCAGAGAAACCGTATGTTATATAACCATTAGATATAGGTTTGTGTTAGTGTAGCTAGAATACTCATTATAACAACATCCTAGTATATTTAGGATACTGGTGTTGTTAGAAAATAAAGGAATAAAAAGAATTTAAGGGGTTGGAGAAGCAAAATAAAACAAAACAACATTAGAGAAGACATTACCTTAAAATCAGTTAACTCTTTTTTATTTGAGCCAAAGGCTTCCTTGGGAAGACTTCTGCCCAAGGTGAGGCTTCTAGGAGTAAGGGAGGGAAGTTGGGAGAGTATTTGGGCTGAGTTTGGCCGAGCTAAATGTCTTTTAAAGTGTGAATGAGGTGGTAGAGATGGGGGCCTTCTATAAGAGGAGAGGAGGGGCACTCTTGGAAAGTAAGGAAATGTTACATTATTATACAATGCTTTTTGGATTCCAAAGGTCCCACACATATATAATTCGAGGATACGGTGATAATGGTTCGAAATATACTCATACAATATGTTTTTGACAAGTGTAAGCCTTGGATTTTACATTATCTTTCCATTTTATTTAAATCGTTAATTAATGAGGTAATCGATGCATCATCATGGTGTCATAAATAAGTTAATTTATTTAATGTCCAAAAATTATAAAAAAATACTATGATGTAGGAAATATTTTTATCTTTCCAATGACTATTTATAGTCAAAACTATGACTTGTATAACCCCATATAAAAATTGTTTTAGTAAAACATTTCATGTTTGTGTCATTTTTTACTTTAACATTAAATAAAAGGTATTTATGTCATTTTCCAACTAAAGTGGCTCCATGGGGTCCCCAAGTTGAACCATTGATTTCTTGGTCGGCCATGGCACATCCAATGAGGGTAGGACATTTTTCAAGCTCATCTCATATTATTAAAACATTATTTTTACCTTAAACTACACTAATTACCTCTAATCGCGATTAAGAACTTAAAAGTTACTATTCACCAAAAAATTATTTTAATCTCATTGAACCACATTTTACTTCTTAATTACAACCATGTATGTCGGATTTTTGAAATTCAAAACACAGAAGTGGTAAAATTTCATTTAAACGAAAAATCGGTTTTTATAAGTACCACTTAGTGGTTTCACTATTCATCAAAAATTAAAGTTTTTCAGAAAAATCCCAAAAATTCACCCTAAGCTATATTTGATATTCCGATTTCAAAAATGATGTCTATTTTATAAAATTCCAAACATATAAGTTGAATTAATTAATTTTATAATTAATTCCCAATGTCACAACAAATAGCGTTTTTTTAAGAAACAATTTATATCAAAAGATTGACAATTGTTCATGCCCAATTTCAGTGTTAAATTAATTCTAATGAAGACCATTGAATAAAATGTTAAAAATATATTCTAATTATACTTTAAAACCACTAAATAATATAATTTATCACAAAAAATTATTTTTATCAAAAAAGTTGTTTTAAGTATTTTTCACTATTCATAAAAAATTGGAAGTTCTTAGAAAATTACAAAAAATTCAACATTGGATAATTTCGATATTCCGAATACAAAAATGAAGTCCATTTTGAAATATAAAATTTATATAATTTTAAAAAGTGGTTATTACTATTCATAACAGCTACTTTGATTAGTTGCGGTGTGTTAGAACTCGAAGTTGCATACAATGCAAGCTATTTCATTATTGAATGAGAAGCGTATCATGGAAGCTCAGTGTGTTACAAAATGTATCTGATCCTTGGAAACTCTCACATATGAGCGTTGGACGAAGCATGACTCTCCGCCCAAGGGCTTCATGAGGAAATAACTTCCACTAGGGATGTTGGTGTGTCCTGCCGAGGGGGTGTAGCCGCCCATGGAGTGCCCTGATAGGTACCAATTATAGTCCACTAGAAGTAATTGCATACTAATACAGTTGGTATCAGAGGAAAGGTTTAGTCAACCTTTGGAAACTAGGATGAGAAAAATTTAGTGTGATCCGTAGTGATATTTCTAAGGTATGTCAAGGGATGTCCCTAAGGATACGTATAAGTATAGTTTATAGTCCAAGAATTATGGTAATGATATTATATTAAACCTAAGACATTAGATATTGATGTTACTCCCCCTTTATTATGATTTTTTCCTCTCACACTATTTTTTTTGGGTTTTAGAAAATGGCTGGAAACACGATGATTCACGATAATGGAGGATATGATGGACAATGGAATGATATTCTTCATGAGAAACCAAATGAAATGGGATTTGGAAGTCCAAACATCATTATTATGACAAATCAGCAATCTCATAATATGGTCAATAAACTCAAATTTGGTAAGTTTCCTAACTCAGCTAATAAGAGAAAGATGGAGTTTCATGAAGATCATAGAGGAAAGAAAGTTCAATTTCCCCTATGTAAATCATGTTGGAAGAGGCATCAAGGAGAATGTTTCAAAGGAACTGGAAGATGCTTTGGGTGTGGAAAAGAAGGACACATAGCCAGTAAGTGAAAAGGAAAAGGTTCAGTTAACACCATGGATGAAGATAATGGTATTGCTACGACATCACCAATGGGTAAATGTTTTAAATGTGGAATGTACGGGAATTATGCAAACCAATTCCCTAAGGGAATGTCTCATGAAGAGAATCAATATGGTCGTATGGGTAGTATTTTTGTTGATGATGATGAAGAGACTACAAATGATATGTGAGATGAAATAATTTTTGAAGCTCGGTCAATGGTTTAATAAGGGTAGTGGAATTTTTACATGTTTATCAAGTGTAATGTTGTATAAGTAATCTCATGGTACAATGTAATAAAGAGACATCTAAGGATTGTTACACTATTGTCTTTCCTAAAGTTTTGAATGTGTATGATGAACGGTGCTAGTAAACATGAAAGGTTATTCAGATATTTTTGGAAAGTAGATGATATGCGCATAATGAAGGGATAATGAGAAAATTAAATGTTTGATAGTATTCATGAGCTCATGACTGATATAAGGAGAAGGTTTTATCATCGTTTGAGTATGTAGAATTTTTGGGTTTTGGTATGTGGAAAGAGTTAACTTTTGATAGCATTCATATTTTCACTAAGGTTTAATGGGTATTAATTTTTCAAGAGAATACATGATTAAGGTATTCACATGATTGGAATGTGGCCAACAAGATATATGGGTGATAAATTATGGTATTCACATGCTTGGTTGATGACATTTCAAGTAATCGCTTTCTTTATACTATGAGCTTGGACTGAAGTATTTTAGATAAGCCTAAAGATTGGAATGGATTATGTTGCACATAAGTTATTATTGTTTAAGGATAGAACATTTTTCGATATTATTGATGGGATGTTATAGTAATGTAGTTTTAGAAAAAGGAAAACCTGCAGGACGGGCAACAACCCATCGCGTCGGAGAAGGCTGTGGGAATCGAACCCACAACATAAGTGCGACAAGCCTTTATCGCCTACCACTGGCCTACAAGAGGTCCCTGTTTAGTAGAAACTAGTTATATTATATTAAGCTGTATGATATATGAATTATAAGTCCATTTTAGTAACCATATATGATTAATCTCACTATAGATCTACTTATGTATATTTAATAACTTTTGCTAACCTTTTGTTTGAGACAAATGGAATGATCTGTCGTTCTATCACATGATCTGCTAACAATTCACGAATAACAAATTCAACTTCATTTCATTTAGAGATGAAGTGGAAATTGTTCAAGGCATGAAAAATAGTGATATTGTACCAAAATAAAGTAAGTATTTATTCTAATTCAAATTCTTCAGCTTTAGGGAAATGATCTTGAAAACCAAAAATGTTGTCCTAGTTCCCTTATATCCGATTAATCAGGTGGTACCCTAGATCATCACAAATTTAGGGCTTTGTGATTATTGGATTTTTCATAGGCTTGTTCACTATAACACTCCATCAGAACTTTATGGTTATATTTTTCTTCCATATCCATATTTTCACCTATGTTCTCCTACGTTGAAACCGAGTGATGAGTTAATTTGGGTAAACTTTACATTTCATACTTTAGTTTTTAAAGCCATGTTTTGTATTCCTTTTTACGTTGTGGGTTTCTATTGAAGAAACTTTCACGTAGTAAACCATTTATAACCCTGACGAATTTCGAGGGTGAAAGTCATTTTAAAGGGGGGTAGAATGTAACAACCCTTGATTTTATAAGATATACTCGTTTAAATTTCATTCATATCTTCTGTTCTATGCTACACCAAGATTATCTTGCATTATACGCAACACCGTATTAGCCTGCAGTATACGCTACCCTAACTTGGCATTCATTACACATAATCGCGACCTTCCACGATAGCATGTGTTGACGCAATACTGAGTTTTGCTAAACAACGATACGTTATATAAACTAGCCATTATGAATAGTAATACCAACATTTTGAAATTTTATAAATTTTAAATTTCAAAATGGAATTCATTTTTGGATTCAGAATATCGAAATTAGCCTAGGGTGAATTTGTGGTATTTTTCTGAAAACATTAAATTTTTTATGAATAGTGAAAACACTGGGGTTACTATTCAAAAACCGACTTTTTATTTAAATAATTATTTATTTTATTAAAATTTATTTTAGGTCAAAATTGATACATAATACCTATATAAGTTCAATTTAAGTCATTGGATTCATTTTATAATAATTATATATATATTAAAATTTTGTTGAACATTTCACCGTCTTTTACCCACCTCCTAGGAGAATTCACAAATTCACATAAAACCTAATTTTACCACTTCTGTGAGTGGAATTTTGAAAATCAGAGATACGTGGTTAATATCAAGGACTCAAATTTGGTTTAATGAGATGAAAATTATTTTTGGTGAATAGTAACTTTTTAATTTTTTTACCACAGTTAAAAGTAAATAGGGTAATTAAGGTTACAAATGATATTATTATTACCTTAAAACATGTCCTAATTCCATTTTATAAGTGTAATTAGACCATAAAAAACCTTAGGAATAAAATATGACCATTTAGGCCCACATGGATTAGATTAGGACACTTATTATTAATTTATTTAAGGAAGGTTTAAAATAGTTAAAATCAATGTTTAATAAATAAATCATTTTTAATATAGGGTTATACATATGATAAATTAAACTATAAATATTAATTAGAAACCTAAAAATATTTCCTACATAATGGTATTTTATTTATAATTTTTAGACATTAAATAATTTAATTTATTTATGTCACAATGATGATACAGTAATTACCATATTAATGAAATATTGACATAATTGATGTTATAAATAACCAAATAAATGTAATTTGAGACTCTATATGAATTCAACTAATTTTATAGGTTAATATGACATGTTATTATTGATTTAATTAACTTTTTTTGATCTAATAATTCTGTTATTATTTTCACAAAAATCACTTACCAAATATTGTCAAAATTGACAAAATATAGTTTTTAAAGAAAATATTATATTATTAATTGTTATTTTATTCCTAAAAATCTAAGGTTAGGACAAATGACTTAGATAAGGTTATATATATTAATAAAAAACTACTTGGGGTTCTTTTGTCTTGTTATAGTAAGTTTATTAACCTTATAGTGTAAGAAAACAAGAAGACAAGGTAAAAGTAAAATTATTTAACTTAAAGATAAATCTAAATGATATGGTTAAAATAGAAACATAAACTTGTCTAAATTCTATTGGATGAGAGTATTTCAACACATCCCCACATTAGCTTCTAAATAAATTAATTTTGAGCTATTAAAATCCGAATATGACTTTATAATAAAATAATATTTTTAGTTTTTCCAAAGGTGCCCCTCTACTCCCTTATAAAAGGGCACCTACTCCCTCTCTTCCTCACACCACACTGAGACTTAAAAATCGGCCAACCCCAGCCAAATTCTCTTCTCCACTTCCATAGAAACATCCTAGAGGATCTGTTCTTCTTCAAATACCAATTTTAGTGCCCTAAGGGGAGGTCTCAAAGTGGCACTTCAATGAAGAGGTAATGTCCGTTAACGATTATTTCAACTTTATTTCGTAATCCACTTCTTCTTCTTTATTTGTTTAATTATTAAGTAATAACATATGTATCACTAATATAATGATATGTTATTATAAGTATGAAACAACCCTATTTCACCATCTACCCATCTTTCGGAAAATGAAATCACCACGCGTGCGTACGTACTGAATATCGTCTCCACACCGTGGTGTAATCTATTTTCCGCCAACACCTTACATAAATGGGTATAAAGGTGTAAATAAATAACTATATATGGTTATTGTAAAGTGATATTTATTCTGAAATATTATACATACACTTCAATACAATTCCACGATCATGGGAATGATATCATCGCTTGTGCGTACGTACGGACTACCGTCTCCACGACGCGATGAGATTCATTCTCCATGTTAACCATTCATAAATGATTATAAATTATATATAATAAGTAATAATGAAATATATGAAATAATAATGATATAGGATTTATGTGTATATATATGTATGTCATCTACTTAATTTCATTCAATTCAATAATGAAACGAAAATAGCGTTCATGCGTACGTACGGCCTACCGTCTCCATGAACGGTGTATTTCATTCCATTTAATCGATATATCATATATATATGTATATAGTTACTATATATTATGTATAAATCATTTTTTACATTCTGTAATTATGTAAATCAGGATATAAGTTATAATATCAAGAACAACAAGTCCAAACGCGTATGATAAATAAAACAATTTAACCCAAAACTCTACTTCAGCATGGAACTTACAAAAGAACTGGTAATATAAAGTCATAAGTGAACCATATATGATATCATGACAATGAATATTATTTTGTAATAATCCAATGACATTATTTAAATCATTATACAGGAGGTTTGGAAACGTATGAAGCATATCGAACCTATGGTAAGGGATAATTTTTTAAATCTCATTTTTATCCGATATTGCTTATACATAAGTATTTACTGGGGTTATTGTTATCATCCATGAACATGTTTTCTAAAAGTTTTTTTATTTATGTTTAATTTACTTTTTTTCCAATTTTTACTTTTACTACATGGTATGTAAGGAATATTTTTTGTTTACGTTACGAGGTACTTTTTGACTTTTCCGACAAAAGTACGAGAAAAATGTTTTTTTAATGTATACTACAAGAAAGGATTTTTAAGGTTTTATAAAGCCTTATTTTCATGAAGCTTACTCCAAAATATTTCATGACTATTTTCAAAAAAAATCTTTATATTTAAAAATAGCATGACATTTAGTGAAAAGAAAATGATTTTGAAGAAAAAAGGATATTTTCCTTAAGAATTCATTTCAAGTGTTTTATCAAAACCATTTTCCATCTAAAATGATAGTATTTCATATGTGTATGTTTCAAGTATAATTTCTCTATGATTTACATGGTTTCAATTTTCTTATTATGAAATTTTATCCATTTCTTTTATATGGATTATGTGATGATGGGATGATGTTTATGACACCCATTTTATTCGTTGGGTTATTATGAATGATGTATATTTATTTTGTGGACCATGTAAGAATGATTTCATTATGAGATGGGTGAGACCTATATCTCCCTCCAATGAATTGGGTAAAGATTTATATCTCATGAGATAGACATGGCTGGAATAGTAAGTTAATTCAGTTCAGTGTTACAGGACTGAAATGAGGAGTGAAGTAGATTCAGAAAGGGACTTTGTCTACTAATATGGTCTTGGCAGCAATACCATGGATACTATGTAAATAATAACAGGTGCATAATGGTTGCCACAATTACATGTTTCATTCCAATACTATTTTATCATGATTGATGTTCCCTTATTATATATGCCTTACGAACTTCCAAGATTCTTGTTATTTCTCAAGATTTTCATGTTTAGATTTTATGTTCATGTTTTTGCATTCAAATCTTTATGGATTGTTTTATGTTCTCTATGTTTACCCTCACTGGGCATTTGAGCTCACCCCTTTTATGTTTTCTTTTCCCCATGATATAAATAATGGTTTTAGGTAAGAAAAAATATAAGGCCCCAGCCTTAAATTTTACATAATCTTGAGTTATCACAAGATTACACGTTGAGGATCTCTTCAGGTTTAGAGTTTTAGAGAATTAGATTATAAAACATGCCACATTTAAGCAAAGTGGTTACAATAAAAGTTAGTATTCTTTTTTCCCATAAATGGAAACATATTGAAAATAAAACATGAATTCTTTCTTGACACATCCTTGACTCTATCATCTTATCATGTACCTTTCTCGTGACCTGTGAAAAACATTTCAAAAACTTGGGATGAGCATAAAAATCTCAGTAAGGGATACATAAAGAATGAAAACTGTTAGTTTTTCAAACATCAAGTAAACCATGTATACTCTATCAAAGTAATACCTTCACCTTCATGAAGTAGTAAAAACTCTTCACTGAATAAAGTATTATTACTTACCTTTTTCTAACCAAAGGATTACCATAAAACTCATATAAAGAACACATAACATATATATGGGTAACTTGGGACATAAACATACTTAAGTGTAATAACCATACGGTCGACATCCACACATATCACATAATGGAATAGACATACGGCCAATTTCCATACATACTTAATGGAATATCCATACGGCCGACTTCCATACCCAATGAATTGGAGGTTATAACATAACCACCCGTCCTGGTATTCACGGCACCACCCATCATATGGTTTATCATGTAACCACCCGTCAAATGTCCAAGTACCAATATAAAATCATAAAACATAAAACCAATATAAAGTAATGATAACATTTCCACATTTCAATCACAATATATCATTTAAATATATTGACATAATAGAATCCTTTATCAAAACCATTTTCAATACCAAAATACATAAAAGAGTATATGGTATTTATTTTATTTTAAAAACATTAAGGCTTGTTGAGGAAGCCAAAGACCAAATAATACTCGCGGCGGTGGAAAAGGTCATTGTCACTGCGTACGTTAAAAAACATTCCTTTTTGTCGTTTAGTAAAACGCTTCGTAGAAAAAGATTCCTTTTGTATTAAAATAATGTTGTGTATAAAACAAAATATGCCTCAATGAAAGGAGATTGAGACGAAGTCCCTTACCTCGTATCTGACTTGACCCGACCATTATTTAATCTCCTGAATAATAAACTTGAGTTAATCTCTACTTGCTTAAGAACCTTTTTCAAGTTCATTATCCCTTTTATACCATGTTATGAACATCATGTAATCATTTACGTTAATAATGTTCATTTTGTCGGTATTTGGTTAAAAAATAGACTTCTTACACTTACATGTTGTTAATTTGGTCAAAGGTTCGTTATATCCAGAATGATATTAATGATTTGGATAACATATATATCATATATATTCATCATATACCTGTATTTATAATATTACATCACATTTAGAGGAAAGAAATGAAATGCACCGTTCATGGAGACGGTACGCCGTACGTACGCATGAACGCTACATCCATTTCTATTTCGTATTTTATGGAATGGAATCATAATGATATAAGAGTATATTATAATTACAGTATAATAAAATATATAATATCATTAACTTTATCCTTTACACATCCCACATATGGTATTAACGGAATCAAATCACTTTCAGAGGGCGGTAGTCCGCACTTCCTAAAATGGAGATATCGTGTTTACCCACAATGGAAACAATAATGGTATGCCATAAATGAAAAATACAGAATATTAAGGAAAGAATAAAAATATTATATATCATATATAAAAATAGTGACATCATAATGGCCACCTTTTAAGGTGATAAATGAGTATTGAACAATCATCGTTTCGGGAGGCAGAATTTCGCCATCCACGGAAACCGTATGTTCTTTAACCATTTGACGTAGTTGTGTGAGAGTGTAGCTCGAATAAATATTATAAAAACATCCTAGTATATTGAAGATACTGGTGTTGTTACAAAAGAAGTAAATAAAAAGTGTTTAGGGGGTTGGAGAAGCAAAATAAAACAAATGAACATGAGAGAATGAATTACCTTTAAAAGTGTAACTCCTTTTGATTTGAGCCTAAAGGATTCCTTTGAAAGGATTATGCCCAAAGGGAATCCTCTAGGATGAGGATAGGGATGTGGAGAGAGTAAATGGGCAGGGTATGGCTGAGACAAATGCTTGAGGAGTGTGTGAAATGAGGTAGAGGTGGGGGCCTTTTATAAGATGAGAGGAGGGGCACTTTTGGAAATCATGAAACTATTATTTTATTTTCAAAAGTGTTTCGAATTTCTAAGGTCCCACATTGAAAAATTTCGAAGATAAGATGATAAGGCTTCGAAATATTCCCATCCAATAGTTTTTAGACAGGTTTAGGTCTTAGATATTACATTATCATTCCATTTTATTTAAATCGTTAAATAATGAGGTCATCGCTGCATCAACATGATGTCATATATAATTTAATTTATTTAATGTCTACAAATTATAAAAAAACTAATATGATGTAGGAAATCTTTTTATCTTTCTAATGAATATTTATAGTCAAAATGCGGACTTGTATAACCCCATTTAAAAATTGTTTTAGTAAAACAAGTCATGTTTGTGTCATTTTAATTTTAACATTAAATAAAAATATATTATTGTCATTTTCCAACTAAAGTGGCTCCATGGGGTCCCCAAGTTGACCCATGGCTTGTCTTGGTCGGACATGACACATCCAATAAGGGTATGACATGTTTCATGGTGTTTTAAATTTATTATAATATCATTTTTTCCTTAAATTGCACTAATTGCCTCTAATCGCGATTAATGAAAAAAAGTTACTATTCACCAAAAAATTATTTTCATCCCATAGAACCACATTTTACATACTAATGAAAACCATGTATGTAGGATTCTCAAAATTCAATACACATTATTGGTAAACTTTCATTTAACTGAAAAATCAGTTTGCTTGATTACCACTTAGTGGATTCACAATTCATCAAAAATCGGAGTTTTTCAGAAAATTACCAAAAATTCACCCTAAGCTATATTTGATATTCCGAATTCAAAAATGAAGTCTATTTTAAAAAATTCAAAACATATAAGTCACAATAATTAGTTTAATAATTAATTCCTGCTGTCAAAACAAATAGCGTGTTTTTAAGAAACAATATATATCAAAAGATTGATATTTGTTTATGTCGAATTTCAAAGTGAAATTAATTCCAAAGTCCACCATTGAATCAAATGGTAAGAATATTTTATGGTTTCACTTTAAAACCAATTCAGAAGATAATCTAATAATATAAATAAATTATATTAAAAGAGGTTTTGAATTAAAATACAACATTTTTCACTTATTCATAAAAAATGAACTTTATCGGAAGAAAAACAAAAACATACACAAAGTAAATTTTGATGTCCCAATTATAAAGAAGGATTTTATTTGGTCCAAAAGAATGTATAAGAGTTACCAAAACTATATTTAATGATGGTTCACCATCAAAAGGTGATAATTGAACTTTTAGTGAAAAAATTAGGGGATAAATGCCTAAAATTGAATTCTTTCCGTATTTTAATCCTTTATAGTTTATTGGATAAATGTAAAAACATTTAAAAACATATATAATAATATTTTAGTTATTTCTATCCATTCCCACCAATACAATGGCTACGTGTTAACTACCATTTGAAATTATATTATTAGCGTGTAACGTAAGATTTCAAAGAAACTCATTGTTGCATATCAGGCATGCTATCGAACATAAAAACCCCTTCAAAATAAAATTAATATTTAATTAAAAATATTAATAAATATGAATATGTCTTATTCTTTATTTACCTGGGATGTTACAAAAAAAGGGGAAGATCTGTATGGGAGATATTGAAGATCTTTCACCATGATTTGATGATTATATTCCAAGTTTCCAAAGACACTAAACTAATACGGTCCTTGTGTGTCTGTTTTTGTTATGTACTAAGTATTCTGCAAAATTAATGTAATGTCCATGAACATCAAGCTTCGAGTCTCTACAATGGTATTACCAAAGAACATTTTTTTTGTATTTCTGATATTTTGATGTAAATATTTTTGAATATCAAATTATTATATTTATTTACTTTGTATATTTATTTATTAATTTTTATGTACATTATAATTTTTCCCTTCCTTTTTTAAAATCACAAATTTAGAGAATGATAATCCAAACCAAAAAATATGAGTTTAAGAAGAAAAAAGTAAAGGGATGAATAGTTAGAGAATATATCCTTAAGAAAGGTTGGTTTATTTCATTAGGAAAGGAACTCCAAATGATAAAGTAATAATATGATAATTATAGGGTTTCTTTAACCAAAGGGGGAGTTATTCATGTTCCTCTTTAGTCATAAAATAACGGTGAGATAGGGTTTTTAC
This sequence comes from Viscum album, assembly GCA_963277665.1. Lineage (NCBI taxonomy): Eukaryota > Viridiplantae > Streptophyta > Magnoliopsida > Santalales > Viscaceae > Viscum > Viscum album. The sequence goes on along the minus strand of OY728127.1, from coordinate 2,127,982,236 downwards.
GCTATATTTTGATGTATTCCAGTTACAATATTCTTTTCATTAATATATTATTTGCGAATTTTGAAAAGGTGGATATTTTTGAGTCAAATGATCTCTTATGAAATTTATCACTCCATTATGTTTTGGAAATCACAAACATATTTTATTTATAACACTTTTTATTTATAAAAAATTTATATACATTTCAATTCTAATGTTTCCTCTCTATAAGGAAATCTAGAAGCATGTTCTTTATGCATTTTATATTATAATATAAAATTATTTGAATAGTTACTGGAATAAATCATATCATTAATAAAAATAAGAATCCTTCACTATCCCAATTTTGAATCATCATGAAAATAGAAATAGATTTTTCTTTCACAATTTTGAAACTCACCAAAAATTGAACCTGATTTGTCATTCTCAAATATAAAAAAACACGCTTTGGAGTTATTGGACGCCTTGGCTCATCACTAGTTCTGAAAGAGGAAGAAGGAGGGGAAATCCCAAGTCAGTATAATAATCCATATAATGGTATATTTCAATTTTTATGAAAAAAATAATTATCCTCACGGTTAACCCACATAGTTTGAAAACCCATGCACAATCCATGAGAGAGATACAACCACAAAATCCCAGTTTTACATAGTTTCCTAGGAATTCCGCATGATTAGCTTACCCATACTGTAACCGTGAAAAATCCTCTATCCAAGGTTGAAGGGTTACATAGGATGACCCGCATGGTTTTATCGAACCGTTCAAAAGCCATTCAACAAGACCAGAAACTCATTTTCCTCCATTTTATTTCTAAACCACTAGAACACCCCTAGGAAAACACACGAACCTCAGGAGACAATTATATGACCAATATGAACACACACAAAACATACCTTATGAATGGTTATGAATCTTACACAAATTATTTTTGAGTTATAAAATATTGTATACATTTATTCCTTTAAAATTAATATAAATAAATTTATTACTTTAAATAATTTCTGGAGTTCCTCTACCCTCACTTATGAAAAGGGAACCCCCTCTCCTCTCATATTCAGACTAAAAAAATTGATCAACCATGAACTACCAAAATATCTTCCAATAATACATAAACATGATGTATTGGACTTTGTTTGGGTATAAGAAAAACATTATTGGGACTATGGTTTAATGTAATGGTGGTTGTTTAAAGAAGAGGTGTTAGAGGACATACATTGAAGAACTGAGTCTAAGGAAATGGATTTTATCTGAATGTCACTTCTTTGAGGAATATTCTAATTTTACGAACAGAATTTTTATATGGTTTGAATAATTCATTTTTTACATGTAATATCATTAATTTATAATACTTCATGTATTTTATGTAAATTTTCATATTTTTTCATCCCACTGGATTTTAATTGAATTTTCTAATGTTTTAAGGGGTTTCATTACACAATAATAATTCATAGGGTTATGTCACTTCCTAATTTATTTTAACATAACAAGATTATGTGTTACAGAAACTTTTATAGGTTATAATTCCACTTCTTTATTTGGATTTACATTGGATGCACATAATTTACCCATTGATTAACTATCAAAAAAAAATTTAATCATTGAATGGGGTTTATTTGTCATGATCTCATTTTCAATAGACATGTTTTTTCTTGGGATTTTTTTTAATATGGATTAATTTTAACATCATTAATTAATTTAAGCATACTCCTTCATGAAATTTATATGAATTATATAGAAATATATTATTCTTTAATTTGATGAATTTTGATTTTTAATATATCCAAAGTGATAAATGACTTATGTTATAATATCATTTATTTTTAAGATAGATTATGTTCAAGGTTTCATTGGGGGAAATCCTGTTCAAATATTTTTAGGAATAATTACAATTTTCTTCAGCAATGTTTATGAATTGTGAATACATGTTTAATTTCTATTTCCAACCATATTGATTAAAGAAACATCAAGAATTCTTCTTAGTGATATCGGTCTTTTATCTTCTTTAATATCAAGAATCATTCTCTTCCATGTTTATATTTTTTTAAACTCTTTTAAGAATGTTAGTTTATAAATAAGATAAATATGAATGCTATTTTTTATCTATTACCTTCTTTTAAATGTTTTGAAATGGAATTTTTCTTGGGTTTTAAACATTTTTCATTTTGGACATTATTTACAAATCATTAAAAAGACTGAATATTTTGGACATTCATAACAGGAAGGGATTATACGGCCATCATAAAAATTATTTTCATGGAATCATAATTTGTAAATTCTATTTTTATTTTCATGGAAATTTATTTTGAAAACATTTTGTAAACTGTTTTTAAATGATTTTCAATTTAGAAAGGGTATTTTCTTGAAAAATGTTTTAGTAATCTCTGTATCGTATTTCTATTCATTAATGAAAAATATATTGATGTTTTTTATTCTATACTAGCGTTACATTGCAATAATATCATTATGATTAGTTAACTAGATGTATTTTGACTATTTTAAAGATATTTTCGTGGAAATAATTTCATTTCTATGGAAAAATAATGTTATAAAAGAACAATAGATAGTGGTATGTTTAAATGTTTAATCTTATAATTGTTTTTTCATAATATTGTACTTGGAAATATTAATGTATTCTTTATGAGTGGTTCCCTTATAATACTAGGATGGGTATATATATTTTAAATAATGTATGGGTGGATCCATTATAATCTAAGAACATCTGATTATGTTTAAACCATGGTCTGGAGGGTCTTTTATATCCTTCCAATCTATTGGGTAGTGACTAAATTATATATAGTTTAATGTTAATTCTAATAGATGATGGAGTAATGTTTCTCTTTATAGTGTATGGATTTTTAAATATATCAGTTACTTTATTGAGATTCTCAAATTATCTTGTTATTTAATTCCATAATCAATGGTTGATATTCCAAGTTACAAAAATAATTTCATTAATATTCCACAATGTTATAATGTACCCTTACTTAAGGATTATTTTCAAATGGCCCATGATTTATTACATATATGAATCTATTCATATAATAAATCATTATCCCATGTCTCATGACTTATAGCCCACATTTTATGTGTATGAATTATCTTATGTTAATATCATATACTATTATTATGTTATCATACCATTATGTTCACATTATTATCTCTGATGAAATTGAAATAATATTGTATATGTTTAACCTTACTGAGTGTTTCATAATACCCTAGTTATGTTTCCTTTTCCATAGGTTAGGAAAAATGATGTTAAATTATTTTTCTCTAGAAACATTTCATGTGTGAATAATTTTATTGGATATGATGTAAATTTTATTGGAACAATTTTTTTGTATCCAATTTGTTATGTACGTGTGATTAATAATTATATAAAAATACAATCCTAAATGTTCCATTGGTATTTTTGTTATCCCATATATCATTTTATGGAATTAATTTTTAGATGGTTGAAATTGGGTAATGTTTATTGGTATCAAACCATAAATATAATGATTATCATTTAAGAAATTGATACGGGGGTGATAATTTATGAATATTATAATGACAATTTGATATGTAATAGAATATTTTATTAACCCTTTATAAAGGTAAATACTTCATGTGATCCTTTTTGTAGATATTATAAGGTGTAAGGTTGTTCAGGTGATTTATTATATTTAATGATTTATATTTAAAATGTTTTATATATTATGAATCAATTTTAATGCACTAAAATTTATTTTAGAATTCTTGTAATTAATCTTTATGTTTCAAATTAATTCATATATTTTCAAAGGATATTTCATAATTTAGTAATAATTATAAATTCCATTCCTTCTTATTTATAAGAATACATCAAAGAATTTAAATAATTTTAAATTTTTTAGTATAAAAAAAGTATTCCACTCCTAATGTGACGTTATGCTTTCCTATTTAATATATTGTCTAATGGGTATGATTGGATTTATATTGGTGTATAAATGTATTTCATCTTTGAAGGATTATTTAATATAATGTAGAATTTTAAATTTACTTTATAAAGGTAGTCCATTAATTAGATTTTTTAAAAAACTTTTTCTTTTTTATAGGTTACAAAAAGGTATCCCATGAATTTAAAAGGATGTATAATGGTAGGATGGGATTTAATAAGGGTCAATAGGGATTTCCATGGCTTACGTAATGGCTGACTTCAATGTGTCATAAAGGTAAGGAACATTACCTACATATATGATCATACACCAATAGTATATAACTTTATTGGAACCATGTCCATTCTATGAATGAATTGGAGTATGGTATGTGTTTTTTGTCAATCCTCATTGAATTTTTAGAATGTTTTCTACAAAAGTGATCAGACTATTCATGCAGACAATAGTATTGAATGTGGCATCATTTCCTAGTGTTTGCCATAATTTTTGGCCAGAAAATCGGGAAATGGGTGTTTGTGAAATGAATATTTGTGCAAAAGGGTAGGTGTGTTGTAAAAATGTGTGCATATCATGTTTTGGGATCAGATAACCAAAAAATTTCAAAGGCATGGGCTTTGTGAAATGTTGGAGTAGTGTGAGAAAAATATGGATGCACAAAAAATTGTTTTTATACAGAGTAGTGAAGGCATGTTGGTTTTCTCATGAAAATGGTGTTTTGGGACCAGAATGTTAAAAAATGGAAAATGAATGAGGTGCGTTAAAAATCAGAAGATGTGCACGAAAAATCGTTCCTTTGTGAAAAACGATTGCTATAAAAATGAGAGTTTTACGCACCATGGCAGGGACTGTACGTGGGGGTTAGTGATGAATACAAATAAGAGGTGACCCCCTCATTCAATGTGGTGGAAGACTTAGAAAAGATTCGAGTTATGATGTATGTAAAAGGTGCACATAAAGGGGGTTGTGTGTAAAAGTTTAAGTTTCTCAAAAAAGTTAAGACTAGACGTAAAACTAGAGGCTACACGTAAAATTGTAGGTTGCGCGTAAAACTTCAGTGTGCGTGTAAAATTTTTTGTTGAAAAACATATAGAATCTATGCGTAAAATATTAGGATACATGTAAAAGTGAATGATTCAAATAAAGAGATTTTTTGCGCAAAATATTTTCCAAACGAAAGGAAAATATTGCGCGAAAAATTGAGATCTTTCATGAAAATATAGGTGTTTCATGAAATCATTAGTGTAACCTGTTTCTTCGTTCTGAATATCAGGTTCAGTGGTTCAGTTCTTTCATGTGCATCAATTTAGGACTTCGATGCAAGAAGTGTCTCATGATGAACAGATATAAAGACTTCAATGCAAATCTATTGAAGAAACCTTCAAGTCCATAAACTGAGTCTGACTTCTCTCATGGTATTAAGCTATGGGGATTCAAGGGAGGTGATCTATGAGATGTTGTAAGCAATCCCTAGACCTTATTAAAGGCATTATGATTGGCATAGAGTGATTTTGACCAAATCTTGTAATCCTTAAACTAGTTAAGAATTTTGGATATAGGTACGACCAACACACTGTCGGTGTGTGCTACTTGGATGTATCCCTTTGTGGTGAACCATGGAAAAGTGTTGTGTATTCTCCCTACATTCACTTTTTTCAGATTTAACAAGTTCCTACAAATGCGGGAATAAGATCAACCACTTAATAAATAAAAAGTTGACACCCTGATTCATCCCTCCCCTCTCAGGGGGTTCTGAGGTCCTTCAAATATAAACAAGTATACCCTTATAGAGTGCCCCCATTTATTTTATTAGGCACCATTTTGACTAATTTTTCTTCTTCTCCCACCTTGTGATGCTCTTAAATAATTTTTTAATGTAAAGGATTATTTTTAAATAAGAAAAAATGTGGAAATAAATGTTCAAAATCTATGCAATATTAATAGTGTTTTTAAAAAAAAAAAATAAAGAACTCTCACATCAAATATTACTCCTTAATAACTATAGAAATATAATAAAAATTAAAGAGAATTTATTATTATAGGAATATTTATTACTGTTTAATAATATGAATAATTAATTAATATTTAAAATAGAATACTAGAATTATATTCAAATATATAATTTTATTTGATATAGGAATGTTTTATTCATATACTTCTGTTCAATTTATTCGAATCCATGCTCTGGAATATAATTTAATATATATGATGTTTATGCACATAATGTTTCATATTATTATTCTAATTCCAAGTAATAGAATTCATATACATTAATAGATGATGATTACTTGATCATTTTAGTCTTACAGTTGAAATATGAATCTATCCTCTAATATAGTGTTCTTAATTCTATAGGGGATTATTATCACATAATGAAGATAATAATTAATAATCTTGGACATAAGGGATAAATAAATAATGAAAATAATAAATTTATTAGTTTATTATTTTTAATTCATAATAGAAAATGATTAACTATAATATGAATTATTTTTTACATATAACATAATAACATTATTTTTTAAGGAAATTTGTTTATAATCTATTAGGAGTTCGTGATTATATCTTTAGTATAATATTTTATGTTTCCAAATATTTAATAGTTATTATTTAATATGTTGCTTGTATTATCATTCTAATGTATAATGAATAATATTCCTAGAATTGGTAAACAAAATATCAAGATAATGATGAAATTATTAAATGGAATATGAACATAAACATTTATTATTATCATTCCTTGAATAATTATAAAATATGAGAAATTATAAAAAATCATAATTATTGATGTTGTTATATTTTTCATGTTCCGTAAATTGGATTTTATTTAAATAATGTATTTTAAAAAAAAAATATGTAAATTTAAGATTATAATAGAACCACGTATTATATAAAGATAATTATTTGTAGATAAAAACACATATCATTTAAGGGAGAATTTAATTATTTGAGGATAAGTAATTAGTTACCTTGTAGTTAGTGGGTTGGAATGCATTTTTTGTCCCCATTTTTTATACTATTAATAATTATAGCCTTCATGGGATATATTGAAAATTATATTTGGTTGAAATGTTTTTAGGGTAATGGACCGGATTTCTTTGGGTGATATTAATTATTGATTCATATATTTGAAGGATTATTAGATATATGATAAATCGTATCTTAGATGAAAATGGGCTGGATGGATTGAGAAGAGATCTAAGATTTCTCATTGATCCGTGCTTCTATGAAATTGGTGGCTAGACCACTACATGGATGTTTTATATAATTATTAACTGTCTATGGAAGTTTGTTATGTAATACATGGGAAACATTATTTATGGGAGGATATGATGATTCATAGGGTACCATGTATATATTAAAAGATAGTTAAAATAATAAATGTACAAGGATTGATATTGATGATTATAAACGATGATGACATATCAAAATATAGTAATAAAATTATGATATCAAAATAACATGTATTAGAATGTATTAATCGTATAATTGAATGTATAGTATTGTTATTTTATTTTTGGTTGTTAAATAAGTAATAGAGAATATAGATTCTTGTGTTAATATTTTATATAAACATTATAATGATGGTAGTTGGGTGTCTTGTGTGACTGTAGCTTCATATGATTCTGGAGATAAGTAGTTTCTCATAATGTGGATGTCTATTATATATTTTATATTTTTTGATATCATATAATTATCCTCTTATGTTTTTAAGGAATTGGATTATCAGAAGTTATGGGGTTAGTTTCCCTAACATCTATGTTGGGGAGGGGACCGATTGTAGTCTACACCTTCTATAGCAATCTCTCTTTAGATATATAATCTTGTGTGGGAATATATGGGATGCAATGGATTGAGTTACTAATTATGGACTCACATAAGATATGATTTCTCTCTAACAAATAAAATATTATATATGGTTTATAATTAATTGAGGTTATAACAAAAACATCTATCTAGAAATGGTTACTATTGTTTTCAATGAGCTTATTTTTATCGGTTTCAGAGGCCTAAGTCATAATTCATTTACAAGGGTAGAAGGGCCTTCAAGGATTACACTATTTTCGGTATATAGGATCTGTTAGTGATTTTTTTCATGGGGTGTAAGGAGATACAGTAATGTGATTAATGCTTTTCCATTTTAGGGTAATATTATTTACTGGCCTTTTCAGAGATCAATATATGTGGTATTTGAGTATTAGGTTGAAAAATATATTTTAAAGTGGAATTGGGTTAAATGTATTTTTTATAAAAGTTCTGATATGGATGGGTTTAATATGATGCATTATTTAGAGATGATTCCATTGTCAATAGGAAAAATAAGTTTACATAATTTGGTGCTGAATTTTTTTTTTATTTTTTAATCATATTTTATGATTCTTTCTTATTTTTTAGTAGATGTTTCATTGAAGAATATATAAGAAATATAGGTTTCTCTCACCCTATTTATATAATTTCATTTTTAGGTTCATTAGATATTGTTGTAGAATGATCTAATAATTACCTAGAACTGTAGAACCCAATCCAGTGCTAAAAACAATCTGTTAAAAATTATGTATTTGAAACTAATAAATGTGACCCAAACCCATATCATTTCATGATATCAAATGATCAGTAATGATAAATATAGGGATCGATAAAGTAGCATTAGTAAGTGATTTTTTAGAAGGGTATAAAAACATGATCAATGTGAATTAGAAAAACATAATTAATTTAATTCCCAAAAAATCTTGTGAAATAAAACAATATTTATGGAATAATACAAGAGTCATATGTGTTAACAATAACGAACTATGTAAAATATATCTTGTTCCAAGGAACCATTACAAATTATGGAATGAAATGATAAAGTGTTGGAACCTTAGGAAATCATAATTTCATCATGAAAGTTCCTAAAAAAGATATTTTCAATATTATCTTAGGTGTAACATACATCTAGTTAAATCCACTATCTCTTAAGAGTTACTTATATATATATTTTTATTTTATCATTATACATTAAATTCTCTTCAGTTAACTCCTCCACATTACCCCATACATGAGGGTGTTGTATAAGGATCGCCAATTAATATGATCATTCTTTAGATCACCCACAAACATGAGTTGAATCGGGGTCACCCATAACAATCATCATCAGTTTCTAATAATTATAACATAAATAATTTACACATGTATTTCATTTCATCAAATACCTCATACAAATAACGATCATTTCAATCATTGCTTTATTATCTAATGGAAATGGATTCCTAAAAATTTTATTTAAAACATAATAAAAATCCATCTAAAAAATATGTGTATGTATAATTATAAAATGTAGGAATCAAATCATTGGGAAATTATGTATGTCGATCTCGATAACAGATATTTTTTAAATTTCATTTCAACATTTCATTGGAAACATGGAAAATATCTATTTATTTCGATTTCATTAAAAACTAAAAAATATCATGAATATTGCTAAAAATACTTTCATCCAAAATAATAATGTAAACATATAAATTAGGCATCAATTAAAATAATGGTCATGATGGTGGAAAAATTATTCATGTATTAAATGGTTAATAAATGATTCCTTTCAAACATTTTGTAAAAATTCATCAATAACCTATAGGGGTAAAATTATTAAATTTAGTTTTTAAATTACAGAAAATAAAAAATCATATGGTACAAATATTTTTTAAATTATCATTGTATTAAATAAAATATAATTCTTTTATTAATTTTAAAATGCATGGTCATGGATTAAAATGTTCACTGAAAATTAGGAAATAAAGTTTCCTTTTCATTAAAACATGTTACCGATATTTTTAAGTTCTTGAGAGCTAAAAATGAAAAGATATTATAAATAAACATATAAATTACAAGGGTAAAATATTATATTTGGTTTTTAATAGATATATTGAATATAATTTCATTAATACCAGCTCAAATATAAAAAACCCCAATTAAAAATGAGATGCAACATAAACCATTGCCGCATTGATAACTTTTTAATCAATACACCATGAAAAGAATTAACATCAAGTGATTCATTAAATACATTTATTGAAATATATTAATGATATAACATATAAATGGTGTATTATATACAATATATAAACCCAAATAGGTTCATAATAAGAAACATGTCTCAATAAAAGTATATTTATATGAAGAACCCTTACAATGATCATAACTTTTAGTATTTGGTTATTTTAGTGAAGTAATTATGTAAAAAAATTATAGAAAAATAAAACAATTAGAAATATATTATAAAAATTTAGAAGCCTTAAACACATTATTTATTCATAACACTGTCAACAAAGTGTTCAAACAACCCATTGAAATAAAATTGTGTATTAAAACCACCTACCCCAAGTCCTGACCTATCACATATATTCTTTATCATAAAAAAAAAGTAAAACAATTTTAAATAATTACTATATTAAAAACTAATTCCATGCATTTCCCTCATAATATTACTTTTAAATAATTTATTACCATGTCTTATATAGTTACTAAACTAACTAAGTTCATGTCAAACGTTTTGAGGAAAATCAGATCATAATCCCTAAAAAAATTGTAGGTTGAACACAGTTCAAGGGTTCATTTTTTCATCACTTGTATAATTTTAATCATGAAATAATCATAATTTTAATACATTTAATATATTTTTTTGAACCATTAATTAAATATACATATGAAAAATTATTCAAATCACATTATAGTGGTGGTATTCGACTCATACACCTGAGCAATGGTATCATTTCCAATGGATATAATGGAATGAAATTAAGAAATATAATATAGTTTTTGGAATCATAATTAATTTATAAACACAATATATATTCATTTTATACATCATTTTAACCAACCATATGGGAGAGTGGTGAAAATGTAATTCATCACTTTTTGTATATGGTAGTCTACATGTACACACAAATGTATTTTTATATCTAATAGGATGGAAAATGTGAAGAATAAGGTTTGTTAAATTAACATAATAACATCCCAAAATATGAAATTTAATAAATTTATTATTTTTACGTGGTTTTATATTGTTATACAATGGGGCAAGAATAGATAAAACTGAAAACAATATCATAAGAGTTATATAAATTTTTTGATAAGCCACAATTAGTTTACACATTTAATCATAAAGGATGGTCTTTTGATGAAATTAGAATCTCTATGTCATGGGTAGAATTTTTTTATGGTATTTTGGAATATCGTTTTCAACATAAATGTAACATGAATTATTAGTAAGATTATATAGAGGGTAAACTTTTATAAGTGAGTGGGATGCCAATATTATAAATACATGAAATATTATTATATTTTATGTGACTAACTAATGTAAAATGGATCAAAACATCTATAGATTACATGGAACAGAGGATATGGTGCATATAAATTCATTGAATAATATTTATTCATGTTTATGTAGTATTTCAAAACATATCTATTAGTTTTACACACTTGTTAATTCTATTATCTTTAACTATGGTAACAAACGTTTCAAAAAATAAGAGTTATAAATGTATTTTTAAAACATTATTATGAAATTGAAAAGAAAAATTTATGAAATCATAAAAAAATCCCATCATATTAATCTGTTATAGGACATTTGAAGGATTTTCTAATTTTTTAAAAATTATTTATAAACACAAACACAATTAAAAGTGAATTTCATTATTATTAACATATATTTTCTTTAAATATATTTATATAAAATTAAAAATCCAATATCAATAAATTATAAAAAACAAATGCATTAAACATGTCAATAAAATTATTGTAATACCATAAATTCATCTAAAACTTATTAAATGAAATGTTTTAAAAAACATTTAATTTATTTTTCTATAGAATTCCATGCATTGAGTTGGTGTTTTGTAAATGTTCAAAGTAACTATACCAAAACAATAAATTAAATATCATTTAATGTCGTAAATATAATATTTATAATTTAAAAAAAATATAAAAAACATTGCTAACTTCTTCTTATCTATATTATGTCATATTATATATATTAAAACAAAAAGGGTGACATTTTGTTACTATCATTAAATAAAACAATATTGTGGTAATAATTAAATATATATATGAGAAAAAATCAAATTTTAAAATATAGGATGATTATGATTGATATAAAATCAACCAATTAATTAAATTATTTTTTTGGGTTGATTTTAAGACAATATCACATGGTCTAAATGTTGTTTAACTAATCTTAACCATTACTATATGGATGAAAACTTATTATGGTTATTATTTTTTATGGAAAAAATATGTAGACCATTTTAAATGATATAAATATTATAATTCCTAGAATATAATCAAATTTTTTATTTAAATTTTAGAAATTGTGAAAAATATTTTAAATATTAGAATGTGAAACACAACGAAACCTAGTTTTTAGAAAAATACTTGTTTTACGAAAAAATGATTTTATACCAAAATCATGAATTATATAGATTCCATTTTAACTAAGTATATTTTTTAATCAAATGGTACAAATATTAATTTAAAACCAAAATAAAATTAAATAAAAAATTGTAATTAATAATAATTAATGGTTGTTTTTAGACAAATCAATGTTTTTCACTGTTCACCCAAAAAATCCATCTTTTCAGAAAAAAACAAAAATTCACCCTATGATATATCTTACATGATTACATTTAAATTTTTTTCTATTTTATAAAATAATATTCAAAAAATTATTATTAATTTTCATTAATATCTATATAAAAATTTTAATTAAAACCGATTTGGATGAAAATATATTTTGGAAGATAAAATAAAATTATTTTCATTACTTTTTTAAAAAACATTATTAAAAGTATATAAATTCCACTAATTGCATATAGAATATAATTATTTTATTATAATAACTTACTAATACTGTTTAATATAATCTATGAAGATAAAAATATGTCAGGAACATAAATAACATATATTTTACTTTTAAATTTGTTTACCATAATTTTTAACCAATTGACGATCAATGTATTAATGATTATTAATTTTTTAAGGAAAAATTTTTACATATGTTTTTTAATGTCGATAATCCAATTAATACTCATCAATTCAGTATAATGTTATAAATTCCAAATTTAAATACTATTTTCATAGTATATCATTGATTTTCTTACTACATCATTCAAATATGTATGGGAAACATAGGGCCACTAAAAATAGACTCTATCATGGTTTGGGGGGGGGTTTCTTGATTTTATATGTGTGTCTATTCTATTCAATAAATATATATCATAGTAATTTTTTGATTAATATAATATTTTTTCAACCTAAAAATACTAAATTTAATAAAATGTACCCATATTGAATGGTTAATGTGATGCTACACATTATACATATATTGATTTAAATCTCATATAGTTATGAATCCATTTTTCATGGATCAATTTATTTTTTTAATTATAGTAGTGTGTTGATAATTTATATTCTATGGTGTATGATAAATTATATTTTTTAATTTAAAAAATCTTTTTTGATTGTTTATAAATGAACACTTTTCGAAAAAATTATATCGACTATGTTATATTTGGGAAATTGACCATTTTTATGTGCATTTCACTCAGAAAGAGAATTTTATATGTGCTCTCACCATCCAAAACCATTTATTTTTATATTTTCGTTAGATTACATATAAATTTAATATTATCTGATGCTGATTTACAACTTGTTTTTATTTTTCTTGTTTGGCATCTTATTGATGGAATTTCTCTTGTTTTCAAATTATCACTCATGGGAGTATTGTTGGATAAATGATTGTATTGTGTTGTCCTAAAATTATATTCACTGTCCTTTCTATGATTATATGAGATAGATATCCTTGAGTGGTATATCATTGGATGGAAGGTAATTATTACCAGGTCTTTCCCTCTTTATTTAGTTTTTAATTCTCATCCATGATATTTTTGGAGGCATTTGATGTAATGGAAAAAATATTCCTCAAGTCCATCTATTTTCAATTTATCATGTCCTGTGGTATGAAATAAATTTCAAAAATTTATTCAATAATATTTAAATAGTTTCAAAGTTATAAATTATTTTTTATTAAAATTTATTTCTAAAAGTATAATATTAATATCAGAATTTCAATTTTTTTTAAATTAACTCAAAGGAAATTTGGAAACATTTGAATAATTAAAAATTAATTTCCTTATTATTTGTAAACATATTTTATTAAAATTTGTTTAATTTCACGTTTAATCTTACCCTTACCATGATCCAACACCACGTATGAGGGAATAGAAGCCTTTTTAATAGGCCATATTGGGTAAGGATACATGTTATGGGGTTGTACAAATGTAATTTAGATATCAAGATGTTGTATAAAGAGAATTAGAATTTTATAAATAAATTGTAATGTTATAATATTAATTTATGTTCTTGTGTAAAGTTTATTACTATGTTTTATAAGCTACATAAACATAACCAAAATGTTTATAAGGATCTATATAGGTAAAATGTGGTCAGGTACATTTCATATAGGATTTTTTTAACTTCTCTAATGGTCTTTTTTTACACTAGTTAATGTTAAGTCAAATTACCCTAACATGTGACCTTTATCCCATGCTGTGTAAGGGTAGTCATGGTTTACCCTTACTGAGATCCCCCATATCATGTAATGTTTGAATTGTTCCTATTTTCTTATCTCATCTGACCTGTATTATTAAAATTTATCTTAAAGGGAAATAAGTTTCTTAAAAAATAATATCATGGGGAAATCAATGTTCAAAATCTATAAAATATTAATGGTTTTTTTAATGAAATATACATGAAATATTTATGATTAAAGTTTTAAAATCTTACATGGTAAATCAAATATACATTTATTACTATAAATCAATTCATCTGATCAATAGAATTTATTTTCCAATACTAGTAGGTGAATTGAAAACTATTAAATAAAAATTGAAACATGGATCATTGTGTATCCAAAAAAATTACCAGGTGAATATTGATCATGGATGGGAGAAATTAAATTGGATGGTTTGAAGATATTTTTTTTGTTATTCTATTTTTTCCGGAGTTGGTTATTTTATGTTAATTCTTCATTTCCCAAACCTACATGACTAATGATGTGTAAATGTTCTTCCCTTGAGTTGTGAGTTTCTATTTTTCCATATTTAATCAATTATTTCTATGATATTTAGATGTTGATTAAATATGGTATATTTATGTGTTCTAGGATGTGTACGGGATACCTTCTTCCCATCATTCTTTCCCATTTTTAGTGGTTTGTTAAAGCATTATTCCAGGTAATATATCTAAAACAACTCTATAATTTTAATAATAATTTATGGTGATAAAATTTTAGTTATTCATTTTTTAATGTGATATTATTAACAATAAGAGGGTAAAATTATGAAAATTATCAAATATATTGAAAAGTGTAATGATATGAAATAAGTTAATATTTTATCATAAATTATTAAAATCACATATAGTATAATATTACTTTCTAATTTCTAATGGAAAAGATTATAATTAAATGAAATCTCTCATAAAGTATTATTAATTCCTCTCTCTATAAATATAATAATAGTGGAAGACAATTTATTATAACAATTATGATAATTACTATTTGATAATCTGAAAAATTAATAAATAATAAATATTAATAATAAAAAATATATTTGATTCCAATTAAAGGAATGTTATTCTTATAATAATATTCTAATAATTTTCTATTATAGAGGAATTGTAATAACATACATATTATTCTTATTAATATTTCATATACTATAAATCACATGTCAAAATTGATGATATATATTTTATCATAAGAATGGATGATATTGACTAGGATTTTATCCCATTATTCAATTTTAGTAATTATATAGAGGATGATTATTATATGTTATAGAAAATAATATTTGAAAATATAAGAAGAATAAAGAAAAACGAAGAATTATAATATATCATGTGGTATTTTATAATAATTATTTTTTATGGGAATCAAATAAATGTAATGGGAATTATTTTTATCATGTAGTTAATAATCATTATATTATTTTCTTGAAATTATATTATTGTTGTTTTATATACCAAGATGACATGCGTTTTTTGATATTTGATGTTACCTAATGATTTACAGGATTGCGCATCATATACAAGTTATATTATTTATGAAATGAACCCTGAAAAATATTCTTATAATTGATATATAATGAAATTAAAATAATGATGATATAATTTTATGGAAGATAAAATATAAATATATCATTCTTATTCCTTGAATATTTATGACATATAAATTTAATGAAAAATATTAATTATGGGGGATGTTATCTTTTGGTAGCTCCATAATTTGTGTTTCATTTAAATATGATCCTATTTTTTATAAAGTATCTAATTTAATATGTTAATGTAATTGGTAATATTTATTAGGGGTTCATCAAGCCTATTTCATTAAAGAGAGGAATGTATTTTAGGATTTTGAGGCCATATTTTCCTTTATTATTCTATACAGGAATACATGTTTGTTCACTAAATTTTATCCTCTTAATATTTAGATGATTTATGTGACCTATTGATAATTGGGAACAGTTGGAATTTCAATTTATTGATTGGTCAAATTACCCAAGGTAATATTTATGGATGATTCCCATATTGGAGGGATAATTTTCATTACATGTCGTGGTGTTAGGGGTTTCAATGGGGGAGATTGGGTCATTTTAATGATAGATTTTCATTTTAATGTATGATTGGTGTTAAATTGTTGCTTTCATGTCTAGTTAGATGTATTAAATGATTGAACACCAAAGGGTTAACCTAGTTGAGAAGGATGATCACTAGTAGAGGTAATTATGCTTCTTTCATCCATAGGATCTATGGAAGTATGATAGATGGAATTCCATGATATATATATATAGATATTTTTGTTGGATCTCAAGATCACCACCTTTTGATTTGGTTCTCATTGGTGTATTGGGTATCACTAACAATTAGTCACATGTGAGGAGTTATGTATCAGTGATAGGATTTACACCTTGTTGGGTGGAAGGTGGTATATGTTTTGTGGGTCGACTTACAAAAGGAGTTCTGACATACTTCCCTTCATCGACTATAATGGAATTAATGATGCATGGGATTCTATCCCATGAATTAGAAAGAACATATATGTGAGTGTTTGGGATCATGTTCATGGATCCACTATGATTTTACCCAAACCTTTTTCTAGATGGGGAGTATCATGTGATACCTCTTGAGAAGACAATATGCCCATAAATGAAGTATGTTGTTACTTATTTAATGATTCAAATTTCTCTATAGGTATAGAAGAAGGAGAATGTGATTGAGAAGGTTCACACATGAGGAGGTTTATCATGAGAGGGGAACTGAAAGATTATCTCAAGGAGAAGGGTAGTTAATAGCCGATTCGGAGTCCCCTGTCCTTTAATATATAGAAAAAAAGGATTCATTCTCATAAAAATCTCTTCCAAACAAGTAAGGCTATCGTTTATTGTTATTTTATTGGTGTCTTAGGGAAAATGTATTTCATCTGGGTAGTGTGTGGCTATCATTAGGATTAGTCCATAGTGGATTCTCATGTTCTGTTTGGTATAGGTAAATTAGTTTATGGTTATCCTAAAAAATCTCTATAAAGTCTATTTCAGTAGTAGGGACAGTTGGATTATTCTCCATTAATGGAAGGTAGAGTATTAAAAGGACGAACTAAGGATGTTCCTCGTGTTCAGCAACCAAAACATAAGTGTGGTTGTGGAGGTGGAAATCACCATAAGGGTGTAAAATCTTGGAATAGTTAATATCGGGGACTATAGATGGAAGAATAAGGACAAAACATGGTGTAAATAACACAACACAATAAGTTCAGCATATATTACATAAATTATTTACCTTCCTCAATGGATTCTGTAACACAGAAGACTGAGTTCTACCGAACTATAATATATTATTAAAAAGTATTATTATAATGAGATATAACCAATCTATTTTTTTATGGATATGAGTTTTATGATCTAAATTATTAATATATTTGGTTTAAAAAAATATAAGACGAATTCATAGGTTACCAAATTATGAATATGAAAACTTATTGAATATAATGAAAAATATTATTATAGCCATATAGTTATTTTAAATACATAAATAATATTAATTAAAATTGATAAGTTATATTAATTTAATACATAAGTCATATATTCAATTAATATTTTTTTATTTCTATCTAATAGACACAATAAACATAATATAAGAAAAACCCAATTTTATGCCTAAGAATCCTAATTTTTATAAAGGCTATTTTGCAACCTTTTATTGGAGAATCCATATCAAATGGAAATTTTATTACTTTTATAGATATAACATGTAAAAATAAACATTATACATTGCATAAAATCATAAAAAAAATTTAAGGTAAATTTTTGGTATTTTTATTAATGGTTTCATCATTAAATGAATAGTGAAAAATACTGGGTTTTAATTTAAAAATGCTTCTTCATCTATGTTTTTTATAAGGATAGATTATATTTTTCAGCGGTATAATAGTTTAGTTAGATAATATTTTTATTAAATATTCCAATTTCGTTTATTTTAAACAATTTTTCATTGAAATTGAATATAAAATCATAACAATATTTTGGATATTTTTACTTTGAAAACCCACTGTGTTGTCCCGTCAATCAGATTAATATAAAAATATTTTTTCCCACATATGTGATTTTAATTTGTAAAAATGGATTACATATTTTCATTAAGAATAATTTATAATATATAATAAGGTAAAAGTAGTTTTTTTTAAAATATAAATAAAAGTGATTAAAATTAATTACATCGGTTAAGATAAATATTAGTTTAAAAAGCACTAACTACAAAATTTATGCCCAAAAATAACCTAGAAAATTGTTCAAAACCTATTTCATATCAATATTTAGAAATATTGATCAATTTTATTGACCAGGGTCCATTATTTTATCAACTAGAAACATGAAATACATGGATTTAAATTCTCTCTTTAAATATTTAAAACAGTTTCACTCCACCTTCACTATAAAAGGCCACAGCCTCTACCCATTCATCTAACCTATCAATGCTTTTAGATTAAGAAATTATATGTCCAAGTGGACTCCTAAAGTTCCTCCCATATAACTAGAATAGAATCATTGGGATGAAATCCAATTAAGGAATCTGTTTTTCAAAAAGAAAATGGAGTTACCTAATTATGTTGTAACGTCTTCTTTCAAGATCCTTTCAATGATATTCCTTCTTCCACACCTTTATTCACTATATTTCATTATTGTTTCAAACAAACAGTATCCTAAAAATACTATGATGTTTTTATTCTAATTTTTAGACCTAAAATTACACAAACCTCATTTAATTGATATCAATCATACTGTTTCTGTGTATGGATAATTTCTGCCTCACGGAATGAGGATTGTTCCATTTTTGTTTACCACCAACAATGGTGTTAATTGTGATGGATGGTCTATTTATATATTTCATATATTGTATTTATTATACAATTAACCTTATTTATTCCATTTACAACACATATCTCTTTAATTAACTTTTATTGTTAATACGATAATCTCATTTGAGTAAGTGTCGACTACCACCCCATCAATGTCATGTGATCTGATCATAAACCACCACGAATGTTTTAAGGATTGGTATAATGAACATATATTATATATATGATACAATAATGATAATTTATTATATTTATGTGCATATGTTTATTTATACATTTTTCATTTCCATAACATATTTCAATACGAAAAATGATATTGGAAACAACATTCACACACACGTACGACTTATCGTCTCCATGAACCATGTATATCCTTGCATACATCATTATTATATTGATTATTATAATTTACATAAAATTTATATAAAATATATTTATATCATTATTAAAAATCTGTAGTAATTATATATTTATAATAACCAAAGATATAATTAATTTAGACACATGTGAAGAACATTGTGAATATTACCTAAAGTGAATCCTTAAGACAGAATTTCTAACAAGATGGTAATATAAGGTAATAATAAAACAATATATGGTATTATATATATTAATATTGTTATTTAAAATATTTAAAATAAATTTATATTTATAATATTGGAATTTGGAATGAGTAAAATGAGAGTCAAGACCCAATGTAAGGGGATTTCATCTCTCTTTTAATTTCCATGAGATATATGTCATGTACAAATATCTTTTTTTTTGGTGTGGTTTATATACTCCACATGATTTTATTATATTAACATTATAATTAAATTTATGTTTATTCAAATTTTCATACTATTAACCTTCTTTCATGGGGTTTATGTTTCAAAAATTACAGAATCAGTAAAATTGTTTTGTCTCATTTTTTACTTCATTAAAACTCAGGGTATGTTATGAACCTAAACTCTTTTATTTTGAGTTGTATATACTTACATTTCAAACTTATTATCATTAATATCAATATTTTAATGATATTCAAAGCTTCATTTAATTTAATTTTCTTACATAGAGAGTATGATACCATGTCACAACATAATAAGAGTTTATTGGGACAATGTAATCGCTTTTCATGATTAATTATGTTAACAGTCACTTTATATTAATATTATGAACCATCTCTCACGAAAATTCATGGGTTTCATTATTCATTTATTTCAAGATTTCATCATGTGTTAGTAATATTTTTTCACTCTTTGGTACTGATGAAAATGTTTTTATGTCAAATCATACTATCTCCTATGTTGGTCAAGAATCTATTATACTCAAAAACCATATATTTTAAAATGTTATAAAAACTTTATACACATTATACATGAGGATAATTATTAAAGAAAAATGATTTTAAAAACGTTTTATTGTTTTCAAAACATCCTTTATATGTATTGAAAGCTAATTTCAATGAAAATGGTTTTCAAATGGTTTTATTTTTGAAAAAACCAATTTTCAAAGAAGAAAGGATAATTTCCTCATGAAAGGTTTTGGAATGATATTTAAAATATATTTTCTATCTATGATGAAATTTTTTTTATGTTACTCATTCACTTATAGGAAATGATCTAGAGTATA
Source organism: Viscum album (assembly GCA_963277665.1). NCBI lineage: Eukaryota > Viridiplantae > Streptophyta > Magnoliopsida > Santalales > Viscaceae > Viscum > Viscum album. Next base: position 2,127,961,284 of record OY728127.1, on the reverse strand, counting down.
CAGTCATATCCTTTCTATGAATGGGTTTTCATTAATGTCATGGTCTTCATGAAACATCACTCTCTTACACATGTTATATGTTTATGAAATCCATTTGATTTCCACAGGTTTTCATGTTTATGAAACTGGCATCTTTTAACGGGTCATGCATCGATGAAATGGTTATGAAACATATCTACTTCCCCTTGGTTAAGCTGTGATTAAATGATAATGATACCCATCTCATTTCATGGGTTATTATCTGATGTTTATAATAATGATTCCTTTTATTGGTCAATGATATGATGAATGTTTTTTTATTATGTGGAAAATGTATGAATGATTTAATTATTATATCTTTGGGAAAAATATCTCCATCCAATGCATTGGGTAATAATGGATGACTCATGAGTATAAATGTTATGTGTGAACCTAATTAGATGTTCACAATGTTATGTATGAACCTATTTATATGTTCAGAATGATATGAGTGAACCTTAATAAATTCCCACAACTTTATTTATAGACATGGTTTCAAGTCCATATGTTTATGTGTGAACTTTATTACATGTACATAATGTTATGTGCGAACCTGATTACATGTTCATAGTTTTATGCATTGACCTAGTTTCATGTCCATCATATAATTCATGTACCAGATTACAAATTCATAATATTATGCGTGAAATTGATTTCATGTTCATAAGGTTATGCGTGAACATTTTTACATGTTAACAATGTTATACATGGAAATGGTATTATATCCATAAGATTATGTGTGAACCTAATTACATGTTCACAATGTTATGTGTGAACCTAATTAAATGTTCACAATGTTATGCATGGACCTGGTTACATGTCAAGAAGGTGATGATGGGTCCTGATTTCATGTTCTTAAATGAATGAGTGAACAGGTTTCTTCTTATACATGCTCACAATGTTTTAAAAAAATGTTCATCCACATATTCCATGTCATATTCCTATGTTATTATTTTAGGACTTATGATATCAATTCAATTATGATATATGTATTATAAACATCCAGTATTTATTGTGATCTCTATTATGTAGGGTATGATATTTAAATGTTATGATCATGTTCCATACCCTTCTTGTTCATCTTATTCTTACAAATTTATTCTATTTACCCTTAATGAGCATCTATTCCCACCCCTTACTTATGTTTACTTTTTCCAGGATATGAAGAATGGTTTTAGGTAAAAGTACTAAATGTGTAGATCTTTATGGGTGATGTTGACGATCATTAACCGGGATTGATGATTTTTTTCAATGATTCCAGAGACATAAAACTATTATGTTCCTTGGGAATGTACTATTTCAATGTACTAAATATTCATCTAAAATGATGTAATATCATGTTATGTTAAGCCTGGGTCACTATAGATGGTATCAGATTAATGTTTTAGTCAAAAATTAGAATGTAGGATTAGAAAATGTTAGTTAAATCCCTAGGTATATTTATATGTATATTTTGAGGGATGTCTCTAAGGATAATTATAAAGTTGGATTAAAATTTTATAAATGTCTTGGACTTTTGGAAAAGAATATAGTGGGTGGTTTTTTAGAAATACATCATTGTCTTGGTACTACAAGTGGGTGTGGATCGGGCACAGATGTACCTAGGTGTAACAAATCTAATATGAGGTTATATTCCTAACTCAGGGTAATCTGGTACATGACAATGAGACTTGATGAAGACTTGTTTTGACACTCCTAGGGGATATGTTTTGGGAATCCAAAAACACTTCATGAACTATCATGAAGGATTTAAATCGAACATGGTTACAAAATAACCTTGGATAAACCTAGGGTGTAATAGATAAAAGAAGGTGTCATAAATTTGGAATCATATAGTATTATTTTTTAGATTATATGGTTCTTTATTATGGTAATTGTTTCTTACGCAATGGTTTTGGTATTAGTTAATATTTGGAACCTAAAATAACCATGTTAATGGTGACTACGAAGGAAAATAAAACAAATGTCTTCTCGATGATTAAATTTCTATGGGGACTGGAGTACTAATCTTCTTTTCTATAATCTCATAGCTTTCTCAATATATGAGACATAGTGAGTTTCCAAATTAGAACATGATAGATCAAATTTATGTTGATTGATTCATGAGGCATTCTCCACATTCTTTCAGAGGGTCATGTGATCCACTTGTTGATAAGCACTAGATCTATACCACTGAAGTGATATTATATATTCTTATGTATTCAGATCATGGGAAAATTATTCAATCAATTTATTATATGGAAGGTGAAGTAGACAAGTGGTGGAGTTTAATCAATAATATTATCAAGAAATATGAAATTGAATCCATGGTTTGGGATGAGTTCATGAACGTATTCTTCATTGAGTTCCTTCCTTGTGTTATTCATATGAAGATGGAAACGTTGTTCCTTGAGTGGAAATAAAATGATGAGGAATCTATCAGTACCTATGAGGATAAATTATTAGGAAATTCAAGGTATTTTTCGGGTATTATCATTCAACCTAAAAGGAAATTTGATAGGTTCTTTAGTGTATTAAATAAATGTCTCCGAAAGGAATTTTCCATAAGCTGTTATGTTTAGCTATGAATAGTTTTTTCGTTGTGCAATTAATGTTAAAATAGATGTTGGAATTACTTACCAATATCATGGTTTTAAAAAAAATTTAATATTGAGTTAAATGGGGAACCTAAAAACCATAGAGAGAGGAAAATGTTTCATGATCATACTTACGAAAACTATGGGAAAGAGAAATAATGAGAGTGTACAAAAGGAATAAGATGGTGTTTCAAGTCTATAAAGCCTGCCCAATGAGAAAATTAATGTAGAAATAATGAAAAAAGGAAATTAAATGAAATTAGTTTAGAGAAAGTTCAACAAAATGAAAAAAATCACATTTCAGTGTTTTATGTGCCTGGTGTTTAGCAATTATAAGAATCAATGCCCCATTCCAAGGGTTAATATGGATGATAAGACACAATAACCTCTGAGAAAAAAATCAATGTAAAATCATATAAAATAACTATGAATAAGGTGAATAATGAAAATTAGGAAAAAATTATCCACCCTCCCCTTAGTTTGGAAGTTCATGTTTAATTTGGTATAAATAATCTGGATAATAATCATGTCGTTCATCCTTTACTAAACTCACAAGTCATTATATCCCTTTATGTGGATTTTTGAATAATAAAATTTCATTTAATGTTCTATTAGTTCAATAATGAACCCAATTATCAAATACCATGGTTTTTGGAATTAGATAAGATAATATTTATAGAAGAAAAATGTAAAGTATATTTTGGAAGTGTTAAAATGTTACCCATTTATCAAATGATAAAGTTAACATTTTTATGTTTTTTTGAGAATAATGTATCATATTACCACATGAGGGCATATGTATATTGGATAACAATTGGTGTGTTGGTGATAACTGATGACAAATAAGATGGCATATCATGGTCTCAGGATTCGTTATTAATGTTGGAATGAAATGGTAACCTTCAATTTTAGGGAAAGTTGTGAAGTGAATCAATAAAGAAAAAAGGATTAATTTGTTTTGAAATAAAGAATTTATGTATAAAAATTCATAAAAATTTGAAAAAATTACCACGAATCCAAATTGGTTTTCTTATACCATCATTTCTGATGAATCAGAAGGTCGCTTAAGTCATCACGTATTTAGGGATTTTTGGTTGTTAACATTCTCTTGATAGTATAATATATCTCTATCCATTATAACATGATTATAGGATTTCTATTCCATATCCTAGTTTTCACTTCCCCACAATGTTCTAATTTGTTGTAATCTTAGTATGAATTAATTTGGGATACTATTATGGCTCTAACATTCCCTTTTAAAGAGAAATTTTAGTATTCATTTTTAAGATGAGAGTTTCTATGAATGAATCTTGCATGTATCAATCCTTTGAAAACTCAGATGAATTTCGAGGGTGAAGTCAATTTTATGGGGGGTAGAATGTAACACCCTGGGATCATGTGAGTTTTTTTTAACAAATGAATTTAATCCTTTGATATTCTTCACATCATGAAGTACTGAAACTAATATTTCACTGAGTCAAGAATTCCTTTCACAGATAATTATCATAGTGTATATTACACACAATCCATACATAGTATACATTATATATAACATCATGTTTAGAATTAATTACATGCAATATTGACCTTCCTCAATGGAATGCATAACACGCAAGCCCGAGTGCTACCTAAAAATGATATATTATTAAAAATTAATATTTTAATGAGATATACCCAAGCCTTTATGTTGATGAATATTAATTATGTTAAATATATTATTATAATATGTGGTTTACGTAAATAAAATATGAATTCATATGTTACCAATTAATGAATATTAAAACTGATTGAATATAATGAAAAATATTATTATGGTCACAATGCTATTTTAAAAAACTAAAATAAATAAATTAAATTTTTTTTGTGATTTAAATGTAAAAAATAAGTTATATATTAAATATAATATTTTTATATTCATCCAATAGATTCTAAAGACATAATATTAGAACAAACCCAATTCAATGCATAAAAACCTATTTTTTTATAAAGATAGTTTTACTGTCAATTAATGGAAAATATATTTTAAATAAATTTTTTATATAAATAATAGATTAAATATGTCAAAATAAACATTAAATTTTGAATAAAATAATAAGAAATATATTATGATAAATTTATGGTATTTCTATAAAAGGATTCATCTTTTATTAAATAGTTAAAAATAAAGGATATTAATTCAAAAATAATTTTTTCATCTAATTTATTTATAAGGATAATGTATATTATAAATTTTTTTAATATTTTATTTATATAATATTTTTACCAACAATTCTAATTTATGTCATGGGATCCAATCTCAAATTGAAATTGAATATAAAAATATAACAAAATTTTGGATGTTTTTCTTTAAAAACCTCTAGTGCCATCCCGCCAGCAAGATTAATTTTATTTTAATTTCTACCACTTCTGTGATTAGAATTTGAATAAAATTATTCCCTTTTAGAATCAGAATAATTTATATTTTCAAATAAGAAAATATTTTTTTAATATAAATTCTTGTAAAAAATTTTAAACTTAATTACATCAGTTAAGAGAAAAATTAGGTTAATAAAGTACAACACCATACATTTAAGACCCAAAATGACCTAGAAACATGTCCAAAACAAATTTTATTTCTGTATTTCCAACTTATAATAAATTATATATACCTTGTTAAATTATTCAACCCACATTAAACATGAAAAACATGGGTGGAATTCACGTTTCAAATATTTACAAGAGTGACATACCTCTTTGAATTTAAAATTCCCCAACCTCTACCCATTAATCACACCTCTCAAATATTTTATATTATGAAAATTTCTACCCATGTATCCTAAAATATTCTTCCACTCGACCAAAAATCCACCCTTTGTCCAGAAATCCTATCAGAAATTCCTTTTTTCATAATCCAAAAGGAGTCAGCCGATTATGAGATAACGACTTCTCTTAAACTCATTTCAATTATTTTACATATTCAACCCCTCCACTCCATTTATTCCGTTATTTTTTTAAAAAAATTAGTAAATTAAATATACAATGTTTTTTTTATTATATAGTTTTTACCTACTATTACACACACAACCATTTAATGGATATAGAACATCTGGTGTCTGTGTCTAGTGAATTACTGTATTCTGAAATGATGATTGTTCAATTTTCATTTACCACCAATATTGGTTTCCATTATGATAGAAACATGGTTTATATATTTCTTATATTATATTTATTATATATTTAAGATTATTTATTTCTATTAAAACACACAAATCATTCATTTTCATGTGGTGTTAATGTGATAATCTTGTTTGAGGAAGTATGGACTACAACCCCTCAAAGCGATTTGATTCGTTCACAAATGACATGGAATGAATTAAGGATGAGTTTAATGAAATTATATTTTATATATAATATAATATTTATAAAATAATATATATATATATATATACAGATTTCATTTACATACATTCTTTCAATACGATAATTTAAAACAGAAAAAACATTCATGTGTACGTACAACTTACCGTATCCATGAAAGGTGTATTTCATTTCATACTTAATTATTCCATAGATTATTATAATATACATATACAAGATATAAATTATATTTTTATCATTATATACAATCTAGAACTAAGATATAATTATATGATCCAATGATATAAAAAATTAATACACATGCGAATAACAAAGTGAATATTACCTGAAGTGAAACCTTCAAATAGGATTATTAACAAGTGGGTAATATATGGTCATAATAAAACCATGAATTTTTTTATATATAAAAATATTATTATTTAAAATACTTCTATTAAATTTATATTTATTATACAGATGGTTTTAACGGTTATGATGAGAGTCAAGACACAAGGTAAGATGATTTCATCTCACTTTTAATATCGGTGAGATACATGTTATGTTCACCACTCTTCCAATTGGTGTGGTGTATGCTATAGACAATATTTTATTATAGGTTTATTATAATTTAATTTATGGGTTTATAAATTTCTATTTTATGATCCTTATTTCATTAAATTTATGTTTCAAAACATTCCAAATCATTAAAATAGTTTTGCCACATTTTTTCATCTTTGAGACTCATGATTGGTTATACACCTGAACTATTTTTTTGGAGGTGTTTATAATTAAATTTCATATGTATTATCATGAATTTAAATATTTTCATGATATTTAAATCATGATTAATTTAATTTTTATAAATGGATAGTATAATCCCATGTTACCAAGTAATAAGATCTTATTGATACAATCTCATCACTTTTTTAGATTGATTATGTTTATGATTCCATTAATGAAATATTATGATCCATCTATCAGGAAAATACATGTGTTTACTTCTGATATATTGGTTCATGATAACCCCATGTTTTCATACCAAAATACATTCTTTGGTACTTTAGATAACTTTTCTATGTGAAATCATGTCCTTCTCTCTCTTCAGTCGGATATCTATTGTATTCAAAAACCATGTTTTTTAAAATGATTTCAAAAATGATATAAAACAATAGTTTAAGATAATTTTATAGGAAAAAGGATTTTAAAAGTGTTTTATTATATTTAATTCTCTTTTTAATGTCTTAAAATCTATTATAAACAACAATGTATTTCAAAAGGTTCTAATTTATAAAAAAAATTCAAAGAAGAAAGGATATCTTCCTCAAGATATGTTTTTGAGAGATATATCAATATTATTTTCCATTTAAAAAGTAATTATTTTATGTTACTCATGCTATTCGAGTAAATTATCTAATGGTTCCATTTATATCCATTCCATTAGTGGGTTTTTTATAATGTCATTTTCTTTATGAACCCCTTTTCTCTTCTAAATGTTATATGATTATGAAGTATGTTTCTTTTCCACGAGTTTCATGTTTATGAAAACATTTTTTTCATGGGTTGTGATTTGATGAAATTTTTATAAAACCTATATATTTTTTGAAGGTAATGTTGTTATAAAATGTCAATGATACCCATTTCATTTCATTGGATATTATTTTATATCTATAAATCCTTTTTATTTTTACGGTTCATGATATGATGTATTTTTTATTATATTATGGAACAAGTATGAATTATTTTATTATGAGATGGGTGGGACATATCTCTACTTCCAATTCATTGGGTAATGATACATGAATCAAGAGTATAAATGGTATACATGAACCTAATTAATTGTTCACAATGTTATGAATGAACCTAATTATGTGTTCACAATGAAATGAGTAAACATTATTACATGTTTAAAATGTTATGCATGGACCTAGAAGCATGTCTATAATTTTATGCGTGAAAATGATTACATGTTCATAATGTTATGTGTGAACGTGATACATGTTCAAAATGTTATGCATGGACCTAGATTCATTTCTATTAGGTAATGTGTGATCTGGACTACACGTTCATAATGTTTTTCATGGAATTTTATTCATGTCCATAAGGTTACGCATGAACCAGATTAGATGTTCACAATATTTTGAACGGACCTGGTTGCATGTCTACATGTTAATTCAAGAACCTGATTAGATGTTCATAATGTTATGCGCAAACCTGATTAGATGATCAAAACGTTATGCATGGACTTGGTTTCAAGTCCACAAGTTGATGACATGGCCTCAATCCATTTCCTTAACTTAATTAGTTAACATGTTTCTACTTATACACGTTCACAATGTTATAAACCAATGTGCATGCCACAATTACCAGTTCTTGTACCTATATTATGATTTCAAGAATTATTATCTTAATTAACTTTTGATATATGTCTTATAAAATTACAATATATATTATGATCTATAATATGCATGGTATGAAATTAAAATGTTATGATCAAGTTCCATACCATACTTGTTCATCTTATGCATGCACATTTCCATTATTTACAATTATTGTGCATATGATATCTCCCCTTTATTATGTTTCCTTTTTCTATGTAACGAATAAATCTATTATATATAATTACTAAAGGTGTAGATCATTATTGGGGATTTTTATGATCTTTCAATAGGATAGAAGATTTTTTTCCATTTTTATAATGTCACTAAATTATTATGTTCCTCGGAAATATATTTTTATCAATATACAAAATATTCATCTTAAATGAAGTAATATCAATGTATGATATGCCTAGGTCTCTATAACAGAGATAATTCGAGGTACACATACATTATCATGTAAAATTATTTATTCCATGTTTGATTTAGGAGATTAACATACCTTGGTTCACCCTCTCTTTTCTATACTCTCAAACAATATGTATTGAGGCTTCATGTTACTCTGATGTGGACTACACATGTTGGTGGTTATACAATATTATTAGATTTGTGTCAGGGGTGTAGAATAATGATGGGGACACATTAGTCCTGTGAGAACATATTCTTACTTAACATGTAGCCAAATGATTACATCCTCTATATTGAATGACTAAAACATTTTATTGACGTTATCGACTATGTCTATTATAGATTTTTATTCTCAGATGTGGATAAATGATATGCAGTTTTTGATGGTGAACAGATCATTCGAGTAAGAAGTATACATGTGAAACCACTTAAATCAATGATGGATTATTTTAATATAGAAAAAGTGGGGTTCACTATGGAAGAGGCTCCATGGGTTGTCATGAAGCTTTTGGTTGTTTTTTCCAAGGAGTTATTAACACTAATCCCTCATTGTGATGTTGAGATTAGGATAGATCTAAAATCCATTGTCTATAAAATTTCAATAACCCCTCACTAGATGGAGCCATATGAGTTACTAGAGATAAGGATTCAAATAGATGATTTGATGATGAAGGGTTTTGTCTGGATCAGTTTGTCATTATGGTGGTCCTGTAGTTTTGTTCACCCATAAACAAGATTTTAGTCTGTGATTATGTATCAACTACTAGAGGTTTAATCAGGTGATAATCAAGAACCATTACCCCCTTCCAAGTATAGATGATATTATCCACTATATGATTAGAGTTATTTGGATTTCAATGAATAATATTCTATTTGGATGTCACCATATGTGGGTGAAAAGTGAGGATATATTGAACACATCCATTAGATATAGGTATGGGAAATTTGAGTTCGTGTTCATATCATTAAGTGTCATGAATGATCAATGTGTGTTCTTGTGGCTCATGAACTCCATTTTATGTGAATTCCTATATAACTCAATAGTCATTGTTCAATGATGATATATTGATATGATCTAAGTTATAGGAGGACTATGATGATAATCTGAAATATATTGTATAGGTTCTTCAAAGACACTAGCTAATTGGAAGTTTTCCATTGGAAAATTATGGACATAAGAGTTGAACATACATGGGAATGTGGTCCCTCAATAGGGTGTGGTAGTGGACTGATCAGTGGCTTAATTGGTTGTCCCTTCATTAGAACCCACAAATTTGGGGGTGGGGCATAACTTCCTTTGCATAACCGAATATTACCAGAGGTTCATATCGAATTTCAAATGGATTGAGACAATATTGATAGGATTTATTGGGAAGTAGTGGGATTTTATCTAAACTGATTAGTGTCAGATAATGTTTTACTATATGACGGGCAAGTTGGTCATTTATCTAGTTAATCTGTTTCCGGAGGTGGTTGTTTTGTTTGATGTGTTTTGTGGATCTTCTCGTGTATTATTTTGTAGTGACACTGGCCCTGGTAGCTTGGAGATTATGTATAAGTAATTTCATTAGAATATGATATTGGGAATCAAGCTATGAAGGACTAGATAGTCTATTGGTCTTGGAAAACTAGATATATACTTGAATATCTTATTATAATTTTTAAAAAAAAATATAGAATTATTTTATTTTATATTTTTATTATTCCTCACATTTTATCCCTTCACATCAATCATAAAAAAAATTCTATTATCCTTGGGAATGAAATATAAAAGAATGGGTTGGAATCAGATACATATTAAGGGTAATAATAAAATGAATGCTCCGATTAAATAAGTAATATACAACATATAATCTCAAATAACTAAAAAAATTGTATTTAGTCGATAACTTGAGTATAATGTGGAATGAAAAAATGATGATCAAAAAATTCCTTATAAATAATAATATGATCTTTAATACTTAACTGCAAATATTCTATCAAATTGAGTAACCACATGGAAAATAAATAACTAACTTCATAAAGATTGAATCCAAAATTAAAAACATCTAAAACATATCATCAAGTACCTATTCCAAGAAACCTTAATAAATGAGTAAGAAATCAATAATAAATCAATATAATTTGTCTCATGGAACCTTCCCATGCATTGAGGGGAAATAACTAGAAATGCCACTACTTACTAGGTCAAAAGCATTCTTCATATGAAGGGGGTCAAACAAAATCCACATAAATAGTCATATTTAAACTAGAATATGAACTAAAAATAAATTACCTAATTAATAAAAAATATCTCAAATCACCTAGAGTAAAATTAATGTTCTCAATATAGTACTTCCCCCCATAAAACTATTCATAAACTATCAAAATAAATAATAAATATGTTATCATTGGAGTAAATTCTCATTAAAACATAATTTAAATTAATAGATTTTTTCTTATTTAGAAAAATGATTATGAAATATCACATGAATAATTAATTGGTAAAAATTACTATTCATTGTAAATTTCCCATTAATTTAAAAACTAGAAAACTTATAAAATATTGTAAAATTCATTTTCTTAGAAAATAAATTTTCAAAATAATATTTTTTACAATATTAAGAAAAATATTTTCATTAGAATGAAACTTAAAAACAATGAAAATAATCTTAATATAAATGAAAATCATTATGGTGAGTAATGTAAAAACCCCATATTTTACGTGATATCTCTTTTTTCTAAAATAAATTAAATCTCTTCAATATCCTACTTTTCACTAAACACCAAGCTTAAATGAAATCAAAAATATTTTATTGTTATTATTATCACTGATCCTTTAGAATAGAGGGAATGAATGAGATTAACTGAACTATGAAAATATTGTATACACATGTTTATAAAGTGAATTTATTTTTTACCGAATATTTATAAATGAAAATAAAAAACAATTGAACATAAAGGCTGAGTTTTAAAAATAAATTGTTATGCCAACAATGAAATTTTAAATTTAAAAACTTTAATCACTATCAGTGAGAGATATTAATAAAATTAATATGTTATATAATCATTAAATTGTTTTAAAATTCATTCAATATTTTATATTGGAATAAGATAAGAATAAATCCAATTTTATGCAAAACAATTATATTATTCTAAAAGGTATACTTATAGACTTGTAATGGCGTACCTATTTTAAATATAAAATTTGAAAACATTATGGGTTTCACATGAAAAAATAAACATCATTTTTGAAATTAGGATATCAATATCATCTTCTGGTGACTATTTTTAAATTTTTCTGAAAATATTCTTTTTTTTGTGAATAGGGAAAATTGCAGCATTTTAATTCAAAAATAAATTTTGTCTAAATGGTTTATATAGTTAAATTATTTTTTAAATTTATTTTATTGTATAATTAGTTCAATTATATATCATTTATCAAATTTATTTCATTTTAACTAAATTTACAATGAAATTGAATTTAAAAATATTTCAAATGTCTGAACTATTTCACATTAAAAACATGCTTTCCAATCGCGTATGTGGGATTAATTTTAAATATAATTTTTTTGCAATCATGTTAATTGAATTTTTTAAAATGTATTCCATATTTGGAATCCAAAGATATAGATTATATTTTATGTTTTATAACATTTTTAGGTATAAAAAAAATTTCATGGTAAAAAAATTATTTACCACTATATAGGTAAGAAATGAAATGGGTTAATGTTAAAAAGGTAATTGCATAAAGTACCTAGAAATAAAAAATTTAATGGGTGGTAGATTTGTTTTCTGACCATAACAATATTAAAAATAATAATTTTTAGAATAATTCTTGAAAATCAATTCCATCTCAATGCGGTTGGCATTAAATATAAAATAATCTTTATTTTAATCACTTAAACCCACATATACTAAAGAATAAATATCTTTTCATTTCGACTCATAAGCCTCTAAAATCCTAAAATATCATCCCAAATTTATCATCCATACTCTCCGCACATCGTAGTACTGATGGTCTCAGAAAAACACTAAATCCAACGTTTTCAAGGGCCTCCCAAGGAGTTCATATTCATAATTAATTTTTCCAAATCACATACCTTAGTTTATTTTATTCTTCAAATTTCTCCCCACCACCTTCATTCATTAAGAAATAATAATTCCAAAACAATACAAGTAATTTAAATTTATTTTTCTAATATAATATATTATATCCATACCTTTTATTGCCTATACTTATTTAATTAAATGAAATAATTGTCCAAGTTATAGAGATTAACCGTCTTCGTGACTAATTCTTTTTTTTATTTTCCATTACTACCTTCATGGTAGGTCATAAAACTATTATTCTAGATATATAAGATTTTAATAAGTATATTATAACATAATTAATATTATGGAAATTATATATGGAAATAATATTAAATAAAAAATCTGGTTTTTGTGTTCATTAAATAGCCAAATTAAAATACACATATTTTGTTAGTATGATAATAAATGAATCATCCTCATGTGAGAAATAAAAATAATAAATGTAATCATTTAAAATTTTTATGTTCATAAATTTACTTTACATGTACATCCAATCTATGTAAAAATATAGAGAATAAATTTCATGACCTGAAGTAGAAGGATGGAAGATCCATTAGTACATATGAGGAAAATTTTACAATGATGCATGACATTCCTCAGGATTAGTTATCAATTTAGAAAGTAAAATTGATAGATTATTAAGAGGTTTAAAACAATTTAATCGAATTGAAATAGTTATAAGAGACATCATTACCTATGAATAAATTGTTTCATTTGATCTTAACATGAATATGGAAATAAAATTTACCCATCAATCTTATGGCATTGATAATAAAATACAAATGGAATTAAAATAAAATTCCTAAAACTATGGATAAATAAGAATTGTTTTCATTTTTATCAAAGTGTAGGAAGAATCATAAGGGAAATTTTCTCGGATAAACTAGTAAATTTTTTCTATTTTTAATAAAGTACATCATAAAACTGAGGGTCAAATTGATGGGAAAAATTTAGAAAGTGATGTGAATAGAGCGATATATATACTGAATGAACCACCTATACTCTACTGTGTCAAATTTAAGGAGTTTGGGAATTATAAAAATAAATTCCCCAGTTGAAGGGATAATATATTTGATAGGTCCCAAAAACCAATGAAGGTAAATGAAAATTGGATATCATATAAAATCACATTGTAAGAAATAAATCATATTAATTAGGAAATATTTATCCCCTCCCTCATTAGTTGTGAACTTCGAGTCTAATTATTTTTTCTTAAGAACCATTAAAATCTTATTTTTAATCCTTTACTATAATTTCATTTGATTAAATCTCTCTATATGAATTATGTAATTATATAAAATTTAAGTATATTTTTACTCTAGTTTTTTTGTAAGTGATTGAAATTGTTTTCTAAATGTTACTGAAAATCATGAAATGTGAATGATGTAATATTATTAATGAAAATATGTTTAGAGGAAAGATAACACTTAATATTTGCATGAGCAGTAGATGATAAGGAGATAAAGATATATTTGTTTGTGGTAAAATGAATGGGATGGTTTCTAATATGCTAGAAAGGTGGTTTATGGATTTATTTTATATATTTTTTGGATTTATGGTATTATGAATTAGTGATGTTTTTAAATCATTCAGGTTTTTACTTATTTTTTATGGTAATTCATATAATTACCATGTTATAAGTTAATAAATTATAATTATATTCACAAGATTCGTTTTTAAAAATTAAGAAAAACATCATGTTTCTTGGGGATTAATGATAAAGTTATTTTTGAAATATAGTAACCTTCTTTTGAATGTTTTTGATTTTAATCTTTTTTTATGGTTTATATGTGTATACATTTATTGTACGGTTTATTTTAATCATTTTATGAGGTTTAATACATAACTTTATTACTTAACCATATGAATTTTTATGTGTATTGAACAACCTCTGCTAACTATTTTTGTTATGATGATAACGAGAATTAGAAGGATTGACTTTCCCTCCCATTATAGATATTATGATTGACCAGTTCTGCCAGAAATACAAATTCATAAACATTCATTATAGTAATAATTTATGTAAAAATTGATCATGGTGAATCTAAATAGTGATATCGTACTTATGAGATGGAATCAAGTAAGAATATCTTCCCAAATTATTTTTTAAATGAAATGATTTCCTATTATCATCATTTATATAGATATCATAAACATTCTTAGACCTATTTGGTCGAAGGTTTTTTGGTCATTAATAGTATAATTACCATGTTCTCTTCCAATATACATCAATACTTTATTGTAATATTTTTAATCAACTACAATTTTTTCACATTTCAATAATGTTTTCCTAACCAGAATCCTAGTTATGAGGTGATATTCTTCTCTTGCATTCCTTCTTTTTAAGAGGAAGTTTATTGATCCTTTTTTCAATGAGTGTTTCAAAAAGAGGAATTTTTTGAAGAACGATATTTTCTTTTCCTATAGAAATTTTAAATTTCAATGATGTAATTTTGAGAAATTATTAATCGTATCGAAATGGTAGCTTATCGATTTGGGTTCCATTGAATCTCTCTCAAGTTATTATCAGTTCCATGTATCTCACATGTGTAAGAACATACATGATCCTTCACAAATACTAATAAAAGAGGACATACCACTTTTAAAAGATCATTTATATAATGAAAAACCAATAGATATTTTAGATCATATAGATAATGTTCTATTAAACAATACATCCCACATGGTTATAGTTTTATGGAAAACCACCAATTTGAGAAATCTACATGGGAACCTAGGTCTGGGAAGAGGTGTAGGTATCCTAATATCATTATGTGAGAGTAATTAATTTAAATATAGAAATTATTATTTTTGTTTTATAATGTAAAATATTATGATTTTCTAATTGGAATATTTTCAAAAATACAAATTTAAACTCTTCGATTGCATAATTTAAAAAAACATTGTGCTTAAAAGAACTCCAATATATTGAATTGTGATAGTTATCACCATTCCATTTGAATAGATAAAATGAATTTGAATAGATAATATATGACAATAATGATTAAATATGTTTATAAAATGACTTCACTAGTTACCAAATAATTATAAATGTAAATAAAAACCAATGGAACAAAAAGGATCTGTTTTTTTTAACAAAAAACCTATTTTTATTCCCGAAATGGAATTTTATATTAATAAATTTCATTTCTCTCTATTATTGAGAGATATTAATGAAATTAATATGATATATATTCATTAAAATGTTCTTAAATTCATTAAATATTTTTTATAGGCTTTAGATAGGAATAAATCCAATTTTAATTAAAAAATGATATATTTTTATAAAAGGAAATTTTGTCTCCCTTTAATAGAACATCTATTTTAAAAATATATTTTGAATATTTTATGATTTTCCTAGGGAAAAATAATATTAATATTTGAATTTGAGCTATAAAATTTAACATAGGGTTATTTTTTGTTATTTTTTGGATAAGTATTATTTTTCGTTTAAAAGTGGAAAATATATCATTTTAATTGAGTTCTTCTTTTTTCTCTAGATTATTTTTATTGATAAATAACTTTTCAAATTTATTTTAATGTTTAATTAATTCAAATATATATTTAAAACCAAATATAATTCAATGGAATCAATTTCACATTGATATTTGATATAAAAACATTTTAAACTTTTGAACTTTTCACTACAAAAATCATCTTCCCATTACTTCTGTGGGATTAATTTTAAATTTGTTTTAACCAATTATATTATTTTAATTTAGTAAAATTTATTCTGTATTTTGGAATGATAATTTACAAATTATTTGGTATGTTAAATATCTATTTTAGTCATTAGAAATATACCATGGTAAAAAAATTATTTATCATGGTATGGGTAGAAAATTAAACGGGTTAAAGTTAAAAAGGTAAAGGCATTAAATACCTAAAAATACAGCAAATAATGGCATTTGAGGTACTTATAGAACCTAAAAATCCAATAAAATTTTAATTTCATTCGATATTCATGGATATTTATTCCACCTCAATGTGGATGGCTTTAAATATAAAATAATTGTTATTTTAATCACTTTAACCCACCTATCCCCAAGTAGAAATAGCACTCCTCAATAATAAATTTCAACGAAAAAGCATTAAAACTAATAAAATTTCTAACCATACCTCTTCTCATTACTATACATATGTCATGGTGCTTCTATTCTCACCAAAATACCAAATCTATGTTCTTCAAGGATCTCTCAAGGAGAGGGTTTTCAAGATGCAATTTTCTCAAAAAAAACCTGTCTTAATTTCTTTTGTTCTTCTATGTCCTCCAAAACACAGTCATCCATCATGATATAATAATTAAATAATCCTATAAATAATATAATTTAATGTTCGTTATGAAATATCTTATATCCATCCACTTTGTCATCACAAATTATTCAATTGAATGAAAGCGTTGTCCGTGTTATCAGGATTAACTATCTATGTGGATAATGATTATTTTTATTTTACATTACTGCCTTCTTCAATGGTCAAAAAACTCTTATTCTGGCTCAATAAAATTTTAATTACCATATTATAAACATATTATTTTTATATAACTAATATAATTATATAATATTAATGAAAACAAAACTAATTCCCAATTGTTGAAAAACCCTGTAAAATTAAACTATTAATTTATCATTAAAATTTTCAAAAATGAACCATCCTTATGTGGGAAATAGAAAAGATAAATGGGGCCATTTAAAATTAGGTAATTTTATTAATAAGATTTTATTTTATTTTTATACATTTACATTAATTTGACAAGAAAATCAATAATTATATTCAAGTGAACCGATCATGAAACCCTGAAACAAAATCACCAAAAACCATGAAAGTAATGAAATATTTTTTATCAATTGGCCATAATATCTTATAAAACCATAACATAAGGTGTCATAAAATTTAATATAGTTTTTTTAAGACTTAATAATATCATTTAACCCTTTTTACACGAATTTATAGTTTGTAAAACAAAAAGTAACCATGAGGTAATGGCTTCTCATCTCACTATTTTCTTCTATGTGAAATATTATTTATTTTCCACATATTTATTATGTGTGGTGTATATACTTACATTTGTTATATAATGTCATTAATCTCATTGTATTAGTATCTTAAAATTTCTCATTTAAAAATTATTACTTTTATGAGGCATATGATTAGACTCATTATAATGTTGTAAGAGAAATATTAGCACAATTTCCAAATATTTGGTTGACCTTCTACTTCATTTATTATGTCAATATATGATTATTTTTGGGATGAATTTTTTATTATATTATGTTTTATTTCTAATTTTTTTATTTTTATTTTTTGATAATAAACATAATCTATTTAAAACTGTGAGTTTTTTTAATAAAAGATTTATTTCTACAATGATAATTTAAATTTAATCAAACAAATTTGTAAATAAATGTTAAATTATTATAATGAATTTTTATGTACATAAGTTTTGATTAAATAGTAATTTTTAAAACATGGTATTATTTATGAAATTTGAAATTAATATTATTAAATATAAATAATTAAAATAATAAAACATTTTATATATTTATATATAAAAGTTTTAATTTTAGTATTTGAAAAAAAATTATTCCTATTTGTAAAAAATTGAAAAAAATATTTTTATTCTAAGGATTAAAGAATAATATATTTATCATTCAACAATTATAAAATTGAGATGAAATTAATGTTGTTTTTATATTCAATTTTTTTTAAATAATATTTTATTTGATTAATTTTATAACATGTTAAAATTTTATGGAAAAAACTAACCTTTTATGTTCTAATAAAACTATACATATTTTAAAAAAATTAATAAATGAAATAATATATAATATGTATATATGGATTTATGTAATTTGAATATTATTAAACAATATGTATATAAAATAAGGTAATCATATTTTAATGAATTAATATACTTTGTAAGATAGTAATTACGAAGAGTTTATAATAATAATTTTATATTAATTAGAATTAATATATATATAAATAATAAAATAAATGATTTATAATTTGACTTAAATTTAACATTTTTGAAACACACATATATATATATATATGATTAATCATTTAAATTATAAAATTAATGAATTATATTAAAATTATAAATTATCATGTTTTAAAATTAAAAGGAAACAATATGATATATAAATACAATAAAATGAGATAGATAAATAAAATGATTTTGAAAACTTGTATCATAAAAAATGAAAATATTAAAAAAAATCATGTAGGGAGGTCGAGTTTCTATGTGGTCTGTGAAAGGGATGTGTCTTGATGAAAAATCGGGGGAGGTCATGCCTAAGGATTCACAGTTTCATTTTGGGTTGAAAGGCGATCGAGGGAGGGGTCACAGAGCAGCTGAGTGTAGGAGGCATTGGGGTCACACTATGAAGGGTCAAGGCCCAGTCGAGCAGGGCATATTGCAGTTGTCGGTCAGGAGGTCGGGAATGATTCTATGTTTCCACTGGGGTTTATCTTTAGTGAAGTATGATCTAAGAGACGCCGGGTCCCATACCACGGTCTAGGGTTTAAACTAGATCTAGTTTTCACATTTCATCATCAACTGTAGGATATTGATATTTGATTCTTATTTAACCTACCATGATAGGTTTCCTTATTTTTTATTATGTGTTTTTGTCTGATTTCAGTTTCAGTTCTCCTGATATTTGATCAATGTGTTATATAAAAACATTGTTTATTATTTTTTGAATTTCCTGATCTAATGAATACTGAAAAATTTTCATTGTCCCATGTATTTTTTTATTCGATACATTTTCAAAAATTATATATTGTACTTTCTTTGTTTGAGTGGTTATTTTATTTTGAATCTATCCAACTTTATATGCTGATTGATTTCTTAGAAGGAATCCAGTTTACCCATTATTTTAATATAAATTTTTTATATTTTATTCTTTTTTAATGTGCTAGCTATGTCAATGTAAAATGTCCTATTATTTCCCACTTTTTGGCTGCATAGAACAAACTCTTCTTGCTTTGAAAGCAGCATTTGTGTGTTTACACACAAAAAAATTTAGTTATAAAAGACTTTCTTTTGTGTGTGAATGAAAGAGGAAAAAAAAATTTGAGTGTATGTTTGGATCCCCTTCCTCTCCAACCATAGCGCAAATGAATTTTCATCATAATCTTTCTAGAGGGTGCTTAAATGCATGTCCAAAGACAAGAATTTATGCTACACTTTCTTTCTATAATTTAAGTAAAGGATTTCATTTTATTAAATTATGATCTAATATTATGATTCTAAGGGTCTCTATTTGTTAAACAAATTATATTTATTTTAATATGTTTATATATATATATGTGAAGTTATTTTTTAGAATACATAAAGTAAGGGGTAATTTTTTAATGATTTATCTTGTGTTTTGAGAATACTATATAAGAGATATATTGATTTTATTTCATTAACTTTATTTTGGTGTTTTAGTTCTTCTTCAAACAATTTATTTTTATTTTATTTCAAGAATGTTTAATTTATTTTTCAAATGATGTATATATTTTAAAAACCACATGTTTAATTTGAAATTATTTTCTTTTAGAGTTTTTATTTTATATGATGGATTTCTCTAATTAAAATTAATATGAATGAACCTTTTGATGTCTATGTTCATATGGGGACTTATATTCTTTTCAATCTCTCATCAATATTATAATTCTAAATGAATGTACATATTTTTTAAATTATGAAAGTTGATGTTAAACTTCTAAGCATATGTACAAATATTTTTATAAGTAATACTATAGCTGTAATTATTTTAAACTTATGTTTTTTAGATAAAATTTTAATTGTATATATATATCGAAGAATTTTTGAATTAGTGCAGGATTTGGAAGCTCGAACATATCATGTATAGATATTAGGTTAAAATTTATATCAAGAATATACAGAATATCTTAAATGAAATTTACTCATGGATGAAATGATTATTGGGGTATTATAATCTTTTTTTTATCAACTCATTACAAAAACAATTTGCATAACTGTTAATATTTTAAACAAAAATTATAGATGGCACAAATGAAAATAATAATTTCCATGTGCTTGTATTATATCGAAATACATTAAACGTAAAATACATTCATTTTTAAATTCAAATTATAAATATTTTTTTGAAATTATTAATATCACGGATATCATAGGAAGTGTATTGATTTAAATGATTCATTTATAATTTTATGTGACAATGTTAATTATTTATTACGATCAATTATGGTAAAATTTAAATCGTAACAAAAGGATAGAATATGCGGAGACATTATGCAAGGTTTTTGATAGGGTTTTTGTAGTAACGAAACTCACAAGTTTTATGAAATTTCACATAAATACTTCTATATTTTGTAATGTGTAATTATATGCATCATTATGTTTTCAATGTTAAAAACTCTAGTGAAAATATATACATAATTGAAGAAAGCTTAAAAAAATTTCAAAAAATCCGGTGCTTGATCGATGTAAATATGAGAGTTCATTGGGGAGTGAACTCATCCATTGCTATATGGGTAGGCCCAGACAACCTTCAACAATTCATGTTTCCTGAAAATAGT
Organism: Viscum album; assembly: GCA_963277665.1. Taxonomy (NCBI): domain Eukaryota; kingdom Viridiplantae; phylum Streptophyta; class Magnoliopsida; order Santalales; family Viscaceae; genus Viscum; species Viscum album. Next base: position 2,127,939,938 of record OY728127.1, on the reverse strand, counting down.
TATTTTTTTCATAATCTTGCATATTATTTTCAAAAACAATGTATTATGTCTAAATCAATTTTTAACATAAGTATTTTATAAAATGACATAGTATTTTAAGCTTCCTGGAATTTCAAATAGTATTTAAAAAACTGTAGATCGTTATATATTTTTTAAATAATTTTGAAGAATATTTTAAAAAGGATTTATTGAAGGTTTTTAAAACCCTTAATGGGCATATATAATTATTAAAACTTGTTTTAATTACATTTCAGAGGTCACATTGAAATCCAATGTTTGAGGTCATTGATTTTCTCATGCTACGAAGTGATGTTTTCCTTTAACTTTGTTTAATTTTGTGGAAACTATGATATTTTTATTATGTTTTTATCTATTATTTGGAAACTAGACCAGTAAAAGGTCATATACTACGTGATTTTGAAGGTTGGGTCCTTATATTTGCTATCATAAAAATGTTCTAGACAACATTGGAGATTATATGTTTTCATCTAAGTGGTATAGTTTAGAAGTCTAGTAGTCCAGGTTTTTATAATTCAGAAGATACAAATTCAGAATTTTTATAGTATGACAAAAGAATTACAAGGGTACAATTCATATAAAGGGTGGGAGAATGTTACACCCCATGATTTTTTTTAAAAATATTTATTCATACATTGCCAATTTTCATTTAATCACACAAATTTAAAAATAAATGTGAAATTATTATAATGAAAATTTATGTACATAAGTTTTGATAAAATACATCTTTTGAAAACATGGTATTATTTTTAAAATATGAAATTATTATTAATAAATATATATAAATAATACCATATAACCTTTTTTTATATAAAAAAATGTTTTATTTTTAGTTTTGAGAAATACTCTTATTAATTGGAAAAAAAGAAAACTTTATTTGTATATTAAAGACTAGAGAATACAATATTTAGTATATAATATTAATAATATTTAAAAGAAAATAATTATTTTTTTATAAAAATAGTTTCATTTAAAATAATATTTTATTTAATTATTTATAAAACATTATAAAATTTTATGAAAAAAAACTAAAATTTTTGGTTCTAATAAAACTATACATATTAATAAAAAATTAATAAATAAAATAATAAATAATATATATTTATATGTAAATTGAATATTATTAAAAACTTTGTATACAAAATAAGGTAGTCATATTTTAACAAATTAAAATATTATGTTAGATAATAATTACAATTAATTTATAATTATAATTTTTTTATTAATAGGGTTTAATATATATATATATATAATAAAAGAAATGATTTATAATTTAAATTAAATTTAACATTTAAAAAACATATATATATATATATATGTAATTTTTTAATTTTTAAAATTAATAAAGTATATTAATTGTATTAACAACCATATTATAAAATTATAGGAAACAATATGATATACAAATACAATAAAATGCGATAGATAAATAAAATGAAATTAAAAACATGTTTCTTAAAAAAAGAAAATCATTAAAAATTAAATCATGTAGGGAGGTCGGGTTTTTTGTGGTCCGTGAAATTGTAATGTCTTGATGAAAAACAGGGGGACGTCGTGCCTAGGCATTCACAGTTTTATTTTGGGATGAATGGTGACTGAGGTAGGGGTCGTGAAGTAGGTGTCGGGGTCATGCTACAAAGAGTCGAGGTGCAGTTGAGCAGGCCATGTCTTGGTCGAAGAGAATAAGGCAGGGGTTGAGTCGGGGTTTCCACAGGGGTTTGTGTTTGGTGAAGGATGATTTGAGAGACATCGAGTCCGAAACAACGGTCTATGGTTTGAACCAGATATAGGTTTTGCATTTTTTTCGTCAATGGTCGGATATAGCTATCCGATTTTTCTTCAACCTACCAAGGAAGGTTTCCTTCTTTTCTATTACATTTTTTTTATGATTTTAGTTTTGGATATCATGAGATTTTATCAAACTGTTAAATAAAAACATTGTTTTCTATAGTTTGAAATTTCTTGATCCGATGTATACTGAATCATTTTTCCAAAGTATTTTTTTATCTGATTCATTTTAAAATAATCTCTCTCCAATTTTATTTGTTTGATTGGTTATTTTATTTAGAATATATCAAAATTTATTTACTAATTGAATTCATCATTGAATCCGGTTTACGAATTATTTGAATAAAAAATTTGTATATTTTATTCTGTTTTTTATGATTTGGTTGTGTAAATGTTAAATATCATTTTATTTCCAACTTGTGGGATGAAAAGAAGAAACTCAACTTATTTTGCAAGCTGCATTTTTGTGTTTACACAAAATTTATCTTTGGTTATAAAAAATTGCTTTTGTGTGCGAATAAAAGAGTGAAACCCCATGTTTTCGTTTGTATGGAACCACTGTCTCTCAAACAATGGTGGAAATCAATTTTCAACTTATTCTTTCTAGAGGGTGTTTAAATTCATGTCTGGATCCAAGAAGTTCTTCTTGACTTTCTTGATGCAATTTATGTACAAGATTTTATTTTCTAAAATAATTATTTACTTTTATGAAGCTAATGGTATATTTTTATTAAACAAATTATATTTCTTTTAAGATGTTCATATGTATAAATGAAATTAATTTTCAGAACATATACAGGTAGGGGTAAAGTTTTATGATTTATGTAGGGTTTTGAGAATATTCTATAAGGGATATATTTGATTTTATATATTGGACTTATTTTTTCTATTTTAGTTCTACTTCAAAAAAATTATTATTATTTTATTAGACGAAATTTTAGTTTATTTTTCAAATGATTTTTATATATAAAAACCACAACATTAATTTGAAATTATTTTGTAATAGATTTTTTATTTTTTATGAGGGTTTTCTCTAATTAAAATTTATACAAATAAACCCTTTCATGTCTAAGTTCATATGTGAACTTATATTCTTTCACAATATCTCATAAATATTATAATTCAAAATGAATGTTTTTCTTTTTAAAATTATGAAAGGAAATGTTAGACTTCCAGGAATATGTACAAATATTTTGTTAAGTACTACTGGACCTTTATGTATTTCAATCATATATTTATTACATCAAATTTTATGTCTATATATATATATCAATTTTTTTTTGAATTTGAACATGATTTGGATTAGCAAAAAATTCATGTATCAAAATAAGGATAAAATAAACATCAACATATTATACTTTAGTAAATAAAGCTTAGAACAATTTCATAAAATCTGGTTTTTGATCATTGTAAATATGGAAGGTAATTGGGGAGTAAACCCATCCTTTACTAAGTCGGTAGGCCCTATCATCCTTCAACGATTCACGATTCCTCATAATAGTTATTTTTTAGAAGATTGCATAATATTGTCATAAAAACACTGGATTCTATTTAAATCAATTTTGAACATTAGTATTTTATAAAATGACTTAGTATTTTAAGCCGTAAAAAATTTCAAATAGTCTTTAAAAAAGGGTATTTATTTATATATTTATTAAATATTTTCAAATAATATTTTAAAAAGGATTTATCAAATGTTTTTAAAACCCTTAATAGGCATATTTAATGCTCATACCTTGTTTTAATTACTTTTCACTGGTCACTTTGTGTCCAATGTTTTACTTTATCGATTTTTGAGTGCGCAGAAGTGATGCTTCGATCTTAGTTTGTTTCATTATGTGGAAACTCTAATTTTTTTACTCTGTATTTATTCTCGAGAACCTAGATAGGCAAAGGTTCCTCTGATATGTAATGTTTAATGATATTTCCTTATAATTTGTATAAAAGGAATAGTCTAGACAACATTTAATATTCGATGTTTCCATCTAAGTGGTATAGTTTAGAAGTCTAGTAGTCTAGGTTTTATTAATTCTAAAGACCTAAATTTAGAATTGTTTTATTCTATAGCAAGAATTGTGAGGGAAAATTTTATTTAAGGGGGATAGAATGTAACAACCTGAGTTTTTTTAATAAAATATTTTTTTAGACAATGCTAATAAAAAATTAATCAATCAAATTTGTAAATAAATGGTAAATTATTATATTAAAAATTTATGTACATGTTTTTTGATTAAATTATAATTTTCAAAAGATGGAATTTATTCAAAAAAATAAAATTACTATTAATAAATATATATAATTAAAAAATGAATCATTTTAATATATATATAAAAAAGTTTTTAAATTTTAGTTTTGAGATATACTGTTTTCAATTTGAAAATAACTGAAAAAATTATTTGAATTTTAATGGTTAAACAATACAATATTTAGTATTTAATAATAATAAAATTTAAAAGTAATTAATGTTGTTTTTATAATAAAATTATAATTTAAATAAAAAAATTTTGGATTATTTTTATACCATGTTCAACTTTTATGAAAAAAAACTAATCATGTAGGTTTTAATAAACCTATATATATTTATAAAAAATGAATAAATAGAATGATATATAATATTTATATATGTATATATGTAATGTGAATATTATTAAAAAATATGTATATAAAAAAAGATAACTATATTTTAAAGAATTAATATACTAAGTAACCTAATAATTACAAAGCTTTTATAATAAGAATTTTATATTAATAAGATTTAAAATATATATATTTATATATATTAAAAGAAATGATTTATAATTTGACTGAAATTTTACATTTATGAAAAATATATATAAATATATATATATAAGTAATATATTTAATTATAAAATTAATTAATTATATAAAAAGTATTTATTATCATGTTATAAAATTAAAACGAAACGATATGATAGATAAATACAATAAAATAAGATAGATGAATAAAACTAAATTGAATACTTTTTCCTTAAAAAATCAAAAAGATTAAAAAATGAATAAATCATGTAAGGAGGTCGGGTTTTGTATGTGGTTCGTGAAAGCATAGTCTCTTGATGCAAAAAACGGGAAGGTCTTACATTAGGTTTCATGGTTTTGTTTTTGGATGAAAGGAGATCGAGGGAGGGGTCATAGAGTAGCTGAGCACGAGAGTCATTTGGGTCACACTACAAAGAGTCGAGTCCTAGTCGAGTAGGGAATGTTGTGGTTGTAGATCAAGAGGCGAGGACTGAGTTGAGGTTACCATATGGGTTTGTCTTTGGTGAAGTATGATCCGAGTGATGTCGGGTCCCAAAATGCAGTCTTGGGTTTGAACTGGATGAAGGTTGATCTTTTCTTCATCTATGGTAGGATATTGCTATCTGATTATTCATCAACCTACCAAGGTAGGTTTCTTGAATTTCTATTAGGTGTTATCATATTTCAGTATCAAATCTCATGAAATTTTTGCAAAGTGTTAAATCAAAACATTCTTTTCTATTGTATGAATTTTATGATCTGATGTATACTACAAAATTTTCATTTTCCCAAGTGTTTTTTGATCTGATTGATTGTCGAATCTTATAGATCCTATTTACATTGTTTGTGTGGTTATTTTAGTTTGAATCGTTCCAACATTATGTCTTGATTGATTTTGTTGGATGAATCCAATTTACCAATTATTTGAATATAATATTTGAATATTTTATTTTATTTGTGTTTATGCACTAGCTATGTTAATGTTAAATGTATTTTTATTTCCCACCTACTAGAAACATAGAACAAACTCATCATACATTGCATGTTGTGTTTGTGTGTTTACACATAATAAATCTTCTGGTTATAAAATACATTCTTTTGTGTGCGAATGAAAGGGGAAAAACCACATTTCTATTTGTTTGGAGCCCCTTGATGTCAATCATTTGCGCAAATGAATTTTTATATTAGTTTCTCAAGAGGGTTCAAAAATGCTTGTGTGATTCAAAGAAATTATTCTAAACTTTCTTGCAGCAATTTAGTTAAGGGATTTCAATTTCTTAAATTATGATTTACTTTGTTGATGGTAGGGGTCTATTTTTATAAAAAAAATATTTCTTTTAATATTTTCATATATATTTATATGACATTAGTTTTCTGGATATATAAAGTAAGGGGTAATTTGTTTTATGATTTATGTTGTGTTTTAAGAATATTTTATAAGGGATATATGGATTTTGATTCTTCAACTTCATTTTGGTATTTTAATTATACTTCAAACATTTGATTATTATTTTATTTCAATAACATTTAATTTACTTTTCAAATGTAGTTTATATTTAAAAACCACATCTTTAATTTGAAATTATTTTCCCTTAGTGTTTTAAATTTATATGATGGCTTTCTATAATTAAAATTATTATGCATGAACTATTTCATTAATAAGTTCATATGAGATCTTATATCCTTTGAAATCTCTCATAAATATTTTAATTTTAAATGAATGTTTTTCATTTTAAAATTAGGAATGGTAATGTTAGACTTCTAAGAATAAGTACATATATTTTGTTAAGTACTACAATAATTGTAATTATTTCAAACATAAGTTTATTACATCAATTTTAATGTCTATATATATAACAACATGATTATGAATTAGTGCATGATTTGGATGTGAAAACAAATCTTGTATATATATATAAGGTTAAAATTAATATCAAGATCTCATACACAATCGTACATTCAATTTACTCATGGATGAAATGATTGACGGTGGGATATAATATCTTTTTTTCATCACATTAGAAAAAAAATTGAATAGAATGTTAATATCTTAATCTAAAGTTTTTTATATTTCTAATGAAAATAATCATGGCCATGTGCTTATGCATTATATAGACATCTTTTTCACTTAAAATATGCTCATTTGTTAATTCAAATTTTATGGATTAGTTTTGAAATTATAAATAACACGGATATCATAGGAAGTGTTTTTATTTAAATTTATCCTTTATAATGTTATTCTATAAAGTTAATTAATTATTATGATCAATTATGGAAATTTTATGTTTGGAAAAAAAGGATAGAATATGTGGACAGTTTATGCACGGTTTGTGATAAGGGTTTTGGTTGTAACCCAACTCACTAGTGTTATGATAGGTCACATACATACTTATTTATTTTTTAATGTGTAATTTTATGTATCATTGTGTTTTCAATGTCAAAAACTCAAGCAAAAATATATAAATAATTAAACCAAGGTTAAAACATTTTCTGAAAATCTGGTGCTTGATTATTGTAAATATAGAAGGTCATTGGGGAGCAAACCCATCCTTCGCTACGTGGGTAGGCCAAGACAGCCTTCAACGATTCATTTTTCTTCATAATACTGATTTGTTTTCAGAATCTTTCATATTATTTTCATTAAAACACTGGACTCTTTCCTAATCAAATTTTAACATAATTATTTTATAAAATGACGGATAATTTTAAGTGACATGAAACATAAAATTGTATTTAAAAATGGTATTTCGTTATATACTTATTAAATAATTTAAAATAATATTTTAAGAAGGACTTATGAAATGTTTTTAAAACACATATTGGGAATATTTAATGCTCACAGCTTATTTTAATTACTTTTCATAGTTCTATTTGAAGTCTAATGTTTGATGTCATCGATTTTCACATGCATGGAAGCAATGTTTGGATTTTACGTTGTTTAATTTTATTAAAACTCTGATATTGTTTTTACGTTTGTATCTATTATCTGAATCCTAAACCGGTAAAAGGTCCTCTTCTATGTAATGATTAAGGTTGGGTCCTTATAATCTATTGATTTTATATATTCTCACTTTAATGATATGATATTTATATTGGAGTTTCTTTTAAAAACTATGTTTTTAATGTTTCCCATAAAACCATTTCGTTCATACATGTCAACGTTTTTTAATTTATTCATGAAAATGATTTTATTATTATTTTATGATTATTTAAAGTATTTTTTTTCATTTATTACATTTTAGAAAGCCTTTTTAATGTATTTTTTTTATAATTTTCTAAACATTGTTCTCTAAAACGTTTCCAAAAATAAATAGAATAAATGTTTTTTAAAATTATAAGGCTTGAGCTAATTTTAATTCCTTCATGACAAATTATTTACATAAAGATTACATTAAAATAATACACATATATTATCAAATAAAATTATTTATTTTATAATTTCACATCATTTAAATGATCTTTTCAACATATAATAGATTTTTTCTTCAATAATTAGTTCATGTGATCTCTAAAAGGAATTTTCCATCTATAATATCATTATTTGATGTTACATATTATTTACATGGGATATTATTCAAGGAAATTATCATTATTTATATTATGGTTGTTTTATTATTATATTTATAAAACATATTTATTTCCCATGGGTTATTATATAATTAGATTATTATAAAATATATTTCTTTTTATAGGCTGTGACATGGTTATTGTTCTTTTGGAAAACATATGTATGGATTTCAATAATTTATAGGAGGGACCAATATCACTCTCAAATACATTGGGTAATTATACTATATCATTATAGATATACATGAATGGAATGTGGATTCAACTCAACATAGACATGACTGGAACAAGTACTGAAACTGATTCGGTAAAGGGATTTTTTCCCTATGATATTATTGGGAGTGATCCTAAAGTAATTTGAATGTTTGGGGAGTAAACTCATTGAATTATGGTAGTATTGAAATTTATCCTTGATTTATAATGAAATAATTATTTATTATTTTTTTGTTCATAAATTATATGTTGTATTCAAAATTTATAATTTTATGATTCATTTATTTTTAATTTAAAACATTTTAGGACTCACGATTATGAACTTTTATTTTTAGGGTATAATTTTCAAATGTTATTTTCATATTATTATAGCCTTATGTTTATGTGTTGATTAATTTAACTATTTCTTACTCTCATAATGCATCTGATTTCAAAAAATTTCTAATTTTTCTTTTCCCCATGATATAATGATAGGTATTTGGGTTGATATGTAAAATGGGGTTATAATTATAGAGTAATATGTTAGAGAGAATTTCAATTTTTTTAAAATTAGATTGTTTTATTTTTGATGTTTCTAAAGACACTAAAACCAAATGATTTAATCCTAGTTTTTTAATATGAATATTATTCTATTTAGATGTAACATCGATGTATTAAAAGTGTAAGTTATTATAGGTAATTCCAAATATTCTAGATAAGTTAAAAGCTCATTCCTTTTTCACAAAAAAAATCTAGAAAATTGAATTATTTATAAATTGAAAAGTATATTTCATTGAAATTTTATTTAAAAGAAAAAAATAGTTCAAAATATCTCTAATAAATCAATTTGGCATTTTAAAATCATTGTTAATTTTTTTATAAAATATGTTTTTTGAAGTAAAATGGTTCATAAACGAAGAGAGAAATTGCATTATAATTTCTTAAAAAAATGCTAATAATTTTAAGTACCAACCAGAAGATAAATGATACTATTACATTAAAAATATCATTAATAACAATAGGATAAAAATTATATGAATTATAATTTATAAATATAATATAATTCCCCCAAGTGATCTTTTATGAAATAAAATAACTTTTTATGATGAGGCCATGAATCAAACACCTTTCACTTTGATAAATTTTGATTCATAATGCCCATGATAAAAATAAACTCAAATGAAACATTAAATATCATTAATAGAAATAACTTATGATATAATATATCAAAAGGTGAAGTATATACACCACATAAATGAAATAAGTCATGAATATGACATATGTCTCATTGAAGTAAATGTGAGTCAAGAAAATTTACCCTGAGTCTGAATCATCACGTATGTTAATTATAATCCTGAATAATGAACTTATATTAATTAGTTACATTTTTATGAACATTTAAATGTTTATAAACACTATTAATTGACTTATTTATATGATATATACAACTATTTAATCATTTATGTTTACACATGGGTGTTTTGACAATATTTGACTTCTGTGTGAAAAATGACATCTGTGGGTGGAAAATTAGTCAAAGGGTTTATTATTTCAACATATAAATAATATTATTAATATATAAATTTACCATATTAATACGTAAATTATACTTTTAAGGACAATAATTAATTATGTTTTTAATAAATGAAGTACATTATGATCATGGAGGAAGTAGGCGTACACACACATGAACAAGGTTTCATTATTCAATGATCAATATGGAAAAGCGGAAAGCAACATTTTAAATTAAATGAATTATAATAATATCAATAATACTATATTATTTATTTAAATATAATTATATATATCATTTATGTGGTGTGGTAATTAAAATAGAGGCATATTTATTTGTTAAGGAAGCAGCCCACTAATACATAAATAATCGTATCTTATTTCATTAAGTGAAAATATAAGAAATTAAATGATATATTATCAATTAATAATGATATAAAATTCATTAATATTACAATTATTTCATTTATTTCATTTATATTTATTAATTTTATCCTTATTACCTTCAATGTAAATCATTAGTGAGAAAAATTACATCACTCAACGATATTGTAGATCTCTATACACACGAGCGACACTATCTTATTCATTATGGAATTTAAATTAAAAACATGTATATATGATATAATCAATCCATATTTTAAATTATGTGATAAATACAATATATATAATTTATATCCAACATCATACTGACACATGATATGTGTCGATGGAAAATATACCACATAGATTCATGAGGAGGTAGTCTGTCGTACATACGAGCGACATTATTGTTTACCATTTGAGGTAATAAGATATAGATATATTTTATTCCATTAAAATACTGAAATTCAAGTATATTAGAGGTAATTGTTTTACTATATAATCATAATGGATGAATATTTTAATGATGTGGAAGAAGAAATAAAATAAAAACAGATGGTTAATAATTTTTCCTCTTCATAGATTAATTCTTTAGGAATATAACTAAAGTATACCTAGAAATGAATTATGAAGAAAAAATTATTCTAGGATGTATATATGGATTTCAGGAAGTTATTAGAAGCTATAATTAGGATTCATGGTGTTACGAATACATGATATTGGTTGGCCTTATATAGATGAGGTTTGTGGCATAGTTGTAATTTTTTAATGGAAAAGGGTGTAACCTTATGTTTAAATTTATAAAATCATAAAAAAAATTCATAAAAATACATATATGTTATAAGGTTTAAATATTTCCATAAAATTCATTTTTTAGAAAATTATATCATTTTGAACCGTTATCTTCCTAGTTTAACCCCCTATAAATCAGTTTTTACCTTCAATACGCTAAATACTATTTATTGTTTTTAAAATTTAATTGTTCAAAAATTAATATGAAATTTTTAGATAATATAAATTATTTTTATTACAAATATTAAATCAATTTCTCCAAATATCATTCAAATTTGTGTAAAAAATTAAATTAAAATTAATCATACAGATGAGATTGGAAATTGAATCCTTGAAAAGAAAATATTCACAAGTTTACAATGTCTATATATCAAACATAAAAGATAAAATTATTATGATTAATTATATTGAATTATTAAATATATAGTTTTACTAATTTTATATTAAAACTCATCTTAAAATATAACTATATTGAAAAATAATTTAATTGAAAATTAACATTGCAATTAATATTTAGTACTTTTCACTATTAATAAAAAATTATTATTTTCTAAAAATTATAAAAAATATCCCAAATATAATTTTGAAATTTAGATTTAGTAAAATAAAATTATTTTTTCAAATTAATTATCTAAAATCTGAACAAAAAATTTAAATTTTGTGCACAAATCCCAACTAGACTACCTTTTAAGATAATAGTGTTTTTAGAAAACATTTTTTCTATTTATTCATATATTATTTATAGTTAATATATAACCACTTAATTTAATTTATAAATGTGTAAAACATATAATTTTTATAATTTATTTAATACTATTCATACTCTCCAACATTACATCTAGGTTATGATAATAATATTTTAATAGAGTATCATGTTTTGTTCAAACCCAATGTTAGATTCTATTAATGCCTTCAAAGAGATTGAATTTTTTTAAAATTAAATATATCATAAATCCTTATAGAGTTTCACTATATTCTATGATTGGTGTCTAATTTAATATTAGCTATCGAGAAGGAATTTCCTATTTCAAAATGTTTGGGCGTAACCTCTCCCCGGTGAATATGTTGAGTCCTCATGATTTAATCATGATATCGATAATAAAGGGTTTCATATTTTAAAATACCTTTAGTAAAACTACACATATTGATTAGGTTTGATAAAACATCCTCTTGATAAGAAAGAAATGAATGTTAGAGGGTCATATGTAATAATAGAAAACTAGGTTTCCAGGTATGAGAACATCACTAGAAAGTGAAAATATAGACATAAAATAAAAGGTTTGAAAATTAAGAGAGTGATAGAGGTCACTGATCAAATGAAATTGAATGATAAATGGAATGTTAAAGAACTCAAAACCTTAAATCCAGGGTGATTTAAAATACCATGAATTAAATATAAATAAATATATTGGCATAATATTTTTTTTAATATCATTTTCCAAGAGTTGAGAAATACTATTACCATCTAGAATAAACATATATGAAAATATACTTAATTTATATATATCTATTTCATAGTCTGAATTTCATATTTTTGTTGATCTTGTATAATTTTACAATTGATATATTAACATAGGAAATAAATAACCAAGATAATTTTTTTTCAAGTAGTACTAATATTATATTTTAATAGATCATATGTTCCATAAATGGGTGAAAAGTAGTTCCATCCATTTATAAATATTTTCTAAAAATAAATGTTTATCACAATATATACAATATAAAACATTAATCTCTAAACATCAACAGTAACACATCTTGTTAAACATTAAAATTTATCCATTAAATCGTTTAACTAAAATAATTACATGTTAACCATGACAAAATGTAAAAAAGTAGTAGGGAATATAACCTTATCAACCTTTGATTATGGGTTCAATCCTAACAGCCTTGTCTGATGCGATGGGTCTTCTCCTAGTATACAGGTTGTCCTTTCTATAAAACCATATTACTATAATTGTTATAATGTACCCAAATTTTAATAAAACATAATTACCTCCATATTAGTGATTTGATAAACATTAATGGGTTCTAATACTATTATAAAAACAACATTACAATTATTTTCTCAACATTTAGAACATATTAATGGAAATCCTCCCTAAATGAAGTGTTTTCAAAGATGTTATGCTTTCCATTAAATAACTTTTCATAGACATCAGTACCATTCCACATGTTCTATTAAATCCATAAAAACATAACACTAAATTTAAATACATATACAATAAATATTTCCTAGAACCATAATATAATGGATTATAATAATCCAATATCATAATTATCTATTCCAAACACAATCCCATTGATCATTACACATCATTTGTAGTGATAGAAAAATAACAACCTTGACCCCTTACCTTCGTTAATAGTATATTACCTTGACTCGTAGTGAATTCATTTATTTGGTTCCCCGTCTCCTTATATTGGAATTATTAGTCATTGGGATATTCTTTAATTACCTTGAAATCACAATAATGGTCTACTTTCTCTCCACACTAAAAGAAAATCTGCTTTTTATTTTAAGCAAGCACCAAGATATTTCCTTCAAAAAGTATTACATGTTGTAAAATCCTTATTTACCTGCTTTATTTATCTATTTTTTCTCTATAATACCTCTATTCTCTTCTAATATTCAAATCTAAAGGACATTGATAATTCATTGTCTATCTTGATATAAATTTTACAATATCCCCATATGATTTAAAATTGAAATGACTAATTCCCTTGGGTGTATTTTCTTAATAACATAAAATAAAAAATCAATATTGCACATTATATTATATATGTAGTCCACAAAATTCATTCTTAGCCTTGTAATGTGGACTTCATAATTTTAATCATTATCCTATTTATTATTTCATAGACACAATAATTTTCATTCCATATATTCTTATTTTTCATAAGGAATTTCTTCCAATAATAGTACATTAAAATCCTTCCACTCCCTGAATTTTATTTCCTCCTCATCCTTAGTTTTTTTAATAAAAACCCAACATTGAGCTATATCTCCTGAGAGATGATAAACTACCAGGATGACATTCTCCCCATCACTATATCCTATGGCATGAAATATCATCTTAAATGAACTTATCCAATTATCATAGAAAAGATGATTTGTAGTCCAATTGAATGATGGTGGTTTTTGATGCATTAATTGGTCTCACTTCAAAAAATGCATGGTTGTTTAGTAGGATTCTACCATGGGAATGTTTATTACTTATAACCAGAGTCGTCTATCCCAATATGGTTATAATTTGTTTAGTCCATTCTTTAGATTAGACTCCAGCGTCATTATTTTTCATAGAATGGAAATTTATAAATGGTGTATTTTCATTGATATAATTACCATTCATTCCATTAGGCTCCACATGTAAACAATTCCATACACAAGATTAGATCATACGATTATGAAAAAGTATAAATAATCCCAAAAATATTTAATCACTGAACATAAAATAAATAATTAATGCATAGTTAGTCTCATAATATCAAACATGGATTCTTTTGGAATATCAATATTTTTTTCTCATTAATAATGGTTTTTAAAGAAAATAATGTCTATCCTTAGCATATTCCCTAGGATTATCAAACAAACTATGCATTATGTGCATTAGGAACTGATATGGTCAACAGTAGTGCATAATTTTTGGAGTTATTAACACTTGTTTCATCTACTATAGGACTATGCCCACTTATAGTACTCAGAAAAGGGATTTAGTTTCTTAGAAAATCACATAATATATCCCTTACCCAATTGTAGTATGTTCTTCAATACATAACATCATCATTTACCACAATGTTATTTTACCTAATACATGATATCCTAAATCTAGTTCTAAGGGTTTCTTCAAAACTTCTCAATTATGAACTATATTGGCCCCAATCACCATTTCATGAAGCATGTGTCTATATTACTACATTGTAATAAAATAGATAGAATCTTATCATGATGGATTGAATAGTATGGTAGTCTTGTTAAACGAAATTAATACTTGAAAATCTTATTACATTTTGAAACATGAAATACAGAAGGTCATTTATGTCATGACCTGTCCACGGGGCCCGTGTCGTGACTACCCCAAGCCCGCCTTCCATAGGCCAGGGGCTGGCGACTAGCACCAAGGCATAAATCCCGATATAAAGGGAAGGCATTGACCTTATAAGTAAACAAATACCACAGAGTAAGCAAGAAGAAGTAAACACTAAGTAAAACTAGGTACAGTAGTAGTGCGGAAAAGTAAGTGGGCCAGAATTCAAGCCCAAAATGAAAGTAAAGTACAACTGGAAAGAAAGTACATCAACTAAAAAGTAAATCCACAACATCGAGCCATCCACTAAAAGTCCCACCTAAATGGTGGGTACAAATAGCCTCCACATCTCCTTGGGTCCAGCCTTCCGCTCTGTGTACATCCCGCCCAGTGGTCCACCTCTAGGTACCGACTTGCTCCACAAGCCTCAACCACGATCAGTGTTTTCCGTCATCTACATCCAACACAATGTAGTGCAGGTATAGCACATGCAGGGGTGAGTATACGCTACTCAGTAGGGACCCTGAGACCCCCGATGGTCTCCCAGAATCCACAAAGGATAATTCATAAACGAAAGATACAATCATGAAGTAAAAAACCAACACTACTTAGGTATATTCCCATACATATACCTAAGTCATCAATTCCCATTTGGCTCCAACATCTAAGCCCATGTTTGATCACGTCCATAAAGGAGTACAACCCAATCCACACAGGATAACACAACTCAATTCACATAGGAATGCAAGTCAATCATATCGAATATATTGATTGAAGTCATGAATCAGCTCACACAGGTATACTTATTTGTAAGACGATAGAGATGATCAGATGTAGCCACTGATTCATCTAAGTCGTTGTACCCACGCAGGATCGATTGGAAATAACACTCGTAATGACCCACACATGATCGATAGGTACTAACCCCCACAATGACCCACACAGGATCGATAAGTACAAACCCCAACAATGAACCACATAGGATCGATTGGTACTAAACTCCATAATGACCCAGACATGATCGATAGGTACTAACCCTCGTAATGACCCACACAGGATCTGACCCACACGGGATCGGTATGCGCTGGCCCACACAGGACCGTTGAGCACTGACCCACACAGGATCTGATCCACACAGGATCAGTAGGCACTAATCCACACAGGATCGCTGAGTGTTGTAGTCGTCGCTGTCGAACCCACAGAGGATTCACATGCAGTCGTCATCGTCTTCGCAGTCGCAGCCAGCTCTAGGGTTCCCGCACACAGCAAGTTCGTTTGAGGAGGGTCCGCTCCAAGAGCCAAGGGGCTGATACATCAACTAACACAAAGTCCAGAGTTGATGTATCCAAAAGATCTGTATCGTCAAAAGGAACTCAACGTGACAGACGACGCGTCAATCGGACGCCCAGTTTGAGAGTTATTGGATTTTTCGTCCCCAGGGCCCAGTTCGTTTTTAAGTCTAAACATACCAGACCGCACTCAATATACATCCAAACCTCAATCAAAGTAAGCCAAAAGGTCCTTCTCACTAAGAGAAATCCGACAAAGTCGACGGCACGTCAATCAGACAACCGGAGCTCAAGTTATAAGCGTTTCCGCTCCAAAGGCCCGGTTGGTTTCGTGTTTAAACCAACCCGGACGAAGCCAAAGTTCTCCAAAACCTTGATTGTAATATACCGAAACGACCTTCGCGATCCATGGATCGCATCTCAACTGAATGTGTGTCAATCAGAGGTCTGTAGCCCATGTTGTGGGTGTTTGAACGGTTCTGTCCGGAAATAGGGGGTTTTGGCCCGTTCCGACCCGGCCCGATACCCCCCCCCCCCCCCGGGTTGACCCAAACCAAGTCGACATGAACTGGGTCTGGGTCCGGCCCATTAGGGCGCGGCCCGGCCCGGCCCTACCGGCGTGGCCAGGCTCGGCCTGGGCGGCCCGGCATCCTGGCACGCTCGGGCGACCCGCGTGGCCAGCTTGGCTGGCCGAGCTGAGCGGAACAGGGGGGCGCGATGCCCCCCTGATTGAAGATCTATGGCCCCCACTTGGGGGAAGCTCTTTATTCCAGCCAGGAGTTACGAACCCCTGGTCTCCCCCGGAAACGGACGTCTCGGTCCGGCTGGCCGGTTGCTGTCGTCGCGGTCCCGCCCTCCTGCTCCGGTGGCCGGCGGTTCCGGCTGCTGCTCCCCGCACCACCGCGGCCATAGGCTGCGGCTTTGTCTGACAGGCATGGTGTGACGGCGCCACTCCCCTCTGCCTCGGCCCTGCTCCGGCCGCAGCCTCTTCGAGGTTCTCCGGCACGGCGCGACGGCTTAGTGGCTTTGATCGACCTCAACAGCACGACACAACGGCGCCCTGCTTCTTCACCCATTCTTCATTGCTTCCGTGCAGTGCAACGGCACCACGCTGCCTTTGCTCATGCCGAAACAAGTTCAAACATCAATGGGAGAGAAGAGTTGGCCGTTTTAGTTTGGTCCGACCTCCTCCCATTATTGTGATAACAGGCGGCCCAATTTAGAAAACGATGTACGGCGACAGATTTATTCAAGAACAAAATCAATTAATCCCCTACCTCAAGGAGTCGTTGAACGAAGGTTCATCACGGAAAAGAACATCGCGAATTAAGACTCCGAAAGCATCGATGATGTCCTGGAGAAGCGAATCGTCAGTGTCGCAGTACACGGCATAATGTCGTCGATCTCCGAGGATGGCGTCTCTCACCGGATGAGGAGAGGGAAGAAGAAGGTACGATGAACTCCCCTTTTCGGTGACAGAGTTCTTCGTTGAAGGCTCGGCGTTCATCGCGTTCTTCGACGAGGAAGAAGAACATCAATACTTAGAGATTTCTTCCCTCAATCATCTCACAACAAGCTAGCCAAATTAAAAAAAGGTCACCCTTTATTTTAAATGTTTATGCCATGATTTTCAAAAATAAAAAATTCAAAAATGAAACCGCTTAATTTATTAAACTTATGTTAACAAATTAAATAGAGTGTTAATGGAGTTGGGGAATATGAACGGGTGGGGTTTTTGGGGGCCCCACATCACTAATATCCTACCTAGGAGTTAGGTTATCAGTGGTTCCCACTCCAACTCTCTTTTATAGGATATAACCACTTATTAAAATGAAATAAAATTTTAGCTCAATTTTATTTTACTTTTCATCTAATCCACAATTTTTAACAACTCCCCCCGAGCAAACGCAACCCCATTAAAGGTCATCATATGGAATTCTCGGCGCTGCGGTTTGATCGGTGCCCTTAGATTTTGATTTCGAGCACCGGTTCAAATGTTAGGAAATCCGGCTCGTTCGTTCACAGAACGTACCCGAGCTAAACGTCAGAAAATTATTTCGGGAGCACTGGGCCTCGTAATCAACTGCCATCAGAAACTATGTTCTTTTAAAATCCCAAAGAAAATTAAGAAAAAAATTCCCTTGAATTTTTCGGTTTTTAAGATTACTCCCACCTCAGGGCTTTACGCCCCCGTAAAGATACATCATAAACTAGGGGAAAAAATGTGGGTACTAAGCATGCATCTGAGACTGCCGCTCCCAAGTGCTCTGCTGGAGGTTCCTGTGCTTCCATCTGATGTGAAATAGAGTAATCGACCATCCACGTAAGACCTGCTCCTGTCGATCCTTGATCTCTAGTGGGACCTCTGCAAAAGTCACCCCATCAACAATGTCAAGCTCCCCATGGTCGATGATATGCGTTGGGTCATGCACGTATCTCCTCAGCTGAGATACGTGAAAGACGTCGTGCACCCGGTGTAACTGAGGTGGTAGAGCCAGGCGATAAGCCACCTCGCCAATCCTGCTGAGGACCTGGAATTGTCCGATGAAGCGTAGAGAGAACTTGTCGCCTCGGCCAAATCTCTGTAATCCACGTTGAGTTGAGACCCGTAAGAAGATGTGGTCGCCATCCTCGAACTCTAGTGGTCTCCACCTCCTATCAGCAGAAGACTTATGCCGGCTATGAGCTAACCTCATCCGTTCTTGGATGACCTGGACCTTCTCCATCGTGGCCTGGACCATCTCCGGTCCCACAAGTGCTGACTCCCTAGGGTCTATCCAGCACAGCGGTGATCTGCAAGGTCGGTCGTACAACACCTCGTATGGTACCATCCCGATGGTGGAGTGGTAGTTGCTGTTGTACGCGATCTCCACAAAGGGTAGGTGATCCTCCCAATTGCAACCAAAGTTGAGGACACATGCACAGAGCATGTCCTCAAGAGTCTGAATGGTCCTCTCCGTCTTACCATCCGCCTAAGGGTGAATGGTGGTGCTCAGACGTAGCTGTGTTTCGAATGCCTCCAACAACCCCTTACAATACCGGGAAGTAAATTGAGAATATTGATCGGAGACGATAGATGATGGAACACCCTAAATCCATACAATCTCCTGAACATAGAGGCATCCCAATATCTCTACTGAGCCCTACTCTTTGATCGGTAAAAAGTGGGCCGACCTGGTGAGTCGGTCGAAAATCACCCAAATGGAGTCATGACCTATGGAAGTACGTGGATGTCCAGTCACAAAATCCATATATATCCCGTACCACTTCCACTCCGGGACCTCCAATGGTTGTACCATTCCTGCTGGTACCGGGTGCTCTGTCGTCACCTGCTGGCAGGTGAGGCATCGAGAAACGAACTCTTCTACAACCTTCTTCATACCCAGCCACTGGTGCTATCGTCTGAGGTCCTGGTACATCTTCATCACTCTTAGATGTACCGCTATCGGGGAAGTGTGAAACTCCCTCAGCACATCCTCCTGTAATGTAACGTGTACTATGGTATGTCCTCTAAAAAGGATGATGTTCTCTCCTACCACAAAGAATCCATCAGGTGCCTATCCTGAGGATATCTGTGCACGCCACGTCTCATAGTCAACGTCCCCACGTTGTGCCTCTCTGACCCATTGAAGAAGTGGAGGAGTGACTGTGAGTGACTGAATAAAGGCTGCTTCATCACTATCCACGAAGGATATCTGCAAAGCAGCTAGCTGCTCTGTCGCCTCCCAAAGTAGTTGAATGCCCGTCCTCCTGCTGAGAGCATCGGCTACTACGTTTCCCTTTCCAGGAGTATAGACTATCTCAAATTCATAGTCCTGAAGGAACTCGAGCCATCGCCGCAGTCTCAGGTTCAGGTCCTTCTGTGAGAAGATGTACTTGAGACTCTGGTGGTCAGAGTAGACTATAAAGCGCTCGCCCATTAGGTAGTGTCACACATCTTCAGAGTGAAGACCACTAATGCTAACTCCAGGTCATGGGTAGCGTAGTTCTGCTCATGTTTCCTCAACTGACTTGATCCATAGGCAATCACTACCCTCTCCTGTATCAGGACACATCCATGTCCGGTCCTTGATGCATCGTAGTAAACTACGTACCCTACTTCCTCCTTCGGTAGCCTCAAGATTGGTGTGTTGGTCAATCTCTGTCTCAACTCCTGGATGCTCTGATGACATCTGTCTGACCACACGAAGGGTTTCCCCTTCTTCCTTAACATTATAAAAAGCTGCATAGACTTCTCCTTTTCCAAAAAGAGAAATCATGTCCCATCCCCTAGATGAACCACGTTCCTTGCCTAAAATAGTCAATCCCATCATGATTAGTTAATTCATGCCATGGATGATGTCGTAAGGCCTCGACGCTGCTACCAAGAGACCCAACCATTACTCTCACCTCCAAGGGTTGATTCACATTGTCGGCATCAATGTGTAGTCCTTGGGCCTCCTCCAGTAGGAATCTCGTATGTGAGGGTCATATCAACAGTTTTTTAACCAGAACCTCTTAGTATTAACATACCAAAGCATGAAATAAAACGTCATTATTGAAATATTCTTTTATTACTAAAACTCAATGAACAAGGATACAAAGAAACACAAATAACGAAGCTAGAGGCATTATGGGAAAAGGCCTCCATGCCTGGAGCTAGTCTCGCACTTGTCCAACCACTTCCGGAGCTCCATGATCATAAGTTTCAGCTGCCTAATGTTGTGCTCCCCCTGTTGTCGGGGTGTACCTCCTGGTGGTGGTGTTGGTAGAGCCTTAAAACGTCGTCCACCGCCTGCCGCTCGACCAGCTCCTCGGCCTCGTCCACCTGCTCCCGGCAGACCGCAACGGTCGAACCTCTGCCTCTGCCTGGGTGGTTTCTCAACCGTCTGCTGCCCCTCTGTATGGCGGGTCGGGAACTCACGAGCGAAGTGGCCCTGCTCGCCACATGCATAACACTATCTTCTACTCATAAGACTTGTTCTGCTGCGTGTGCCCCGCACCTTCGAGCCAGTATCTTGTGGTCATCCGCCTGATGGCCTGGTCTTCTTGGACCTCAGTGACATCTGTCTACTACCGGTTGTAGAAGACTCCTCTACGTGCCACTATGAAGTAGGTCTCACTGTTGATGTAGGCTCAGCAAGAAATCTCTCAATGAGGAGGTCTCTCTTCAGTACCCCTGCCTATGTCGGAATGCTGATGGAGATCAGTGATGCCCGGATCTCATGCCTCAATCCCTGCTCGAATGTTTGGGCCCAGAAGAATGGGTCACGTACCATGTCCATCAAATAGCGTGAGAGATCGGTAAATCTCGCCGAGTTCTGGGCGACCGTCATGCTACCCTACCGCGGGTATAGAAGCTCCTGGATGTGCACCGCTTGAAGGGTAGCGGGGACGATCTCTGAGTGAAAGAGGCTCTAAAAGTCCGTCTAGAGGAGTGATTCCTCGTCGTGCACCTGGAGCCTCAAGATCCACCATCTTCCTACTATCGTGTGATGGAGGATCACTGTGAGGATCAACATGAGGTCAAACGGTGTCCCTACTAACCTGAAAACTCACACAACCGCCTCCAGCCAATCCTCGGCTACCTGAGGGTCTGTCTCCCTGTAGAACCTAGGTGGTCCCTGAAACTGAAACTCATTCAGTGCACTAAGGCGACGTGCACTCTCAGCGGCTGGGGCTGGTAGCATCGGTGGCTCGGTGGGTAGTGGTACCTCCAGTGCCTCCGCAGTAATAGGGCCCTGCAACGAGGCCTCGTCGCTCGGTTGGCTATCGTCACGTACAAAACTCGGAACCCTAGCTGGCTGTGATCGTGGTGCCATCCTGAAAAGAGACAGATTCTCCATGGTCAATAAAGTATATCTTGTGAGCTGAAACAAAGTAATCACAAATAAACATTGAAACACATATGCAATCAGTGCCTTCATGCACTAAGTCAGAAATCAGAAGTCAGGGTCCTGGTGTAAAGATAAGTCGGCCGCCGCACAAACACTGGACTCCCTGGACTGATAACCATACTCAATACTCTTAACATTATTGCTTCACATAGAAAATTATCAGATTCTTGAGTTCTACGGTAGAACCGAACCCCTTTGATACCAATTTGTCACGACCTGTCCTCGGGCCCCGTGTCGTGACTACCCCATGCCCACATTCCATAGGTCAGGGGCTGGCGACTAACACCAAGATGTAAATCCCGATAAAAAGGGAAGACATTGCCATTATAAGCAAAAAAACACCACAGAGTAAGCAATCATAAGTAAACACTAAGTAAAACTGGGTACAATAGTAGTGTGGAAAAGTAAGTGGGCCAGAATACAAACCCAAACTGAAAGTAATGTAAAAATGGAAAGAAAGTAGAGCAACTGAAAAGTTAAGCCGCAACGTCGATCCGTCCACTGGAAGTCACACCTGAAGGGTGGGTAGAGATAGCCACCTCAGCTCCTCGGGTCCAGCCGTCAGCTCCGTGTTAGTCACGCTCAGTGTCCTACCTCCATTTACCGACTTGCCCCACAAGCCTCAACCACGATCAGCGATGTCTATCGTCTGCATCCAACACAACATAGTGCGGGCATAGCCCATCTAGGTGTGAGTATACGCTACTCAGTAGGGACCCTGAGACCCCCGATGGTCTCCCAGAATCCACAAATGATAATCTAAAAAGGAAAGATACAATCATGAAGTAACAACCAACACTAATTAGGTATATACCCATACATATACCTGTTTCATGAATTCCCGTTTGGCTCCGACATCCGAGCCCAAGTTCAATCACGTCCACAAAGGAGTACAACCCAATCCATACAGGATAACACAACTCAATCCACATAGGAAAGCAAGTCAATCATATCATATATATTGATTTAATTCAAGACTCAGCTCACAAAGGTATACTTTTTCGTAAGACGATAGACATGATCAGATGTAGCGACTGATTCATCTAAGACGTCGTACCCACGCAAGATCAATAAGTACTAACCCCGACAATGACCCACACAGAATCGATAGTTACTAACCCCCACAATGACCCACACAGGATTGATAGGTACTAGCCCCAGCAATGACCCACATAGGATCGATATGTACAAACCTTCGTAATGACCCTCACATGATCGATAGCTACTAACCCCCGTAATGACCCACACAGGATCTGACCCACAAAGGATCGATATGCGCTGGCCCACACAGGACCGCTGAACACTGACCCAAAAAAGATCTGATCAACACAGGATCCGTAGGCACTGATCCACACAGTATCGTTGAGTGTTGTAGTCATCGCTGTCGAACCCAAGGATGATTCCCATGCAGTCTTCATCGTCGTCGCAGTCACAGCCAGCTCTAGGGTTCCTGCACACCGCAAGTTCATTCGGGGAGGGTCCGCTCCACATGCCAAGGGGCTGATACATCAACTGACATGATGTCTGGAGTTGATGTATCCAGAATTTCCGTATTGTTAAAAGGAACTCAACGTGATAGACGACGCCTGAATCAGACGCCCAGTCTGAGAGTGATTGGCGTTTTCATCCCAGGGGCCCGGTTGGTTTTTAAGACTAATACAACCCAACCGCACTCCATCTACATCCAAAACTCGAGTGGAGTAAGCCAAAAGGTCTGTCTCACTAAGAAGAATCCAACAAAGTCGACGGCACGTCAATCGGACATCCGGAGCTCATGTTATAAGTGTTTCCGCTCCAAGGGCCCGGTTGGTTTCGTGTTCGAACCAACCCGGCCAAAACCAAAGTTTTCTGAAACCTTGAGTGTAATATACCGAAACAACTGTCTGGATCGAAGCTTCTCATTGCAACTGGTGGTGTGTCAATCGGAGGTCCATATCCCATGTTACGGGTGTTTGAACGGTTCTGTCCGGAAATAGGGGGTTCGGGCCCGGTCCCACCCAGCCCGATACCACCCCCTGGATCAACCCAAACCAGGTCGACCCAAACCAGGTCCGGGTCTAGCCCATTAGGGCGCAGCCCGGCCCAGCAGCCTGGAGCACTCGGGCGGCCTGCATGGCCAGCTCCGCTGGCTGAGCTGAGCGGAACAGGGGGGCATTGTCCCCTTGATTGAAGAGCCGCAGCCCCCATGTGGGGGATGCTCTTTGTTCTAGCTGGGGGTTACAAACCCCCAGTCTCCCCCTGAAACGGCCGGCCCAGTCCAGCCAGCCGGTTGCTGCCACCACGGGACCGTCGCGGTCCCGCCCTCCTACTCCGGCTGCCGGCGGTTCCGGCCACCGCTCCCCGCACCTCTGCGGCCATAGGCCGCGGCTTTGTTCGACCGGAGTGGCGTGCCGGCATTGTGCCCCTACGTCACAACCCCTCTCTAGCCGCGGCCTCTTCGAGGTTCTCCGGTGCGGCGCGATGGCACCGCGCTTCTTCGCTCATTCTTCATTGTTTCCGCGCGGTGCAACGACACCGCGCTGCCTTTGCTCGTGCCTCAACAAGTTCAAACATCAAGGGGAGAGGAGAGTTGGTCGTGTTCATGCGGTCCGACCTCCTCCCATTATTGCAATAACAAGTGGACCAATTTAGAAAATGATGAACGGTGATGGAAGTATTCACGAACAAAGATAATTAGTCCCCTACCTCAAGGTTTTGTTTAACGAAGGTTCATTGCGGAAAAAAACGTCACGTAAGAAAACTATATAAGCGTCAAAGACGTCCCGAATAAGTGAATCATCGGCGTCGCGGTACACGGCGTCGCGTCGTCGATCTCTGAGGATGGTGTCTCTCACCGGCTGCGGATAGGGAAGAAGACGGTACGATGAACTCCTTATTGCGGTGACGGAGTTCTTCGTCGAAGGCTTGGCGTACTTTGCATTCTTCGACGAGGACGAAGAACTTCAAGACATAGAGCTTTCTTCCCCCAATCCTCTCACAACAATCTAACCAAATTAAAATAAGGTCACCCCGTATTTTAATTGTTTATTCCATTCTTTTCAAAAATAAAAAATTCAAAAACGAAACCACTTAATTAATTAAACTTATTTTAACAAATTAAATGGAGAGTTAAGGGAGTTAGGGAATATGAAGGGGTGGGGTTCTTGTGGGCCCCACCTCACTAATATCCTACCTATGAGTTAGGTTATCAGTGGGTCCCACTCCAACTACCATTCATAGGATATAACCACTTAGTAAAAAGAAATAAAATTGTAGCTCAATTTTATTTTAATTTTCATCTAATCCACAATTTTTAACAAATCCTCCCGAGAAAACGCAACCCCAGTAATGGTCTTCTTAAGCAACTATCAGTGATGCAGTTTCTTCGGTGCCCTTGGATTTCGATTCCGAGCACCGGTTCAAAAGTTAGGAAATCCCGCTCTTTCGTTCACTGAATGTACCCAAGCTAAACTTCGGAAAATTATTCTGGGCACACCGGGCCTCGGAATCAAGTGCCATTAGAAATTGTGTTCTTTTAAAATCTAAAAGAAAATTAAGAAAAACTTTCCCTTGAATTTTATGGGTTTTAAATTTTATATGACAATAATATAATTACCCATATATTATCCATGTATATTAATCACAAATCACTTCCTAGAATCCAAGGAATAATAAAAATAAAAAAGAGGTGATCTCATATGCTCAGTAAGGGTAATCGTGTAGAGTAAGTCATGAATAAATTAGGAATAATAAATATGTTAAGATAAATAACTGTAACAAATTACATTTAATAAATAACTTGAGCATAATATGGTAGGAATAAATTATGTTGAAATAATTCCATATAAATAATCACATGATCTAGAAAATAAAACCATGGGTATTCTAACTATTCAAATCATCATAAGGAATATCAATAACTGAATTCATAAGGATGGAATACATAATGAGCAATATCTAAAAAATACCATCAATCCCTTGATCTATGAAAAATGAATAAATGGGTATATCGTTAGAAAAAAACTAGTGTAGTTTGTCTCATGAGACTGACTAATTCATCAAGGGGCTATAACAGGCCCAACTCATCACTTACTAGGTCTAATGAATTCCTCATATTAAATGGGTGAAATATGATCCCCATAAATATTAATATTTAAACTGGAGAAAAAAATTTAAATAATTTTCCCCATAAGAAAACATAATCATAAACCATACAGAGTAAAATGAATTGTATTAACATAATAATTCCCCAATCAATTTGATCATAATCCATCCAGAAAATTTATAAGGATAAAATTATTAGAGTATATCCTCAATAAGGAATAATTTCAGTCAAATTATATCTTCTTAGGTGAATATTTTTTTAAATATCACTTGGAAAATTTATTGATGAAAACATCCATTTCTAGCAATAAAACTTTTTATTAGGAAACAATGTTTTTTAAAAAAATGTGACAAAATCCAATTCTATGAAAATAAATTTTAAATAATAACTATTTCTTGAATATTAGCGAAAAAATTTTATTAGGAAGAAATTTTATATATTTTAATGCACTGTTTAATTAAATGGAAATCAGTATAGAAGATAATTTTTTTACATTCGGTAGACATTAAAAAGAACAACACTTTTACATTTTAAAAAGGATATAAAATATCCCCTTTAAGAAAATGATCAGAATACTACGTTAAACCCAGGTTTTTAAATTTAATGAATGGATAAACAGGTAAATAATTAACTATATGGGGATGTTAAAAACATTTTGGAAATTATTTTTATAAAAAATGGTTTTAATAATAAAAACAACTTTCAACTAAAGAGTGAAATAATTTCAGATTTTATTAAAAATATTTTATTTATCATTTTAGGTAAAATATTACTAAAATATGTACTAATATCTAAAATGTAAAATGAATAACTATATAAGAAGAAAATATATTTAGTTTAAGATAGAAATATCAAATAATTCTTTCGTGGGAAACTTCAAAAAATTTACATAATAATGATTAGATTGTGAAATAATGTATTACCATATCTGTAACTTTTGAATAAATATCCACATGAAATAAATTCCATCAAATTGATCATTTAATACCATTAATTTATATATATTAACGATATAACATATCAAAATGGTTTGTATATATACCACATAACGAAAGTAAGTGGAGAATATGGCATATGGCTCATAGAAGTAAATGTTAGAAGATAAAACATTACCATGAGTCTGACTCATCATGTATGTTCATTATAATTATAAATAATAGAATATTTTTAATTATTTACATTAATAATAACGTTTTTAAATTTCATTATTTCCACTATTTCAATTATTATAATTTTATATACAATTATTTAATCAAAACTGATTACATATGGTGTTTTTAAAAAAATTTACTTATATGTGAAAATTGAATTTGGTTTGTTGACTATTGGTCAATGAGGTCATTCTTTTTAAAATATCCATAATAATAATTATTAAATAATTATCATATATATACATAAATTATAATTTATAGATCAATCATGAATAATGTTTTTGATAAATAAAGTACATTATGATGATTGAGAGTTATGTCATATCAACACATGAGTAACATTTCCATTTTCAATGATAATTATAGAAAAGGGGTAATTAAAATTATATCTTTAAATATTATTAATAATATCATAAATAACATATTTCTTACTTAAATATTAATATATATACCATCCATGTGGTGTGGTGATGAAAAGTTAGTGACATAACATGGTGAAGGCGGTTGTCCACATATGCATGAATGGTGTTAACTTATTTCTTTTAGTGACATGGTAATATAGAAAATGATATATTATCTTTTTGGAATGATAATTATTCAATTAGTTTAAATATTGTATCATTTTTCTATAATATATTCATTAAAGTTTTCCTTATCACCTTCTATGAAAAGCATTATTGAAAAATAAGTCGCATCACAACGCGGGGTAGAACTCCACAGTACACATGAGTGATGTTTTCATATACCCTACAAAATAGAATGTAATGTTTTATATATGATATAATGAATATGGAGATATATTTATGACAAAAATAATATATATATATATATATCACCATCATCAACATACCCAAATATGAGAGGTTTTCATGGAAAACATGTCATAATAGTTCACAAGGTGGTAGTCTACCGTACACATAAGTGAAGTTATCGTTTACCATTTGAGGGAATATGAGATGGATATATGTAAATGCAGTAAAATAATAACATATAACTTTATTAGATATAATGTTGTTTTTATGAAATCATAAATGAAGATGAATTTATGTAGGTGGAATAACAATTAAAACAAAAATGAATTGTTAGAAATTGTAACTCTTCTTAGACTACAAATTTAGGAATATAACTAATGTATTCCTAAAATTTATTTCTAAACAAATGAAGGCTTCTAGGATGAGGTAATAGATTTTTTAAGGTATTGATTCAGGGATTGGGTAATAGAAACATGTTTTAAGGTGTGATGAATAGAGGGGAGAAGGTGGCCTTTTATATGTGGGGTGAGTGGCACACCGATAATTTCTGACATGAATAAGATTTTACATGTTTTTAACAATGAAAAATTGTTCAAAATGGAGTATTATTTTGAATTTGTAATTATAAGGTTGAAATATTTCATTACAATTAGTTTTCGACAGGTTTTGGGTCATTTTTAACACATATCTTCTTAGTTTGACCCCAATAATATTGAGTCAATATGGTTTTCCTTATGACTTTTCCATTCATTCTTGTTTTGAAAATCACAAACACCCAATACATAAGAAAATCAATATTTTTCTTCTATAAGGAAAATTTTATTCCATAAAGAAATTTACCCAAACCTAGATTTCCTTACACATATCAATATTTTTCTTAAGTATAAAAATCAGATTCATACCTAAAACCTCGAAATCATTTAATACTTAGATATGAAGCATTCTGTTTTAGGATCCGAATTCTGGATATGAACTATAATAATGTTCCAATCCAAATTCTTGATACGAACTCTAATAAAGTTCCACTCCGAATTCTTGATACAAACTCTAATAAAGTTCCACTCTGAATTCAGGATACAAACTCTAATAAAGTTGCATTCCGAATTCTGTATAGGAAATCTAACAAAGTTCAACTCTGAATTCTGGACTCCAGACTTCTATGAGTTAGACTCTGATCTATTATGAGTTTGACTCCGAACATTTACTAGTATGACTCCAAACTTTTACTAGTTCGAATCTGAACTATTATGAGTTTGACTCAGAACACTTACTAGTTCGACTCCAAAATTTTATGAGTTCGACTCCGAACTTCTACAAGTTCGACTCCCAACTCTGTAAGCTCAGACTCTGAACTCTGGTGAAACCGGACTTCGTATTTCCTTGGAAATTTAGACTTTGGATTTCTACAGAATTCAGGTTCCGAATTCCTATAAAACCGAATCCGAATGTCTCTTTATTATAGACTTCGAATTTCATTTTGGTTAGACTCTGAACTTTTATTTGCATACATTCTGAACATCAGTTTTGCTTATACTTATACTTGTTTCATTACAAAATGATTTCGTGTTTTTAGTTACACATGGTTTGTCATAAAACGATGTTGTCCATTTTGTTTCTAACTAATCGTTGGTTTAGTGACATTTGTACAGGTCCCTTCGAAATATAAGGAAAATATGACCGTTGGAGTAGGGAGTAGACCGTTGGAAATTTCCCTATAAATAGGATCTCATTTGAACGATCTCAATACACAACTTTGACATATGTGCTTATATACTATTGAAGTGATTTCTAGAGAGAGATCCTCTTATTAACTCTCAAAGATTCATGCAGAATGTTTGAACAGCTTTTTCAAACTTTTCCTTGTGCATACATGCTTCATGCGACACCGATTGTTGGTGATTACAATCGAGGGTTTCCAGGGATTGGAAGACAGAGGTTCCAACACCTTGAAGTTGGGGGCTTCCATACTGAGGAAGATTGAGGTTCTAACTACTTTGAATTTGAGGGCTTGTAGGGATAGCAAGACAGAGACTCCAATCTTCGTATCGAGGGCTTACTGTGGTGTGGGTAAGACAGACATGCTTTAAAGTATAAATCCAAGGACCTTTATCCAAGGTTGTTCGAATACCCTTCTCTTTGGGTTAAAATATTTATATCTTATTACTTGTTGTCTTAATACTTTTTTTCCACTATACTTCGTATTGTAAGGAAAGTATAATCTAGTTATATTTACTTAAACCTGTACTCTGATTCAGGTAGATTCTATATGCTTTAAGGTAGAATCTCATATTGTAAAATTAGGTTAAGTTTCATTTTCCGGATCTATATTTCCGGAACCAGTTTTTTGGAACCACTTTCCGGATTTAAGCAAGTTCATAGAACTAGAAGATTGTAACTTCATACTTTGTCCCAATCTTTCAATTTGTGTTAGAGGTGTTGTGCATTTTCTTAGATTAACTTTGTTAAACATAATCATTCCTTGTTTATGGAAATTTTTAAAGTGTACAATTCACCCCCTCTTTTAATTTTAGAATCTACATCATTATTTCGATCCTACAATTGGTATCAGGGAAGGTATTTGAAATACTTATACTTACATATAAGTTATTCCATGCTCAGTTTTTCATTATTCTATATTTTCCTTGTTTAGGAATATTCTCCTTAAATCCGAACATTTGTTATTAAAAAGTTTTTTGTGTAGAAAGATTTTCTTGAGGGTGGAAGGTTTAAATGTTTGTTCCATCGACGACCTATATCCTACAAGACAACCAATTTTTGATGGAAATGATTATGAGTACTAGAGAGATCGAATGAAGGCTTTCGTTATCAATACTAGAGTATATAACCCTTTCATACTTACTGGTGGATATAAAATTCTTGATAAGGAAGTAAGTGCGTTCACAAACCAAGAGAAACATGATTATCAGTTAAAATATAAGGTACGTAATACTCTACTATGTTCAATGTCTAGGAATAAATATAAAAAAATTTCTTCATGTGAAACAACTTACTGTATATGGAAGAAAATCTAAGTTACACATATTGGTACATCTAAAGTGATTGAGACTAGAAGAGCTATGTTGAGAGCTGAGTATCATGGTTTTAACTTCCCTTATGGATAACCTATAAGCAAAGTACAACAAATGTTTATGACTATTGTAAATATATTACAATCTATAGGAGAGAAAGGTCTAGATGATGAAGCTCTTGTGGATAAGATTATTGATTTTATGCCCAATGAGTGGGAATCAAAGAGAACATCAATTGATGAGAAGTGGAAGGTCAAAAAAATTTCCTTAGATGAGCTGTTTGGAACTCTTCTTCAACATGAAACAAGTATGAAGAGAGATGATGACATCATCAAAAAGAATAATGGAAATTATACTGTTTCCTTTAATACTTCATCAAATCACATGAAAGCAAAGACTCCTGAGAGAGTAACTAGATCCAAATCTAAGAAGGTAGTTATCCAATCTGAATCTAGTGAGAGTGATGTCTCAGAAAATGAGTTAGCTAATCTTGTTCGAAAAATGAACAAGATAGATGGTCAAAGAAATTTCCAATCCAGGTATAAGAAGAAAGAATGGAAAGATAAGAATGATTCAGAGGTCACATGCTATGAATGAAAGAGAATTGGACACATACGAACTGATTACCCTTTTCTTAAAAAGAATAAAAGGAAAGGGAGGCATTCTGAAAGGAATAGGAACAAGTTTTACAAATCTAATTCTAAGAAAAGTTTGAAATCTAATACTACATTGAGTGCTAGCTGTGGATACTCTTCAAGAAAGTGAATCTTGATCATATTATTCTTCATTTCAGAAGAATATGGGATTCATTGCTGATAATTTTTTCCACATACATGTCTTATGACCAAGGTACACTCTTCTGAGGCTTTAACAAATTTATCTCTCAATAATAATTACTATTCTGATAATAGTACTTCTAATGAAGATACTTCATCCTCATAAAATGAAGAACCTTTATATGAAGAAGTATCTAGATTGGCCAAAATACTTGAAGCATAAAATTGTAAAATTTATAAGAAATTAGACATGGAAAATACTATGGAAGAAATCCTTACAAAAGAGATTTCATATCTTTCATCAGATCTCAATGATAAAGAAGAGCTTTTAGAAAAACTTTCTAAAGACCTTGAGAAAGAAAATTCTGATAAGGATGAACTTTATAAAGTTCTTAAGAATGCTATTTCAAAAATGAAAATTCCTGAGAAATCTAACTCTAAGAAAATTATTCCTAAGTATAAGAACATAGTCATTAGACTAAAATCAAAAATATTTTCTCTTAATATGCTCCTTGAAAAATTTACCTTTGGGAAAGAAAATTTTGACATGATGTATTCTCAAATTAAACCTCAAGAAAACACTACTGGAGTAGGTTATACTCACCAAAAACCTGTTTTCAAAAACAATTATTTTGTTCCTTCTAATGCCCCTTTTTGCACAAAGTGTCAATGTGGTGGGCATTGGAAGAAAAAAAATTATTTGAATAAAGTTCAAACTCTTGGGTTTCATAAAGCATATATCTCTAAAAAATTGTGGATACCCAAAATTTTGTTATCTGAAAGTCTCGGATCCAAACAAGTTTGGATTCTGAATGTCTAATTATTTTCTTATTTTCAGGATGATAATGTATGTACCAACAACAATACATGGTACATGTATTGTGGATGTTCCCAGAATATGATTGGTAATAAAAACTATTTCGATAAGATTATCAAGACGAAAGGAGGAGAAGTTACTTTCAGAGATAATGCTCAAGGAGAAATTGTTGGTATAGGTAATATTGTTCTTCTTGGTAAAACATTGATTTCAAATTTTTTATTTCTTAAGGGTCATAAGCACAACCTCATTAGCATAATTCAATTATGTGATGAAGGATACCTTGTGAATTTTAGGAATTATATATGCTTAGTACACAATTCCAAGGAAGAGTTTATTCTCTCTTCCAGCAGGCAAGAATGTTTTACCCATTAAACTTAGAAGACCTTAGGAGACAATACATACCTTTCCTAATTGCAATAGAAGACCATTCTTGGTTATGGAATAAAATACTAGGTCACTGTAACCTTATAAACATATGTAAACACTCTAAGAAGAAACTAGTTAAGGATATACTGGAGCATTGATTTGATTCTTCTAAAGTGTGTGATCCTTGTCAGTATGGAAAGCAACATAAATCTTGTTTTAATCCAATCGGAGACATCTCAACAACTGATGCATTACTGTTGGTGCACATGGATCTTTTTGGTCCAACAAAAACTATAAGCATTGGAGGAAAATGCTATGTGTTTATTCTAGTTGATGATTACATGAGATTTAATGGGTCTATTTTCTAGTAAAGAAGTCTAAAGGTTTTTCTTATATCAAAATTTTTAGAGCCCAAGTTAAAAATGAGAAAAACCTTCCACATAAAAGTATTCATAGTTATCCTGGAGGGGAATGTAAAAATTCAGATTTTGAAACTTTTTGTAGTAGAAAAGGTATTACTCACAAATTTTCAACACCTAGAACTCCTCAACAAAATGGTGTAGTTGAATGAAGAAATAGAATTCATCAAAAAATAACTATAACAATGTTGAGAGAATATTCTATAGCTAGTCATTTTGGGCTGATGCTGTATGTAATACTTGTTACACTATAAATCGAGTTTTTATTAGACCTTTTCTTAATAAAACTCCTTATGAGTAATGGAATGGTTGAAAACCAAGACTTTCATACTTATCAGTCTTTGGTTGAAAGGTATTCATCCTGAATACTTAAGATAATCTACACATATTCACCCCAAAATCTGATGAAGGAATTTTCTTAGGTTACTCCATAACTTCTAAGGCTTATAGATTTTTCAATAAAAACACTTGTACTATTGAGGAAACAGTACATGTAATGTATGATGAAACTGATCCTTTTTTTAAACCATCCCAACCTACATCCTCGGATGTATTTTCAAAAACTGATTATCATCCTTTGATAGAATATCCTTCTGATAATGAAAATGTTCAATAAGATACTTCTGAAACATTTACCCTAGAAGAACATCTACCCTATGTTGATGAACAAGTTTTACCAAATCCAAATCAGATGTTTCTTAAGAATCATCTCAGTGATAGTATCATTGGTGATGTAAATGAACTAGTAAGGACTAGAATTTCCTTGAGGAATGAAGCAGAACATCTAGCATTTCTTTCCCAATTAGAACCAAAAAGCATTGATGAAGCTTTAGGTGATGATGATTGGATCAAAGCCATGCAAGATGAGCTAAATGAATTAGAAAGGAATAAAGTCAGGACATTGTTTGAAAGACCTAAGGAAACTTCTGTTATTGGAGTAAAATAGGTCTTCAGAAACATTGGGATGAAAATGGAGTCATCATTATAAATAAATCAAGACTAGTTGCTAAAGGATATAATCAACAAGAAGTAATAGAATATGAAGAAACCTATGCTCTAGTAGCTATACTTGAATCATTTAATATTCTACATGCCTTTGCAACATTCTTTAATTTTAAACATTTTCAAATGGATGTGAAATGTGCTTTCCTTAATGGTTATGTTCAAGAGGAAGTTTTTGTCAAACAACCTCTTTTCTTTGAAGATACTAAACATCCTAATCATGTTATTAGACTTACCAATGCTTCGTATGGTCTTACACTAGCCCCACGAGCTTGGTATTATAGACTTACAAGATTTTTGCTTCAAAATAACCATGTTAAGGGAAATTCAGATCCAACCATTATTATAAAGAAATATAAGAAAAATGTTTTGATTGTTCAAATATATGTTGATGACATTATATTTGGTTCAACTCAGTAATCTTTAACTGAATCCTTTGGGATATAATGAAATCTGAGTTTGAAATGAGTATGATGGGTGAGTTAACATTTTTCCTTGGTTTTCAAATTTCGCAAAAACCATAAGGAATCTACATATCCCAACATAAGTATATTAAAAACCTTCATAAAAATTATGGTTATGACAATACTAAGAGTATAAGTACTCCTAATGGTACCACAAACAAACTTGATCTTGATGAATCTAGGAAACTAGTAGATCGAACATCATTAATAGATATGATATGAAGTCTACCTTACTTGACAGCTAGTCGACCAGACTTGATTTTTTAAGTATGATTATGTGCAAGATATCAATCCAATCCTAAGGAATCTCATTTAAATGCAGTGAAAAGAATTTTTTTCTACTTAAAGGGAACCATGGATCTAGGATTATTTTATACTCCTCGAAATAATTTTGTTTTAAAGAGTTTTTCAAATGCCGACTTTGGTGGATGTAGAATGGATAGAAATAGTACATCCGGAACTTGTCATTTCTTAGGAGATTCATTAGTTTCTTGGTCATGAAATAAGAAACATTCTGTAGCACTCTCCACTGATAAAGCTGAATATATTGCAGCTGGAATTTTTTATGCTCACGTGTTGTTGATAAAACACACACTTACACACTATGGCTTGAGTTTTACTAAGACTCAAATTTTGTGTGAGAACACAAGTGCCATTTCCCTTAGTAAAAACCCAGCACATCACTCCCATGCAAATAAAATAAATATTATCCATCACTTTCTTAGGGATCACACACTAAAAGGAGATATCATTCTTCAGTTTATCGGAACACAAGATCAACTTGATGATATTTTAACAAAATATTTACCCTCCGATAGATTTTAATACATTAAATATAAGTTAGGAATGATAATTGTGAGGTAATCCTTCATCATTAACTTCTTGTTGAAAAATTCTCCTTACAATAATAAACTCCTTTTCATAGGGGGAGTACATTTTATTGATAGCATAACCAAAATTTTGTTAGTAATTTTTTTAAAAAGCTTTTGTAACCAAAATTTTCAGTCATTTTTTTAAAAAATAATTTGTAACCAAAAAATTCGTAGTCATTTTTTTTAAAATCTTCTGTAACCAAAATTTTTATAGTCATTTTATTAAAAAGATTTTGTAACAAAAATAGTCATAGTCGTTTTTTAAATGCTTTTGTAAAAAAAATTTCTTAGTCAGTTTTTTAAAAAGCTTTTGTTAACAAAATTTTCGTAGTTATTTTTTTGAAAGATTTTGTAACCAAAATTTTCAGTAATTTTTTTTTAAAAAAAGCTTTTTTAAACAAAATTTTTGTAGCCATTTTATTAAGGCTTTTGTAATCAAAATTTTCATACTCAGTTTTTCAAACTTTTTTAACTAAAATTTTCATAATGATGTTTTCAGAACAGAAATTTTCATAATGGGAATTTTTTAAATTGGAACTTTCGTAATGAAATTTTTTGGTACTCATAATTTTCATATGGAAATTTTTTCGTACTCATACTTTTCGTAATTAAATTCTTCATACTCATACTTTTGGTACTGATGTTTTGGTACTCATATTCTTTTAAACATTAAGTTTTTCATAGCTAGTTCTTCATAGTCAATTTTTTTCATCATGAAGAATATCACGAATTTTGAATAAACTTACTGGACAATCCAAAAGGTATGATTTCCTTACTTAAATTTTCGTAGTCATATTTTTCATGCTGGTATTTTCCTAGGAGTTTTAAAATTTCTCGGATTCTAGTTTTCTTAAATCCGATGGTTTTTCTTTAAAACCTCAAAAGATTAGATTCATGATTTACTTACAGGTATGTTTTCAACCGTAAGATCAGATTAAAGGGTTTATCAACTGTTAGATGGTTTTTGGAAGATCAAAGGTCAACTCCATCGACTATATAAAGGGGAACATCGTGGGTTATCCCACATTGGTTTTCCAAAGCTCTCACGTCTCAAAGATCTACCTCTCTTCTAAAGGCTGTTCCGATCTTTGTTAATGCCCGTTCTGAATCTTCCAGAACTCTCCATTCTGAATGTCTGCTGAATCAACTTCTTAGTATTTGTCAACTATGAAGCCCATCTCAAGGTGGTTAGTTTATAGGTAGAGGTTAGTGCATCCTAGTTTCTATAAGTATTATTCTCTTATATGTATGAATAAAAAATTGAAAGACTGGGGGGATTTTTTCTAATCAAAGCCAAAGAAACAGGTTCTGGTTTATACAGATTTTCTTGTTGAGTTCTATGAGTCTGTTTCATTACTTGAGGAAGATGGCAGAGAGTTATTTTCTTTCATGTATTATAGGAAGTCTTACAAATTATCTTACACTAAGGCTACAAGCATGGTGGGTTTATCTTATGAAGGAGAAGATGAGTTTTGTTCACATAAGCTTCTGGATGAGAAAGGAGTTTCAACAATGTGAAGGCATTGAAATGCCTTGGACTTAAAGATGCCAAGACAACTAAGATTGCTCATCTCTCATCGAATAATCAGATTCTACAGCTGTGGGTATAAGTTTTTCTTGTACCAAGAAGGGGTGATAAGGATAATATCAAGAAGAGTCACATTTACATCCTAGATTTCGTGGAAAATGTAAGGAAGATAAATTTGATGAGGCATATTTTTATTACAATTAAGAATATTAAAGAAGGGAATATTAAAGCTCATATCAGAATGTATTCGGCCTTGATTTCTAAACTTATCATCATATTTCTTGATTTATTTAATGTTTCTTACACTTCCAAGCAATGAAATTTCAAGGTAATTCTAGTTAGTGATGATACATTAGAGAGGATGAAAATGGGTTTTTCTGATGATTCCAGAGAAATCTATATTCACCAGAGGAAGAGGCTGAGACCATTTTGGAAAATATAGAAAAATATGAGCCAATAAAGAATGTTACTAAGAATATGAAGCTTAAGGAAGTGGTTGCTGAAGACAAAACCCCCAAAGCTAAGGAAACCCAGTCCGCACCTCCCAAGCCGAAAAAACAGAATGCATATCCAGATGAAGTGGCTGGTAAGTGGAGGGAAGACAATGAGAAGAGAAAAGAAGGGGATCCACAGTTCGGATTGGACCCATGCTGAGGCTAATTCCTTAAGAGAAAAAGCTGTGAATGAGTTATAAAAACAAGCAAAAGAAAAGAAATTGAAGAAAAATATGTCAGAAGAATTGATTGTTCAATCTCTTTTGAAAGCAACTGAAATAGCTTCTGAGTAGATTCTGGTTCAAGAAACGTTCCTTACCGAACCATTACCAAAGACTCAAGGAAAGAACTACATCACTTCAGAAAAGATTAAAGAAAAAGAACTTGTTGAAAGAGAAGAAGAAGTTTTAGAGGATGAAGAATAATAATGAAGTACTGATTTTGATGATCTAATTAAACAAGTAGAAGATTATCAAGAAAAGGATGAATCTACAAAACATGTCACTCCAGGAAAGGGAGTTGAGGACTAAATTAAAAAGGATGATGATAAGAAAGAGGAAGAGAAATAAAATTTTTTGTATGATAAGGAATAATGCTATGAGAAAAATATTCTTGAGCAAGGAGTAGAAAAGGAGGAAATAGATGAAGACCAGATTGTTCAACTATCAGAGAGTGAGGAAGAATCTCTAGATGATCAACCCATTCCCAAAACTGGTAATGGTAAGCAAGTTCTCATGGATACACTAACAAAAGATATCATCAGGAAGAGAGAAGTTGGTGTTTCTTCTAATAGAAATATAGGGGAGGTTGAAGATGAGCAATCTCCAAGCAAGGTCTTTGATTCAGAGTCATCAGCACATGGTCATGATATTGTTGTCGAGTCTTTGAAAAAGTTGGTGGACACCATTCCGATATTTTCCACTATTGACTCTAGATGATAGATGTTCCACATAGTCTAAATCAGAAATTGAGAATCCTTATCCATGGGGATGGATAAGTGAGTGAAAATTGAAGTTGAACATAGAAATTTCCTTATCAATTATGATGTACACGGGAAATCCATGATTAAGAATCTTCAGAATGATCTAATCATTGACCAACGTTCTCGGAGTCAAAAAGTGATGGACTTGAATGATAAGGTTAACTCCCTTTCTAAAACATTTATAAGGGATAGAGATCTCCAGATTGTGCTCGAAAAAAGACTTGTAAAGAAAGATGAGTTAGTGAAGATGCAAGAGGAATCCATGAAGGCTTAGGCATAAGTTTTGAAAGCTCAACATGAAAGAATAAAAAAATTGGAGAAGAAAGCTGAGGAGGATCAAAAAGACTTGAAGATGTTGAAAATCTTGTTTAAGAATCTTATTCCGAAGGAAAAGGAGGACAAATAGACAAATCTTATCTTTTTGTTTCATTTTTTTGTCCTTGAAATTTTTTTCAACTCTAATGAAATTTTGGTTGGTTGTATCTCGTGTTATAATTTACTAATGTTTTTGGTACTCTATTTCATTTCTATTCCCTCAAATTCTTTTGGAAATTCACAAAGGGGGAGAAGGAAAAAGAACTACTTAAAAGGGGAGAAGGAAAAATTTAAATTGGAGAATGAAAATTTTCTAGGTGAAATGTACTTAAAGTAAGGGGGAGTTCCTCATTACGAAGTTTTTCATTCCCATGACAATAAAAACTTCATTCTGAAATTCTAGAATACAATCCTTAGAGTTCCAATGCCTAAGGGGGAGTTAGTGGTATTGATCAACATTTATTAACAACGGGAGATAAGTTTTAATTTCAAAGTCTAATAAAAATTTTCAAAGTCCTTATATTATTTTTTGTAAGGTTGTTTGTACTTTCCAAAAGGGGGGAGATTTTTTGTTTAATTAGGTTTTTCTTAAAACTTTTCCATTCCTTCTTGTTTTGAAAATCACAAACACCCAATTCTTAAGAAAATCGATATTTTACTTCTATAAGGAAAATCTCCTTCCTTAATTAAATTTTCCCTAAACTAGATTTCCTTACTCATATCAATATTTTTCATAAGTATAAAAATAGTATTCATACCTAAAACCTCGGAATCATATAATACTTAGATATGAATCATTGTATTCTAGGATTCGAATTCTGGACAGGAACTGTAATAAAGATCCACTCCGAATTCTAGATACGAACTCTAATAAACTTCCACTCTGAATTCAGGATACGAACTCTAATAATGTTCCACTGTAAATTCCGGATATGAAATCTAATAAAGTTCCACTCCGAATTATGGATACGAACTCTAACAATGTTTAACTCTGAATTCTGGGCTCCAGACTTCTATGAGTTCTACTCTGAACATTTATGAGTTCGACTCTGAAATATTACTAGTTTGACTCCGAACATTATCTAGTTCGACTTCGAACATTTTTGAGTTCTACTCTAAAATTTTACTAGTTCGACTCCGAAATTTTATGAGTTCAACTATGATCTTCTACGAGTTCAACTTTGAACTACGTAAGTTCATATTCTAAACTCTGGTGAAACCAGACTCCGAATATCCATAGAAATTCAGACTCCATATTTCTACTGAATTCAAGTTCCGAATTCATATAGAACAGAATCCGAATATCTCTTTATTATCGACTCCAAATTTCATTTTGGTTAGACTCCAAACTTTTATTTTCTTACATTAAAAACTTCAGTTTTGCTTATACTTATACTAGTTTCATTATAGAACTATGTCGTGCATTTAGT
The DNA here is from genome assembly GCA_963277665.1 of Viscum album. Classification (NCBI taxonomy): domain Eukaryota; kingdom Viridiplantae; phylum Streptophyta; class Magnoliopsida; order Santalales; family Viscaceae; genus Viscum; species Viscum album. Next base: position 2,127,899,272 of record OY728127.1, on the reverse strand, counting down.
TACACATGTTTTGTCATAAAATGATGTCTTCCATTCTGTTTCTAACTAACCGTTGGTTTAGTGACACATGAATAGGTCCCTCTGAAATCTAAGGAAAATATGACTGTTGGAGTAGGGAGCCAACCGTTGGAAATTTTTCTATAAATAGGAGCTCATTTGAACGAGCTCAATCTAAAACTTTGACATCTGTGCTTATATGCTATTGAAGTTATTTCTAGAGAGAGTGAGGTTCTTATTAACTCTCAAATATTTGTGCAGAAAGTTTGAATAGCTTGTTCAAACTTTGCCTTGTGCAGACTTGCTTCATGCGACACTGATTGTTGGTGACCACAATCGAGGGCTTCTAGGGATAGGAAGACAGAGGTTCCAACTACCTTGAAGTTGAGGGATTGCGGGGATAGCAAGACAGAGACTTTGATCTTCATATCGAGGGATTATGCTGGTGTGGGAAATACAGACTTTCTTTAATGTATAAATCAAGGGACCTTTATCCAAGGTTGTTGGATACCCTTCTTTTTGGGTTAAAAGATTTATATCTTGTTACTTGTAGTTTTACTACTTATTTTTCCATTTTTTCGTATTGTAAAAAAAGTATAATATTCCTATATTTTTTTACATGTATACACTGATTCAGTTAGATTAGAATCTCATATTGTAAACTTTGGTTAAGTTTCATTTTCCGGATCCATATTTCTGGAACCAGTTTTTCGGAACCACTTTCCAGATTTAAGCAAGTGCATACAACTAGAAGTTTGTAACTTCATACTTTGTCCCCGTTTTTCAATTGGCATTAGAGGTGTTGTTAATTTTCTTAGTTTAACTTTTTTTAAACTTAGATCTTTCCTTATTTAAGGAAATTTTTGAAGTGTACAATTCACCCCTCCTCTTGTATTTTGAGCATCTACATAATTATTTCGATCCTACATATAAATCAGTTTTTACGATAACCCTAAAAATAAATTTTTTCTATTTTTTCTATTAATTATGGTAAAAAACTATGATTTCATTATTAGAAAACATAAAATTTTATGATTCCAAATATTAAATCATTTTTTTCAATCACCATTAATATATGTGGCCAAATTTAATTTAAAATTAATAACATAGACGTGACAAAAAAATGGTTTTCAAAGACAAAATGTTAAAATGAATACAATTTTTTTGTATAAAAATTCCATATAAAATTATTATAATGATCTATATTTTATTTATAGATATATAATTGAACTAATTTTACTTTAAAACCAATTTAAAACATGATTTTTATTTATAAATAATTTAAATGATAATGTAGTGATCTCTTATTGGTATAGGCAGTTGTTCCCCCATGAGCATAAAAAATCTACCATTATATAGAGTTAGCAATGGTTGTGTTTGTGTAAACATTTTAGTGATATTACATAAATGGTGAGTTCTTTTTGGTCTCCATAGATTATAATATTTTGAAGTATATATTTTTTCCATGCTATTTGAATCTTTAGAAAAATAGGTGGAGATAGTATTTGTAGGATTTTGATTTTTAGATCTCCTACAATGAATTAATTCGGAATTTAGTGGAAGAATACACGTAGAAGAAGTCAAAAAAAGATGTTTTTTGAGATTTTGGAGATTCATAGAGGGTGAATGGGGAGTTGGAGTACATATATATACAGGTGAGGGAGGTTAATGGTAGAGTATTCTAATTTCAGATGACAGTGTAGTCATATTTGAAGTGGTGGGTAGAGGAGTCTTTAGCGGGGAGACATTGAGGAAGATGTGATTTATGGAAAAGTATTCTATGGAAATGATCTAGAGGGATGGTTTTAAGATGGTCAAAATAATATTTAGTTTAAATGGTGTATATTTTTCTTAGTATAAATGTGTAATGGAGTCGTTTGTGAGTTTTATATTTCATTATTGGAGGTACACTCGATGGTTTCCATGATGAACAATGTTATGAGGATGTAATTTTAGAGGCCATGGATGAATTTTAATAAAAAATATTTGTTGCTTGGTGCCTAGTATTCCATTAGGTAATGTTTGATCATCATGTTCCTTGGGAATTATTACAACCCTCAGATGTCCCCAAGTTAAAATGAGATGAACTCTTAATTGAAGTCATTACAAGGTTACACCCATATTAGGGAGGTTATAATATTGTCTATATAATTCTGGATTCACAGATTTAATTGGAATACATTATAGATGATAAGAATTAATAATCATGGATCTTTTGGTGATTAGGTATGTAAATGACGTGGCTCAATTATATGGAGTTATGTTGTCCATTGTCTCAGATTAGAACCCATATTTAAATTCATGAATTTTCATGGGATTGAAACATTTTTTTGGGACTCAGTTACACTTAATCAACTCTTTATACCCTTAGAATTATGGGAATATAGAGTAGAAAATTCTGATAGTAGATGACAATTCATGAATGTACATGTTATACTTCTGCATATATTGGGAGAAACACTTTCCACTGGAAGATTTTTACTATATCAATATTTATAAATCATCCATTGGCATTACCCCATTTGACAGCTTATATGGGAATCTATGTAATTCTTCATTTTTTGATGAGGGTGGGGATTATGTATTACATGGTCCCAATGTGGTGTAGAGAATGGTAAAGAAGGTTATGATTCATCATGATAGGATAAAAACAACAAAATGCATATATAAATTTTATTCTTATTGTATGAGTATGAAATTGGAGTTTTATGTTAGTGACCACATGTTCTTGATGGTTTCCACTCAACTTGGGTAGTAAAGGTTTTGATAGGGAGTAATCTGTTGCCCCAATTTTTTATGCCTTTTGAGGTGTTGGGGTATGTTGTTGAGATGTATTAATAGTAATAACTTCTTCCATGACTATACTAGATTCATGATTTCTTCCACATCTCTCAGTATAATCAATTTCTTAATGATGAATTAAATTTTATTTATTAGGGATAGTTGGATATCCAGAATAATTTGATGTTCGTAGTTTAGTTAGTGGAGATCTAGGATAATCAAGAGAAGGTTTTTTGAGGATGGACCATTCATTTATTTTATGTCATGTAGATGAATTGTGGCTTGGATAAGAGTACATGGTTTCATGATAGGAATATTCGTTCCCATTACCCTACATTGTTTTGTGGAAGTCATGTCATTGCTTATATTGTTTGATTACGTGATGTTTGGAACCTGTTTTTTTATAATATAAGTGGTTCTTCTTTATGGGCATGATGCATGACTAAAGATTAAAATCATAAAAAGAAGGGAAAATAGATCCCTAATAAATATGTGTTATATATTGATGTAATTAAAATCATGCAGGAAAGTTAGGGGGTTCTAAAAGAAGATAGTTTCCTAAAAATGGAGTTAGAATTTCAGAATTTGTATAAATGGGGTTGTATAAGGGTTGAAAGTATTGTAAAAGTGGGAATATATGAGAGAGGAGGATTTTGGTTGTGAGGGATGATGTGGATGTTTTTTTATTGGTGTGTTTTGTTAGTATTGGTGTTTTATATTTAATGATATCCTTGGGATGTATGACAAGGTTTTGATTTTTTGAACTTATCCTAATTTACTTTTGGATTTTAATTGATTCTCGACAAAAAGAAAATTTTTAGAGGCATCTGATGTAGCATTTTGGATAATACAGACCATTTCATTATAAGAAATATCCTTATATGAATTGACATTGGCTATCCCAAGGATTGTTGATGTGTTTAAGAATAAAATAGATTGTTTTAGGGAATATCTGTAGATTGGGAAGGGAAGATCCTAATAGTATCTCAAGATTATATCTCATGGTTATAGTAGAGTTATGTTTGTGGTTTCTAGATATGGTATCCCACATAGTATGGTGGTAGCACCTGATAATAACTTCTGAAGGTAGATCTAGATAGTAGATATTGAAATTATATTTTGACAATAGATCCTGATGTTAGACCCTGATGTTAGATCTTAGCGATAGCAGACATAGTCTAGTGTTATATTCTAGTTATACCTAATAATAATAGCTTTTATTGGTAGATTTTTGAGGTAGTTGACTTAGTATGGTGGTAGATTATAGAGGTGTATTTTAATAATATATTCTAATGGTAGATTTTTTTCATTAGAAAATTTAGTATTGTGGTAGCTTTTTGGGATATCTTCTAACATTATCTTATGATGGTAGCTTGTGACAATAGCTATTGATGGTAGCCTCTATTGGAAGAAGGTTCGCTCTTGCAATTTATTTTGGTAGTTTCTTTTGATGATAGATTCTGATGATTTATTAGCTCCTGGTGAAAGCTCTTGATGGTAACTCTTAATAGCAACACCTAACAATAGTATGTTCATGTTTTCACAAAATATACAGTTTCTGATTTTTGTGGGTTTTTATAGAAAATTATTTTAAATCCGTAATTTATAAAATCAATAGTTATTTTAGATAAGGATATTTATATTTCCCTTTTCATCAAAGTCATGATCTTCTAAATGGGTCTGTCATGTATAATTTAATGAGATTTTCATTAATGGTCAATTATTATCATATCAAAAATAAAAAATCCTAATGTATTCATATCAGTTGAGTATAAAATAATGATCATTCCTTTGTACTTCACCTCTTTCATTCTCTACATACAAGAGGTTCTGAATCCTTTTCATTGGAGTCTTTAAACAATTTTTCCATTATTGTTTTGAGTTCTTCTAGTACATGGTTCCACACTATGCGAGCAACCACTATTTTTTGAGAAGTGAATTGTATAACACATATTTCTTAAAATTAAGGATTCCTTCAACACTTTATATGTTTTTCCATGCAAGAAAAATATTTTTTTCATAGGAAGATGGTTTGTATCCTTCTTGAGGAAGATAATTAACCAGGTTAATTGAAATTTAAGGGGAAGTGAATGATTTTCATATTTTTATTTCTTTACAATATTATTATATTGATATAATCTATTCTTTTTATCTAGTAATAACATTATTGGTTTCTAGGAGAAATACTTTTAGTTGAGGTAGACCCTGTTTTTATTATTTTTTATATCACCCATAATTGAGTTAATTAATCACTTATATCTAGTTAATTAAATTGTTTCCACTGTGATATTCTATAGGTGTTAAAATACCCTTTTAAATTGAAGTGTGATTAATGATATTCAACAAGGAAAATATAAAAAATGATATCTGACATGATAAGGAATTTTCGATGGTGTGTGAATGTGTTTCATGTTGTGTTTTCATGCTATGAGGTGAGGGTGATATTGGAGATGTTATGTGAAGGTTGGTGTGAAAGAAAAATGGTGGTAATGTGGTCTCATTGGCATGAGAATGATGGTTTTTCTATTATTGGTATGTGAAGTGTTTTATAGTTTCCCTAGTTTTAATGAAATTATATAACTAATAATGATGAAATCAAAATGGTTTGGGTTCGATTGGAATAATGTTTGATTAAAATAATTAAATATTTCTCTGTAGTCATCTATGTTGTTTTAATGGTTAATGTTTATAAATGAACTAATGGGATAAAAAAAATGAAAATAATTGGTCAAGAAAAATGATATAAATTTGTTCTTTATATAGTATATGACTATAAATTTGAAATATGAAAATGTATTTAATTTTGAAATAAGATGAAATGTGGTTTGCGTTTTTTGGTGATGTGTTATGCATTTAGTGTTGGTAGAAAAAGGGAAAGAGGTTGTGAGGTGATGTGTTGATGTTATGATTTTTGGTGATCTTTTTATTGTGAACCTATAGGTTTGGATTCTATTCCATGATAATATATATACATTTTTTTATATTACAATTTTAAATACGATCCTCAATCATATTGAGTTCTTAGTGTCAAAAACCAATATTTTTGGGGCTGTTTTTATAAATATATTGATGGTGATGATGGAGATATGGACACCCACTCTTCCATTATTCCATTTCTAGGTTATCATGAAATTCCCATGTTCATATGTCCAATATTCAAAAGTTTAATTTCAATATTTGATGTGATGAGATGACCTAGGTCCCTTTAGATGAATTGTAATGTGATATCCTAGGTGATTTCAGGTGACATGATAAGATGGATTTTAGTCGGGGGGGGGGGGGTTATTCATGGTAGGATGGAATGAGGTTTATGTTCTTAAAGTTCTTAATTACATATTGTTCTAATTATGATTTTGATGTTATGAGATATACTATGTTTTTATGGGGAATGTGAAGTGATGTGATGGGATTTGTTGTTATATGGAAGAGGAGGGAGTGTTCGGACTTTATCATTGAGATGTGAGAGTGTAATGTTAGTGGTAAAGTGGTTTTGGTTACCATATCATTCATATCTTTCATATTGTGTTATTATACATGGATTTTCTAATTTAGTGACTGTTACATTGTGATTTTGGAACTTTATTAGTTGGTAAGTTAAGGTGTTTTTGGTTCTGATTTTTTCTTACATGTGCATTTGTATGTTTCTTTCATATGTACATTATATACATTGGTTTTCCTACTAAGTATACATGTATACTAACCCAATGTATAAACCAATTTTTAGGTATAAAAAAGTATTACATGGACCATGATAGAAATTACATTCTATAATCGTTGATTGTTATTATCTCACAACTTCATCATTTACTTTTGGTTATTTACATTAGACCATTTTATCATTACCTATTTTATTTATACATGATTTTTGTGATGGTTTTTGGATTTATTTTATATTATGTCATGGATTATCTTCTAGTTGATTCATCCTAACTCCCAATACTACATAATTATAGTGGTTAATTCCTCCCATTTATGATATTTTTTTATCTTCAATTATAGTCTCCATCTCATGGTAAATAAGTGGTTGGAATTAGGGTTCATTATCTCTCTCCCTTTACTACAGTATCTTCATTGGGAGGGGGTCAAGAAAATCCTTCACATGAGATCCCTAGCTTGAAATATTTGATTTTGTGACATATGGGATCAATAGTTCTTGAATAACCCAATGAGTAATTGGTGTAATCGACTATTTCATTTAATGCATATGTTTTCTTAGGGAGAATGTTGTCGTATTTATGAACCATTTACAATCTAAAAGTATCTATCATAAGTATCGACATTTTCAAATAGATTGTTGTGTAGTGTTTTGGTAATGAGTTTATATATATCATTTTGGGATCCATGATTTTACTAAAATTTCAAAGAACTAAATTGATGTTTTGGGGCAACAAGAATAAATTAAATTATTTATTATATTACATTAGTTTTATTTTTGAATTTATTTGAGCTATATTATGTTCATTACCTGAGATATCTAGAGAGGTATTTTATATGTATTACTACATGCATATCTATATGGTGATTTACTCATGTTTATGCTGAATATTTTCTTATACCATATTAATTTTTTATTATGAAGCTTATATGGTTGGAATTTGGAAGATTCCAAATGTTAATAGGGATATTTTCCTATGTCATTCCAATTTTTTTAAAATATTGGTATTTCACAACCAATAATGTTGGATATTTTTATCCAATGTTAATATGTCGTGATTTATATATATTATATGATGATTTTACATACATTACATACATCTTTACAAGACATTTCCATTGTATATATTATATTATATATTTTAGGTAAACATCATTTAATTTTATTAATGTTAAGAGAAATTTTATGATTTATTATAATAATTACATATGTATTTGTTTGTATTACCTCTCCATTCTAGTAACAATACACTGAATACTTTCTAGTTTTCTTGTGGTGGCAATCCATGACATTCCATCAACCCTTCTGGGTCTCGATGATGTTATTCTATGTAACAAAAATTTTGTTATATCAATTTATCACACCTTATGAAATATTAAATTGATATATTTAACTATATATATATTGATGTATTTAAAATAGAGTAAGTTGTGAACAAATGATTGATAAATATGATAAAACACATTCAATCTAGTGACATGTGACATTCTATCTACATGACCATGAAATGTGAGAACCCATTATATAACTCAATGGTTTTCCATCTCAAACAATGAACTATAAAAAAATAATTTTTTTAAGATTTTATTTTTGTTGTAAAAATTAATCATCATTAAATAATAATCATTTAAAACCAATATAGAGATTATTAATTGAAAATATTTTTTATAAATTTGTTTTGGATAAATCAGTTATCCCTTTTGTGGCTGTATATTATTATAATATTTCATCTGTGATTCAAAATCCTAAAAAATATTACTTTTTATATTTACTAAATTAATTATTTCACATGTATTAATTGTATAATGAAAAATAGAAATATGATCCTCCCATATCATAACCCGCAACCACAGGAAACCAATCCTGGGCTAGAAGTTTGATGAGAGTGACCCTTGTAGCCCACCTCCAATTAGACATGAGTTACTATGTAGCATTGAGGATTTTGAAACACAAATAGGTAAAAAATTACACTCATTATACTTGGAATATAAGATAATTCATCATTCATATATCAAATAAAAATATATTCCACAATACATGTAATTTCATACAAAAATAAACTCCATTATGAAATACCAATAACATCACATGTGAATGTAACCCACAAACACCATCAAAAAACACTAATGGCTAGTAATTTCCAATTTGATATCTAGATCATTCTTACTAATAATAAAAAAAGTATATATATATATATATTGGGGTGATAATATATGTTTACTCAATATGATCATACTCGAAACCTATCATGAAAATGTAGGTGAAGTATATTAATTCAATAGGGAATAATCAATTGAAGAAACATGTAAACTATACCAGGTCAAGTAAAACCAGAACACACCAAGTCTTACTCACCCATTAACTCTACTGAGGTATAGTAATTTAATATAAAAATAATATATACAAAAATACTCTAAAATCACGTAACTCTTTATCTAGTTATTCTCATTCCCCAGTGAATTATGTTTTACGAGTAAATAACATCTATATACTGATTTCATCAAAAACAACCTTTATATATAGATATATATATAACCAAATACCATATTATATCCATAGAAACTTACCACATCACAACTGTACATCACATATGTGACCTATCAACATAACATGAATATGATTGACATCAACCTTGCTCCCTCATCTTATCATGTTTGTCCCACATTATGTGTTATGATCAAATCCCCAAAAACACATTATCTAGAATATATAATATATATATATATATTAAAAAACCATTAAAACCAATATTTATTCATAAAAAATCAATATATCATAACATTTTATTTTTTTTAGAGAGAGTGGGTTTGTGGGAGTACATGGATATCCAATCCGTCTATTAATAAGAAATTTCATAAAACACCATGAATTAGTGTCGAACATTAGTGAGGATGCAAGACTATGGTGGTGGTGCTGATCACATAACATGAAAATAGAAATTTCATAAAAATAAAAACAATCCCAACATAATGGTTAAATAATAATTAGGTTAAATTAAATAATACTACATTTTTAACTGCATCATTCATACATCATTACACTACAAAATATGTCCACACATTTGTACATACATACACAACCATTATAAATAGTATAAAAAAATATAAATAACTTCAAATGATAATAAAATAATTCTCCAATTTGTGATTTACTATTACTAAAAACAATTCATTCATTTTTAGATATTTTATCAAAATTCATTCACTCCTCACTAACTTCAATTTATATGACCCATCATAATTTTCATCAAAATTTTCATATTTCATTAAACAACACATAATTTATAAAATTATATCATATTTCAAGAAAACAATATCATTAATTTCATCCATATTCCATATTTATTTATTTATTCTGTCATATATTTTGACAAAAAAAACCATGTTACCAAGATTCTAACTATCATTCCAAATAAACCACTCTGATAAAGATATCCTCTAGCATAAGTCAATGGACACTTAAACCACATGATTTCTACCATAGGATCCTTTCTTTTACATTTATTATAGTCATGGAACTAGTATATTAATAACTACACCTCATTAACTAAACCAAAACTATCATTTTCACATAATGCCACCACCACAATATCAGCCACCCTAAACCATAACCATGAACAATAAAACCTATACATGTAATAATATAATAGGGAAAAGTCAATAACACTAGTAAATGTAGTAAAAATTCAAATAATCCATTTTTAGTCATACATTCATAATTAATCCATACATAATTAATAAGAATATAAATCTGAATAAAAAAATCCCCTCCTCTTATTTCACTTATATCTATGTGTGACTAATCAATTATGAATGGTGTTTTATGAAATTAAATATAAATAAAAAATTATAGTAGTGAAAATAAATTTCTCAATAGTATCATTAACTATAAAGAATCCATTTATGGAAAATAATAAGGAATTCCTTACATATCATGTGAATCAACATAACCCCCTTCAATTATTTTAGAATGGTAAATTATCATCATCATTTTATTTCATATAATCCACCTAATTAATTAATTAACATTATTTATCTACATTTATATATAATTAATTAATGATATATATCAAATACACTTCCATGAAGAAATTTTCAAAGAATATTTCACTATTAAATGTGGAAACTCTTATCAAAATCTCCCTAAAAAGGAAATACAATGACACAACATATCCATGAATATTATACATCATCACTTATCATCCATATTCATGATCTTTTGTTTTATCTGTTACTAATAATAAATGATGTCAAATTATGTTGTGGTAATAATGTTATATGAGGATTGATGTATCAATGCAAGGATACCAAAATATGTTGAGGTATGATATATAATCCAATAGAAACAGCTATTGATAAACTTAATGGATTATAAAATTTGATTAGATGTTGGGGTTTTTCAGGCAAATATATTTCACTTTGATGATATGGAAAATTATTTCATTGATTATATTTCATATATTATAATTATATATTGGAAATTAGAGTATGTGACAAGATTTTTACGTTGATTGTAGAGTCCTTATATTATATCTTATATATTTAATGTTGTTTGTGTGTGTTTCATAATAGATGTGACAAGTATTTTAATTAATAACATCACATTTTTTGACTTACAATATCTTTTTATATTGTTTTTAGTGGTTATTCAGATGATCATTATGGGACATGAAGAATTAAATAAATGATATCTCTATGAAAATGTATTCTACATGGTTATTATTTGAGAAGAGAATTGATTTCGTTAATTTCTAGAGATCCATCCATGTGTCATCAATTATAAAGGTTCATACAATATGTAGAATATACACATTGATATTTATGTTTTAAGAATAAATTTAGTATGTTATCCCATGGAAGATCATTGAAAATCAATAAGGAGTTCCTATGTGTTGTGTAATCTTTGTAAATCATACAAATTTTTTTAAAGTTGATTTGATGATATCTTAATGAAATTTATGTTAAAATATGTTTTTAAAGTGGTTTTGAATTTATTTGGAGAAGTCAAAAGTTAATTGATGTTAATATAAAATATACTACGTATAATATAAAAATAGAAAATTTATATTTTTACACAAATAGAAGAAGAATTGTTAATGTAATGAGACACAAAGGAGTTACCATGAGTCTACACTATCATGCATAAAATTATCTTAGATCATATGAACAATTCATCTACTGATACATAAGAGTGTCTTTGATAATTTATATTTTATATTGGATTAATATTTATGATTTTGAAGTGATATTGTTATATTATAGATTATATGTAAGACGTTATTTAAATTATATAATATTTACTCTATATATGGGTAAGATCTTCATGATGTTTTAAAAATATACAAAATAACCTTACAAATGTCAGATAAGGTAAAATAGTTTTTTGTAGGTTTAATAGAAAAATAAAATATGAAAATTAGTTGATTTTAATTAGTAAAAAATTATCATAATGTTATTTATAGTCCCATTATTCAATCTAAGGAATATATTGATCGTATTTGAAAAGGATTTCACCATGAGTTGATTTATTTCACTAAAATATTATTATGTCATGTATGCATGTTTTTATAGAAAATATTAAAGTTAGATTAAAGTGTTCCATAAATGATAATGATATAGAAAATTACAGATGATAATTGAAGTAAAAATTTAATGATTCAAATGTATGGTTTGGATATAAAATTTTTAATCGAAGCATTGAGGATTTCTCAAATATTTCTTTTGTATGTTTCATTAATGATCACTTGATAATGTTCAAGTGAGAGTTCCATATTCCATAATATAGGAATTTTTATAATTATTATTAAGATGAATATAAATATATAAATGATTTTAATTGTAGATGTATAGATTATACTAGCCTAATATATCTGAATAAAAAAATTATGGAAAGATAAAGGGAGATATTGGTGTGTATACAATGTATTAATGAATATTCTGGGAATTATATATGAAATGGGATGGAATAATATTAATATGTGGACCCCTCTAATATTTAACATCATGAAATTAAATGTTATTGAAGAATTATATGTTATGATTCCATGAATATATAAATATTATGATGAGGAAATGATCATATCATCATATTGAAAGTGATACATGTTAATATATATTTGGTAATTAATTAATATAACCAATTAAAATCATGTTATTATTATATATAATATTTATTTATAGTTTTTATGAAAAACTATAAGTGGTTTATACTATTTAGGATAGTGTGGTTCATTATAATATGCTTGATGTGAGATATAATGGTTCACTAACATTCCTATACCACTCATTTTTCAGCATAATAATAGATAGATAGGGATTTTATTGGGGTTAACATCAAAAAAATGTAGTAACAACTCACACATTATGATTAAACCTCATAAATTTCAATGTGTTTAGTTTATTAATGTTTGAATATTTATTAAATTCATCCATCCATTCTATGAGATGGGATATTGATATCCAATCATTGTAACAGGTGTTTAGATATAATGAAAGGGTTTTAATTGGAAAATATTGGCAACCCTAATTTACCTACCCTCTTAGGGAGTATGTGATGATCATATAGGACATATAATTAGAATAATGGATAATTATTAAACATCATATTTGATTTCATTTCATTAAATTTCATAATTGATTCTCTCTTCTATTAATTGTATTCAATAGTATAAATTTAATGTACCCTATATATGGTCTATCAAATTGAATAGATATTTTATATCTTCATAAAAATGGCGAAAAATATAGAATTATAAGTAATGAAATTTATTATTTTATTCCTATATTAGAAAGTTAAAGAAATATAGAATTCAACTTGACTAATAATAAATGAATAAAATCTAGAACGGAAGAAGAACATAAGGTCATTAAATCCACAATTAAGAAGATTTAATATACTTACACCATAGGATATTAAAAACTAATAATGGATGTTGGGGTAAATAAAATTTATTTTTGTGGTTTTTTATCATTATACCATGTACAATGGGTTAATTAATGTTGTAAATGATTCTAAATTCCATTTGTTTTTTATTAAAATATAATCAAGGAAAATATAGTTACAGAATATATCACCTTTTTGTGTATTTTTTAAGTACTTATTTGAAATTAATAGAAAATTTAATGTTGATAATGGATGGATATATGTAACCCCATTACAAATGGTGTTGATTTAGAGTAATCTCACCCTACAATAGTTAAAAATATCTAAGGATTTCTGAAATTTAAGGAATGCACTCATGAGTTTCGAAGTAATTACATAAATTATTCCTTGGGAATGATGAATCCAGAAAATACCCTAATGATAATATATATATTATATGGAATTAAAATCTCTATTATTGATGTCATGAAGGCCTAGTGATAGATCAACAAAAAAACTATAATATTGTGACAAAATTAATTACAAGATAAAACCAAGAGTCGTTGGGATCATGATAAGAATGATGAGATGAGTATAATGGACTATAAGAAAATTGAAGTCATCTTAAGGTAAGAAAAATATTTTCAATATTTTGTGACATGAGTTTGAAGAAAAATTTAAAAATATCGAATTAGATTAAAATGAGACTTTTTTATCATATAATAGAATTGTTTCTACCATGTATATTTTGGATGTGGATTTAAAATTCCATTATATATTGGTATGATGCACTTAAAAATATTTTGAGAAAAACTTATTGCGGGATCAATGGAGTGTAATGTATTATTCAATCCAAATTAAATTCCATGTATTAATATTATAAAATGTGTATATAAATGATACAAGGGAATGGCTAGAAAAATATGGGCTATGTGAAATTGGGATAAACCCTTCGTTACATGTAATATTGATATTATTAATTCATATGGAGTCAATCATGCAAATTTTTTCAAAAAGGAAGTTGTAATTACACAAAAACAACAACATTGAAAACCTCACTAGATTTTTATTAAAAGAAAAATATAAATATTTGATGAGTAATGTTTATTCTATGAAATTTTTACACATGATGATATTGATTTTTTTTATTAATATATTAATTTATAAATATAAATAATAATACCTACATCATGGAGGAGAAACTTTTAGTGATATCAATGTAAACAACAAAATAATTCAACAAATCAATCACATTCTAATATATTATGTATATTTAAAAATCAATATGAAAATTTCAACAAAGGTGATCATTATGATGATTATTTTTTGTTAAAATAAAATAATTTTGTGATGAATTAATAAAAAAAATTAATAAAATATAATATATTAAATGATACATTAATTGAAATGATAAAGTTTATATTTTATTTTTTTAAAAAAATATTTTTATTTAACAAAATATTCCCAAGAAGAAATAATAATTTACTACACATATGATGATAAAATTCTTCAATTATGGGAGAAATTGAAAAATCATGAAGTATTTTATACAAGGAAACTGTTTTTATTTTATTTTAGTTAATATATATAAGAGTTTATTCATCAATGTTTAAATGTATTGGATTAGTAGAATACAACTATGATAATAATGGATATGTGTACTTTTAGGATAAGTAACATAATAGTGGTGATAAAAGGATTATTGAGATGTTTTATGGATGGTGTGGGTAGGATACACTCATTAATAAATAATATATGATCATAATTTA
Organism: Viscum album; assembly: GCA_963277665.1. Taxonomy (NCBI): domain Eukaryota; kingdom Viridiplantae; phylum Streptophyta; class Magnoliopsida; order Santalales; family Viscaceae; genus Viscum; species Viscum album. The sequence continues at coordinate 2,127,884,209 of OY728127.1, read as the reverse complement.
TGAATATAAGGAAATGCTGAAGATTATATATCAATAATAATGGAATACATGAGTTACAAAAACAGATCTGAAGCATAAAATTTAAAACCAAAATGTAATAAGAAAATAAAAATAAATCCTTATTAGAAAATGATTTAATTTTTATGAAAACAATGGTATAAATAATTATGATTTCTTATAATGTTATGGATGAAATAAATTATTTTTTGATTAAAAAACAAATTTAATCCCAATGTATCTCTCTGAGATTTTTTGGAGGAACAACAATAATTAGAAATTTGTAGTATTTTTTTATTTATAGGGAATTGATTGTGATGTATGTGGATATTTGCGAAGTCGTGAAAATAAAATAGAAATATAAAAGTACAATCATGGAAGTGATATGTTGTTATTGAAAAAATTCTTGTAATTAAATTTTTAAAACAATGCAAGAGTTATATTTAACGAATAGATTAAACTTGAAAATAATATTATAGAGTGTACACATTTATTAGGTTTTTTATTGAGAAATATCATTTAAATCTTTACCATATAATAGTTTTTTATGTTCAAGTAAGTTCCTGATATTTTAATTATTGTGGTTTTTCATTCATATTTATCAAATAACGTTTTAATGAATCAATTATGAAGATAAGGGTTTAAACTATAAGACTTAATCAAAATAATGAGGATAATCTATTTAATTATAAATGCCTGTGAAAGATAATTTATATAAGTTAATCCGTTACATTTTATTTCAACAAAATGAATTTCTTAATTACCCTTGGAGTGGATGAATGTAAAACTATATGGTATCATGATTTCTTTTATTTTACATAATGATGAGGGAAATTAGAAATTTTATAACTATTGGCCTATATTTGCAGTATTTATATAGAAAAAATATCCAAAGGGGGAGATTTTATATCACTTAGTTGATGATGTGATTTATTTTTTTTAATAAGTAATGAGGTAAATATATTTTTAGATTACAATTTTGGATGTTGTTTGTTGTTTTATAATAAAGATATCACTATGTTTTGAGGGAAAATATTGAATACAAAGGAATGTATAATTGAACAAATCATTATAATGAGAATCTCGAGAAATAATTAGAAGATTTTGTGATCTGTGTATTTTTTATGAGATTTAAGATGATTAAATTGATCATTTTTCATATAATATATTCTTTTTTTATATTATAAATGTTGAGTTAATTACTATTATTTATTTTAGACTATTAATGTCTATAATATGTCTTTTATAGTGAGTTTTTGGAAGTTAATGTAGTGTTGAGAGGATAATTTTGATCACTAAAACAAATATATGGAATAAATTTCATGATTCTAGATATAAAAAGATGATATTTATAACAACAACTTTTGGGAAGGTTGTAAAATATGTTTTATTTATGAATAATCATTGGTTATTTCTTACATCTAAGAAGAATAAAACATATTAGAACGTCAAGGGATATATTATAGTGTAATAATTCATGACGGATGAGATAATATATATATGATACAAATGGATGATGTTGTATAAATAAGAGATGAGATAATTAATAAAATTAATGATCATTAAAATATAGAAATGGGTTCGAATCTATTTCAAGATATTTTGGAATCACTATGATATTTTTAAATATTTTTTAATGATATCTTAATGTAATTTTCTTTCTGAGATATTTTATTAGATTCTGTTTATTAATATAATGACATATAGTGTTAATAAAGAGTCAATAGGTAATATCATGTGGATATAAGTATATTTTAAAAGTCATGAACATGGACTCATTGATATAGAATATGGAATATATTTTGATACATTTAAGTGATTTAAAGTCTACACTTGGATAGTTATGAGTAACTCAGAGTATATAAATGATTAATTTGGTGATACATAAGTTTAATTATACTATTACACAACATATATAATATTAATTTTACGTATAATTAATAATTATTAGAAGGTTAAATTGAATAAGTAAGTTGAATCATTTCTAATGTAAATTTATCATTGTGGATATGTATTAAAAACACAATAATTTGTTAGGATACATAATATTATTCTAAATAACTAGTAATGTTTAATGGTTATTACATGGTTAAAATTAATTATAAAATTATATGATCTTACATTTATCTATTGTGAATAAATATTTTGTTGTTAATTAATGATCCAAGTTAATGCTAATGATTTTGGTGTTGGGATTAAAATAATAATTACTTGATAAATTTGATGATGTTATCTAAATTTCATAGAAAAAATAAAAAAAAATTGAAGGGATGGATTTACTATATTTATGTTCATATATGGTTGGGGATTGATCATATATGTTTTAAAATATTTTAAATGAAAATCATAATTCCATATCTCATGGATATTATATATTCATATATGTGGGAAAAATCAATAAAAAAATTTAAAGACAAAAATGATTCAATTAAAATATGTAGGGATAATAATTAATTATAATTGTGAAGATATTATTCATAAAAGTGAGAATGTGGGAGATATACCAGAACCCATAATATCTTTTATAGAATATTCTATTGTATAAAGATGAAAATAGATATAGAAATAAAAGAGGATAAAAATTATACTATTGAAAATATTCAGTGTAAAATTTCTTAAAGAAAACTAAGTGTGATAGCCACAAAGAGATTATTACATGAATGAAGAAATTGAGAAGATATTATTATTCATATATATACATTTTATTATAATGTTTATATTAATCCATGATGACCCAACCAAATAAGTTGGTGCATTAATTACCTAGTTGGTCCTAACTAAAAACTGATCAAGGATTTCCCCCTTTTCATTAGTTGTTTGTAATAATAAAATGACATCCATATATATGGGATAAAAACAACCAAACATTATGGACATGGTATCACATTTTAATTAAATATCATATTTCTATTATTTTTTATTTTTTTTCATTTTTATATGAATTTATACCTCACGTGAGATAATAAATTGAGTTCTATTGACTCCAATATTTGTTGAGATAAAAAATGTGGTTTAATTGGTAAATTGTAGCTACACTAATTGACTCCCATATAAGTGTGTTTATATAGGTTCTCTATGACCATTAAAACCAAGAGTCAATAACACTAAAATAGGATCAACACCACTACTTTAACCTTTACTTGATTAATGAACATGAATATAATAATGGACATGTTCAGAACAATGAATAATAGTAAAAGATGTCACCATATATATATATAATATTTCCTCAAAAATATAGTAATCAAAAAACACTAATAAATAACAAATATCACCATGTACAAGCCTCTAAGTGGATAGATTTGGTAAAGGTCAATTATTTTTAATATAATAAAAGTTATTAATAGAATTTAAAATTACTATAGAAAAATTAAATATTAAAACATGACTTTATAACATCAAGAACTACAACACTCTACAGTAATTGTGTCATAGTTCCAAATGGCCTTAATTTTGAATCTTCATATGCCCGAGGCTTCTAAAAAGTAGTGGGGTCTATTAATATCATGGGGAGACTATACCTATTGAATTTAATAAGAATATATAATAATAAATAAATATCAAATGTCATATTTTTAGATAAACTATAATAAAAAACATCATATGTAATCGGTAGTAGAAAAATATATCAATATAAACCATATCACTATTAGAAACTGTGCACATACTATAAGAATATAGAAGCAATAAGGACTCCCCAAAGAGGAATTGAATACATCATGATCCAAAATAATCATAAGAATTATAAAGTGGTAAAAGTTCAAAAAATTTGTCTCATGATCATAAACATTCCTACCCCCATACATCATCCCAACCTACCTAATAAACTTTAATAAACATGTAATTTTACCTTTTATCGACCGATAATAATGAAGTATTATTTGGTACCCATGGATTTCCAAATAGAGAGTGTGTAAAATTTATTAGACTAGAACAAATGGTGTCTAAATAAATATTTATTCTAAATAGGATGCTCAAAATATATCTTATTCAATAATAAAGTGATAAGTGAAAAATTATTAAACACTATTATCCATGGTGACACCATGGATTTACCATACATGAATTGAATACTATTGGAAGTCTCCAGACATGATGCAATTCTATTAATGGGGAAAACATCCTTCCATTGAGACTTGACTAGAAGTACATCACCTAGGGGATCCATATCCAACCATAACACCATTACTAGAATATTGTCACCCATTTAGATCAACTTATGACCCTAGAACCTTTATCTATATTTCATCACATAGATATTCACATCCCACATCAAGACCATTTCTAGAGTGCCACTTCCTAAGAAATTGTTATCTAATCCTAGAAACTCTACTAGAATTTCACCAACCATATGGATCCACATCCTACCTCAGAACCTTTACCAAAATATCATAAACTGGGGGATCCACATACCACTGTAGAACCTTCACTATATTTTCATCATTTTTGGGAACAAATAACACCCTAAAATCATTTTTTTTGTATCATAAAATGGAGTATCCATATCCCACCTAAAAAATAAATAGAAAATCATCACATAAGGTGTCTTCTTGTCACACCAGAACTAATACCCTTCATAGTTTGACTATTTACAAGTTATATAATTTTAATTATTTTAAAAACCAATTAAGTCATATGATTATTTAGCTCACTAATTAAGATTCCTCTAACATTTTCTATTTAATAGATCAATGGATCAGCACTCTTGAATCCCCAAATATTAATTCATCTCTTTTATAGTGACTATAAGTGGATTTCATAATGTGAATTTCAAATGAGGTAGAATCCTAAAACCATTAATATATTTAGGTAATATATGTATCAGGGAAACATGGCCACTCATCATACACGCAATAAAAATTATGTTAGACCATGGCAATAGCTTAGATACCTTATACCTTATACTTAAATAAACATATTCATTAACTAAAATTAGTTGATTTATTCATAAATTTATTAAATAAATATATACAGAGATCTTTTTAAAAAATAAAAATAATCATACATTACTAGAATAATCCAAAAAAAATTAAGAACAAACAAAGAATATATTTAAAATGAATATTACTCTTACATGTAGATATGTTTTCTATTGTATAGTATAAATACCACACAAAAATTGCTGAATATCTCACACTAACATAAGGATGGGATCAAAAGAATACTCCATGGTTTATTTCTTGTGTTTTGGTTGAAAAAAATCCATAAATACCCTTTCATACATGTTTTTATAGTTTTATTAATATATTCTAAAACTTGGTAAATTTTTAACAAATTCAATTTTTTACAATCTATGAACCTTACATGTCACCCGTAGACATCCTTACTATATCAACCAGCATTAACCTAAAGAATATTTTGTGATAAATGAACAATGTTACATATATGGGTTGAAACATATATAACTAATTTTTAATGTATTTTCAATGAAATTTTATTTATTGCTTTGTTTGGGGGTTTCCAATGCTTTTTTGGAAGAAAGGGTGTGTTTTCATGATTAGATCCAAACCATGAGCCCAATTCCCAATTTGAAAAATAAATTTAGTTTCTTTTCTAACTCATACATTTTTCATCATTGTTTACACATTAAAATTCCAACATGGCCTTTTATTTCCTATTAAAACTACTGTATCCATTTTAACCCTTAAGAATCAATAATCATGGTAGATTTGAGTTATTTATTAAGGTATTAGGTCCACCCATGTTCATATTTCCAGCTTTAAAAAAATTATTTCATTTATATCATATTCAATTTTTAATTTTTTTTGATGATTCCACCTCTCACTAAATACCAAGTACCCAAGGAGCACCCCCATGTTCATTTATACCTATTTGGGGCTCATATTCATCACTGATTGTGGAATAATTTCTTAAGCATTCTCAAATAGTTCAGATTTGAAATGGTAATTTTTTTCATTCATAACTCCTAAATTTTTACTCTTTTTCACCAATTTCAGTTCCCACGTGACCTCTTAAGCCTTATTTGAACCTTAATATCAGTTTTTTCTGCTTGGATATTCACATATTGGTGTATTTGGGGATATTTATTCAATATCTCTCTAGTATGTGGGTTTTCTTCCTTCCCCATCCAATTTGCTCTGGATTGTTTCCATTATTATTGAAGATATTAATTTATAAAAAGTATGGATTCTAACTTATGGTATATTTTTTAGTTTTGTGGTGTAATATTGTGGTTTTAGGTTTCTATTCACTCCCCTTTCAAGTGGAAGTGGTGTGTTTGAAGTTTTTCTCAAGGATATAAGGGTTGCGAAGTATATAGTTAGTGATTTAATGTGTAAGAATTGTAGAATTATTTATCTTGTTAGATTTATATTTTTTATGATACTATTTCATTATTTATGCTGAAAAACTATTTTGGGAATCCATTGTTATGAATTTGATTATTAAGTTCCAATTTTTGTGTGAAAATTGGTGTTTTACTATTGCATTCCATGTTGTAGCATCTGGAGTTGTTTTATTATTCATGGAATGTATATATAAAAATGTTTTAGTGTGGAAAATTATGGTTTTGTTTAATATTGTTATTCATTTTTTAAAATAGAGGTTCTAAATGGATTTTATGTGGAATGTTTTGTTATAACCTATGTAATTATTTTATGAAAATTCTAAGATTTTGTTTGAGTTATAAAAATGGTGAGAAAAATGTTTAGATAATTTTTTTAGTGTGTATAAAATGAACTTTTTTTATATGTAAAATGTAATTTCATAGAATTTTGGAGATTTTTGTAGAACAAATAGGGAAACCCTGGTACCTAGGTGGGTGGATGTGTACTAACATGCTAGTGATCCTGAGTGGTTTGTTCCCTATTTTACTTAGAATGTTTGACGTCGAAAACACAAAAAAAACTATGATGATGATTATATTGGGAACCACTAGGTTACCGGTGATTACCCTACTAGTTTCTAATGCATGAGAAAAGTTATTGTTATTGTTACATTCACACCGTGATGCGAGGTACATGGGTCTCACAACTAACTAGTGCCTAGGGGTGTTCCCGTATCGAGTTCTCATTAACTATTTTGAATTTATCATTGGATTATGGTGTGTTGGGATGGAAAATTTAGTAGCAAACATGTTTTATTTAAATTTAACTATTCTTTAAAGCTACCCACTTTGAATATTATTTCATTTAAAAGATGCACCTGTAAAAATTATTACTACCGTTATTAATTTAAATCACTTTCATTATTTTATCTTATAATGCATGACTCATGGAATCATTGGGTGGTATCCTATAAATAATAGCCTCACACCCTACATATATAGTTGGGTGTATGTATACTTTGTTATGTTTCACACAGCTAAGGGAAAGGCTTTTATAGATGCTGGTACAGGTTCCTAGTTTCCCCGGTTGTGTGGTTTTGTAGAGACGGCTCGTGGGTGATGACCTCTAACCGTGTGGCATCCATTGGGTTGTTTTTATTGCTACATATGTCATTTGGAACCCCTTGTGTAATGTAAAAAACCTTTTATTCAGTTCTGAATTTTTTTTAGGCTTGTTTGGATTGTAATTTTCATATTTAATTTACGCATTATCTTGGGTGGTTAAATGACTTTCAACTCGGGTAAATCATTCCCAAACCAATATTTAAGAAACCATGGATGTTGTTCCTGCCCTTGGGGATAATGACCACCATTCAGATATTTCCATGGGCTGAGTTTGGTTCTAGTTTTGATGGTTACCAGATTAAGTCTGTGACAAAATAGTATCAAATGAACTTAATATTTTTGGGTTATATTATTATTTTTGGATGATTCGGGCTATATCGGAGCTAGGATTGTCAGGGCTCAGAGTTTGGGTCATGAGTAGGGTTCCTGGACCATACCTCTCCTGACAGATCTCAAGTAAACATGTGACGTTGTAATTGTTTGTTTTAATTCACTTCTAGGTGACATATGTAAGCTGTATAATGCACATGGACAACAGGTGGGGTGAATTAGTTATTTATTTGTTTTATAATGTTTTTGGCTTATTTATATTTGATGTTGTTGATGACATTTCTTAGAATTTTTGTACTGATTTTTTCTCTTGGGAATATTTCCTTTTGAAGAAACATGCCTCCCCGTAAAGCTCCCACTCACAAACGTGAGAAACCTGTAGAGTGTTCTCCCTCATCGATTGATCATAGGTTTGTAGAGTATATGGTTCGGGATGTACAAGCCCTAGGTTGGGGAATGACTCATATTCCAATTCCTATTAGAGAATCCAGATCAGTCCAAGGAAGGAAAAATCCTTGGCGATTCAAAAAGGAATCCATTTACTTTTCAAGGAAGCACAGAATCCTAGGAAGTGTAGGAGTGCATCGAAAATATTGAGTGCATGTATAAGTTCATAGACAAACCAATGGAGGTCAGGGTGAAATTTTCTACGTTCTAATTATAAGATACCATATGAAGGTGATGGGAATCAGTGCTTAAAGATGGAAATCATGAGAAGATGAGCTGGAAGGACTTCAAGGATATCTTCATCAACTAGTACTTCCATGAAGTTTTGGAATATGCTCAATCTCAAGAGTTTATGGAAATTATTCATGGGGATACTTCAGTGATTGAGTATTCCAAACATTTTTTTTTGAGTTGGTTTGGGGTGCTTTGGAAAAGGTCTCCAATGATCAAATGAAGGCCTGGAATTTCGAGAGGGGTTTACAGCCAGATATCATTTCTAAGATTTTCTTATTCAAGATGAAAACCTATGATTATGTCTTTGATAAGGATTTAATGGTTGAGATCAATTATAAGGGGAGTGATTGTTTCTCTGGTACAGTATCAGGAATTGGTAGTAGTTGTTTTTATAAGATTAAATGGAAGCGAGTGGAGCAAGGGAAGAAGGGAGGTGGCAGCTCAGGACAACCTTCCAGGAATTTTTCTTCAGTGGATTCTTATATGAGGTCCATCATGTTCCAACGATGTGGGAGGTAAGGTAACATACAACCATCCTGAACATCTCCTACAAATCCTTGTTATCATTATATATGTATGGGACAGTTGAAGAGATTTTGCAGGATGGCATGCCCACTCCAGAGTGGGGCAGGATCTGTGGCTTCCAAAGGGGTGTCAGTTTAGTAAGATCCATCTAGAATGATGAGATCTTTCTTGAGTGGTCATAGTATCTGAGTTATCTCATCATCTGGGTTACATACAATTCATAGAAGAGCCACAATATACCGTTCGTTCTGAAGTATTGACTTGGAATCTTCTTTCTGGTGGATCGTGAACCAGGGAGATTAGAGGCGGGAACATTGATAGTTCAATGTATCATTTTGACTGAATCTTATATATTTTATACTCTTTTTTATATCGGTTACACTATTTCATTTAAATCCTTCTGTTTTGTGAACAAATTTAATTTTACAATCATTATTTTTTCTTTTGTTATGGATTTGGTGACGCCACTGGAAAAGAAGAAGGAGAAGGGTCTCAGGTTCACATTGTTTTTTCTTTTTGTGTTTGGGGTTGAGTTGGGGTGGGACCTAATGGTATTTGATATGGATAAATATAATATGTTACTTGGAATAGATTGGTTGTTACACTTTCAAGCACACCTTTATTGTTATAGGCGACGGTCAGTTTCAGAGCTCCTGATGGGATTCGTCATGTATTTCTTGGGGATTTAGATCCTCGTTTGGGTCGAGCATGTATTCTAGTCCCAAGGATGGGGAATATTGTCTTCCAGTTATCACCACTCATGATAGAGGATGATATTCATGCTTCTGAAGGGGAAATACCTCATTTAGTGGATGAGTTTCTAGACATATTCCCAAATGAATTTCAAGCATGCCTATAGATCGGGATATAGAGTTCTTAATGGATTTTTCACTAGGAACACAAATAATATCTCATCCCTCATATCAAATAGCTCCCATAGAGCTAAGGGAATTAAATATATAAATGGATGATTTAGAATCTAAATGATTCATTCACCCAAGAATCACTAATTGGGACGCTTCTTTTCTTTTTGCGAAGAAGGCAGAAAAATACATCTATTTTTTGTATTCATTACCAGAAGATGAACAAGGTAACCATCAAGAAAAAAAAATTCCCTGAATATATGAATTTTTTGACTAGTTGAATGGAGAAAAGTGGTTCCCAAAAATATATTTGGGTTTTAGTTACCATCGACCCAGGATGAATGAGTTAGATATCCCGAAGACAGACTTTTGAAGAAAGTATAACCACTTTGAGTACATGGTCATTCCCTTTGGAATAACTAATTCTACATTGGTCATTATACCACTCATGAACATGGTGTTCTTCTAATATATTTTTTATTTTTTCATGATATTTTTATATTTCTTCCTTGTTAACTCTGGATCTGAGGAAGAATGCAAACGTCATTTGTAGATCGTGTTGGGAACCATGCAGGAGAATATCAATTATGACAAGTTATCCATGTGCACATTTTGGATCAGGGAGGTGAAATTTCTAGGGAATTTGATCTCAGATTAAGGGAATTTAGTGTGCCCCGAGAAGATCAGTGTCATTATTTCATGAGAGTACAAGAAGAATGTGTTTGAGATAAAAAGATTCCATGGCCAGGCTTGTTACTATAGGTGCTTTGTTTGGGATTTATCTTGGCTTGCTTCACCCATGACTATGCTATCCCAGAAAGCGTTATTGATTTTATGGGTCCTAGAGTGCCAAGAATCCTTAGAGAAATAGAAGATGATGTTGACTACCACCCTCGTGAAGATTTTCCTAGAGGATGGAAAGTGGTATTTGGTGTATTGCAATGCTTCAGGTATGTGCATCAGGTGTGTACTTATGTCGGTTGATCATGTTGTGGAATATGGTTATTGCAACCTTTACTACATGAAAAGAATTATCTGACCCAGGACAGGGTGTTTTTTAGTTGTGATGTATGCATTGAACACTTATTGTCATTAAATCTTTGGAAGAAGTTTTTGGTCTACTCTAATCACAAAATATTAGTGTACTTCTTCTCTTAGAAAGATCTAAATCTTATGTAGCACTATTGGATCATGTACTTGGAGGGATTCAACATGATGATTTTTTATACCCAAGGAAATGGAAATTTTTTTGGAATATGCTTTGAGTAGAAATGTACTAGTGCAAGCCTTGGGGAAATTCTGTGATGAGTGGATTATAATGGGGCTCTTTTCTGAGATGCATGTGGAGACCAAGGATTTTAGTAGAGGTGTGTTCCTGGACATAATTTAGTTAATCGCTTCCCTCTTAGATTTTATAAAGGTAGAATAGCCTAGTTGTGAGATTTGTCAGCAGTCAAGGAAATTTATTCAAAGTAGGGACACATCTTCTGATTGTTTATCCTCTCCTGAGGGAAAATTTTGCTTCATGGGCCGATCAGTATTTATGTCGTCTCTAAGATATGTGGAGTCACAAGATATCTACTAGTCGTAGTGGGTTTTCCATCCTAGTGCCACAATGATTTACTATGGTGTGTGTCAGTATTTTTGGTGACAAGGTATGAGACAAGATATAGAGGACTTCTTATTGATATGATACACATGTCAGCACGTGGATGTGGAGTACCAAAGGCCCTCCGATTTTCTCCAGCCATTACCCATTCCTATATGGATGTGGGATGAGGTCCCCATGGACTTCATTATTATCATTCCTCTTACACCTCATGGTAATTATTCCATATGGGTAATGATTGATCATTTGACAAAATCATCCAACATAATTATGGTCAAAGATACAACTATGGTGGATAAGTTGGGAAATTTGTATCATTAGAAGGTGGTAAGGGTTCATTGTATTCCATAAGCTATTGTCTCAGATTGAAACCCTTTTTTCAGTTCTCAATTGTGGGAATTCCTTGATAAGGCCTTGGGTTAACAGATCAAGATGAGCACAACATACAATCCTCAAATGGGTGGTCAGACAGAGTCAGCAAATCATATACTGGAGTACATGATTCATGCATGTGTTTTAGACTTTGGGGTTTCTTGTGATAGACATTTGGGATTGGTTTAATTTTCGCATAATAACAGTTCCCAATCCTCTATATGAATGGATCTTTTCTAGTTTCTCTATGGTCGGCCTCGTTGGTCCCCCCTATGTTGGGCTGAGATAGGTGAGACTTCACTATTGGGGCAGAGCATTGGTCAAGAGACCTATAAAAAGTTCAAGTTGATGAGGAAGAACTTATTGATATCTTAGAGTCTCCATAAATATTATGTCAACCCGAGGCATCGAGACCTAGAGTTTTCTATGAGTGAGCCGGTATTCATGAAGGTGTCCCCTCATCTGGGCCATCGTTGTTTGGGAAAATAAGGGATGCTGACGTCGCGGTATGTAAAACCCTTTCAAATAACCGAGTTTATTGGAAATGTGGTATACATCTTACATTTATTTCTTATTTGGCATAAATTTATTTCATCTTCCACATCTCCTTGTTGAAAATGAACCACTTGGATCTGTCTTATTAGCTGAATTGGGAGAAGTTGGATATAAAGCCCAATTTTTCAATTATTGAGCAGCCGATGTGAATAGTTGATTCCCAAGTGATGGTACTTAGTGTAATTTCTACTACAGTTGTTCAAGTCCTTTGGATTAATGGGAATGATGTCCATGAAACTCATGAGTAGAAGTTGTTAGTTGAATAAGGGTACCTTTTCTTTTTTCTGATCATTCTTCAGGATGAATTTCTGGGAGGAAAATGACTTTCATGGTGGGTATAATTTTCATACACATTACTTATTTTGAAGATATTTTTTATTTAATTTCAATTATTATTTTTTCTTGGGGTTTCCCATGAATTTTTAAAGGAATCTATGGGTTTTCATGATTTGGGAAAAACAATGAGCCCATTTCTAGAGTTAAAAATAAATTTGGATTCTTTTATATCAACTCTATTTTTAAAAATTAAAATTACCCATTACACTACCCACTTGTTTTCCACTAACCTATTAAGACTACAATTTCAAATTGGACCCCTTATGAATCTATAATAATGTTGGGTTTTGTTATTTATTAAGGTATTAAGACAGCCCATGATCCTAATTCTATTTTTAAAAAAAATCATTTTATATCATATTAATTTTTTTTAAAAAAATCAATGACTCAACCTCTCACTCGATCCAACTATCTATAGGTACACCCCCCATGTTCGTTTCTCCATATTTAGGGATCATATTCATAGTGGATTAAGGTAAAAATTCTCATGCATTCTCAAATGATATAGATTTGAAAAGGTAATTTCTTTCTTCATAACTTCTATATTATTTACACTTTTTCATCCATTTCCATTCCCATTTGACCCCCTCACCCTTATTATGTCCTCCATATAATTTTTGTTTTCTTGTAGATTCACCGATTGTTATTTGGGGAGATTTATTCTTGATCTGTCTAGTACATAGTTTTTCATCCTTCCTCCTCCTATTTTCATAGTGTTTTTGTATTTTTCTTGAAGTTACTAATGTCTTACAAGTGGGTATTTTAACTTAGGATCTATTTTTTATTTTCATAGAATAATCATGTGGTTTTAGGTTTGTGTACATTGCCTTGTTTTGCGGTGGGGGTACGGTTGATGTACCACACAAGGAATTAAGGGTCATAATATATATGGAAGGCGATTCCATGTGTAATAATTTTATAATGAGTTATCTTGCTGGATTTATAATTATTTTTTGATCTTATGCCATTATTTTTAAAGAAAATGTGTTTTTGGAACCATTTGTTAAGCGGTAGATTTTTTAGTGCAAATTTTGTGCGAAAATGGTTATTTTACTAGTGAATTCCATGTTGTACCAACTGGTGCTGGTTTATAATTTGAAGAAAAGATTTATAAAAATTTATTAGTGCTAAAAATTCTTGTTTGGTGAAATATTATTATGTATATTGTGTTAAAATTGTAGTTTTGAATGTCTTTTTTGTGAAATTTTTTATTATAACATGGGTAATTAATTTATTCAAATTCTAAGTGTTTTTTGAGTTATAAAAATGGTGAAATGCATGTTTAGAAACTATTTAGAGTGTTTGGGGAAAGTAGTGGTGTTTTTATGTTTAAATGTAGCTTGGTATCATGTGTAACTTATTTTAGCACAAATATGGAAACCTAAGTACCTATGTGGGTAGACATGTACTAGCATGCAATTGATTCAGAGGGGTTTTGAGCCAGTTTCACTTAGAACTTTTCAAATTGACAACACTAAAAAAATATGATGATGATGATGTTCAAAAACACTGTGTTATGTGTGATTCCTCTATTAATTCCTCTTCCATGAGAAAAAAATATGTTTATGTTTACTTTCACACCAAGATGTGAGGTATGTTGGGATCACAACTAAGGAGTGCATAGGGGTGTTCCTGGGTTGAGAGATCATTGTCTCTTCTCATTTATATTTGTCTTATGGTATGTCTAGAATAAAAATTCAGTATCTTACATGTTTTATTTAAATTTACCTATTCTTTAAAATTACCCACTTTGAGACTATTTTCATTTAAAATAATCACCTTTTGAAATTATTGCTTCCATTCATTTTTTATAAAAATTGAACGTTTTTTATCATATAATTATTATGAAATGGAATCATTGGGTGGTATAATATTGGGATGAGGATAACTCCCTAAATATTTCTTTGTGTGTAATTAGACTTGATTATGTTTGGCATAAGTAGGGGAATGAATTTTGGAGATAGTGGTTCGGGTTTCTAGTTTCTCTTATTGCGCATTGATGTAGAGATGGCTCATGGGTGATGACCCATTGTCCTGTGGTGGACTTTGTGTTTTATTTCTGATAATTTTGTAGTTCTAGACACCTTGTGTCATGTTAAAAAACATTCATTTAGTTCTGAATTTTTTTAATCCTGGTTTGGTTGGTAATTTTTAGATTTACTTTACTGATTTTCTTTGGTTGTTTAATGATTCTAAAATTAGATTAATCAATACAAATAAAATATTTAAGATACCTAAGTACTAGTTCTAGCCCATGGGGATTGGGAAAGCCCATCGGGTCTTACCATGGTCTGGGTTTGGTGCTATTTATAATGGAGACTCTACTCAGTTCGTGACATGGGTACCCAAATGTAAGTGTATATCTCACAAGGGATGACCCTTACAAATAATCCGCAAAAAAATCCCTATCTTTTTCGATGTACCAACTATACAAGTATACATTATGTATCATAGTGTTAATATTTATTTATCAGGGACTACCATGTTCAAGTATAATGTTTCCATTACATACCATGTATTTACCCTAATGATTCAAAAGAAACGCTTTTCAAATTTCACATCCTACAATCCTAATTAATATATGAATTATTATCAATCCTGTTAACACTAGGTAACCATTAAATATAAACATTTAACTTTTATATATAAAAGGTTAGCTTAATAGATGGATAAATATTAAATAAGGGAAGGACACTTACATAAAAGTGTATATATAGGTAATTGTATACACATATTCATGGTGAAACCTATGTATTAAAGTGTTTATTTCTAAAATTCATTCACCATAGATATAGTTCTATGTATTAAGGATAATTAAAAAATTACACTTTTGTAGTATTTTAGATACCTTTATATAAACAACTTCCTGTATTAAAATTAGTTTTTCAAACTCTTCATCAGATGACACATACAAATGTTAATATTATGTATAGTGAATCTTATATATGAGGTTACCCATATGTTAGCGTAAAATGATGAATCTTATATAAAATGTTTTCCAATATTCAGAAAAATGGGAATAAATAAAAAAATACATGTTTTATAAGATAAACATTTCCTATGTTCTTTCAACACTTTCTTATTTACTTAAACAAATTTAGTACCTGTATTTGTTTTATAAAATATATCCTTTTGATCCTCCAACATTTGACACACAATTCAAAACCATTTTTGACACATCAAACTCCTCTATAGGGTTCCAACACACGTTGTTTGGCCACTGTGTGCACAAAATTATAATCAAATATACCTAGTAAGAACATAACTTTTTTAAACATTAAAATTTAGGTATTTAAAACAAATAAAAATACAATTAGAATTCTGAGTGATGTTTATATTGGTTCAATCAATGATATGGTTTTGGATATCATAGGATATGGGCCATATATATTTTCATAATCATATTATATTAATGGATTTCACTGGGCCTCATTGGTGAATAACATTGGTCATTGTTTCTAAATGTAAAAATCCTTCCACAAATATCCTCTTGGATATGCCTATTATACCACTATACTCATACTATTGGAACATTCTTCCTACAAAAAGTCTTTTTTCCCCAGTCCATAATATGAACATGAATGCCCTCAAATGATTAACCACCCACTACATGGATGTATACTTTACTAATATGTTAATAATGGTGGATATGAAAGTACTAAAACAACAATACCTGATAGAAATTTCAAATTCTATTAAAAATCTATAATATATCCATTCAGTATGGCTCTATACTAAACATCTCTATTATCCAAAATGGAAACACGTACCAAGTCATGAATTTCCCCTTCCTCTATGTAAGTTTGTATCCCAATCAAATTGAAAATCTTAAGAACATGTGATTTCACACTGAACTACTATGAATGGTGTTTTTTATGGAATATGACTATTCCTCCTTTAGGAGTCTACAATATGCTTCTAGATCAACCATATATGCCATAATGTCTCTGAAAAGAAACCCAACTAGATAACTGCTATCATTCTAGCCTCCAAAAACATATATGTGATAGACTCAATGTACCATATTGATTTTTTAATTGTTCGATAATAATTTTGGACCAATATATATTTTTATAGTAACAATATGAAATTGTTAAATAGTTTTCCAATCATCTTATATAATATTAGAAACATGTTTAAATAATTTCTCATAATATCCAAGTGATATGCTCATATGATCCATATATTTGTGGTTAGTTTGAATAATTTTGGTGCATCAGATTATTATATGCCTTATAAAATCCTCACTAAAATAATAAATTGAAATGGTGATACTTATTATATAAAATAATCATTAATCATTAAACCAAATCATATCAAAAAAAATTGTTTGAATTGATCTATAAAAATAATCTTTCTATTTTCATAAATAGAGAAATTATTTATAATCGAGAAAAAATTAACTACCTATGAGAATAGGTATACATTAATCAAAATCACATCACTACCTAGATTCATCTAATAAAATGCAATCATATAATTTAGAGTAACATTTTCTAATATCCAGCTAGAAATGTGTAATGACTAGTGTAGACCAACATGCTACTGATTTGCACCCTTCACTAACTGATAGTTGGAGGACCTAGTGAAAAATCCCATTATGTACTTATTCATCAAGGGCCACCCAGACTATCTATGCATGTTGTTGTATGTATTTTTTTTCCTAAATAAAAATATCATCCCCATTTTTGGAGTCCCCTGTCAATTCATCATGAATTATTATAGTGAATATAAAACAACCATTGACATAAAGAAATAGGTAAGATTTATGAGACCCATCGGTTGGTCTCTCCAGACCATATATGTTGTAAATAATTACCAAAAAATTATAAATTTATTAAATTTCTATTCATAACCCTATTTCAAAGTGAATAGATAACTAATAAGGAAATTAGGAACACACAACCTTGATACCCATAAACATCAATATGTATCTTCATAAAGATTCATCATCTATTTATTGATTATCAAATCAAACACCATATATGATTTTTTTTAAAATAGTGCATTAGAATTGATTTTCCCATTTATGAGGGTATAAACTATTGGGGCAATGTTTGAGGAAGAAGTAGTTTATAAAAGATTTTTTAATAGTGTTGTCTTTTGTTGTCAAAAGTGAAAAATCAATTCAAATCATAAAATCCTTGGAAAATATGAAAATCATTTTATTATTTGTATTTATAAAATATAATAATTTTTTGGAGAACTTCTTATGCATGTATTAACATGAAAATGGGGAGTAAAGGTGTTTCCAATCATAATCTAGTCGAATTGGATAGAATGATATTGAAAGAAGACAAGGATGTTAAAAAAATTCCTTGGTAAATATAACAATGCTAATGATGACCCATTTCCTCCTAGATGACTAATTTTAAAGATACATTTTATTTAATATACATTTTTTCTTTTTGTGGGGGTTTCCAATTCATTTATGGAGGAAAGGGTGAGATTTCATGATTTGGGCCAAATCGTGAGCCCATTTCCATATTTAATAACTGATTTTGTTTCTTTTATAAATATTTATTTTTTCAACATTTTCACCCATTAAAATTTCGAAATGGAATCCCCTAACATATTAACACCACTATATCAATCAGGACCCTCTAGGAATCCATAATAATGGTGGATATATGTTTTTAATTATCGAATTGGGCCATCCCGTATGCACATATCGATTTTTTTTAAAAAAAATATTTAATATTTTATTCAATTTTTATTATTTTTCACTCATTCCAACTCTTACTCGGGACCACTGATCCTAAACGCGCACCAATTCTATTTTACCCCTCTATGGGTCTCATATGAATCGTGAATTAGGGTAGAACATATTAAGATTTCTCAAATTTTCTATATTTGACAAGGTAACATGTTTCCTTCATCACTCAATTAATTTTTTCCTACATTCCCCCCATTTTAGTTCTCACATTACCTTATCATCGTTATTAGAACCTCACTTTCATTATTGGATGTTTGCAAATTCCGATATTGGTGTACTTGGGTAGATTTCATCATGATCTCTCTAGTAAGTGGGTATCCTTCCTTCTTCCTCTCAATTTTATAGGGTTTCATCCATTTTCTTAAGGTTTCATCCATTTCATCATGAATTTTTCAATGTCTTGAAGTGGGGATTAAAATATATAGTTTAATCATGGGTTTTTTTTCTAATATTGTAATTTTAGGTTTGATCTATGTCCCTTATGGTTCAGAGGTAGTTCTGTTGAACTTTCACACAAGGATTAAAGTGTTTTGACACTTGTGGTAGGAGATTATATGTGTATGAATGTATATATGAGTTATATTTGATTAATTTACATTTTTATCACACTTATCATTCATTATCCATGCTGAGAAATTTAGTTTTGTTGACCTTTTTTAATAAAATGATTTTTAGTTACCAATTCTGTGTTAAATTGGGTGTTTTACATTTATATTCTATGTTATAACAATTGGGGTTGTTTTATAACAATTGTAATGGATTTATGAAAAAAAATTAGTGCTAAAAAATTCTATATTGGTGAATATGGGTATGCACATAGTGTTCAATGTGGGGTTTTTAATGAATTTTGAGTGAAAAAAATTGTTAATTTTTTTTCATGTTATTGTATTTAAATTCTAAAGGTTTTGTTGAGTGAAATAATTGTGAAAAAGGTAGTGTAGATACAGTTTTTAGTTTATATGATGATAAATGATGTGTTTATGTGCTAATGGCCTTTGGTACTATTTGAAGATGGTTAGATCACGGTGCAGGAAACACATGTATATAGGAGGGAGGATATGTACTAGTACACTTGTGTTCTATAACAGTTTTATCCATATTTTTCTGAGAAAATGGATAACGACAACACAATAAAAAAACAATATTGATGATGTTTTGGGACCAATAGGTTATTTCTATGTTCCCCAATAGTGTCTCATGCATGAGAATGGATGTGTCTATGGTTACATTACACTAAGATACGATGTAGATGGGGTTCAAGACTAACTTGTGCCTAGGGGCGTTCATGATATTAGTGCTCATTGAATATTTTGTATTTATCTTTGTAATACTGTGGTTTTTTCTAGAAAATAAATTATCTTAAATTATTTATTGAAATGTACTCACTCATGGAAAACTCCCTTTGAAAACGGTTTACATTTAAATGTTTTATTCTTTAGAAATTTTTTCCACCAATTCATGCTTATCAAAAAAGGCATGATTTTTATCCTATATTTGGTACTCTATGTAATATATTACAGGTATCATATTGTGACTTGGAACACACCCTACATACACCACATGGGTGTAAATTTACATGATCATGTTTGACAATTGTATTGGTAAAACATTCGGTGTTGGTGGTTCGGGTTGTTAGTTCCCATCCATGGTGCGGTGTTGTGGAGATGACTTATGGGTGATGACCACATGTCATGTGGAGTCCATGGGGACATTTTTCAGAATATTTTATATGTATTTGGACCTCTTGATTTATGTTTAATCCTATGTATTCAGTTATGGATTTTTTTAATGCTTGTTTGACATGAATTCTCAGATTCAGTTTATCGATTGTTTTTAATGTTTTATGTATCCATACTCTGGTAAATCATTCCAAAACAAAAATCTATTACACTTGGGATCTTTCTCCTACCTGTGGAGATAAGGAACGCCCTTTGGGACTTGTCAGGGGCTAGTCTTTGTGCCAATTTTTATGGAGACCAGATTCGGTTCATGAAAAAGTGGAATCAGAGGAGGTTAATGTTTTTGGGTTATATTATTATTTTGGGATTAGTAGGGCTAGATAGGAGCTAGGACTTTCGGGACTCATAGTTTTGGTCATTATTAGGGTTCTAGGCCTAGACCTCTCTTCAAAGACCTCCAGTCACCATGGGACATAAGAATTGTTTGTTTGACTTCACTTCCTGGTGAGACATGTAGGATATAGAATACAAGTGGACATCGGGTGGGGGTTTGGTAGTTATTTATTTTGACATTGTAATTTTTTTTGGATTATATATATTTGATTTTATTGATGAAATTTTCATATCTTTTGTACTTAATTTTTTCTTTTTATTGTTGTCTTTTATAGCAACTTGCCTCCCTGGAAAGCTCCCATGCACCCACGGGAGGAATCCATAGAGTGTTCTCCCTCACCGAATGATCAGAGGCAAGTAGAGGCTATGGTTTGGGATTTACAAGCTCTAGGAAGAGTAACAACTACTATTATAGCTCCTCATAGATATCATAAGACTAATATTTGTCAGGAAAATGACCAAGAGTTCCTAAAAAACAATCCGCCTACTCTCATAGGTTGCATAGAACCGTGAGATGTAAAGGAATGTCTCGACAATATCAAGTGCATGTTCGAGCTCCTGTACACACCTGAGGAGGTTAGGTTAAAGTGTTCCTATTTTATGTTTTAGGGTCTTAGAATTACTTTGTGGGAAACAATACATAAAACTAGAATGAATGAGAATATGAACTTTGTAGATTTCAAGGCCATCTTTAATAAAGAGTACTTCCATGATGTCTTGGCATGTAATAGATCCCATGAGTTCTTGGATTTTATTTAGGGGGGATCTTTCTGTGATGGAGTATGCCAACCATTTTGATGATATGGTTCATCTTTCTCTTGAAATCATCTATAATGAATAAGAAAAGGCATATAAGTTTGAGGAAGTCTTACATCCCGAGATATATGCCTAGGTTTTCATGTTCAAGCAGAGGAAATATTATGATGTGTTTGACCAGGCATGTATGGTAGTGATTGACCAAAAAGAGAGGGTTGTATTCTATAGGACAGTATCAGTAATAGGAAGTTTAAGCTCTTTAGTGATGAAAACAAAGCAAGGGTAGCGTGGAAATAATGGATGTGGTAGTTCATACCACTCTTCTAGGAATTTATCATCTATGTATTCTGATGTGAGATTCATCAGGTTCCAATAGTGTAGGATTATAGGGTACATCCGACCAGTTTTCCCATTTATTCTTAATACATATTATTTATGTGGAGGTATGGTTAACATTATATGATTTTTTGGGGTGGCATGTCCACTTCATAGTGGGTCAAGATCAGTGTCTTCAATAGGAGTTCCATCTCAATCAGAGTTTTCGAGGATGGAGGATCTCAATTTGGTGGTCCTGGGGGGTAGATATGGGTCAAATTCTAGGTAGATCTTGTTTAGGTAACAACCACAAGTTAGTAGTCATCATTAGAAAGGGACCAGACATATCCATGCGGTGGATCAGGAACCAGCAGGATCAGAGGTGGGACCGTCGACAGTTCGAGGTACTATTTTGATTGCATCTTCTATATATGATTATATATTTTATATGGGTGCCTCTGTTTCATTAATTTATTCTAAATTTTTGAACACCGTGTATTTTCCAATTGAGATTTTTCCTTTTGCAATGGATTTGGGGACACTACTGGGAAGGAAGAAGGAGTTGGGTCTTAGGTGCCCGTCATGTACACATTCAATATTATGGTTGAGATGGACTGGTAGCTCCAATTCATAGATATGCATCAATTTTATGTGATACATTGCATGTATTGAATGGTACACCTTCAGGAACACATCAATTTCTATAAGTGGAAGGTCAGTTTCACTACACCTAATGGGAGTCGTCAGGTTTTTCGTGCGGAATGGGATCCTCAGTTGAGTCGTGTGGGACCACTACTCTCGGAGTTTTTAGATCTTGTTTTCTAGTTATCATCATACTAGATAGATGAAAATAGTCATTCTCCAAATGGTAGACTAGATCATGTAGCAGATGATTTTGTAGAGTTATTTCCAGATTATTTTTTAGGATTTCCCTTGGACTGGGTTGTAGAGTTCTCGAATTCTCTAGTACATGGAATACAGTTGATATCTCTACCCTCATATTTCATGGCTCCCAATGATATTATGGAATTAATGATTCATCTATATGACTTAGAATCCATAGGATTCATTCACTAGACCTTTTCTTCTTGGTCCACTCTTGTGTTGTTTAAGAGAAAGGCTGACAGATCCCTCGAGTTGTGAATTGACTACCAGAAGCTGAATAAGGTAAAAATCCAGAAAAAATATCTTTTTCCCCAAATAGACGACTTTTTTAAATAGTTCAAGGCTTAAATGTTTTTTCCAAAAATAGTTATACTTTTGGGCTATCATCATTTCTAGGTGAAAGAGGCAGATATCACAAGGATAGCCTTTCGAAGAAGGTATGACCACATTGAGTACTTGGTCAGGCCCTTCAGATTGACCATTGCTTTAGTGATCATTATGGAACTCAGGAATAGGATGTTCCATCTGTATATCGATTATCTATTCATGGTATTTTGGTATGACATCCTTGTATATTTGAGATATTAGGAGGAACATGAGAATCACTTTCGGATCATTCTGGGCACTTTGAGAGAGCATTACCTTCAAGAAGATTTGTCCAAGTGCCCTTTCTAGATCCGGGAGGGGAAATTTCTAGGATATATGATCTCAGATCAGGGTATTTTAGTGGACCCCAAGAAAATAGGTGCAGTTATTTCATGGGAGAATATGAATAATGTATTATAGATCACGAGTTTCCTTATCCTTGCAGGTTTTTATATGATGTTTGTTTGGGATTTACCTCAGCTTGCCTCACTGATTACCACACTCACACAGAAAGGGGTGATGTTTAATGGGTCCTAGATTGTTAGGAATCTTTCTAGGAGGTTAATAGGTGGTTGACTACCACCCCTATTCAAATTTTTTCAGAGTATGTAATTGGGTATATGTTTTATTGTGAAACTTTAGGTCTAGGTATTTGGAGCATGATTATATAGGATGATCATGTGGTTGTTTATGGATCTCTCCAACTCCGACCACATGAAAATAATTACCTGACCCACAACTTGGAGTTAGCATCTCTGATTCATTCTTTGAAGAAAATGTATTACTCTGTCTTTGGGGAGAATTTGATGGTCTACTCTGATCATAAAATTTTGACAAAAATCTTTTCATAGAAGGACCTAAACTTGAGGTAGTGTCATTGGATTGAGTACATGCAGGGGTTTGACTTTGACATTTTCTATACCCCAGGAAAGTGTAACGTGGTGGACTAATCCATAAGAATAAGATTCCTAGTGCATGATTTGTGGAAGTCTAGTGATGAGTGGAATTTGATGGCACTATTCACTCTGATGCATGTGGAGTCCAAGGTGATAAATAGGGGAGTGTTCTTAGTGAGCATCCAGTTGACTCCTTCTCTGGTGGAGAAAATTTAGTTTGAATATCTGGGTGATGATCTTTTCTTGTGGTCAATGAAGTTTCTTCATGGTGGGGAGACATCCTTCGATTGATCGTCATATCCCGAGGGAATTCTATGCTTCAAGGGTTATTTAATAGTGTTGATATCTTTGTGGAAGGTGGTGATGTAGTATAGACACCAGTCTTAGTGGTCTATCAATCCAAGAGCCACCAAGATGTATTATGATGTTTGTCAGTAGTTTTATGGTCTTTATATGATACGAGAAATTGGAAACTTCATTTAGAGATGATACACAAGCCACTAGGTGAAAACAGAGAATCAAAGGCCCTCTGGTTTTCTCCAGCCATTACCTATTCCTACCTATACATAGGATGAGATCGCCATGTACATCATTGTTGGTTTTCCTCATCCACCTTGGGGTAATAATTCCATTAGGGTGGTGATTAATTATCTAGCCAAAGAAACCCACTTCATTATGATTAGCGATACAACTAAACTTGATGAGTTGGGATGTTTTTATCTTTAGGAGATGGTAAGGATCCATGGTGTGTAATTAGAATTTTTCTAAGATAGATACACTCATATTATTTCATAGTTTTTATAAGGCCTTTAAAATTCCTTGGGGTCTCATATTAAGATTATGACGACATACCATCCTTAAATGGTTGGTCAAACAGAGCGGGTGAATCATAATTTGGATGACATGCTCCATTCCTGTGTTTTGTACTTTAGAGGTTCCTAGTATTTCTATTTTGGATTGGTTGAGTTTCCATATAATAAGTGTTACCAATCCACGATTTTACTTTCTCCTTTTGAGGTACTCTATGGTTGAAATTGTCAATCCCCCATTGTTGGTTGTAGTAATGTGAGACCTCACTTCTAGAGCTGTGTCTGGTGCAGGAGATGTCTGATAAGGTAATGTTGATCATGCAGTGGTTATAGATAGCTTAGAGTAACCATATATCATATGATATCCAAAGGCGTTGAGACCCAGCATTTTCTATGGGTGATAGGGTATTCTTGAAATTGGCCCCTCGTCTGGTCCATCATCAATGGGAAATCAAGGGAAGATGATGTCGTGGTATATCATACCGTTTGAAATCACCAATCATATTGGAAAGGTGGAAATAGTATGGACTTACCTTCTTAGTTTAAATCCATCCATGGTTTCTTTAATGTCTCCCAGTTCAAGAAATACATCACAGATCCATACCATGTTCTTAATTGGGAGTACTTCGATATAGAGCCTGATTTATCTATTTTTGATAGGCCGGTGAAAATAGTTTCCTTTCAAGAAAAGGTGCATTGTGGAAATTTCATTCTGCTATTCCGGGTTCTTTGAATTCATTATAATGATTCACATCAGACTTGTGAGTGGAAGTTGTGGGTTGAGAAAGAGTACCGATTCTTTTATCTGATCATGCATCAATTTGGATTTCTGGGGAAAAATTTTTTCATGGTGGGGAGAATTATATCATACATTACATATTTTAATGGTACATTTTATTTAATATCCTTTATTTCATTGTTGTGGAGGTTCCCATTCATTATTGTAGGAAAGGGATAGTTTTCATGATTTGGGCCAAACCTTGAGCCCATTATCATATTTAAAAACAAATTTTGTTTCTTTTATAAATCTATATTTTTTCAACATTTTTCTCCCACTTCACTTACTAAATGGATACCCCTGACCTATTAACACCAAAATATCTATTTGGATCCATTAGGAATCCATAATCATGGTGGATTTGGGTTTTTACTTAAGTAATTTGGCCAAACCATAAGCACATTTCCATTTTAAAAAATATAGTTTTTTAATATCTTATTCGATTTTTTTTAGTGATTCCAACTCTCAACAGAGGCCACTAAACCTCTAATTTTCCTATTCTATTTTCCCTATATTTGGATCTTATATGCCTCGAGAATTAGGTCAGAACATCTTAGGCTTTCTAAAATCACCCATATTTGAAGAGGTAACTTGTTTCCTGCATAACTACTTCAATTTTTACTCTTTTCCCCCATTTTAGTTCTCACATGACCATCCTAGCCTTATTCGAACCTCACATGAATTTTTTTCTATTATGAAATTTATCTAAAGGTGTATTTGGGTCGATATCTTCAAGATCCCTCAAGTAAGTGGGTCTCCTTCATTCTTCCTCCCATTTTCTTATGGTTTCTTTCATTTTTTAAGGGTTTCATCAATTTATTCTTGAATTCAAAAATTCCCAAATAGAGGGGATTCAAACCTGGGGTTTTATCATGGGTTCATTGTTCTAATATTTCCTTCTAGGATTTATTTAGGACCCTTGTGGTGTAGCGGTGGTGTTGTTGAACTTTTGTGAAATGATTTGAGGGTTTTAACACATGGGGTGGGTAATTCCACATGTAAGAACTTCCAGATGAGTTATATTTTCCTATTTTCCATTTTTTGCACACATATCCATCATTATCCTTGATATAATTTTTTTTGTGATGTTTGTTAAGAAAATTATTTTTAGGAACCAATTTTGTGTTAAATTTAGTGTTTTACAAGCCTATTCCATGTTATTCCAATTGGGTTTGTTTTATAACTCTTGTAATCGATTTATAGAAAACAATTAGTGATTAAAATTCAGATTTGGTGAATATGGGTATGAAAATTGTGTTCAACGTGGGCTTTTTAATGGATTCTGTGTGAAAAACATTGTCAAATTTTGTGAAGTTATTATGTTGAAATTCTAAAGGTTTTATTGAGTGATGTAAGTGGTGAAAAGAATGTCTAGATTATGTTTTCATTATATTATGAACATAACTGATCTTTTATGTGCTAATGGATTTCGGTGACATGTGAAAATGGTTATATCTCAAAGGGAGTAACCTGGGTATCTAGGAGGGAGGATATGTACTAGTACGCTTGTGATCTAGAGAGGTCTTATCCCTATTTCACTGAGGAAAAAGGATAAATACAACATTAATAAACTATATTGATTATGGTTTGGCACCACTAGGTTATTAGTATGTTCCCTACTAGTGGATTGTGCACAAGAACATATTTTTATATGGTTACATTACACCATGATAAAATGTATATAGGGCACGAGTCTAACAAGATCCAAAGGGTATTCCCGAGATTAGTGCTCATTAAATATTTTATATATTATTTTAAATATGGTTGTTTTAGTTTGAAATTAAAGAATATTAAATGTTTTATTGAAATTTTATCAATCATGGAAAATTCCCATTTAAAACTGTTTACATTTAAAAGTTTCATTATTTAGAAATTATTTCCACCAATTATTTCTTATCCAAACTAGCATGCTTTTTATCTTATATTTATTAATAAATTTAATATCTTGGTTGTATACTATTGGTATTATGCTCATAATATACTTACACCCCTTAGGTCTAAGTATAAATGATCATGTTTGACAGAGGTAAAGGAAAGGCCTTTGGTGATGGCAGTTCGAGTTGTTAGTTCCCTTCCATGGTGCGGTGTTGTGGAGACAGCATGTGGGTGATGATCCTTGGTCTTGTAGATTCATGGGGGATATTTTGGTGCTTATTTTATTTATATTTGGACCTCTTGTTTTATTTATCATCCTATGTAGTCAGATCTTCATTTTGGTTAAATCATGTTTGGCATGAATATTCAAATTTGGTTTGTCAATTGTTTTTTATGTTTTTTTGTTTCCATACTTGGATAAATCATTACAAAACCAAAATCTATGATACCTAGGAACTTGAGTCATCCCATGGGGATGAGGAATGCCCATCGATCCTTTTCACATGCTAGGTTTGTTTCCAGTTTTTATGGAAACCGTATTTGGATCGTGACACAAATCAAAGGTTAAATATCATGAATTATAAGT
Source organism: Viscum album (assembly GCA_963277665.1). NCBI lineage: Eukaryota > Viridiplantae > Streptophyta > Magnoliopsida > Santalales > Viscaceae > Viscum > Viscum album. Next base: position 2,127,856,476 of record OY728127.1, on the reverse strand, counting down.
TTCATGATAAAAGAAGATAACAGAAAATTAGTATTAATGGTTTTTCCATATAATATTGTTAAGGTTTTTCCATTTTCTAGTGTGTCCTGATTTTGGGGCCTCAATATCAGGATTTCATTTTTACCAAAGGAATGATTTTGGTAATGGATCTCATAGTTGGTATACCATAAAGGATAGTTGGTGGGAAACATTGAAGGTATGGGGAACTGTGAAGGAAAATCAGAAAGGAAAGATTTTGTATAACTTTTCTATGACAAACATGAAGCACGATACACATACCACATTAGTAAAATGGTTATTTGGAGGAATGATGTTCGTAGGACATTTTTTTGTTCCTTCGAAGGCCATAATTTGAAGCTAAGAAGTGTTAATTCATTTGCATATGGAAGAAGTCAACACAACGGAAGAAAGGCACTATGAAGACCGAGGAGGGAAAAAAAGGTTCATGGAAGGATCACAATCCGTAATTATGTATATAGCACATTGAAAATTTTGGTAAATTATATTAGATTGATTTGAGGATTTATTTTCCTATGTAAAGGAGTCTAATTCCATCATTTAGTAATAGAAAATTTTTTAGGAATGGATCACCATGGTAGGAATAATTTTACAAGTCTAAAGTAGTTCTCGAAGAATAATTATGTGATAGAAAATAATTCTATGTGGAATTTTTTCAATGATGGAGAGATTTCATAGTGAATGTTGGTGGAAGAAATTTTCTTTCATCTGTAGCCCGCAATAGAAAAGGGACTGCCTATGAATAGTGGTCTATGGGGCATTTTTGATCCCTAGATTAGATACTGTATAAGGAAGGAAAGTTGGTTTATAGGTCATTTTTCTAACCATAGAGCAGACTCAGTTCACAAGAGAACATTTCTTCTATGAAGTACTCGAACTAAGTGGTGAAACTGTGTTCAGAATGGAAGAAGGACAATACTATGAGTACTGAAGGATGTTTCGACTATCTTCGAGGTTGTAATGAGAATAACTGTTTTGAAAGATCAAATTTCTGAAATTTGATCAAGAAGAACATTAAAATTTTAATTCACCATTCCGTGATAAAATAATCTCACACTATTAAATTATTTTCAAAGATCTATATCTGTGTAAGAGAATATCATATTCAATGTAGTGGATTGTTTTCTTGGGGATTGTGTGGTATTTTATTGTTTCCAAACCATAACAAGCATGTATCTACTCTTTTTGAGTAGTGAATCTTATATATTGTTGCATTCATATGGATGTGTCATTGAATTGTGTTTAGCAGGGAAAGAAATATTAAATAGGAGGTAAAGGATGTTTTAATATTAAGGAGACGTAAATGAAAAAGATATCACTGATTCACCCACTCCCCCTCTCAGTGATAGTTGAATCCGAATTGGGAAACTTTATAAACAACCTCATAAGAAATGGACTATAAGTATTTAACCCACCATCACTACTTCTGTTTCAATCCGTGATGTTGGAAAATATACCACACTGTCTTTTGTTTAAGGTATACTAAAAATATCATTCCCAATAGATAATTAAATCAATATATCACTATTTTCACTAAATATACCAATATTTTAACATGTTTTATGTTTCTACACTCTTATTGACTCAAATTTCTAGATCCCAATGAAAAAAACAATCATCCAACATTAAAACATCCCTAAAGTCCACTATCAATGTGTCAAGAAATAATATATAAAACTTACCCAACATTTGTAAGGAAATTATTAGTTATATCTTGAAACATATTTTATTATCTTTTATATCTCACTCAACAGAATTTGACAAAATGAAATTGAATCATTTAATGGTAAGATATTTCATTATTGATCATCATGAAAATAAATTTTTAAACAGACCTCATGTAGAAATGGTCTGATCCCAAGAAACATTAAATCTCATATACATTATTTGGACACTCCAATGAAACCAAAACATCAACCTTATAAGGTTATATTGATAGAAAACCCTCTAATATCACATGTTCCATAAATAAAACAACATTGATATATAAATATAACTTATAAATAATGTATTACAACAGATATTCACAATATGAACTCAAAACAATATCCCTATAATAAGAAACATACACATATTATTGGGGTAACATGAGAATGAAATAAAAAATAAAACTACAAAATAACCTTGGTAAGGATAAAATAAATGATCTATTAGGGCCATTATTACTCTTAGTGCATCCAACTTCCCAAATAACATCAAAATTCACCCATATAAGTCATTCCTTTTCATATAAATGTTGCATAATTTTTCATAAGTCCTCACCCTCTACTAGTGATAGTAAAATATAAAAAAATATTAAAAGACTCTGAATCCTATTATTAGATAAAATCAATCATCAATTTCAGGAATCCGATATCAATTCTGAACCATCATTGGGATTGACTTATATGAATCACATTATAATATCAATGAAATAATTCCATTCCTATAATACAAGACTAAATCACTCCAACAGTGCAAAAAAATGACATATAATATTCTTTATTTCATGTCCCTCTATACAATAATCCATCTCTCAATTTTTGTAGGAGAAGTCATATACGTCGATGTTGATATAGTCTCTAGACCACGTATGATCCCCAGAATAAAATAAATCTCTTAGTCAGGTAAATTGATTGAAAAGAATTATATATGAATCCTAGGTCTCTAATCAAAGACAAGAGCATCGACCACCTAACAAACCTCCACATTATATAGAATTATAATAGAAAATTTTTTTCATGATCTTATTTAAATAATGAATAATAGGTCTTCAACAACATATATTAATGTCCCACTACTACACATAGATATAATTCTGTCCCTTAGTGGTTATAAATAATTCATTTCAATGATAGATGTTGATATGGATTTGATATCAACCAATCTGATATATCTCATGGATCATGCTGACAATAATCATCACTAAGTTAAAAAATCATAAAGGAATTAATTTTCACCAATAACATTGAAACAGTTTTGACACTTTCAAATACCCAAAAAGTGATCCCATAACAACTTATTTATCCACATAACAAAAGATAAGTACTCTATATCTATCCCCAAGTAACACAAAAACAAAAAATATCTTATAGAGTGTGATGCACCTACATCAAAAAAAAATATATTACAAAGTATAAGAAATTAAAACAATATCACCAACTATATATTGTCTTGTTTCCAAATCAGTTAGAGTATTATTAATATCTTGTAACTAGATCGATCCTAATATTTGAAATCCTAACTAAATTCTTAGAGATGTATCATTTTATAAATTCTCTTTCCACAAAAAATGTTTACCAATCCCACTATAACAACCTAAAATTATTGTGGAATATAATAAATTTTTTTTACTAGAATATGTAATAATTAATTTGAATCCTATGAATATCTGGGACCCCAAACACTACCTATCAACTGTCTATCCATGTAATTCTATTCTTGGTTCCTCATCTTCTTAATGAATTTTCACTCAATTGGTGGTTGACTATATTGAAAAAACATTTCCTTATATATTATGCTAAAAAAATCTATTGATACCTTAATCATAGGTGGAAGAGATGATTCACCCCCCTGTTTGTTCTATTCACCCCATCCCAATTGTGATATGTTTATCCATACATCCTACTACCAATGTATCAACATCTTATTCCCTAATTTTGATCTAATAGACAATAAAAATTACTAACATTATGATTTATATTGAATTTAAAGGCCTTGTTCACAACCTTCATTGAAGAAGACAAGTAAAATAAATTTACATGTACATAGATGTCGTATCAAAAACTATCTATGAAGCATCAAAACTAGGTAATCATAATAATATTTCATCATGATAAAACATATAATCTCTATAAAACACACTACATAGTCTATAAATAACATCTCTCTCAGATTAGTGTATTTAAACCATGTTCCTTATCCACATTTACAGTCCCTTGGAAGAAACAATCTCAAAATTAGACCTGAAACCCCACAAAAAACCCCTTATGCTGGGTTGCCTATAGAATAATATCCCAACAGTGCTTCAATGACCTACATAGTATATTTAAATACATCTTCACACCCCTTAGGTGGCATCACATAATGGTAAAATATATCCTAAATCAACTCTAACTAGTTCTCAATATATTAGGGTATATCATTTTCTATAAATATTGGTTTGTGAATCATTTAAATCTTTTTTGACTGGTTAAAAATAGAAATTTCAAAACCTGGAATCTATCCCTTGATAAATTTGAATAACCATAGGAATATATCATAGATATGATCATCCATCATCAGTCCTAGCATAATAGGGTTTTATAATTCAACAACTGATAGGGCATGCTCAACCATGCCCACATAGTGCACTATTAGATCTCATCATCGATTCATGTCTCTTTAATTAGAAATACACCCCCAAAACACATTTCAATCCAAATTTTCAAAACCATAATCTTGGTTTATTATTTAATGGAAAAACATCTATTATACCCTATATTCTCTCCCAACATCATCAATTTTTTATAATTTTGGTTCTCTTTATAGCAATATCTATACATTTATATGGTTATCATCAAATAGTCTTAAAAAACCTAGAATGTATCATTAAAAATATTTTAAACAATAATATCAGAACAATGGTTCAATTCAATAAAATGCCAAAAAATGTTAAAGTGGAAACACATTATATTTTTTAATTGAAAAATTATTTAATAGATACAAAATAAAAATAAGATAATTAATCAATAACAGTAATAATAAAACCATACAGGGAATTTTTTATAAAATATTCCACAATTATGTTCTTTAGTAATGAACTATAAATGTTTTTGCTGAAATTTTAATTATAAAACCCTAATAATGTAATAAGGGAATCTGACAAAACATAAGAACCCAAATGTTATTTGAATCCAATGTATCTAAAAGATGCATGAACACTCAACCTCATTCCACTATATTCAATGAGTAAAATCTCATAAGTCTTGAATAATAATAAAAATCAACAAATTTAGTATTGGAACAAAAATTTAATTGAAAAAACAAAGAACAACATTTCCATCCTTATTAATAAATAGTTTTCTCAAAGATGGGTCAGCTTTCCCAAGGACAAAAATCTATACCATGCCCAAATTTTTTTTATCTCTTGTACACCATACCAACAATTTTAATAAAATAATTTAAATAATTCTTTGATACCAATTTAGTAAAATCATAATAAAGATCACTCTATATTAATATGATCTGAGATCAATTTAATCTGAATTTTGAATTTGCTTACACCATATGTAGTCTAGTAGTTGTAGGGGTATGATCATATATTGGTAAAGAATATCCCCTAAACCAGGTAAACAAAAATAAAAATTTATTGATTCTAAATAATAGACCTATAGATAAATAAACTAAAAAACCAACATAACAGAAATCCAACAATAAAATATACCAACCCTTGTTATTTCAATTTGATCAACAATATATGTCAATCATATATAGTTAAATAGTCAACATTGATCATATGAAAATTATATACATCAATTTATAATATAATCAAATGTATGAAAATATGGAAAGGGAAAAAAGTAATCTCAAGGCATAGAATAGTCCAATGGAACATACTCCATCATAGTGTCTGAGTTAAACCATTGAGCCAAAGGACTTTTCCATTATCCCAAAATGTAACTATGAAGTCTTCTAAGGTACAAATTGTAGATCTAATAGGGTGTGACAACATCTCACTGGGCCCCAAAAAATAGTATAACAAAATATATCATGTATAAACAGTGTCCATGATTTTATACCACAATTAATTACAAAAGAATATATAATAAAACCACTATTAAAACTCATATACTATTGTGACACCAATGATCAACGATAAAGGACTTGGAAAATCTTGGATTTCTCTAAACACGGTAAATAACCACCGAAGTGGAAATTTAATTTTTCTATGGAACCTTTAACAAAATTCATCACTCAGGGGAACCACATAACAATATAAAACCATTATAACAATATTAGAACTTTGGCGATCCACATTCTACAATGGAATATTTTATAGAATACAACCACCCATGGTGATCTAAATCCCACCCTATAATCATTACTAGTGTATCACCACCAAGGGGATTGAGGTCCCACCTTGGAAAAATTACCATAATATTATGACTTGGTGAATCCACTTCACACCCAATAATAACTACCAAAATATTCCTAACATATGGAATCATATCCCAACCTAAATCCTCTATAAGAATTTTTTCACCCGAGAGAGCCACAACAAGCCCTAGAATCATTAGATGGGTTCCACTACCGTAGGAATCCGCATCTCACCCTAACACCATTACAAGAATACAATCTCCCATAGGATCCATATAACACTCTTTAACATTGACGTTTCTTATTTTAATAATTATCCCATTACATACTTTTAAATGTTTGTTAGCAAGACAATTTGTATGTTCAGTATGGCCACCCCTTGGGCAACCTTAGTCTTTTACAATTTTATACATTAATAGTATTCAACTCCAAACAACCACAAGCGATTGATATCTCACTATGACACCATTACGAGTATATAATCTCCCATAGGATCCATCTCCCACTCTTGAAATTTTACATTTCATTTTTTAAGAATTATCTAATTATATACATTTAAATTCATATCCACAAGACAATTCATAAGTTAATATGGGGCATCCCTCAGGAATCGCCAATTAATTTCTATTTTATTCTTTTATGGATTTCCACTCTTGATGACCACCTGATCCATTTCTAAAATTTCTTATAGTACAGTAATTTCTCGAGTAAATATAATTTCACTTAAGTGGTAAGCGTAATCTTTTTAATCATGACGGATTATGTGTGAGTTTGGTTGGAATTATTAAATTTCATAACCACATAAAAGTGGGTATAACCCTAGTAATATCATAGGGACCACCAACCTTATTATTTTAGGAATTAAATTTTTAAATATTATCACCTAATTCAATCCAAAATGGTCTAAATTATAATATCATAGAAAACCATGACAAATGGAAATAAAAAGAATAACTAGGATAAGATTATGAAATAAAAAAGAGAATAAGTGTAATTATTTTATATAAAATGATGGCCAAACATGTTTCCACATCTAGAAACGAATGGAAATAAAATAGCACATCAAAATATGATGTCCACAATATTTGATGAAGAAGGTAATGATAGAAAAATATGGATCACTATTCCAGTGTTCTTGTTAAAAATCACAAAATCACATTTCTATGGATATTTCTCAATTTGTTAAAAAAAATTAAATGTAATTAAAAATTTTCAAATTCAATTTATGAAAAACTCGGGGCCCCTTATATATACCTAATAGACAACCCTTGTGTATCTACATAATCTATTTTTTTCTTATTTTTTATATTAGACCACTCTTATATATTGTGGTACGCATACTTAAGAGTAAGCCTCGCATAAGATGACAGTTACACATCATCCAATAAAAATTTAATGTTTTAGAACCCTTATGTATCATACTAGTTAGACATACATTTCATAAGGTCAATATTTATTTATTAAGGACAACCATTTTCTAGAATACCGTGACCCTTACATACTATGAATTTACCCTTATTTATCACATTGACAGACCCAACACACAATAATTTTTTTTCTCTAATAACTTTATGAGTTTTTTAATTGCATATAACCCTATAAACATAGGGTAAATTTTATATATCAAGGGATTATTGTGTCTTTTCTAGGTGACGTACCAACCTATCTATGTTATGGATAATATATTGACTATTATAAATGATGGTACCCATATGTAAGAGTAAATTATTATTCCCATTGACCATTTTGTATTAAATACACACTTTTATGATTTCTATTTCCATGGATTGAAATTTAAAAACTCATAGTGATTCGATAGTTACCCAAATATAACATTTTTTCACCTTTACGTATCAACCCTCATAAATAGTTAATTTAATATACTTATAACTAATTAATAGATGACTCTTCTGTAAGGGGATATTATATATGGTGAATAACATATGTCAAGGTTTCCAAATGTATGATTAAAAAGATTACTCTAAAATATGGTGTATTTTTTTTAAGAAAATCAATGCAACTGCATAATTTTCAAAGATTTCCCCAAATTTTTACCCTTTATTTTTATGCACTAGAAGACTTACTCTATAGATTTCAATACATTAAAAATAGTATAAAATTCATCCCCACATTTTTACAACTTCAATGAGTCATATCCCATCATTTTATAACACCTGACCACATTTACAGCATCCCAGTAAGCATGAGATGAAAAAAATACAACACATGTTATACTTCCAACATACCTAATTATTATATAACATCCTTAAAATCTGAAATGGATATGTTTTGGGTAAAAAATAATGTTTAAATTAAAAAAAATTTATTAAATAGGTTTATTTTTTGGGATGTTACAATAGGGGTTGTCCCGCACCAATGATTATCATAATGAATAAGACATAATTAGAAGAAAGTATTATCATCCCAATATAAGGATTATGGATCCAGTAGCCCATAGTTAGTGCTAAATTTATTGTATTGTCATATAATATAAGAAATATAACCCTAAAAGACCTAATAGTATTGTAGTTTTGGTAAACTAGATACATGCATGAAATTATCATTACCTTTCAAAATAAAAAATACAACATCATTTTTTCCTTTAGAATTCCATTTTTATAATTTTCATTTTCCTTTATAACAATCCTAAAACATGTCATGGTATCCTTGGGAAAGTAAAACATAATAAATGGGCGAGATCAGATTTTTAGTAAGGGTAAATGTATAAAATAATTTATCATGAATAAATATTAATAAAAATTATGGAAATAAAATTACTGAAACACTTTCCATTTAAAAAATAACATGAGAATATTGTAGAAAGAATAAATGATTGTCAAATAATCATATAAAATCACATGATCCTAAAACCTATTTATGTTTATTATAACTAATCAAATAATCTCATGAACATCAAGAACATATTCCATAATTATTGAATGCATAATTTTATACTTATGAAACATACCGTTGAGGCATCAAAATGTAAATATGAAAATATCATCATGTCCTTGTTTCCTGGCATATGAATAATCTATTAAGGGAAAAAATACAAACCAAGCTAGATTTACTCATGAGATATATTGATGCAACTATGGGATATAGTGAACCCTTCCCATCACTAACTAAGTCCAACTCATTCTTCTTATGAATATATAATTCAACCGAGTCCTCATGCCTTAACAAAATCAATAATTACTTTAATTTGATGATCTAGTCATATAGAATTTCAATAAATTTCCAAATAAATCTAATCATACACTAAAAAAATAAATAAAATGTATGTCATCATTAGAGTACATCCTCAACTAAAAATTTGTAAAATTAGTTTTACATATATTGAAATACATTAAATATATCACAGTAACATTCATTGAGTAAAATTACATTTTTAATATAGAATATATTTAAAAAAAATTAAACTATGCACATAATAAAGAAATAATTTTATTTGAAAACAACCTGATAAACATATAAATAATGTTTTGAATATTTAAGGAATAATGGAAGTGGTAAATTCCATTCATTCCATATATGTTAAAAAATAATCTTTTTACACTTTTGTAAGAAAAGTAAATTAGGCACCCTTTTAAGAAAAAAACTAGATGATTCCTATTAAAATTTTGTATAAAAGTCAAAAAGTGAAAAAAAAATTATAATCATTATATAATAGTAAATAAAATTACAACATGTTTACAAAACATGTACATGGAAGATCAATATCCTAAACTAGGACATAAAAATAAGAACTCTTGAATAAGGGTGAGATTAAAAAATTATACCTCACCACATGGGTTTATTTTGTATTGTAAGAACCATGAAATAAATAACATAAAATGTAAAATTAAATGACATAAATACAAATATATTCATAATATAATATATCAAATGGGAATTATATACATCACAAAAAACAAATTAATAGTGAATTGGATATATGTCTCATAGAAATAAATGTGATACGAGAGAACTCTTAAATCTTATTCAAAATCATTCGTATATATTTGAGACTCTAGTATAATAAATATAGATTTATTATAAATATCTTCAAGAACTATAATAATATATATTATTTAATTATAATATTTTATCACCCATTTATTATCAATTCGTAGTTAATATCACTATTTTGGATGCTAACTAATGTTTTTTTCATGTATGGTTTTCACTAATAGATTCCACACATGAATATTTTTCAAGGTTACATCATCTAAACAAATTAATATTATAAAAATATCATATATATTAATTATAAACATATTTATAGTATTACACAGAATATAGAGATAGAATATGTGATACATCTTTCATGGAGACAATATAAAGAACATACACATGAATGCAGTTTATAAATTTCACTGGATGAAAAAAAATAGAGGGAAATAATATTTGACCATATAAAATTATTACTATATCATACATATCATATATACCCACTAAATATATCTTTATTACCATCTGTGTACATCGTAAATAAAAAATAGGTCAAATTGCTTCGTGGAGGTGGTAGTCCACAGGTATCCATGAGTATTGTTATCATCTCCCAATATATTATAAGGTATGAATATATATATGATTTTATCGATAAAAATTATAGTTTTATTATATATATCATATATATTATTTTGTTCTATCATTTTCACTATCCTAGTAATGTGGTGATGAAAAATTAATCACACCATTATGTGGAGATGGTAAGCTGTATCTACGCACATGAAAGGTTTTCTCTTTCTATATGGAAGGGAAAAGATGTAATATGGTTGTTTAATAATTATAATAACATATTAGTATATTTATGATACTTGATTTATTATTTTAATAATATTTTAACACATAAGTATAAAGTAGAAGAAGAAGCAAACTTAATAGTCTCTAAAGATGATTACCTCATCTTTAGTGAATTCCCTATATATTTATTCTTAGTTTACCTAAGTATTCTTTTAAAATGGTATAAATAATAACATGAAATTTTAGAAGAAAATTTATAAAAATAGTGGGAATGGTTTGGTCAAACTACAAAGATAAATTTTCTATAAATAAGTGTAGGAATGGGTTCCCATTAAAAATTTAGGGGAGTGGAATTTGTAAAATTTATTAAAACATTTTATTAATATAAATTACTTATCAAGACCATATATCCCAATATTGTTATAATTAGATTATAAGGTGCATATAATTAAAAATAATTTAATCCAATGAATTTTTTTAAAAAAGTGTGATATATATTTATAGTTATAATTTGGATTTCTCCCCACATTAATCCTTTTTTTAATTATCATACATTAAAAAAATTCTCTCTAAGGGTAATTAGTCTAACGATAAAATTCCAAAATTCCCATAAAAGGAAAAAGATATATTTTAGTGGTTATATAATATTCATTTTTATGAATATAATATTTTTACGATTTTTAAATCATTTAATAAAATATTATTTATTTTCAAATAACCATAATGTCAATTTTAGAACAATTCAATACATTAACTTTAATCATATAACAAAAAAATTATGATTTCAAAAAAAAATTATTATATCTCTTACAAGTAATTTATGTCTATAATATTCATGGACCACATTATTTATCTAAAATTACATAACATAAAATATTTTAAATATCATTTATTTAATTTTTCCATTATTTTAGTAATTACTATGTCAGGTTTGTGTAAGAAGTTAAGCTAATTATTGCATCACAAAAATTTAAAAATAAATTTAAATGATAAATAAATATAATTTATACTTATAAATAATATTTTTATTCAAAATATATTTTATATAAGAATTTATTATAAGTAGTATGGTTATTTGAAATAATAGCATGGCATGTTTGGAATTACTTGAAATAAAATAAGATAATGGTCAAAATAACATTAAAATGACCATAAAATTTTATATCACAAAATATTTTATGATTATGTATGAACTAAAATCAACATATAAATGTAAATAAAGTTTAAGGGTCATTTTTATGTCCATATTATTCTATTTTTATCTTTAATTTCATGATTTACATTTTACGTTGACAAAAAAATCAATGTGGTTCTATTCATATAGACCATTAATAAAATGGAAATATTTAATAAATTGGAAATCATAAATCAAAAATTGGAATCCATTTTCAGAATTACTACCACTAAATCATTAGAATTAAATTTAACAGTAAACCTAAAAAATGTAACGGAAAAATGTATTTCTGAAAAATTACATTTAAGTATGAAAATTTATTTATACGAAATTCAACCATATAATGGATTCCAATAACATTATTTGAATTATTAATAATAAAATAGAAATAATTTATTTACATTAAAAAAAATTTCAAACAACATTTTAATTTTAATATTCTTGATATAAAAATACAGTTTAGAAACAGTATATCTCACCATTCATTGGAAATTAAATCTTTTCAAAAAAATATGAAAAATTAACAATAATATAAATTTGATTAGATGATTTAAAAAATGATATTATTTTCTTAAAATAAAATTTATATATGTTCCTATTTTTTATTATAATATTTTATTATAATAATCAATAATATTCATGGTTAAGGAAAACTTATTTTTGAAGCATAAAATAACTTCACTAAAAAATTGAGTACATATTTCTTATGATTTAATAAATAATGTTTTATTTATTAGGTATTATATATATATTTCATATTTTTGTTACTAAAATTCATACACTCCAACTTAAAGTCTTGGTTACAAAAAAAATATTAAAATAATAATATTTTGGGGTTTGTTTATTCTCAGTGTTGTTTCTTGTATACACAATAAAAAATTGTGTTCTTTCAAAATAACAAGGTGTTAAATTATATCATCATTCAGTATATTGTTTCATTAAAATTATAATATGTGAATAGTAATCAAGTTTTTTACATTTTTGAAATACCATTGTGGGAAAACCATATCATAAAATGGTTAATAAAAATTTCTCTTAAAAGGGGGAAAGAGAAGTGTGACGATCACTGCAAAACAATGCTTTTAAATGGGAGAATATTAGTGGAAGTGAAAATATTGACATGGATGAGAAAAAGACAACTAAGGATTAATAGAAAGTTATATATAACATGTTAATGTTGATGTTAACCATCAGAAAACTTAAAAGATATGATGAATTAGAAAAAATTACTTCTTGATAAGAAAAGTAAACAAATGAAAATTTTTAATTTCAGGGTATTTTTTCCAAAAGTAGAGGGATTATTTTAATATATTAATTAATCACCTGAAAAAATGATGTTACATGATTATTTCACTCTCATAAACATAATATCATCCTTTATGCATGCTTCGTTCTAATTCCTCTTTATATCTTATAGTAATAAATGGACATGTAAAATGAATTTTTTATGCATGAGGTACTTTTCATTAATCAAAAGATATAGAACTCATTCCTTCAACTTATAAATATTAATCAACTAGAATATGTCTATAATAGGTTATTAAATATGATAAATCAAAATTAAACCTCAATAAATTATTTCTAAAGATAAATTTAATTCATTCCATAAGTATTCAATATTATGGATCCCTATAAATATGCCTAAATAAATTAAAAATCTAAAAATTTGGCCCAGCGTGCATCTAAAAACATCATAATTAAGTTTATAATGTCATATTTCAAAAATGTGAAGACTTTGATCAATAAATCTCTATTATCATTATCTCTTTTCTATTTATCCTATAAATTAAAAAATTATGTAAACTCCACCATAAATTATTTTTCATCAAATCACTAACCATATTCAAGGACCCAAATACTGTAAAATTTACTCTATCAGTTCCAATCTTTTATTTTACCCCAACTAAACATTATAAGGAACATATTAAGGGTTATCTTTCCTTTCTTTGTGTATTCTATAAAAATTTCACTTTACCAGGAAACACATTTCTAGGTTATTGGTAACATTAAAAATATTATTTATAATCCTTAGTAAAAACATCTATAGTAAAATATTTAAATGTTTCAAGATCCTTATAAGAATAATATCACTGATAAAATACTTCTAAATAATAATTATGAAATTAAATTATATATGAATCATAATCATTAAACTTATACTGCAGTAATAGAATAAACCAATTCTTAATCTTATCGATTCTGTTGAGCTATATTCTCTTGTATCATAGGGAATTCATTTTGGAAAGATCTATATATCCTTAAAATTTAAGAATATTACATTGTAATATTATTTCATTCCCATTTAATATCATTATCTGTTTCCTTTCTCTTTTCACTTGTACAAAACTCACATTCCCTTCAAGAATTTAGATTGGTGATTTTCTATAATTATCACATTTGGTAAAATCCTTCATTCCCTTATTCCCCTTGTCCATATTCCTATTCTATAATTTCATCATATTTCATAACTTTAAAACCCATAATACATATATATTTATTTCTCTGTCTTGATTGGACTTGATTTTATGTCCTTATATTATGAGACTATTTGGGATAATAGTGACATTCAAAGGATTGGGTTATGCACCATAATTTAATGGTAATTATTTTATTTTAATTATATATGTAGTATGTATCATTATTTTCTAACTTTGTGATTTTTTATTCATATGTAGAACAAATTTAATCTTCCAATTTTCTCAAAATCTATAATTTTCCATTCAAATATTCTCTTTGTTCACGATTGTAATATTTTTCCACGAAATGTTCCGTAAGATCGGTCAATTCCATACTGATATTTCCTCCACAACTATAATATTTTAAATAAATCCAAATTATTGGTCATAATCCCCCAATATAGAGTAAAATTTCATGAAAATTGTATCCCTTTAATTTTTACATAATTAAATAAAAATATTATAAAAGGAAAATATCATTTTCTCACCTAAAATTGGATTTATAATAACATTAAATGATTGGGATTGTGGAAGAATAAATTTTTCTGAAATTTTTAAAATGAATTTTGGATAAATAGGATAATCCATATGGGCATTTTTGTCATTCATTACATAATTTACCTTCCCAATATGGAAATAATTTGACATCTCTAACTATAACTCCTTCTCTAACAAAATTATATTTCTGATAGGGAAATCAAATTATAGAGAATGTCTATTAAAATAGTTATCATTTATTAAATATGCACTGTTTCTATATAATTTAATAAAAAATATTAGAACATTACATTACGAATAATAATTCATAATTTATTTAGTAGTGAAAAAATTAACCTAAATTGAAATAATTTATGTATAGAAAATATCATAATCATATGATTTGTTTCAATGATATTATTCTCAACGACCATAATTGGGTTAGGTATCATATTATATGTTTTCCTAAATCTAGATTATAAGTTTATTTCTATGATTTCTCTAATACGAACTATAAAAAACTCCACTATAGTATCACAAGGTTGAAAATTACTTTTTTATGTTGGCAAAATACACAAAAAAAATGATTTCTAAAAGGCTTAATTGGTTATCAGTCTTTGTAAACTAGATACATACATGAAATTTTCATAACATTTTAAAACATAAAATATGATATATTATTTATTTTCAAATAACCATTATTCCCCTTATAATATCAATGTATATAAATCATAAAACACTTACCAGTATCCTGTGGAAAATAATGAATATGAATTGTGTGTGAATAGATTCCCAATAAGGGTGAACATGAAAAATAAGATATAATGAATGAATGATAAAAAAACATTACGAAATGACAAATAAATGAAACACATTTCATTTAAAAATTAACATGTCCATAATTTTGAATGTATAAAATACGATCAAATACATCAATTAAAAAATCACATGAGCTTATAACTTATCCAAAGCTATTATAAATATTAAAAAAATCACATTGATATCAATAGATTATTTTAGGATGAGGGATTTCATAAATTCCAAAAATTAAAATGTGTAGTTGAGGCCTAATTCAATATAATTGAAAATAACATCAAGTACATAGACCATTAAATAAGAAAAATTGGGTAATGCCTCGTCCAAAACACAAGATAGTTCTTCTCATGAGACCTATTGTTGAATAAATAGGCCATATAGGGACCATACCATCACATACTAAGTAATATTTATTCTTTATATCAATAAATAATTTAATAGAATCAATATGACATGAAAAAAATCAATAATTATCCTAATTGGATGAACTAGTCATTAATAGTATTAATACATTCCCTAGTCAAACTGAATATACATAATCCAAAGAAATATGATGAATAGTATCATTAGAGTACGTCCTCAACCTCAAATTAAAAAAATGATCTTGACATAAATGAACTACATTAATGACATTAACAGAATATTTCTTGATGAATATGACCTTTTTTCCTTTGAAAATAAATATTAAAATAAAAAACAATGCATATAATAAATAAATAATTTTCATTAATTTTTTTAATAATAAATATATATTTAAATAATTAAGGAATTATTATGACCTGTGATTCATTTGTTGTAGTATAAGTTAAAAACCATTCATTGAACACTTTTTTAAGAAAATTAATAAAGTACCTTATTTAGAAAATTAAATGAATATTCTATTTAAAAATATTTGTAAAAAATTAGAATGAGGGGTAGAATTAATTTCAAAAAAAAATGGAGAATATTTAAAATACTTCTGTTTAAATTTTTATAAAAAATGGACATTGAAGGGAAATATCCTCAACTGAGACTTAATAATAAACAATCCTCATGATTAATGAAATTGTGAAATAAACCCTTATAACTTGAGATCGTTTATAATCATAATCCCCATGAAATAAGAAACCTTAAAATAAAAATTACATTCCATAAAGACAAATATATTAATGATATAATATATCAATTTGGAATTATATACACGACACAAAACAAATAAGTGCTGGATATTTTATGTGTATCACAAAAGTAAAAGTGAGACGAAAAAACCATTAACATATGTTTGAATTACACAATATACATTTGATACTCCAATAAAAGGAATATAAATAAATTATAAATCCATTTATAATGAATAATAATATATATCATAACATATATTATTTAATTATTATATTTTATCTCCAATTTCTATCAAATCGTTGTTAATATCATAATTTTTGGTGGTAAATGCTTTGTTTTTCATGTATTATTTGGTTCAATAGTTTTGATAATTATACATTAATCATGCTAAAGTCATCAAAAAAAATTAAAAATGAAAAAAATATAATATATATTCACTGTATGCTTATTTAGATAATTGAATGAATGATTGAAAATTATAACTAATTACACTATTCATGGAGATGGTAGGTCTTATATATGTATTGATGTTGTTTCTTCATTTAAATAGATGAAACAGAAGAATATGAAATATTATTTTACCATTAATGAATCATTATTAAATCATATATACCATATTTATTCATTAATATATCCCACTTACCATTTATTTAATCTGTAAATGAAAAATGTATCACATTGATTTGTGGAGGTGGATGTCCACATGTATGTGTGACATATGTTATAGTTTTCCAAATGATTATAAGGAAATAACTTATATATGTTATTACATATTGAAAATAATATTTTTTAGAAGATATCATATATACTCTTTTTTCCATACTTATAACCATCCAGGTAAATTAGTGAAGAAAAATGATTTACACTTCTTTGTGGAGATGATAAGTCGTACGTACACAAGAGCGATGATTTCCCAATTAATATTATTAAAACAAGATGGAATATAGTTGCACCATTATCATAATAACATCTCAGTATATTTAAGACAAAATAATGTCTATTTTAAATCTATTAAAACACATTAATAATAGGTAAAATAAAAAATATACCTAAAAGAGTCTGTAAATATGATTACCTCTTCTTCAGTGAACACCCTTTTGATTTACTCTTAATTGAGATAATGATGTTATTTTGGAAGAGTAATAACATCAAGAAAGTGGATAAGGATGTTTATAATTGTAAAGTACGTGTTTTGGTAGATATAAATGGATCAAAGTGGTGTAAAAGGTCATGTATGGGGAACCCATTTATAATTTAGGGGAGGGGAATTCTTGGAATTTATAAAGATATTAAATTAATATAAATTATTTATCATGTTAACATACATTATAATTGAAATAATAAAAATATATGATAAATATAAGTCAAAATAATTCTATAAAATAATATTATTACATGTTTTGGGTATTCATTCACCATTATCAGTTAGTTTTAACCCCATCTTACATGTTTTGACAATTAATGTACTATTAAAATTTTCTACTCTCTCACAGTCAATAATATATCTATAGAATTACAAAATACCCAAAAATTGATAACTGTAGTTATAATTAAAAATATCCTATTAATATTACTGGATATTATATTTTTATATATTTTATATCATTTAATAAATTATTATTTATTATAAAATAAATATAATGTCAATTTTTAGAAATATTCTTGAAATTTATTATACAAACAAAAATAAGACAAATAGTTTACTAAAAAACTATTTTTTAATATACCTAATATTTAATGATCATCTATAAAATTCATTAATCTCATTTTTTATCTCAAAATATATAAATTTTAATATTTGAAATATTATTTATTTGAGTTTTCAACAAGATGAATAATTACTGCATATAAGTTGTGTAAGTATTTAATATAATTATTTATTTACTAAAATTTAAAAATAAATTACAATTATTGAAATAAATATTTTTATTTCCAAATGATATTTATTGTTCGAAAAATAATATACATAGCCCCATATTAAAACTATTATTATTATAAAAAACAAGAGTGTGACATGTTTGACTTTTATCGAAATAAAATACTATAATTATTGTAATGTCATCCAAATGGACATAAACATACTTATGAAATTATATTGGATGATTATAAACTAAATTAACTAATTAAAATAGTATTATATAAAATTATAGTATCATTTTATAGTCCATATCATTTGATATTTATCAGTAATTACTAGATTTACCCTTTACTATGGAAACACAAATTACTACGGTTACTATTCATATTGACCAAAAATAGGTACATATTCTCTAAATTTGGAAAACCTTAATAAAAATATTGAATACATTTATTCTAATTAAAAAACTTTATGTTGTATATTTTAATATGATATTAAAAATGAAAAAAAATGGATTACAGTTTTTCCAGAAAAATACATTTATGTATAAAACTGTTTCAATACAAAATTATAAGTAAAAATAGATTTCAATGAAAATAATTTCATTATTAATAAAATTAGATATATGATGGTTTTTATGTTAATATAATTTTAATATAATATGGTAATTCTAAGATTCATCCAATGAAAATATAGTTTATAATAAAAAGTTGTGTTTTTTCTATTTATTGGAAAATAAGTCATTTTAGAAACATTTGGAAATTATACCCTATGATAATTTTGAAATAATGATTTGAATGTTTTTTTATATTGATAATATAAATTTATATAAGGTCATAAAATTAATTATAATATTTTTCCAATAAAATGAAATAAAATATCATTATGAAGAAAACATGTTTTTGAGCCTCATATAAATTTACTAAAAAATTGAGTGATTATTTAATAATAATTAATCAATAAGTTTTTATTAATTATGAAAATTATATATATATATATATCATATATTGTTTAATAATATTCATATACACCAATTTAATGGTTTGGATATAACGGTCATAAATAAATAAAAATATTTTGTTTACGTTTGTTCCCAGTGTTACGAATTAAATACACTATAGAAAATAATATTATTTTAAAATATATGGGTGTTAAATTATATATTTAAAATAATAAATATATTAAACAAAGTTAAAAAATTTATACAACTAATTAATTGTTAATTATTTTAATAAAACTCAAAATAATTATAGGAGAAAAAATATTATAGTTTAGTGAGGTTTCATTAGGAGTTTATGAAAATGAATCCTGTAGTATACTTTAAACAAGAAATGGTTAATTTTAAAATTATTAGTAATGGTGAAGAGGGATACTAAAAATGAGATGAATTAATAGTAAATCAATCATATGTGTAGAAACATTATTGTTCATCATTTTCCTATGGGGAATAAATTGCAAAGTGTTGGGAAAAATTAAAAGATATATTGTTTTAATAAATTATATGTTCCATTAAATTTTTTGATGGTTCATTTATAAATCATGGTTGTAAATAATTGGAGGTATTTTCCATGTTTTTTAATCTATATGGAATTATTATGGGGTGTTTTGAAAATCCCATAATATTGTTTTACGATGTTTGGTGCGTGTTTTTCAATAATATTGAAAAAGTAAATGTGAATATGTGTTGAAACTGAACCAATTCATTTGTAAAAATGGAATCTACATAGGGTTCATTTAGGTAAGGTATCAATTATTTTATAATAAAGTAAACATAATCTATAATAACAAACTATGAATGCACTCTATGTTATAAGAAATGTGAAATTGAGGGTGTGAAAAGAAATTAGAAAAGGAAAATCCATAATATGATAACTATAACTAATGTTCTATATAATTGGTTCTACATATAAGTCCTAAAATGATTTATGAAAATCCACATAATAGGTATTGACATATGTATATTTTTTCATGATTTATGATCAATGTAATAGATTGAAGAAACCAATGTAGGGTTGATCACTGATGAGGGATCCATATATCAGACATCCATTTATGAATGTAATTCATTTACGGGTCAACTCTTTTTCAAAAAACAAAGAATCATATAGAATATATATTTTTGAAGGAAATTATTCAAGATGATCAAAAAATTCATACGTAAAGTTTTAAACATCATATTTGAAATAATATTAAATATGATTAATGTCACAAATTGGAATGTGTGATCTCTATTAATTCTATTTCAGGTTTTCTATTTTCCTCTTTGGAAAATAGATGTTGAAATTGATGTTAATTTTTTTTTGAAGAATATACAAAATACATTTCCTTAATGTAAGTGTGAAAATACCTTATAGATAGAAAATAAAAATAATCAGATACAATAGGTTGTGATGTAATTGTAGAATGAATTTTATGATCACCAATTGAGGTGTTTTTTGTTCCAATTAAATTATTTATGTCTCATTTAGGTTAAATATGAGTGTGAAAAATGATTCATTGGAACATGAAGGAGACACTATTCATGTGTATTTGTTTAATTCATAATTATATTCAATACATGAATATTGGTGCTAGTGATTTTCTAAAGTGATTTATTTTTTACCTACTAAAATGAATGGAATTAAAGAATATGGGAATTTTTGGAAATTTATAGGAGATTGATATTCAATTGAGGGAATAAATATTCATGGATTATTAGAAATTATTTTAATCCCAATGAAATTAATAAATGAGGTGGATTTTGATGTATGATATAATTTAATTAATAATCTACAATGTTGATCTATAGATGTTTTTCTTGAATGAAATCTATTACACAATTTTGAGTTTACAAGAATCTATAAAGTATTTTTGTAAGATATTTTTTTAAGGAAATTTGATGATTTTTATCGAAACATTGAGAGAGAAATTGAGAATTAATCCTGAGATGGATAATATCATATAAAAAATTGATAAAAGTATTTAGTGAGTCAAGATTACGAATAATATTGAGATATAAATCCGATTTTATTTTAAATGATGAAACATTACATTATTTAAAAATCATAAAGGCATATGGTGAACGATGAAGACCATTTTTTGTTGAAACAAAGAATCAAAAGGGATATTTCTGATTTTATTTCATCTTATTTTTTCTACAATGATATGTTGTGAAGTATAGTTTGTCTCTAATTAGTCATAGTGTAATGCTATGTACATATAAATATCTTTACAATAAATTATTATTATAGTTATTAATATTTGGATTTGGAAACTAACATGACATGAGAAGGAATATGCTTTACGTTAAAGATCTAAACCATTTAAATTTATGGTGTTTCGTATTATTCCATTCCATGCATGGTTGAGTGAGTTTGTTAGTTTCTATTTAATTAGATAAGATCATAATAATTTCATGCAGATAATTATAAAATTGGATTTAATATTAAAAATAGGTCTCCACTATTTCATCCCTACAACCATGAATAGAGAAACAATTTCTTAGTAACATAAATTGCTATTAAAGAATCATATAACAATTAGTTCTTTTTTTGTTCTAGTATTGGATAATCAAAACTCGGTTAATAGATTGGGTGTTACTATATATAATGTATTGAACAATAAAATTGGAAGAGTATGTTTTTACCTATGTTGTGTCTCTTGGCTTTGAAGTGATAGATATAGTAGTTTTGATATTTTCTCCCATTTAATGTAACACTATAAAGTAATGTTTTGATACAAACAATATAGAAACCATTTATGAAAATAAAATTTTCATTATTATTACTTTTTTAGAAAAGATTTATACAAAATTCACAAGTATAATGTTTACCAAGGAAATATGGGATAAATTACATACTATCCAGGAATGTAATGTGATTGTAATTGAAGCTAAATTATATATTTATCGAATCCAATTCCATGATATCAAAAAAATTATAAGAAATTATTAATGAAAAATTTGTAAGGATCAATAGAATTGTCAATAGTATTTTAGGGTTAGTTAAATTCTTAAAGGATCTACTATTTTAATGAATGATATATGGAATTTTCCAAATAGGGTTGATAATAAAATTTCATCTCCTTAGAATAGAGATCAACTTTCCCTTAAGAAATTACATAATATTATCATTACTTATGTAACATCATAAATTTTTCATATATTATTTTAAGATATTATATGTATTATTTTCGAGACCATGGACTGAGAAAACATGTGATTATGTGGCACGGTGTACTAGGAATACATGTTTGAAAAATATTATAATATTTAATATCACCCTTTTACAGTTTCCCAGAAAAAGTGGAATAAAAACTAAACATATGCCTGGATTTAAAATCAATGGGAACCATAGAGTTATGAATGGAATTATTACCTTATAAATAACCAAACAATTATCGATGTGGTCAGTTTGTGATTGAATATCAATTTTTGATAATTATTGATCTCCTTGTAATTTATCAAAAAATACACAAAATGATGTAAAGGAAACATATTCTTTATCATGATATTTTTATGTTTCTAATAATTAATATATAGTTGAATATATCCATAATTCGTAATAATAAAAAAGATAGGTGTACCCGATGGTGACACATTTTAATATAATGAATCCCCTATCAAGATTCTCCTAATTTTATTATTAAAGTGATACAATATAATCAAGGGTATTCTGTATTGGTCATTGAAATAGGCATAGAACCATGTATGAGTTCTATATTAAACATAACTTAAAATTTTGGGGAATAACACAAAAATTATTCCAAAATTCATAAAAAAAATACCAATAAAATAGGCATTACGTGGATGTTGGGTGTCTCCATAAACATATGGGATAAATACCAACAGTGAATAGGAATCAGGTCCCATGAAACTGATGTAACATCTATTGGAAGGTAATATTTATAATCACATTGATATAAAATCATAGGTTTGATTCAAGTATCATGTGTGTATTACCTTAAATAATCATTTTTATTAGATATATATAATGAATTGAAATCAATGAAAAAAATAAATTAAAATTCAACATGTGGGAGAATATTTTTATTTTCATACAGTATACTCCCAAAAACATAAATCATGGTTGATTATTAGAAATTAGATTCAATCAAAAAACTATTTAGATTTTTACAAAATAGTTTAGTATTTTTTTCATTTAGGTGTTATGGTGAAAACCTTAAAAAATTATTCAGATATAATAGAGTGAGTGGAACGAGAATCCTATAAGACAAAAGAAGCTATAGATTGGATGGTAAGTGTACCTCTTTCAACTTCATTATCATTGACATCATCATAAATGGTTATTGTATTAGATATACCTATTTCACTGGGGTTTATAGGGTTTTGACGTCAATCACAATCATTAACTCTCTACTTTGAGAACTACTTAAAATAATTCCCATACTCCTTACAATTGGAGCACACCAATATGGGTCGTGTATTATATAGATATTTCTATTCATTTTTATCCTTAGAAAACTTATCCCCAATAATTGGGAAATCTATTTCTTGATGGATTCTTTCTAAACATAAATAATTTAACATTTCCATTAGGAAACTTTATTTTATGATTTTTTCATTGTTCCAAAATAATGAAAAACTCATATTATTACCTCTATGGTTTTAGTTATTAGAATTTACATTGAATTACATATTTAATTTATTATAAAATCCAAGAAATTTATGTATGAATAAAATAAAAATTTTCTCCATTAGAAGATATAATATAATTTTCACATAACTACTAATGTCTCTTATAGCTAACATCTTTCAGATACTTGGTCATAAAATAATAAATAAAGGATTAATCTTATATTCCGATTAAATTATAATAAAATAATTATAACCTTCAAGTATTTAGATTTTTTCTCATATGTAATAATGTATTCATTATCCATCCACTTACCTCAAGGAATTAATTATCCATCTTAGTATAAAGAATATGGGTAATGTTATATTATAATTAAAAATATCGTAAAATCATCCATTACCATAGATTGAACTTATTATAATTGCCTCATATTCTGGATAATATTCAACCATTTATTAACATAACATTACAAATGATAAAAAACAAGAAAACATATTAAGTTTATAAGAATTTGAGAATAGAAAATAACTTTTTTGTGATACTGATCCATTTCTTAGTAATTAGTGGATCGGAAGAACCACCAAAATAATGTGGGTGTTTCCTCATATTGAAATCAACATTACCTGATTCCTTCTATCAATCATTTTGAATATTATAATATTTCATGGATTGAGAAAGATGTGTAATCATAGAAATGATATTGTTCATTCTGACACCCATAATATTTGACTTAATATAGGGACAATCAGTGAATTTTCAATTACATTCAATGTTAAAATGGTCCTTCTAATTCAGTCCATTGTCTGAAACAAAAAATAATAATATGAGAAATAATAATTATAGTGGGAAATAATATAATATTTAAAATAATTTATATGATGTATAAATAATGACCACTTCTTTTCAATATATAACACTATAGGATTATCATATGTCATCTATCGCCTTTATATATCAAATTATACATATTGTATCAAAATGAAAATTTATTTTAACATATGAATATCCCCAAATAGAGTCAAACTAGGTGTGCAGTACAGGTCCATTCACCATGCACTAGAATAATGGTTGAGATATAGTTGAATATATCCTTTTTTGGATATTGACCATAGATGAATCTGTTCAAAAACAACGACTACTTATATTAACTAGGAAAGTATTTTAAAAAAAATTAAAACCACGCCCTCTCCACTAACATAACATATGATAGTATCCTATAGTCTTTTCCAAAGGGTTTTCACTACAGTTTCCTTATTATTGTTTATAAAAATATCTAATACTTACTCAAATACCATCTATAGTGATCAATACTATTCATACATAAACAATACATCTTATTAGTATAAATATCCATAACATATTAATATGATACATGGAAAAATTTAAATGGTTTGATTATTTGGAAAGATTGTCCCATAAAAGACTAGAAGATAATAAATCTATATTAATTTAATAGATTCTTTTCATAACTAACATCCATATTAGATATAACATAATCAAAACATAGCTTTATAACCTTGGGAAGGGAAACATAATAAACTGTGAGCATAGATAGTCAGTAAGGGATAAATTAAGAGATATCAATAAATTATATTAATTAAGATTAATAAAAGAATATGTGTGAAAAAATATGAATTTAAAAATATAAAATTAAACCCATCAATTAAAATATCTTAATCTTAAAACATGATATAGTGTAATATCAATCAAAACAAATAATAAGTAAGGGAAAAAAATCATTGTTAAATCATGTTCCATGAAATAAAATCTGAATCACATGAACTATGTCCATCGAATAAAAACAAGTATAAAAATTTATCAACTTATTCAATACTTGATACTAAAACTATCATTTTGCATTGGGTTCACACTCCATTACATTACTTCTTTAGCACCGGTTCTCTCTAAATAAATTCTTATTAAAAAAAGTCAAATATAGAACTCAGATTGCTCCCCATTTTAGAATTTATTATCTCATGATATATCATTACTTCCACATTGCATTATAAGGATATATAATTCCTTTTCCACCTATCATTTAATGAAAAATTATTTGTTTAAGAAGATAAATAAATCCTCATATTCATCATATCATAACCCCTAAATTGGAAAAAAATAATTAACATTTTATCATCATAATAAAAAACTACTTCGATAAAAATAACTATTATAAAATTTAAAATAAAAATAGAAAATAAAAAGCAACAACTAAGGCTATTTTTATATATGGGAATACATTTAAATGATCACATGGATACTTCTTGACATAATGACCTTTTTATTTTGAAATAAAGTTTTCAAATTACAAAAACATTTATAAATAATATTGAAAACATTGTAAATTTAAAAAAGAAAATTTATATACAAATCTTTCAATAAATGAGAATTCCTAATTTTTCTAAAAGTCATTCATATAGGGTACGTTAAAAAAATTTCATTTTAGATTTTCAGTAAAAGAAAAATGTTGCATGATTATAAAATTATATGAATTTATTTGTAAGAATTATTAATTATGGTAAATTATTTTTCAAAAATAAAATTAGATTTTATTTTCTGATTATCAATTAAAATACTAAAAACATTTTTTAAAAAATAAGAACAAGGAAGAAACAATTCCTTACAGAAGCGGAATAAAAGGCTTGGTTTTCTTTAAAAACATTATTCCATTATATTTAGAACATAACAAGAGGAGAATAATGTAAAAAAATTAATCTATATATATAAATACAAGAGTATAAAATTCATATTATGTGTTAGGTATAGATTACATAATCTTGTCATCATAAAATTCAATCTTAAGAAATTCTGGTAAAAATTGATATTCTAACAGAAAACTCATACAGTTGTGGTAATCATTGAAACATAAACACCTTGAAAGAAATGAATTCAAATGAACATATGTATATTCATGATACAACATATAAATTTTTAATTATATACACCTCAAAATAGATGATTTTTTTATAACATCAAACATGTCCCAATGATTCAAAACAGAGATGAAGAACCCTTATAGATTTAGTAATTTTTAGAAACAAAATAATAGAAAGCATTGAAAATATTATTTTTATATAAATCCTCAGATTTAAATAGTATATAATGATTGAATATATCTTGGGTAAATACATTCACCAATAAATAATATATTTTTTCATAACATTAAAACATCTCTCAATGAAATGAAATTGAGACAAAACCCTTTTCTCAAGTCTATCTTGATTCGTAAGAGCTCTGATCACTTATATGATCCAATTAAATATTATTATACTTATATACAAAATAATTATACCTATAATAACACATTTTCGGTAATTATTACATATTATAACCCATTCAAAATCAAATTTTCAATATAATCATCATTTTGGGTGTTAACGGCTGCTATTTTTATGTATGTTTTTTTCAAGGGTTATGGTCCATGTACATCCATCATGGTTCATTAATATACATATTTTAATATTTATTTAAATATCATATATATATATATATTATCTTAAAATTTATTACAATTAATATAAATCATTTAAAAAAACATAAATTACATATATTTGTTGATAAGGTGGTATATATGTATGCATGAGTGATGCTTCCATTTTTCAATGGATGGAATAAATAAAGGTAAATATCAATTCACCCTTAAATAATAATTATTAAAAAAATTAGTATATAAAAATTAAATATATCATAATAGCTAATAATGACTTTTGGTGGTGGAAAATGAATCATATTTCTATATGGAGGCAGAAGTACACACTTACACAAGGGAGATACTTTGATCTCCCATTTGATTGAGAAGAGGTGGAAACTTATTGTTCCATAACCATAATAACATCTTTTTGTATTGATGATACTATATTAATAATTTTTTTTATCAATAAAACACTTTTACAAGAAGTACGATAAAAATTGAAATTAGAAGAGCACATATACAATCTAAACCTCTTCTTTGATAGGTTCCCTTTGGCTTAAAACTTAAGACATGAATGATTGAATTTTGAATAATTCTAAATAATGTAGGATTAATTTTGGGATTATAGGAGGGTTTTGGAGTATGTATTTCCAATATATGATGATAAAATTGTGTGAACATGTTAGGAGAAGAGGATCCCTTTTACAAGATAGTTGATGGACATACATGAAATTTCTTCGAATATTTCAATGATATATGGTTGTTGTCATGGTAAGGTGTAACACCCGAAGGTTTTACAAATAAATTTAATTTAATTCATGAAACACCATGTCTAAAAATAATGACACTTTGTTTTTTAGTATATATTTATAAACTAGTAGGTAAAAAATATTTTTCAATATATGTGTTTTGAATTTCGATAAATGGACACACATGGTTGTGGTCAGTATGTCATTTTGAGAATGATATGTACATCTTAATTTTATTGGTGAATAGTAACATACATTATGAATAGTAATATACCCTTATGAATAGTAACATACCCTTATGAATAGTAATATGTCTCTTATGAATTGTCAATCGACCAAATGTTTAGTATCCGCACCCATGAATATATTAGATAATGGAATCTTATAAGTGAAAATATGATCATTAACTAAGCATTGCTATTTTTGAAAGTCATAAATATTTAACTAAAATTTTAAGATTATTTAAATAATTTAAATCAATAATTATTTTCATTAATTTTAATCATGAAATATTATATTGTGGTTATATTATAATTATATGATACTTAATTTAATTTTTTAAGGTGTTATAAAATCAGTTACAGTTTAAAAAATTATTATTATTTGAGTAAATTGTGATTTTAATTAAAAATTAAATGTATAATTTTTAGAAAAAAGATTTGATTAAATTTAGTTAATTTTTGTATTTTGTATGTAAAAAATGGTTTTCATGAATTATTGGGGTTTTTCTAAAATACATGAATTTTTCGTTATTAGTGAAATTTGATAATTAATGAAATGTGCTAAATAAACGAATTTATGCATCATTTTTGTGGCATTGTTGATGTAAATTGCAAAGTATTAGAACTCACATGCACTTATTACAATTTTGTTTCCAAAATTCATGAATATTTATATCCTTGATCAAAATTATTAGACTAATCATTAAAATAATGGAAACCCCCTCTTCTCCTCCACTATAATTACTACCATGAACCTCCTCTTCCTATAACACCTTTAACGAATTTATAATTTTATAAATTATTCCCAATATTTTTACCAAGTATCTTCACCATGTACATGACCTACTGGTCTCACGAAAAGGCCAATACCAAAGGAATTAAGGAGCATCTCAAGGAGAAAATAAATCAAGAGGTAAAAACCCTCATTCATTTTATTTTATTTTCATTTAAATTATTTTTATTTTCTAATACTGTCTTCCCCTCACCTTTTTTAAGAGGCATGAAATCTCAATAATCATATATATATGGTAATTTTATCATGTATATAGAAAATTCATCAACTTAATTCTTCTCCTCTCCCTCTTATTCTCAAAATAAAACACCATCTGTGATATGTCAATTTACCGAAATTATGAGAGATGTGTCATAAATTTTCATTACATCCTTAAAATATGGTGATAAAACCATTAATATGTATATATAATTTTTTATTCTACATATTATATGATATATTATTTTCTAGAACTATTGTTTATTCATACTATTAGTAAATATAATAAAAGTGTTTCATAATTATCATAATTTTCCAATAAAATCTAATGATTACCACAAATTATTAATCTACTGATTCATATTCATACCATATTAAAAAATTATTTATGGTGTAATTTTATATTCTGAAAAAATGTTACTAAAATTTAATTTCACTTCTACTGTTTTTCTTCCTTTTGACATGGAAATCCATTATGAACATACCATGAAAATCATCTAACGAACACACCAAAAATAATGGAACAATTTTTTTTATAAATTAATGTCAGCAATTATATTATAAAATTATCATACAATGTTTTTTAAAAAATATTATTCTTATTTAATGTATTAATAAAACTCTTTTAACAACTATATAGTTGGTTTAATCATGTTTTAAGTAAGACAAACCTGAGGTAAGTATATTTTTACCCCCATTTCTATTCTTTGGATTAACTTTCTACATTATTCATTATGTGATGTAAATATTGTTTCTGGGATGAATTTTTTTATTTTATGTTTCATTATGTTTATTTAAAATTTATACCCATATCCATTCCAATTCTATTAATTCCCACTCCAATTATATTTGTATGGGATTTTCCTTTTAAAATATTTTTAAGTTCATCTTTAATGAAATTCAAAAAGATTGTTTTTATATATATATAATTCATGGTTTCTCTTGATTTTATGATGCTTTATTACTATGATATGTTACTTGGACATTTTTTTGTTGGTTAAAGCTAATTATATCTCATGTTATGTTGGGTGGATCCGATTATAGATCAATATATTTTGGGTTGAGCCCATTATAGATTACGATTTGATAAGTGAGCCACATTATAACTCTATGATGCATTGGGTACTCTAGTGATGGATGTTTACCAAATGGTTATTACAAGTGTAATGGTCATTGTAGGAGTGATATAGAAAATATGACACAAGGAAACTACATGATATTTCTAATCATGCTAATGAGTTATTATGAAATGGGGTTATTTTATGTTTTTATGTTATCACTTGACTAACGATTTCATTCTGTATATCCCATACTGAGATTTTTGTGTTCATCCAATGTTATTTAAATTTTTTTCATAGGTTATCAAGATGAGAAAGATAAAAAATGAATTCATGTTTATTAATATGACAATTCTTAAATGATATTATATTTTATTTAAAAAGTTTATATTTTATATGAAATTGGTACTAGTTTAGTGGTATCCTCTTGTAAAATTCTGGGATGTTATGTATGATTTATGTCTTAATTATATAATGATCTAAATATAAAATTATCCTCAATTTGTAGAACTGTATTTTCTTGTCTAAAACTAATGACTATGTAATGTTTTAAGTATTGGTCTTTATAGTAATAATTAGAGGATTTTTTAGATGAATGTTGTGTTTAGGATGATGTAAAAATAATACCAAAAACTATTTTTTAATTTATGGTTGATGTGAAATGATATAGAAAATAAATATTAACATATTTACATCACTATGATATTTCTAGTCAGAATAGTTTTCTACATACAAAACAGGGAATCTGAAGTAGGTAGGCCCTAATAAGTAGATATTTTTCCAAATATATAGCCTGGAATGGTGGGAATACGAACAAAGCAGATTGTGATAGCTACGACTCTGTTGAATCAGGTGATAAACAATGGTGGTATCTATGATAGAGTTAAACCTGACCTACCATGAATAAATAAGTCTTTTGTGGAGCATTTTTTAAGGCAACGTTCTCCATCATTTAGTGGAAACATAAATCTACTGATAGTCAAACGATGGATCAATGATTCAGAAAAGATATTTGATTTCATGGTATTTTCAAAATGTCAAAAAATAATACTATCCATTTATGAAATTGAAGGTGAAGATGATCAGTTGTGTTCTATATTTAAGTGTTCGGAAAAAATCCCTCAAGTTATCATTGCAGTATTTTTAGTTTGATTGTGTTTGTTGACAATGTAGGTTTCCCGGGTGAATTGTCGATTTTCAGAGATTTTGTTAATAATACATGATGATAAATAACCATGAAAAGGGACCAGAAGATCTAGAGGTTGTATAAAAGAATAGATACAATGGAGCACATTTCGGTGACTCTTCACCATTAAGATGAGCATCACAAAGATTAGTAGAATATTGATGGTGATTCTTCACGATTACAATGAGCTTCGCGAACGGCAGAGGTTGAAGCACATTCTGGTAGTGAAGGGCTTCACGAGGGAGCTTCGGGGCAAAGACATGAAGGAATTGACGGGATTCTTCAAAATTACATCGAGCTCCGCAATTGCAATATTGTCCTGATGATTCATGATATTTAGAGAATTTTGGCATGAACTTCATAGAATTTCGGTTTCTGATTAAGTGGTGTTGACATCCTACGAAAACATCGAGGTTCATTGAAATTTACTATATAAAGACCTTGACCACCTCGAACAAAGTAGAAGAGAAAGAGAGAGTTTTCGAAGAAAACCATTTTCTCTCATCTCACAAAGGAGGTTCTTGAAGGTAGTGTGCTTCGTGAAAGAAGTGCTTCGCGGCAAGTAATTTAGATCTGGGAAAGTTGTGAGCTCTGCATTGTCTTAGTTAGCTTCGCGTGGCAAGTCACTCAGCGAAGACTTGAGCTAAGCGAGAGTGCAACGTGGGGGAGCTTCATGAAATATCAGGAGCATCGTGAAGGCCTATTTGATATTTGTGAAATTGGGAGCCTCGTGAAGTAGGGTGCTTTGTGAAGGCGTTTCCAATGTGAGTTTCCCGATGTTCAGGGGTAAAAGTGTATTCATTAGTGGATGAACATTGAACATCAATAGAGCATCTATGTACAGTGGGGGATGTATTATTTAATGGTAATGAAGAGACCTACAGGTCTATAAACTGTGAGTGGATCTTTTGAAGAAGTTGTGAGCTCAATTGAATTGAGAGAGCAGTGAGTTCTCAAATTGTGAGTGGTTGTAAACTAGGAGGGATAGTGAGTCTGCTTCGAAATTGTAAACAGTAGTGTGATTATAGTGAAATTGGTACATCGGCACACTGCCGAAGTTTTCTCCATGGACGTATGCCAGTGAGGGTGAACCAACTAAAAATTGTAGTGTCTTGTGTATTCTTTATGTATTGTTCATATTCTATATTGGTAAGGATAGAGAAGAGGGTTATGACTAACACGAGAAGAAGATCAAAAGGGGAAGTCATTTTAATCTGTCATGCCCTGATTCACCCCCCCCCCCCTAATTAGGGTATCTAGCCTAGTTGACTTAACATTAAGAATTTTGTAGAAAAAGAATATATTGACAGTCTGTAATGGGATGATTTTAAGATACTTTTTGGGGTGAAATATTTTCCTAAACTATTCAACTCAGAATGGAGAAAAAATTCATGAAACTGAAGTAGAAAGATAATGATTTTATGGCAGCATATGATTCAGTTTTACAAGAATTTCGGGGTTTGTACCAGATTTTACTCAATATTTTTAATGTAAAATTAATATATTTTAATCTAGTTTGAATCAATTTTTTTGATGATTTTTGGCATTATGATAGTTTAAAAGCTAGGAGAATATTTTTTTGGTGATGAAAAAAAATGAGATGGCCTTTTTTGACATGTGTGTGGATCATGATGACCAGAATAAGAAGCTGAAAATTTGGAAGGAATTAGGGAATAATTAATCAATGAAATATGGAGGTATGTAATTTTATTTCCCTTTGTGTGAAAAGTGTGGTAAAAAGATTCCTTGTGAGTGTCTGGTAAATTCTAGGAAATGTTATCGATGTATAATGTTTGGGATCATGTCCCATGAGTGCAAGAAAAATGATCTAAAAATTAATTAGATGAAGATGGTGAGATTCTTTAACTTTAATGAATTTGGTTATTTTTCTAATTTTTGTGTTAAGAAAGTCACTCAGTTAGGAAATCCTCAAGATTGGATGTATAAAGGTGTGGTAAAATCCATTAAAACCACTTCTGTTGATGTTGATCAATCAAATTATGTGGTATTATGTACATTTCATCTTTTTTAGATACTTTTTAAATGTGTTGTTTGATATGGGGTCTACACGTTCCATTATTTTATATAAAATTTCTACAAAATTGGGAATTCCACCCCTTGAAATGAAACAAAAACTCAATGTCAAAACACATGGAGGAAATATTGTATAGAAAATATATTATAGGAGTCTATAAATCTTTTTATATGTAATGAGTTTACCTATAAACATTTTTTTACTACCTCATGCGGATTTTAATGTTATTCTGCCTTTGGGTTGTCTTTATTTTTATCATGCTATGACAGATTATATATCAAAATAATTTTTTTTCAGAAAAAGTATCATTTTTTTCACATGAATAATCCCATTCTATTAATAACATATCAAAATGCTAAGATACTAATAAAATATGGAAATGAATATTATCTTGGTCATAATTTCTATGATTAGTTAACTATCCATATTAATGTTGTTCCAATTGTAAATGAATACATAGATGTTTTTCATGATAATTTTTCTAGTGTTATTCTTGATTGAGAAGATGAGATTACCATTGACTTAATTCCTAATGCAAAGACAATTTCTAAACCACATTATCAAATGGATCAAATGGAACTTATGTAATTAAAAAAGGAATATCATGAATTATTAGATAATGGTTTCATTCAACCCAACACTTCATGATGGGGTGCTCTTATCTTGTTTATTAAAATGAAATATTGTTCTAGGAGACATCTCATATATTATAGAGCCTTAAATAACATCATTGTTAAAAACAAGTATCTTTTTCCTATATAATATTTTTTCGATCAGCTCCGATGAGAATACTATTTTTTGAAGGATGAACTGAGGTTTGGGTACCAACAGTTTAAAGTAAAGGATGCATATATCCCAAAGACGAGGTTATGAACTAGATATGGCCATTATGAATTCATAGTTTTTACATTTGATATAAATAATACACCAGTTGTATTCCTGGATTTTATGAATATAACATTTCATGTGTTCTGGGATAATTGTGTGGTTGTTATTATTGATGAAATTATGGTATATTCTAAAATTAACGCGGAGCTAGAAAAATATCTAAGGGTTTTTTCCAACCATAAAAGAAAGAAATCTATATAGAAAATTTTTCATGTGTGAATTTTGTTTGTAATAAATTTCTCTTCATCGACACATTGTTTCAAAATATGGAATCAATATTGATCCTACTAAAATAATTATTTTTAACGAATGGCCTACACCCACCAATGTAATCAAGATAAGTAGATTACATGGTTTTTTCGGATTTTATTTAAGGTTTTTTGGAGACATTTCAAGGATATATATCACACAGGCGATGTAAACACGAAAAGGTGTTAAATTCATGTTGAAAAAAGAATGTGATGATTATTACTAGGAATTGAAAAAAAATATTGGTGAATGCTCCAGTTATAACACTACATTCCATAAGTGGTGAATGTTTTATCTAAATTGATGCTGCTTTTAATGGACATGGTCATGTTCTGATGTAGAATGTTCGGGTAATTTATTATGACTCTCATTAGATTAAATATCATTAGTTAAATGACCCTACAAATTATTTGGAATCAAATAAAATTGTTTTTTTCCATAAAAAATTGGAGGCACCAACAGTGTGGAGTAAAATATCAAATATATACAGACCATACAAGTTTGAAGTGTATATTTACTTAGAAGGAATTAATCCTAAAACATAGAAGATGGTTGGAACTAATCAATGACTATTATTACACTATTCATTACAATCCTAAAAAATAAAAAAAAGTGGTAGATTGATTGAGCCAAAAAATTAATGTTACACAAAAAATGATATGTGTAGAATGTGACCCTTTGGTGAATGATTTGATAAAATCTATCTCAGATGTTTAGGTGTAGTAAATTTCCCTATTTTTTCAGGTTTCAGTGCAATAATCTCCGTTAGACCTAATTAGGCAAGCAGTAAAAGAAAACATCATGTTACCAAAAAAGGTAGAACTATTTAAAATGTTAAAGTTTCCATAATTTAAAATTGCAAAGGTTTGTGTTTTGAGGATTAGGAATATATTATCTGTTCCATGTGATTCTCAGATGAAAAAAAAATTATTATGTTAAGCTAAAATTTCTCCCTTTTCATTTCATATTATATGCACATAGATGTACAAAGATCTTCCACAGTACTACTGGTAGGAGGGAATAAAAAGAGATATTGCTGATTTTACCAAGAAATGTTTGAGAAGTCAATAGGATAAAGAAGATTAGTTGTTTCTGAGGGGGATTTTTCATCCATTATCAGTTCCAAAGTGGAAATGTTAAAATATATCCATGGACTATATTGTTGGACTGCTAAAGAAATCTTGAGGTAATAATGCAATATGGGTTATTGTTGATCGTCTAACTAAATTTTCACTTCATCTTCCTATTTGAGATACTATGTATTTGTATTATATATCTCTATTTTACCTAAATGATATTTTGAAGTTACATGGTGTTCTTAATTAAAATGTATCTGACTATGATCTCAGGTCCACTTCTACCTTTTGGAAAGGCCTTTTGAAGTCATTGGGAATATAATTAAATTCCCAAACTACTATTCATGTATAATATGATGGATAGACTAAGAGTAAAATTTAGACATTGTAGGATATTCATCGAGTGTGTTCAATTAAAAAACATGGAATTTGGGATCAACATGTTTCTTTAGTTGAGTTTTCATATAATAATAAATTTTATTCCAATATGAAGATGAAACCTTTTGAAGAATTGTTTAGAATGTACTGTCCAACTCAAGAATTTTGGGATGAATTTGGGTAATGGAAGTTGATGGGGCAAAAATTAGTATAGGATGTCACATAAAGAGATCAGATGATTCAGGGAAACTTGAGGATAGCTCATAGAAAGCATATTAAATACCCAGATAACAAGAGGAATGAAGTTTTATATTAGGTAGTTGATCATATCTTCCTTAAAACCATTCATTGGAAAAGTGTTATATATTTTGTTAAAAATGAATCTTATGTCCGTGGTACATTAAACATTATGAAAACCTGGAGATAGTTGGGAAAGAGACCTATTTAGTAGCTTTTCCTCTAAGTTTATGTCTAGTTTACAATCATTTTCATGTTTCGATATTGAGAATGTATGTGCCAGATTGATCTCATTTTTTGAGCCTAAAAGTAGTTCTACTAGAAGAGATCCTTTCTTATGATGAGATACATGATCAAATTCTGGATCATAAAGAGAATTTATTATGGTATAATGTGATATTTAAGGAAATGGTTTTGTGTAGAAACCATAATGATAAAGATGAAAAATATAATATGAAATTTCTATTATTGAAATTTACCCTCACTTGATTAATAAGTAAATAAAAATTGCAAGGACTTAATTTTAATAAGGTTGGGAGATTGTAACCCCACAAGGATTTAAAAATACATTTAATTTAATGCATGAAACACTAATACCCAACATAAAAACACTTTTTTATTGATATAGTTATAAATTATCAATTAAACATAATTTTTCTACTTCTGTGTGTTGAATTTTGAAAAATGCACAAACACAGTTGGGATCAGTAAATTATTTGGAGTCTGATATAAAAAATATAATTTTTTGGTGAATAGTAACACACCCTTATTAACAATAACATACCCTTATGAATAGTAAATTGTCACTATTAATAGTAATATGACATTATGAATAGTATGTTTTCAAAATTTATAGTAACATCACCAATGAATGTATAATACAAAGGCTTCATATAAGTGATAATATGATCATTATATAAGTGTCATTATTTTTGTAGGTCATAAATATTTAATTATAATATTATGATTAATTAAATAATTTAAATGGAAAATTATATTACTAAAATTTACTCATAAATTAATATCTTATGGTTATAATAAAATTTTATGATACCTATATTAATTTTTCAAGGTGTTATAAAATCAATTATAGTTTTTAAAATTGTTATTTTACAAATGAATTTATATTCTAATTAAATATAAAATTTAACATTTTTAGAAAATTATTTTGATAAATTGAGGTTCATTTTTTAATTCTAATTGTTGAAAAATGGTTGGGGTGTATTTTTTGGATTTTTATTAAATACATAAATTTTTTGTGAATAGTGAAATTCGATAATTTCTGATATGTGCTAAATAAATGATTTTCTGCATCATGCATGAGTCATGAATGATGTAAATGGAAATTGGTTCTAACTATGATTCACTTATTAATGTTTTTTTCATAATAAAAAATATTATCCAAGTGATTAGAAAAAAAATTAACTACTAATTATAATAATGGAAAACACCACCTCTCCTCCACTATAAGTACTACCCTCACCCCCCTCTTCCACTGGCACCTCTCATGCTTTGAGAATTGACAAAATTATTCCAAATATACATTCCAAGACTCTACCCCACATCTAATACCATATTTACCCACCAAAATTCCAATACCAAATCCCTTAAAAGATATCTCAAGGAGAAGAGATCAAGAGGTAAAAATCTTCTTTTATTTTCTTTTATTTTCATTTCTATTATTGTTTCATATACTCTATTCTCCTCCCATCATATAAGAGGCCTTAAATACCCATTATCATATATATGCTAAATTTTTTTCATGTTCATGGACATTTAATCAACTTTATTCTTCTCATATCCTTCTTTTTCTTTAAATAAAAGCACTATCTCTGATGTGTCGACTTACCGAAATCATGGAAGATGTGTCTGAAATTTCCTTTACTTACTTAAATTCAGGTCATAAAACCATTAATATGGTTAAATAATATTTTATTATGCATATTAAAAGATTTATGTTGTTCTAATACTAGTTTTTAAGCATACTATTAATTAATAAAACAAAAGTAGTTCGTCATGATCAAAATTCACCAAAATAAACTAACGATGATCACTAACGATTTAGAAAATGAATCATTATTGTAACATATAACCAAAATATTTATGGAATCATTTAATATTCTATAAAAAAATTTATAACATTTCATTACACTTATAGATTTTTACTTCAGTTCAACTTGTTAATCCTTTACGAACTAACCATGGAAAGCTGGTAATGAACGCACCTAGAATAATGTAAAGGAAAAAATATTATAAATTAATGGGTACAATGATGTTATAAAATGATCATATAAAGTGTTATAAAATTTATTATTTTTCGTTAAAGTATTAATATCACTACTTTAAAAATTATACAGGTTGTTTAGTCTGGTTTAATTAATATGAACTCGAGTTAAGGGAATTCATAACTCAATTATCATTCATTGGGTGAACCTTTTACTTTATTCATTATGTGGTATTCAGATTATTTGTGTGACGAATAATGTTTTATATTAGGTTTTAGCACGTGAATTTACTTTTTATAGACATATCCATTCCATTCTATTTATTCTCAATGAAATTATAATTCTAAGGTACATTCCTATTGAAATACATTTAAAAGTCTATTTTATGAAATTTAAAAAGATAGTTAATTATATATAAGGAATTTGTGGTTTCTCATGATGTCATGATGATTTATTTGTATGGTTTTTTCATGGGACATATTTATGTTTGGTTGATCCCATTATAGATCAATATATATTGGTTTTAACCCATTATATATCATGATATATTCGGTTGATCTCATTATAGATCAAGATATAATAGGTGATCCCCATTATAGCTCTCCAATGCATTGGGTAATCCAAAGAATTAGGTTGACCGAATGGTTATTCCTTGTATAAGGTTTATTATAAGAGTGATATCGTAAATATGTCCCCAGAAAAAAAACCAGATGTTTCTATGCATGCTAACGATTTTTTATGAACTCGGTTTTATTTAGTTTGTATGGTATCACATGACTAATGATTTGTTTCTTTATATCCATTTCAGATCTTATTTTGATCATCCCATGTTTTTTAAATGTTTTTTCACATCATATAAGGACCTTTATGATAAAAAACGAATAGAAGTTTATTGTTATGATTATTTTTCAATAAAATGTTATTTTATTTAAAAACTCGTATATTTTGAATGAAATCGATACTTTTTTAGTTGTAACCTAATGTATGATTTAGGGATGTTATGTATGATTTGTGTCCTAATTCACTAAAAATATTATCCTGAAAAGATCCTTAATGTGTAATAATGTATGTTCTTTTCTAAAACATAGTAATATGTAATGTTTTATGGATGGGTCATTATAGAATGTGGCTCCAAATTGCCGATTATTAAACTGTAGGATAATATATGGTTAAAATATCTTCACCCAATTGGAATTATATTGATTTTTGGGGAAATCCCAACATTAACTGTTGGTATAACTACCCCTGGTAAACATGTTTCTACTTAATAATTGAATCAAAAAATTATTGTTTTTACTGCAATCTATTCGAAAAATACGATTATGTAATTAATATATATAAAATATCATTAGTCAAAATGGAATCCATTTTTCGTGATTCCATTTCTATAAGTGGAATAATTAATTTTTAAATAAGCATGCAACCTGCAATGAAAACCCATTTAGAATAAAACAATTTAAGAATAGAACGTTATTTACAAACATTCATATCATTATAAAAACCCTAAATGGATTTATATTAAATAATATATTCTAAAATATATATATTTTATTAAAAACAATAAACAATATACATTAATCTAAATTATTAGGATAAAAACACATTATGGGATTAAAAATATTCTTTTAGAAAAATGTTTTTTAAGGTCAAAAATGAACATGAATAAAAATAACGAATTATGAAAAAAAATAATTAATTATATTATTTATAAAAAAAATATTATTATGTTACATTTTGATAATTTTTTTAAAATTATGATAACTTTTAGTTTAAATGTAATGAATATTTTTTACAATAATTGGTAATTTTCACAATTCATTTGAAAAAAATTGAAAAAAATATTAAAATTCACCAAATGAAAATATAGATGTCAGGATGTCAAAAATAATATTCAATTATTCCAATTTTTTTAAAATTTTAGAAATTAGTTATAATATCTATGGTAAAAATATTTTTCAATGCAATTTTTGAAGAAAACAAATTTCAGAAACATAAAATTACTTTTCTAAAAGTTAAGAACATAGTTATTATTCATGAATAAATAAATTTAAATTATTTAATAAGTTATACATATTATTTATAATGGTACTTTTAGTATTCATGAAATATAATTTAATGTATATTTTATAATAGTTTACCATATCATGGTGGACATATACATGGGGTTATGTGTAATGAACATTATTTAATACAAAAAAATGTATTTCAAATGAAATATATTAAAAATCAGGGGGGGTTTATATGGAACATTAAATAATATTATTATAGATATATTCATGTATTAATAAATCAAATATGATATATATATACCATAAAAATTAAAATAAAGGAAAAAATATGGTACATGTCTCATAAAAGTTAAATTGAGATGAAATCCCCTTACAGATTTTATAATATTTGAAAAAAAACCACATAAAAGAGAGTAGATGAATTAAAACACTAAAAATAATGAATACAAAATAAATTGAAAATAAATTTTCAAATATAGAATATATAAATTATATATTTATGTGCCATATGAAATTAATAGATTATTATCTTTCAATCACTCCATGACAATAGAATGGGGTTCAAATGATATTGCATGAAATATAATCCTCAATACATCATTTAATAAAAATATTAAATATCAAAAAATAATAAAATCATGATGTAAGATAGAATATATGACAACCCTGCTTTTATTAAAAACTTAAACATGATTTATTACATAAAACATCACTTGATACAACAAAGAAGATCGAGAGGTTTAGTGTCTTTGGGGATTAGGATCATTACATCAAAACTTAAAACATGAAATACAACATCTTTATTGAAAACTTCCTTTACATGACCACTACATTCCCTCGTACTTAGCATTTCATGGGATAACCTGAGGACATGCATAAGAAAATGGTGATCTATAATGCCCATTAAAGGAGTACACATGGAATAACATGAGGAGTAAAATAAATGTTATAAAATAGGCATAGAGCATAAGAGAAACATCAACATAAAGGCATGATAAAGCATGATAATCATAACATGGAAATGTGGCAACATCACTTAACATGGAATTCGCATGAGCCAAGGATCATTGGACATGGAGCATGAGTAAATCCTCATTGCACATAAAGCACGAGTAAACCCTCATTGAACATGAATTATCATGAGTCAACACTCATTCCACATGACGTATCATGATACTATACTTTACCCAATGCATTGGAGCACTATAAGGGCGCACCCTTCTTAAACATTTTATTTCATGCATAAGTGTGCCACATGGATCATAAAACATGGATTCATAAAACATAATAAATTATTCCATGATAAAAGAATGAGTAATTCATACATGAAACATTATAATCAATAATTAAATTTGTATAAAGGTGAATACCCTTGATGGAGAAATGGGCATGGTATTCACTACACAATGGCATTGGCTTAGAAAATGGGTGTGATTTCGGCAGCGCAACGGCGTGACATAAGAATTCAAAAAAAATGTTTGATGAGAGAGAAATGGGTTCCTCATCATATTTACATGTAATGGAAAGTATGTAGGTCATATAGATACATGTCCCAACAATTGTAATGGAATTTAGATACATGATACAAAATTATTGCTTGAATGTAAAAAAAGAGAGAGAAGCTCCTTTCGGAATTTCGGCATAGTAATGGGTGTACATGGGAGGCATTTACTGAGAGATAAATGGGTCTCCCATCATTCAAAAAATAAGAGGGAAGTATGTGGGAGGATTGAAAACATACCCCTACATTCATAATTGATATTAAAAGGGCAATACAACTTAAATAAAATTTAGAAAAACAGAAAGTATGAAAAACCCTTACTTGGAAGTGTGCTTCCAAAGACTAGAGAGAGGCTTGTGAGAGGCTTCTTGGGAGCTTGGGGAACCTTGGGAGGATTCTAGATATAGTAGGGAAGAGGTTGGACGAACTCCAAAGGCATTGAGTGGGGAGGAAGTGGGAGCTTGGGTGGGTTTATATAGGAAAGGTGAGGGAATTCTTTATTATTTATATTTGGGACCCCTTACATTAAATTAGTCCCAACCACAA
Organism: Viscum album; assembly: GCA_963277665.1. NCBI lineage: Eukaryota > Viridiplantae > Streptophyta > Magnoliopsida > Santalales > Viscaceae > Viscum > Viscum album. The sequence goes on along the minus strand of OY728127.1, from coordinate 2,127,813,460 downwards.
ACCATCCCATGGTTTTTGCCCATGGTTTTTGGAAAAGGGAAGATGATAACAATATTTTATAAGGCCAATGTCTGAATTCTTAAAATATTAGGGTTGCTTATGTGGAGTTGAGTCACACTCTCATGGAAATTAATTTAAAAAGGAAAGGTGTTGAATAAGTCTTGAGGGGTCCATTAATGCTTTGAAAATTAAGTCAAACAAACCCAAAATAACATTATCTTAATGATAAAACATTTATTGGAAGAATATAAATATTATAGTATTTTATTACATCACTATTGGGTTATTATGATTTCATAAAACACATTATAAATTTAAACGGTTTTTAATTTTTACCCAAAAATTTGACTGTCTCAGAAAATTATGAAAAAATCACCATTCGATAATTTTGACGTCCTGATTCCAGAAATAGCATTTATTTTATCTAAATAGTTGTCTAAATATGTTAATTTTCACTTTTAAAATAATAACTGACATTTATAAAAAATTCCTGGGTTTTGAAAGAAATGGCTTTCAAACCTTAATAAAAAAATTAATTTCATTCATAAAATTATAATATAATTTATATTTAATAAAAATTAATTTAATAATATTATTATTATTTTATTAAAATATTATTTAATTAAAAATACCTTAATTTCAATAAATAGATTTCTTATTTAAATAATAACTAAAAACACCATTTGTACTTTAAAAAATATTTACAATGTATCAAAAATGACTAGAAATTATATTCATTATTATATACAAAAATAATGTACATGAACATAGTTCTACCTATTTATTACATAACCCCTTAAAACAGCTGCATAAGACCTAAGGGTAAGGTGTGCGATGCTGACAGACTCTTGGGGTGGCTCGGATAACATCACTCGAGTGGTAATTTCTATCAATTTCCATTTTCCATGTAGACGGTCTAGTTCAAGCTTGACATGATGAAGATCAGCTTGGGCTTGGTCAAGTGAGAAGCCCATGGATGCCACCTCTTTTCTAAGCTTAGACAAATGGGATTCATATGGGGAAATTCTACTGGATGAGGTTATCTCTTCCTTTGTCTTGAGTAAATTGGATTTGTTAAAGTCCTATATTTATACTAATCATGTGATCACTATTCAACGGCTATATTAGCAACGGTCAAAATTCTTAATATAAAACCAAGGAAGTTGACATTTAACATAAACATAATGAGACATTTAATTTGATCAAGAGGGATTTCAATTAATGAAACTTTGGGTTGTTACAATATCCCCCCCCCCTTAAGAAATTTCGCCCTCGAAATTTTTCTTTTCCTACACTAAAACAAATGTGGGTAACTCAGCTTCATCATATCCTCCAATTTCCAAGTTTCTTCTTCAAACGTGTGGTTTCTCCACACCACCTTGACAAAGGGCATTGTCTTATTTCGTATAACTTTTTTTCTATTATCAAAATCATCACTGGTTGCTCCACATAAGAAAGATCATCTTCCAATTGTACCACCTCAGAAGAGAGTACATGTGAAGGGTCCGGTATGTACTTCCTTAAGAGAGATACATGAAAGACATCATGTACATTGGCCATAGTAGGTGGAAGTATTAGTCGATAGGCCACAACCCCAACATGATCAAGAATCTAGAAGGGGTCGATATACCTTGGACTTAACATCCCTTTCATTCCAAACCTCATGACCTTCTTCCACAGAGATATGCGTAGAAACACTAGGTCTCCAACTTTTAACTCAGGGTCTCGTCGACGATTACCTGCATAACTATTCTGTCGACTTTGAGTTACCTTGATATGCTGCTGAATGGTTTTTTCCTTCTCCACTATTTCCTCGACCATTTCTGGTCCAAGCAGCTTACGTTCACCAACCTCATCCCAACATGCCGGTTTTCTAGACCTTTTCCCGTACAGGGCATCATATGGTTCCATTTGGATGCTCGAGTGGAAACTGTTATTATAAGAGAACTCAACCAGAGGAAGATGTTGATCCCATCCTCTATTAAAGGCCATTGATCATGCTCTCAAAATATCCTCAAGTGTTTGAATCCTCTACTCAGATTGGCCATCAGTTTGAGGAGGATAGGCCGTACTGATGTTCAGTTCAGTATTCAGAGCATGTTTAAGACTCTTCCAAAACATAGAGGTGAATCTTGGATCTCAGTCAGAAACAATAGATAGTGGTACTCCATGACACCTTACCACATCCCTGATATATATCTGTGCCAGTTGATCCCAAGAGAAATCCTCCCAAATAGCATTGAAGTGTGCAATCTTTGTAAGATGATCCACAACAACCCATATTTAATTATTGCATTTGGATGTCCTCAGATGTCCGGTGAAAAATTCCACGATGATGTTCACCCATTTCTATTCTGTTGTGGGAAATGGTTGCATCATCCCCTTAGATGCCTTCCTCTCTTCCTTCACTTTCTGACACACCATGCACTATGATGTATATTCAGTGATCTCCTTCTTCATATTGTCCCACCAAAGGTTTTCTCGGATATCTCGATACATCTTTGTGCTCCCTAGGTGAATAGAGAAATTCAAACTGTGTGCGTCATCCAAAAGTTCCTTCTGTAGCTCCGGACTTGATGGAACACATAGTCTTTTCCCAAACTGCACAATTCCTTCTTCATTAACATTAAAATCTGAGGATTTCCCTTTTTTGATAGCTTCCACTTTTTCCTGAATTCCCACATCATCCTTTTGAGCATCCATTAACCTTTCCAAAAGAGATGGTTGAGAAATAATTTGGGAAAGGATTGAGGATGTTCTCTTCTTTATGATTCCCACATCTATCTTCATCAAGTCTAAGAAGATTAGATCCTTCTCAATTCTCATCATTGATAGAATTGATGGGTCCTTTCTACTTAGGGCATCTGCCACCTTGTTCGCTTTCCCAGGGTGGTAATGTATTGAATAGTCATAATCCTTTATGAGCTCTATCCATATTATCTGGCCCATATTAAGCTATTTCTATGTGAATATATATTTAAAAATCTTGTGGTGAGTATATATCTCACATTTCTCTCCATAGAGATAATGCCACCATATTTTCAAGGTAAAGGTCATAGCCACCATCTCTAGATCATGCGTTTGATAGTTTCACTCATCGATTTTCAACTGCCTTGAGGCATAGGATATCACTTTATCATTATACATCAACACACAGCCTAATCCCTTCTTCTAAGCATCACTGAATACCACAAAAACTTCCCCACTTAAGGTTAAAGTGAGCATGGGAATAGTGATAAGCTTCCTTTTCAACTCCTTGAATATTTATTCACATTCATCATTCCAATCAAACTTTACTCCCTTCTGAGTTAGCATGGTAAGAGGGTTGGACAATAGTGAGAAATTCCTCACAAATCATTGATAATATCCAGCTAACCCCAAGAAGCTACGGATATCCGTTACCGATGTTGGCCTCGGCCAACCCTCAATTGCATCTGTTTTGGAGGGATCCACAGATATCCCATTGCTTATGATGATATGGCCCAAGAATGAGACCTTATTCAACTAGAACTCATAGTTGATGTACTTTGAATAGAGCTTCTCCTTGTGCAAAGTCTCTAGTACAGTTCTCAAATGCTCCTCATGATCCTCCTTGGTTCTGGAGTATATTAGAATATCATCTATAAAGACTAACACAAATTTGTCTAGGTAATCTCTAAAGACTCTATTCATCATGTCCATGAAGATTCCTGGAGCATTGGTTACTCCGAAAGGCATTACTATGAATTCATAGTGACTGTATCTTGTGCGAAAAGTATTCTTGGGGATATCATCCTTCTTCAACCTTACTTTATAATATCCCGACCGCAAGTCCACCTTGGATAAGTATTGTGCTCCACGCAGCTGATCGAACAATTCATCAATTCTTGGGAAAGGATAAATGTTCCTTATCATGATTTTGTTAAGTTCACGATAATCGATGCAAAGCCGCATTGACCCATCCTTCTTCTTGACGAAGAGGACTGGTGCACCCCATGGTGAAGCACTTGGGCGTATAAACCCTTTATCTAGATTATCCTATAGTTGTTTCTTCAAATCTTCAAGCTCAACAATAGCCATTCTATATGGAGTCTTGGATATTGGTAGCACCCTAGGTATATGTTCAATTGAGAACTCAGCATCTCTTCTAGGAGGAAGACCATGAAGTTCCTCGGGAAACACTTCCGTGAATTCCCTCACAATAGGCATTTCTTCAAGGATGGCTTCTTCTTTGGAATCAATCATCTGAGCCAGATATGAGTGCTCGTAGGGCAGTATTATCCATTCTTGAGATGATGATGCTAAAGGAGGTTTATCTTCATCCTGACACATGTAATGAATTGGGGGTCGATTCTCTATATAGAGTGTCATTTCCCTCTCCCAACAATTTATACTCTCTCTATATAAGGAAAGTCAATCCATGCCAAGAATTGCATCAAATTCCATTAGAGGGAGTATGACGAGGTTGGCCAGGAAATTCAATCCACAGATTATAATTGGGGAGGACTTTTATTAATGGGATGTAATGATTTCCCCATTTTCTGTACTCACTGACATCTTCACTTCCATAATTTGTGGGGGTGTTGGGATTGTTCTACTAAACTTTCGAGATATAAAAGAATGCTTAGAACCTGAATCAAAAAGTACGTTCGCTATTCTTGAATGAAATACTAGTATACCTGTCACCACTTCATTATCGGGGTTCACTTTGGCAGAATTGATCGAAAAAGCTCTTCCTTGCAGCCTTGGAAGTTGTTTGTCACCTCCGAAAACCCTTGGATTAGGGCGCTGATTTCCAAAATGACCCGGTTCTTTGCATTTGTAGCATTGAACAACGCGTTGAGGATCTAACAGAGCATTCCTCTCCTCTGTCACAGCCGTGGGTCTTTCTTTCCGACAAAAACATCTAGGTGCCCTTCTCTTCCACACCTGAAGCATTTCCTCGTCCCCTTAAGGCAATTTCCAGGGTGCTTCCTTCTATACTTTTGGAATGTGGGGTCCTGGATCATCTTAGAACCGTTGGATTTATACATCGGACCACCAGCATTGAAGTCCACCTTACGCTTCTTGTCCCCATGATACCTATGTGATTCCCCGATCTCCATTTCGACCTTGATGGCACATCGGAAAAATTCCTCATAGCTGTCGAAGTCATGGATCGCTAATGCTTTCTGCAAGATATGATTCAGCCCACCAAAGAAGCGGTCAACTTTTCATTCGGGGGTAATGACAAAGACAGAAGCGTATCCTGAAAGCCTTGTGATTTTTTCCTTGTACTCTCCAACAGATTCTTCATCTTTTTGGTTGACGGAAAAAAGTCCCTTTCCATCTAAAGCCGGAGGGTGTGCGGAAAATATTTATCGAAAAACATCTTCCGGAAATCCTTCAATTCTAACGCCTCTATCTCCTCCTCAGGCTTCAAATTTTTTATAAACATCCACCATTGATCAGCTTCACCCTCTATACGATAAGTCGCCAGGAGAACCTTCTCTTGTTCAGAACATTGAAGGATGGATAAGATATTTTCAATGGAGTTGATCCATTGTTCCGTGATCATTGGATCAGATGATCCACTAAAATTAGGAGGCCTTTGTCTCATGAAGATCTCGAGAGAGACTTGTTCTTTCTTAGGGGGGTTTGGACGTTCCTCTTGACCCGAGTTTCTTTTCAAAACTTGTGTTAGCTAAGAGAGAAGCGTGACAATGTTCGCGATTACCGCTCCCATTAGATTAGGCATCTCATTAGTACAGTCATCACACTGATCTTCATGACGGGTTATAGCCCAAGTCCTCCTATTACTGGCTATTGGCTGTAATAAAAGGAAAGTTAGGGGTAACACATAAAGGGTAATCCAAATACAAAAGTTAATGACTCATAAATATACTTTTATTTCCTTAACTCATGACTCTATAGGCTTCAATCTAGGATTTTCATGATCTAATTTCTAAAATATATTCTTAGGGGAATTTTTTTAATTCCCTTAATAAGGGTTCATACAAAGCTTGTGAATTTACCAAAGAATATCCCCCAAGAGTGTCGTAACCAAGGGTGCAGGAAGGCCCGTTGTCGTGCACTAGTTCCTGTTCGAGTGTAGCTCAAAGCAGTGTTTTCGGGATTTACCCCTAGGATACATATGTTCCAGAGCCGCCTATACCTGCTCGTATCCAGACAAGGATGTATTTTCTTGATAACCCACTTACTCAATACTCACCAGAACTTAGGGACGTTTTTATTGTACTTAGTCATGTATCTATGGCTTTACTAGGGTTTTCAAATCCTAATCCCAAAAATAACTAAACCTATCCTCTGATACCAACTATGACAACCCTTCTTTTATTACAAACTTAAACATGATTTATTACATAAAACATCACTTCATATAACAAAGAAGATAGAGTGGTTTAGTTTCATTGGGGCTTAGGATCATTACATAAAAACATAAAACATGAAATATAACATCTTTATTGAAAAAATTCATAACATGACCACTACATTCCCTCATACTTAGCATTGCATGGGATAACCTGAGGACATGCCTAAGAAAATGGCGAGCTATAAAGCCCAGTAAGGGAGTACACATGAATAACATGAGGAGTAAAATACATGTTATACAATAGGCATATATCATAAGAGAAAAATGAACATAAACTCATGATAAAGCATGATAATCAAAATATGGAAATTTGGCAACAACACTTAACATGGAATTATCATGAGCCAAGGCTCATTGCACATGGAGCATGAGTAAATATTCATTGTAAATAAAGAATGAGTAAACCCTTGTTTCACATGAATTAGCATGAGTCAACACTCATTGACAAGAAATATCATGATACTATACTTTACCCAATGAATTGGAGCGCTATAAGGGCACACCCTTCTTAAACATTTCATTTCATGCATAAGTGTGTGACATGGATCATAAAACCTGGATTAATAAAACATAATAATTTATTCCACGATAAAGGAATGTGGAATTCATACATGAAACTTTATAATCAATAAGTAAATGTGCATAAAGGTTAATACCCTTGATGGAGAAATGGTCATGGTATTCACTACACAATGGCATTGGCTTAGAAAATCGGTGCGATTTCGGCAGTGTAACTGTGTGACATAAGAATTCATAAAAGATGGTTGATAAGAAAGAATGGGGTTCCTCGTCATATTTACCTGTAATTGAAATTAAATAGGTCATATAGATACATGTACCAACAATTGTAATGGAATTTATATTCACGATACAAAATTATTGCTCGAATGTGAAAGAGGAGAGAGAACTTCCTTTCGGAATTTCAGCATAGTAATAGGTGTACATGGGAGGAATTTAATAAGAGAGAAATGGGTCTCCCATAATTAAAGCAATAAGAGGGATGTTTGGGGGAGGTGTGAAACCATACACCAACTTTCATAATTGAAATTAAAAGGGCAATACAACTTAAATAAAATTGACAAAAAAGAGAAAGGAAGAAAAACTATTACTTGGAAGTGTGCTTCCAAAGACTAGAGAGAGGCTTGTTAGAGGCTTCTTGGGAGCTTTGGGAACCTTGGGAGGATTATAGAGATATTAGGGCATAGGTTGGACGAACTAAAAAGGCTTTGAGTGGGGAGGAAGTTGGTGCTTGGTTGGGTTTATATAGAAAATGTGAGGGAATTCTTTATTATTTAGGTTTGAGACCCCTTCCATTAAATTATTCCAAACCACAAACCATACCATGGTTTTTGCCCATGGTTTTTGGAAAATGGAAGAGGAAATAAATATTTTATAAGGCCAAAGTACAAACTTCTTAAAATATTTGGGTTGCTTATGTGGAGGTGATTCACACTCCCATGGGAATTAATTTAGAAAGGCAAGGTGTTGAATAAGTCTTGAGGGGTCCATTAATGCTTTTAAAAGTAAGTAAAACAAACCCAAAATCACATTATTTTATTGGTAAAACATATATTGGACGAAAATAAATAATATATTATTTTATTACATCACTATTGGGTCATTATAATGTCATAAAACACATTATATATTTAAATGGTATTTAATTTTTACCCACAAATTTGACTGTCTCATAAAATTATGAAAAAATCATCATTGGATAACTTCGACGTCCTGATTCTAGAAATAACATTTATTTTATCTAAATAATTTTATAAATATGTTAATTTTCACTTTCAAAATAAAAACAGACATTTATCGAAAATTCATGGGTTTTGAAAAAAATGTCTTTCAAACCTTAATAAAAATTTTAATTGCATTCATAAAATTATAAGATAATTTATATTTAATGAAAATTAATGTAATAATAATAATATTATTTTATTAAAATATTATTTAATTAAAAAATACCTTAATTTAATAAAATAGATTTCTTAATTAAATAATAACTAAAAACACCATTTGTACTTTAAAAACTATTTACAATGTATCAAAAATGACTAGAAATTATATTCATTATTATATAAAAAATAATGTACATGAACATAGTACTACTTATTTGTTACATAACCCCTTAAAACAGCTACATAAGACCTAAGGGTAAGGTGTGCGATGGTGACAGACTCTTGGGGTGGCTCAGATCACATCGCTCGAGTGGTAATTTCTATCAATTTCCATTTTCCCATAGAAAGTCCCGTTCGAGCTTGACACGATGAAGCTCAGCTTGGTCTTGGTCAAGAGTGAATCCCAAGGATGCCACCTCCTTTTCGAGCTTCGAAAAATGGGCTTCCTATGGGGCAATTCTACTGGATGAGGCCATCGCTTCCTTTGTCTTAGTAAATTGGATTTGTTAAATTCTTATATTTATACTAATCATGTGATCACTTTTCAACAGCTATATTAGCAACGGTCAAAATTCTTAACATAAAACCATGGAAGTTGACATTTTATATAATCATAAAGAGACATTTAATTAGATCAATATGGATTTCAATTAATGACACATTGGGTCGTTACAGAATATGATCATGATAATTAATTCATTATATATATTGGGGAAAATAAAACAAGAATCATAAAACGTGTCCTCATAAAAAATTTGTAACATTGTCACAAAAAGATGAACATACAATTAACTTTCAAAAAGTCAATTTTGAGAAATTTTTAGGAATACATTTTGAACAATTATTTAGAAATAAATACCAATGATGGAAACATAAATTAAAATAAGGATTATATCAAAAATTATTAGGGGATTAAAAATGATATGTACATGATTTGAAATTCCTTTTGAAGATTATAATTTTTTTTGAATCCCACATTGTAGAAAGTGTTATAAAATTTTATTTTAAAAATATTTGTCACGATAAATGAATATTAAAATATTTAATAAATATTTAATTTTTAAAAATATGGATAAAGAACATGTTTTAGATGAATGAATATCCACATGTTAGATAATTATCAATTTAAGTGTGTTGAAATAATTCATTATAATTTTACAATTTTATATATAATGAAATCCATCAAGAATACTATTTTGATAAGAAAATCTATATTATATATTGAAAAGTTGTAAATAAGATATAATAAAATAATCTATTTTGATAAACTATTTATATAATAATGATTTTAAATAACAAATATTTTCACTAAATGAAAATGATTTTATTTAAAAAAAACTTGTTTATTTATCATAGTCATTCATGTGTCATTTTATTGGAAAAGAGTTATTTTAATGAATTTTAAACTCATATAATATAAAGTGAAAATATAATTTGATAAATTCATATGATTAATTCAATAAAAATAATTATAATCGATTTCATTATTTGATCATATAAATCAAATAATAGAAATTTATTCACGAAAAAAACATAACATGGATTCTCACTTATTTAGATGAACTCTAACTTCCCTATCACACCCGGGTTTTGGTTTTTTCAATTGTTCTAGTCAAAATTTCGATTACAGTTTTTCTCCTAAGTTCATGGGTGTGACATGTTTATATATTGTGGTATTACCTTTTATTACTTTCATTATACTACTTTTACATGAGTTCCGGCCTTGATTTTTGTGGGAAAATGCATGTTTTTGGGTTCATAGATTGTTTTGTAGGGTTTGCGCACAGTTTTCCAAACTGTGCCCCATTATCTAGTAAAACATGCAGTAGGTTTAGATATTCTTAAAAAAGATAAAACACGGCTTCCAGAAGGTAATTTGGGCTATGTGGGATAACTATGTGATAGGTGCCTCTTATGAAGAGAGGGACGTACAACCACCATACAGTTTGATAAACCATGCGGGATATCCATGAACAATTTCTAGGGAATTAAAAGTTCTATTTTACTATCCTTCCCCCCTTCTAAACAATTTCTATTCTCAATTAGGATTTTCCACCATAGTCACACCCTCTAATTCTTCTACCATCCATTAGGGTCTATTTTGGTTTGATATTTGGCCTTGATTCTTCAAGAAACCCACAAGTAAGTCCCTTATCTCTGGGATTCAATCCCTCTTCTAGAGTTTTCATCTTATTTAAATGGGGTTTCAAATCTCTTATTGTTATGGTTTCATTTTTAGTTTTAGAAATTAAAATATTGTGTTTGATCTTGGTGTTTTAGGTTTGATCTTACTTCTAAATGGTGGGATTAAGATGTGATTTGTGTTTTCCACCATTTTATATAATTTTCTTCACTCAATGTTGTTAGTTTACTTTTTAAACATTTTTTACTGAACATAATATTATTTAATTTTTTCTTATTTATTTTATCAGGATTATACATAATTAGAGAAAGGTATTTTTGAAAATATTCAAGGGGTTTTGGTTTGATAAAATGAATTATTAATGAAAATTGTTCATGTTCAATGTGTGCTTCATATGTATTCATTTATCTAAAACCATGAATATGTATTATAAAATATAAAATATGGTTATTTATTTGTGAAGGTGGTTTGAATCATGTTTTGAAATATTTTTGGTGTTTTTTTTGTTTAAGAAGATGTTTATAGTTGTGGAAGTGGTGGTTCCTCTTCTCTGTTGAATTTTTTGTCTTGTGTATTAGCGATTTTCAAGTTGTATGTGATACGTGAAATGTGAATTTAGTATAAAGGGAATCCTAGATAACTATGTGGGAAGACTAAGAATACTATTCTAGTAATTCGCATGTGGATTTGGCCCGGATTCACCTATCAGGATAGACTAATACAACACTAAATAAATATTGATGTTGATTGGAGACCACTATAATTTTGGATGATGCTCTTCTATTATGGTTGGTGCATGATAATGATGTTCAATGTGGTTACTATACCACTTTACACTGATATATGATGTCACTAGGGTCCCACTCTTAGCAATTGACTATAGGGATTCCTTTTCACACGGTGATTTATGGTGATATTTCACTTACAGTCAGTATTCAGTATACGTTTTCATTACTTTAAAAGGAAATATGTTTCTTCTACAAATTGTTTTCAATGAAATTTTTTCTAGATATTATTTTATAAAACATGCATTTTATTTATCATATGCTTTTTATAACATCGATGCTTTTTATTAGGGGAAATCCTAATAGGATTTATCTCAATCCCACTTAGAACTTTTTGTGTATATTGACTTAGTTATGTTTGGAATAGGTAAATGAATTGTACATTGTAATGGTGGTTTGAGATGATAGTTTTTTCACCTCACATGTGTTTTGATGGTGGATTGAGGATGCTTCTCCTCTCAAGATATTGTGTTTTTGTTTGGGATAGTGTCTTTTTACCCTTTTTCTTGTAGGCCAAATTTGGTATTGTTTAAATGTAGTAATCTTTAGGTATGAAAATTGTTATTCCATGTATGTACATTTTTATTCATCCTAGTGATGATTATTATTCTGGGTTATTTATTGTTTTATAAGCGGGTGAAATCATTCACAAACTGTACATCTGGTTCTCATGGACATGTTTTCTACCCGTGGGGATTAGGAATGCCCATTAGGATATGCGATGGACTGAGTAGGGTGTCAGGTAGGATGAAACTGTGTCTTTGTTTATGAAAAAATATTATTAAATAAAGTTACTCTATTTTTTTGGTAATGTTATTGGGGAAATATTCATTGTATAATATTGATAGTATTTTTGAGAATTGATTTTCTAGTTGCGATATGAGTTCCTATACATCACACCTCTTGGTGGGACTCAAGTTTCCAAGGAAAGTTAGGCTTGTTTTGGTTTCTTTTATTCTTGTCGTGTTTTTGGTATTTGTAAATTGAAAAGAGATGTGGGTTATTGGTCTACATGAGCTTACAAGGCCTAAAATTCATGTGAAGCTAGTGATGTTGTCCTAGAATACTCTTAATGATGGTGGTGTGGCTGGGATATACCCACAAACCATATATCTATGTTTCCCATCAATACTATTTTCTAATTTTAAAATATCTTGTGTCTTCTTGAATTCATAAATTTAATTTGAAAATCCATGTTTGAAAATTTTGAAAACTAGGTTTTTAAGAGGAAATGGGGTGTTTTTCGGAAGATGGAAAAATAAGTTTTTGAAATCATTTTTATGAAATCATTACAAATTGGTTTCTTATAAGATGATTTTTTTGGGGTAAAATGATGGTAGGTTTACCAAGATTTGGATTTCTAAATTTGAAATCATATGTTTATCAGAAAAAATTATTTGAAAACAAATATTGTAAATAAAGTTTGAAAGACAGTTTTAAATGTGGATAAATGAGTTTATCTAAATAATTTTTGTGTAAAGTGGGAATGAGTATATTGAGAATTTATTTTTTATAAAAAAATACTTGGGTTTTTCGGAATTTGATTTTTTATAAAAAAATGAGTTCCAAAATGATTTTTGGAAATTGTTTGGAATATGGAAAAATTAATTTTAATCAAATGGGTTTGACGGAATGGGATTTTTGTGCTCCTAAAAATGATTAGAAATGGGGTGAATTGGTTTTTTTGATGAAATACATGGAATTATGTTTAGATATAAGACAAAATCATTTGATGTGTGGGGTTTGAATGTTGTTTTGACATTGTGGTGAGTGAGGTTTTGTAATGTTTTATTAATTATTGAAATGGGAATTAAATTTAGGGGTTGGTTGGTTGAATTTTTTATTTTCAAAGTGGAATAATTTTATCTTGGCCATTAGTATTTCCATAGGTTATCATATTTATAGATATACGAGGAATGTTGGTAGTCAGTGTAATGAGTGGATAACTGCCCAGATTGACCCAAGATGACCGGTGCCCACTGTGGTAAAATAAAAAGCATGTGTGAGGCTCTATGGAATACCATTGGTAAGTGTGTAACCCACCATTCTTATTTTTATTTCAAATACAATTTTATAGTAAATTATGATATTTTGGAAATAGGTAGAGTATAGTGTGTTTCCTTTTGATTTGAGAATTTAACATGTGAGGTGTTTTGATTTAATGAAATCCTTTGTTTGAATGGTGTTTCAGGTTTGAGTTCTTCTAGATGAGTCATCTTTGAAATATTTGTTAGTAGTTTAATTTGATGACTGTCATAGGAATCTTTTGAGGTGGTACACTTTTATGTGATTGGGGTTTGTTGATAGTACATTTTGGCCGATGTATTAGATTTATTGTGTTATTGATCTTCTAGGTTGGCTAGTGTGTACCCCCATTAAGATCCAATAAATATGTGAAGTGTGACCTAAGGTGGTTTGCTATCATCTGACCCTCAAGTTTATTGAATAATAAACATTCTTCTTGGGTTTTGGGAATTGAGTTTTCCTGTAAACATGTGAAAACTACTGAAGTGGAAGAGTGGATATGGAAACTATAAAGAAGCCATGGTATCTTTGGGTTGTCTGCAAAGTTGAAGGTGAAGGTTTTCAGATATGTGTTTGAAGGTCCAGTCTAGAATCAGTGAAATACATTTCAGTTAGATGATTGGATGTTTCCTGAGATAATTGGCAGTATCCATGGTGTTAATAAGTCCTTTAAATATTCATCGGTTTTTCTAATTGAGGGGTCATGTCGTTCCATAAGTGTGTCAGGTCTGGTCATAATAAATTTTTGTGTTAGTTTGCAAAAATGGTGTGTTGTTTGGAGTTTTTCTTAAAATCTCTTTCTATGTAATACTTTGTTTTGGATAGTGATCATGTATGATTGTTTATTGTTGTCTCTCTTTTTGGGTTGAAGTGTTAATTGTGTATTGTGCATCATTCAAGGACCTGTATTTTAACAGAAGCATGTATTCTCATGGGAGTTCCTACATTCACTATTCTAAAAGTTGGTGTCTTCCATATGTCCTTGTTTTGATTTTTTTCTCATTCCAGCTATAAGGGGATGGTGCATCTTCATATTATAAGTCCTTGATATGTTGATTTTCCATGTTTTGGTGAAGTGAGTTCCATGAAATGTGGGATTATCTTGGTTCCACCTGGAATATTTTTTTGGTCACTATAGAATCCACCAAAGTTGTTCAAATTAGGGATTCTCAACGTATAACTATGAGGAAGAAGATGCTTCAAACATAAGGACTCCAACTATAGGCCCTAGAGTGTAGCACATATGCTATCCAATAATCATGTGGGGTTTGGGGGACTATGGTCTAGATTGTTTTCCTATATTGGATGGGGACATTTCATGTTTATCTATTGTAACTCCTTGCTTTTGGATGGGTCTTGTTTTATGGGTGATGGTGTGGATCCCTCGTTCATAGTGGTGACTTGTGTGGGTGTAAGGATGAATCCTTGGTTATACACTGGAGTGGTTATATTATTTTCATAAATTTCAATAGTTGTTACTTTTTAAAAGTGAATTATATATTTTTTGGTCCTTGTGTAGTTGACCTCGATGGCAGGTTTGGGTTATAGCCCGTCTGTTGGGTGGTTGTTTCCATCTTCAATTTTTCTTTCACTGGAGGAGGTATTTTGTTGGATCATATACGTTGGTTTGTGTAACAAGATCTTATGTTTTCCCATGTTGTTAATTTTTTATGTGGGTTTGTTTTCATGATGGGGAAACCCACCATAAGTCTAGTTGAAATTTCTTATAGAGTGAGTTAGTTTTATTTCATTTCAAATAAAGGTCAGTTCATTCCGGCCACTCTATGTAGATAATCTAGTTTCATCTATAGTGTTCTATTGGAAATAGGTAGTCTCCTTTAGATATGTCTAATTTTAATTTCCTTTTATGATTAAACATTATAGATTTTGGATCATTCCCAATAGTCTTGTTTGAATCGAGTGCTATGACAGTTGTGACCTCATTCAATTCGTTGCTTTCAATATATAATTTGCGTTCGTTTGTTTGTTTGAAGTAAGGATTGTGAGTTTTTTTAATTTTTGATGTGTTCTTGTATTATAGGTTTGGATTATGTGTTTTGACGACTATTTATCTTTAATCAATCTACTGGAGGTTTTGTAGCTTTTTGGGGGCCGAACCCATGTGGGGGAGATTATATATTGTCTTCTCAAATTCAAAATTTCAAACATCAATATTTATTCAGGGTGTTATTTTTTTCATCGAATTTGACATTCATTTATAAAACCCTAGATCAATGTTGAAGTAATATTTTTTTTAAAATTAGGTCAAATTATGGCTTATTAGGGGTAGACATAGTAATGTTGGGGATAATTGCAACACTCGAGTTTTGTTTTCCTCAATTGTTCTTGTTCCAATTTGTATCACGGGTTTTCCCATGAGTTTTGGGTCTGACGTGTTTGGATTTTGAGGTATTTCCTTTTTTTCATTATATTCCTTTCCATGTGTCCACCCCTTAGTTTTCATGAAAAATGAATGTAATTGGGTTGGAAAATTGATGTGCATCGTAGGTGCATGTTTTTCGAAAACTATGCATTATTTTCCAGGTAATTGTTCGATAGGTTGTGATTTTCATATAGATGATACAACACAACTTTCACAAATTAATTTCGGCCATGTGTTTTAACTATGGTGTAGGAAACTTTTATTCATAGAGGTGTTATAGATCACCATAGGTTTTAACAAATAGTTTCGGCTTACCATGCGTGATGTCTAATTCATTAAAATTTTGATTTTACCATCATACCCTCCTTTAAAATAAACTCCAAATCACCATTTTCTATCCCCATGTGGGATTTCATACCCATTGGCATGACTCCACATTCATCCTTCCTCCCTTAGGATCCATTTTTTTGGGATATAGGGCTTGGATTGATCAATAAACCCTAAATTAAGGCCCATCTATATTTGTTTCCCTACCTATTCTTGGGTTTTCTTCCTCTTTGTTTGGGATTTCAATTATCAACTGGGTAGGTTATTGTTTTTAGAATTATATCATAATTTTTTGGGTTCAATCTTGATTTTTTAGGTTTAATATTTCCTCTAAAGGTTGTGATTGTGGTGCGGTTGATGTTTTCCACCATTTTCCAGAGGATTCATCAATCATGGTAGGTGGATACATGCATAAACATTGTTTGGTGAATTTAATTTGCTTTCTTTTTTCTTATTTATGTAATATGAATTATATATGTGGTGAGAAAGTTGTTTTAAAAAATATTAAATGTGTTTTCGTATTGAAAAAATTAATTTTAAAGAAAATTGGCCATGTTCCATATGTGTTTCATATTTTTCATTTTTTCTTATGACTTGGAGATGTTATATAAACTATGAAATATGGTAATTAAATTGAGAAAGTAGTGTGAATAATGTTTCAAAATAGTTTAGGATTGTTCAAGGTTTAGAAAGTGGTTTTTTGTTGTTTATGTGGTGGTTTATCTTATGTGTTGCATTGTTTTGATTTAGTATTAGTGGAGGTGATGTTGTATGTGATATGTGAAAAGTGAATTGAGCACAAAGGGAATACAAGCTTACTATGAGGGAGTACAAGGAAAATTATACTAGTGATTCCGAAGTGGAATTGGCTCAGATTCACCTAATGGGATTTATGATTACATCAGTAACTAAATATTTTATATGATTGGAGACCTCTAGACTTTTGGAAGATGCTCCTCTCTAGTGGCTTGTGAATGAGTATTTTTTTTAATTTGTTTACTATACCACATTACACTAAGATACAATGTCTCTTGGGCCTCTTAAATAGCTATTACCTATAGAGATTCCATGTGAAATGGTTCTCTATGGCGATATAGCACTTTCCATCAACATATGGTACACATTGAGGTTTCTTTAAAACCAAAAATGATTCATTTATAAATTTTTTTGCATGAAAATGTTGATAGACTTTTTTTTATAAAACTTTCATGTTTTTTATCATATGATGATTATAACATGGAACAAACATTTAGGTGGCTTCCTACTAAGATTTGGATCACAACCTAATTACACCATTGGGTGCATGTTGACATTGTTATGAATGGAATACAAAAATGAAAAGTATATGGTGATGCTCGTTTACTATGCTAGTGGTTTCCCCTTGTAGTTTTTCTAGTGGTGGGTGGAGGATGGTTCTCCTCTCATTGCATGGTATTCTTATTTGCGATAATTTATTGTTCCTTTTATTGTTGTATCCATTTTTAGTATTATTTAAATGTTGTAAACATTAAATCTGAAAATTGGTTTTCTTTGTTTGGATGTGTTTGTTAAGACTTGTGATGTTTATTAATATAGTTTGTTTTTTGTTTTATAAGAGAGTTAAATCATCCCCAAACTTTATTATTGACACTTGGGAAGTAGTTGTAAGCTAGTGGGGATCAAGAATGTCATTTGAACCATGCCACAGAATAGATAGGGTGTTTAGTTGGATGGCACTCCAGTACAGTTCATGACATTCCCTATATAATATATTTTTTGGTTATTACACATATGAAGAATAATATTATTAAAATAAATTTTATTTATGTTATTTCACATCATTTCATCCAATTATAATTTCTTATTACTAATATTTCACCAGTATATTTTTTAAATTTTCACATGGGAGTTAATTGTTTCATTTACCATGCATGAATCAATTTTTTAGTTCTCGTATATTGGAATAATTATATGATTAATCAGCACAAAAACAATCATTCTATGGTAATATATGTATTTGATAATTTTTTGGAGTATAGTATACATTGTATCAAAAAAAATTGATAGCTCAAATGGAAGGATTAAAAATACCCTTTTCTAATGGATGTTGAAATAAAATAAAGATATAATTTTATTTATAAATGTAATTTTGAATATTTATTATCCAAAATTATGAAAACAACAAAAAATTTCAACAAATACATATTTTTAATAGTATTTACACTTTCATATTCATTCATGAGATGTATAATACATAAATGTTTATGTTGGCAGTAAACATGACAAAAACAATAACACATTACATCATTTTATTACGTAATAACGCACTATTATATAGTCATAATATAATTTTTATATAACAATTAAGTGTTAAGAAAAAAATATTTTATGAAATTAGATTTAATATGTATTAAATAAGGAAGCTATTCATTTTTAATGAAGAATAATTTTTCATTTACATTAAGAGCTTGAATATCGTCTTAAATGACATCACGAAATGAGAGGTTTTAGAAGCCTCTTGAGAAAAACACACAATAAATTTGGATAATATTATTAGAAAAGTAAATAATGAACAATAATGAGAGGTATTTTATATTTTTTGTGTCTCTAGGAATGGGTGGAGGAGGGATGATTTTCTATGTGAGAGGGAAAATGTTTTATAGTATTAAATTTTTTACATAAAAATAAAATTTCATAATCATGAAACGATCATCCAATTTATATATATTAAATTTTTCTATATTTATGGTCAATATTAATCAAAAATAATTATATAGTGATATGGTTTTGTGCAATTTTTGTCCATGTCTCTTAATTTAACCCCATGTTAACAATTAAAACCTTTTCTAAAATGACTAAATTTATCTATGTTAACTTATTATTTTTGAAGTAAAATAAAATATATATTTTTTACTAATATACACAAGTTTATTCATGGTTAAAAGAGAATTTTTTAGGGTATAAATTTTAAAGATGGTAAAAAACTAATTGTTATAAATGATTTCTCAATGAAATGAAAATTTTTGTTGGGTTAAATGTTTGTTTTGTGTTTTCCATTCCTTCTATTTTGGATATCACTAACACTTTCAAAAATAATTAATTATTAAGTATTTCATGTCAAATGTGATTTATGAATGTTTTTTTAAAATACATTTTTACCAATAAAAGAATTAGTTTTTAAAGTAATCATGAATATAAACATAATGAATTCATTGCAATTATCAAAATGACCATGGAAGAAATAGTGATCTTAGTCATCTATATCAAATTGGATTTAAATAATTTATATGTTTTCTCCATACTGAAAATTATATGTTTAATATAACATGACATAAGAACTGATAGCATTGAAATTTTACTCATAAACAATATAGTATGAAATATGTAAGGAAATCCATCAGATTGACTAATGTTTAAATTCTGAATACCGAAAAACATATTATATCACAATGGAATATATTTTACACTAAAAATTGTTTCTATAAAGATATTTTCATGAATTTTATTATAATATTATCATTGAAGTGACATGTGTCAAATTCCTTACAAACAAATCAGAGAAAATTTGATAGTTGGAGGATCAAGATGAAAGTTGAAATTTTTCCAATAATAGCCTTGTCATTTGAAGAGTTCTGGTGATAAAGTGAAACACATGTAGAGATAGTGAGTTAACACTCTATTTAAAATGATTCTATGTGAGATATCTAATTCTTACAAGAGGGAACTGCTTGTTCATCATAGAATTAACTTTTTTGAGTTTATATTTTATTCATTACTCTGATTTTGAATACAATCGAGGGATTGGGGGGTAGAAAAGCAGACAAGTCCATCCTCAAGTCAAGGGCTCATAGAGATAATGAGATAGAGAATTTAATCATCATATCTGGGGCTCACAGGTATGGTGATACCAAGAAGCTGATCATTATATCAAGGGATCACGTGGATAGTGAGAAAGACTTATCATCGTATTGAGGGATTTTCCAAGTAAGGGAAAGACATACATTCATTTAAGTATATAGAAAGGTAACTTTCTCCTAGGTTATTTGATACCAAACTATATGGGTTAAAATAATTGTATTCATTTGTATTTCTTGTTTTACAACATGTCTTTTATTTCCATTGAAACTGTAATAGAAAGTGAGTACTTTTATATTCATCTTTACATTTCAATTTTGTTTGTCACAATAAAATTTATTATGATACAATTTTTTCTATATGTTTTAATCTGTAAGTACATTTTTACACTTATTAGGATTATATGCACTATATGATTGAAAAAATACATTTTCGAATACTCAGATATATCGTAACCATTGTGAATCTGATTCTTTTGGTACTCCTTGGATATATCATAATGGTTATTATTTAGATTCTCTGTGCATTTGTGAAAATGATTAAACTCTGATTATGTTATCGATTCTTACTAAATATGATTCTATACATTATCTATAATGAATAAATTTATAAATAATAAAAGTTGAACATATATCAGAATATACTTAATTTTTATATACTGTTTATCAAACCTAAGGTCCTAGTCTGGTTATCATTTGAATACATAAGTGGTTTTTTGAATATGATTTGTTTAAAATTATGAAGATACGTTTCTTTTAATATTAATAATAAAAATGTTTAAACATACAATTTATACCCTCTTATATATATCATATTCATATAAATTACTATAGAGGCTCTAGTTTTCTTGTGTAAGAATTCAAAATATTCATAGTAATGTTTTCAGAAACAGTTGCAGAGAAGAAGAGTGATTTCGAGGCCCAGTGAGCCTGGAATATATTTTATAAAAATATAAAATATATTTTTGTTTGATGCAGATGTTATTTCAAAAATAATATAATATATCCTAAATGGATGGATGGATAAAAAAATATAAGGCCAATGTGGAGTTCGGAATGTGGCTTTTACCCTAATCATGATATAACTTTTGCCGGCATGGGTCATCTGTAGGAAATGTCACCGAGGATGTAACTGTAAATAAAATAATAAAATATTTTAATTTTAATTTTAATTCTAATATGTTTAACTCGTAAATGGGTACTCATATTAAAATTTTTAGAACACCATTGAGTATGTAATTTTGTGTTAATTGTAGGTGTGACATAATGTTATTTGGCACTAGATGTTCAAATGAGACAGTTGTTAGCCTAAGGTTTTTTGAGTTCAATTAACAATTATTTTTTGACCTAGATGGAGAATCTATAAATATATCACCATAACATCCTACCCGTGGATAAAATCATAATGTTGATAAATTTACAAGATCTCTCTTCTTCCTTTTATTGGTGATTCATGATGAAAGGTGATGGTACTCCAAATCAGAGTGGATCAAGACAAAATAATAAAACAACATCTCTTGATTTATTGTAAAACATATTATTTGGAAATGATTGATCCATAATCAAGGTAGGAGTCATCTTTTTGTGTTTTATTCCATTGGATTAAAATTTATAGTAGATTGTTATTTGATCTTCGGTGTCTACAGCTCCTTGAATACTTTTCATGTGCCAAAATTGTAAAATTTAATTATTTATAAGATTTAATGAACTTTCTAAATATGGTGCCACATTATTGTTCATCATCCAATAATTCTTGTCCAGAGGCCTTTCAACCATTTTTTTTTGGTGTTTTCTCTACCATTATTAAAATTTTACATCATTGGAAAACAAGGTCACGATTCGTGTTATTTAAGATAGGTTTGAACGTAGTTGAACCCTTAGATTAATTGTGGTGGCATGAATGACATGTTGATAAATGGGTTGTGGATGGTTCAATAAACGAACAGGATGATGTTTGGTGAATGGATCAAATCGGTACCACATGTTAGTGTTTGTGATCTGAGGTGGTTTTAGATCTTTTTATAACCCATGTTTTCTTGGTTGGTGCATGTTGATGATGTACATTGTAACAGTTTCAATTTCAAGAAGATGGAATGCATACGATATCATGGTGGATACCATTTTATGTGGACATGATGAGGACCGAACTCAAATCTATTATGAGGTGGTCGGATGTGGTCAACATAGAAAGCATTAATAATAATACATATTAATAATGATAGTGTCGATGCATTGATAAAAATCAATGGAGAATTTCTTATTATTAATATTATATTATATAATAAAAATAATGGTGACCTAGAATGGGTGGTTTAGTAAATTATTTATATATTATTTAATAATGTAATGTCAGTTTTATTTTGAAGGAATTTAATTTGAATAGTTAATTTCTATAATAATGTTGATTTGTTCATAAAATTATATGAGATTTGTTTTTAATAAAAAGGAAGTTATGTAATTTATTAAAATAATAAATGATAAAAATTATTGGATGTAGTTTAAAAATTGATTTTGGAAGAGGAGGCAAGGCATCCTGGGTCACACATACTATGGAGGAGGTTCCCCTGGAGTGTATCTCCCCTCCTTGAAAAAGGTATTTATAGAAAATGGAAAATAAAATAAAACATTTTTAATAATATTTTTATTAATTTATTGATGGATCAAATGGTAGGGTTTACAACGTTTTACAACAGGGGGAGTATCACCATGAATCCATTCCCCCCACATTTATATTTGGTTTAAATAATAATATTATTAAATTTTATTAATATTATTTTGGTTTCAAAATATTATTCAGGTTGTAACTCCTTCATAGGTTTTCTAATTGAGGAAACATCAACATACACTGACATTTAGATAGTCATTTTGTGAATGATGTTGTATATCATTTTCGAACTCGTGTCTCGGGTCAACGACAAAACCAATAACAACAAAATTATTAATATAGGAGAATCTTGTATATAACTTATCTCCACCAAAAGATGTAAAAATTATGAACCATCTATGACACTGCAACCCAAGAAATTATGGTGGACCTTTCCATACCAATTTCATATATTTATTTTTGGATCGAGGTGTGGGTATCATGAGGGCCGGTTCAGGCGATTTGTGTGAAATGTGTCTTTTTCACCCGTTTCTAATTTGAAAAAATGAGTGTATATTCTGTGCATTTTTTATGATGTTTGCAATGGTGTGATTCATATATTTTATATTGGGATCGATATGTGGGGCCCATGAGGCACTATCCATGCACAATGTTGTGAATTGTAGCTTCTTCATCGGGATTATGATTCGGGAAAATGAATATTCAATCTTGAACGATTTTTTTGAATGATTAAAATGATATGATCTGTTTGGTTATCTGGGGCCATTTGAGGAGGCATGTAAATGAAATTATGTTTTTACCTTTCATAGCAACGATGATCATCATGCGTTTATCAGCCTTTTGGCCAGATATGCCATGTTCTCTGGGAGTACACTATCACGACTAGGGTTATAGGTACACATCTTAGTACCCAAGAATGGATAGGAACATGACCAGTCAATGAGGTGGGGTCACATGTTGTGTGGGCCCCATTAACGATGTGAGCCTCATTATAAATCTTCTACTTCTCGTATCTCATTCTTTTAGACATTTATTTTTGGCAAATGAGTAGCATATAAAAAATTATTCACATAGAACGTGATGTTTCTCTATATAGTGTTATTTGAGATATGATGCAAGATATTCTTGTTATGATTCTTATTTAGGTGATGTCTGATGAAGACAATTTTCTACCACTGCAATATAAGAGTATCTCGGTCTGACCCTCCTACTAAGATAGGATGTGGCATTTCCCAATGATTTTTGAGTGGAACCCTCAGTCGAGTTGGGAATTGGTCATCAATGATCATTAGAGTGGAAACCCCTACAGGGTAGGGCATGGGTACTCAACCTATTCCGAGTGGCACCCTATGGCCGGACATTGAAAGGGTCATCGATGACCCAAGAGTGGAACCCTCTTTTCATGCTGGGCATGGTCCTCAACATATTTTGAGTGTCATCCTCCAACCAGACTGATCATGTTTCCTCGAAGTCACTAGAGTGGAACCCTCCAGCCGGGCAGGGCATGGGTCGTCAACATATTCTGAGTGTCACCCTCCATACGGTCTTCACATGGGTCCTTGACCACACTAGATTTTCACCCTCTATCCAGGATGGGCATAGGTCCTCGACCATGATACACGACCCCTCGACTATGCTTCCTAATGACAAGACACAGTTTGAGGTACCTTTGGTCTCACAATAAAGAGGGGTGCCTTCCCCACTAATAAGTTACCAAAAACCATGGGGGTGATTCAGTGCCACCCAAAGTAGATAATATCAACGTGTGGTGATTGAATCTCTTTAACTTCTATTTCATGGGTAGACACATGAGGTGTTGGGCTTTGTAAATTGAATTACTTTGGATCTGATGGTGACTCGTATCTTGGGTTGAGCTATGAGATATAGATCCCCTTACTCACTCCTTTTAGATTCTTTGACTAAGTGTGTATATATAGATATATTATTTTGGATCCACTCTTTGGACTTGGTTACTCTCCTTCTATGATAGGTGAAGATTGACAGGGTATGCCATGTTCTTCCCATGTCGAGCTTCTTGAGGTTGTACAAGTATACTCTCCTTCTATAGATAGTGAGGACATGATGTGGTGTTCATCTACCCATCACGTCGGGCTCATTGTGTTTGGATGAGATTACTTTCACTCTCCTGGTTTGGATTAAGTTGTACTCATTCAAAGTTCCTTATTCTATGTAATGCCTTACTCTTCTATAGTATCACTTACTACACCCTCGTCATCCCATTTTAGGTTATTCCACTAGGTATGTATATAATCACCCCGACATGGAATATTCCTCCACATGTCATATATTATATAGAAACATGACATTTTGATCATGATTATAGAGGGGATTATGGACACATTGTCCATTAGACCGAATATCATGGTTGGATCAGGGATATTAGGAGTTAGGCTCTCTCAATATATTAATTTTCTAGTTTCTATTTTGTTCGGACATTATTATTGTTGGTCATATATATTCCCCCTTCCTTTCATTTACATTACACTGTTGTACTCTTGTATTCCTCACTAGTTATATACATGTATTATTTTCACTGAATTTATATATGTAGGATCAAAATAAAATATACTTATGCTCAATTAAAATAGGGTTGTGGTTGAGTTGTCAGTTTAAAAGAATTTTCATTTAAGAAAAAAAGGTAAAACTGTGTTTTACAATGATGAACATGTTTTATTCACAAACCCTCTTTAGTTCTTAATTAAAATAATAATTTTATGGGACCCACTACAATGATAATAATCCTAAACAAAGTCTTGCAAAACTTAAGTAAATGTAAGCATGTTTCTCTTAGGGAAATACTATAAATTAAAGCAAATAAAATCTTGATTATAATAGTTTAAAAATTGTAAGAATGTATAAGAATGTTGTACTTTCGTTCTTTAACAACATATTGCAGAAATAAAAACCATTTACAAAGACATGTAACTAAGTAGAAAATTTTTTAACCCAAAGATAAAGGTATCCAACAAACATGGATAATGGTCCCTTTATTTATACATTTAAGAAAGTTTGTCTTACCCACACTAGGGTAATCCCTCGATAAGAATATCAGAGTCTGTCTTGATGTCCCCACATTCCCTTGAACTTTAAGGTAACTGACAGCACTTTTTTCCTATCCTGAGATTTCCTTGAACATTAATGTAGTAATAAACACTATCTTCATATCATCATAATCCCTATATTGTATTTAGCAACAATCAGAGTCATAGTAATCTAGACGAACAAGTTGATCAAGGCCGACCTAGATGTTCAAAAACTGCAAAAAGCAAGAGAGTCTTACTATCTCTAGAAATCCCTTCACAGCACGTAATATATAGGATCATAGATTGATGTTTATCCAGTTAAAATGAGATTATATTTATAATAAAAATATTCAAAGGTTGGCTCCTCCTCCAAAATTCATATTTTTCCTTGAATCTCAGAAGGAATTGGGTGAGTTTCACTTAGCAAATAATTAATTAGAAACAGATTGTATGACATTGATTCATTGTATCAAAAAAATGTGTAAGAAAATTGTATCATGTAAGAAAAATATTATAAACATAATATACTTATGTAAACTAGGATCCCATATAGTTGGAATAATACCTCAAGGAAATTAAATGACTATAGGGTATACTTTTAATTGGATTCATAAGGATGTGAAAACGGTGTATAAAGGAAATAGATATTCATATTATATTTCACAATGAATTTGTAGTATGAATTATTAGTAATTATGAGTCTATATACATAGGAATTAATAGTCTCATTTTTGATGAATTTAGAGTATTAATTATGTTGAATTCTGTGTCTAAATTCTAAGGAATTCAAATTCTGAATATTAGAGAATTTGGAGTCCAAATTTTATTGAATTCAGAGTCTGACCTTCAGAGAAGTTGGAGTCTAAGAAACTGTAATGTTCTTACTTATGTAAGGATCTGATTTTTGACTTAACAAAAATATGGTTATACTTGGGCTATGAAGTAGTAGAAAATACAATGAAAACCTAAGGTAATGTTAAAAATTTTCTTAGAGAAATAGAATATTCCTTAAGAAAATAAATCTTAGAGAAAGATAATTTTTTTAAAGAATGTGTTTCTGATTGTCAATACATAATGGAATGGATATTTCCTAAAGAAACCTTATTGACTCAGTAATCTATCCATTATTGGAAATCACAAACAACCATTTGAAAATGGATATAAGGAATAAGGTTTTCATTTTTTACATTGAATGAAAAAAATGTCTCCCTTTACATATGGACCATAATGAATATCACTAACCCCCACTTAGGTTTTTGAATCCTTAAATATCTTACTCTTATCTTTCATAGAGAATTTACTTCTTCTTGATAAATAAAATATTCATTAAGTAGGATCCCCCTTTCTTAAAATCCTCTTTTCTTAGGGAATTCTCTTTTATTTACTTAATATTCTTTTGAACATTCATTTCTCCACATTTTTTATTTTCAATAATAAATAGAGGGAAAAAATTATACCTAAAAGGTTAGGAATATAAAAGATGAGTAAATATAGAGGAAATAAAATTTCATTAAGATGGGGACAAAAGAAAATACAAGAGAAAGGCCAATATAAGATTGGATTTTAAAGAAAAATAATTCATCCTTATTTTCCTTCAGCATAAGCTTCCTCAAGGATTATTTTCTCTTCTTCAACTCTTTATAATGATCCAAAAATTTCTTTATTAACTAATACTAATTCATATTCTTCTTCTCAAGAGTTTTGATTCGTTATTATTAATATTTGAGAATTTTTTATTGGGACGTTACTAATTCTTCTTGTTGTTTGAACTTTTCTTCCAAATCTTACTTGAGTTACCATTCTATCTTTAAATTTATAGCAACTGATTTCATATTTCCATTTAGATATCTATCTATTTGAATCCAGGTAACATTATTTAGATTCAAAATCTATGAAATTTTGTTTTGAGGTTCTTGATTGTGTCATCAAATTTATCAAAAGCATTATTTAGTGAATCATGTAAATAATCCTTGTCATTAAGATCATCAATAATTATCATATACCATTTGGTTATTTCCTAGAATGATCTTCTTTGAGCATAATCACTAATATGTAAATATTGTACTCCACATCAAGCTCCATAAACCTTTCCAAGACCCTATTTATCAAATCTGACTTCAGAATGATAGAATGATAAAGCAACTAACATCTCAAATCAATACATTGAAAAATTGTTATTGTATTCACAAGCTTCGTTAATGGTAGGAAAACAAAATATCATCCCATGGAAGTTGACGATTAATAAGATGATTCCCTTGTTACTGAGGAAACATTATCATTGTATTTATATTCCCTATTAGATGTTCCACAAACATCATTATTAGCATTCACAACCATATCATTTCTATGAAAATCATCAACCATTTTATTTCTTTTATCAGTTCAAGAAATTTCTTTCCAAACTTTTGGAGTTTCATGTTCACTATCTGAAATATGGATTATCATATCATCATCATAATCTTCATTCTTATCATCACCCATAATATCAATAGGTTGAATGAAATAATGGTTTGTTCTGTCATAATTAAAAAATTTATCAACCTCACTCTGTTCATCATCATCTTTCGCTTGACTGATTATTGTGTTCAATTCAACCTAGAATGTTCTGATCAATAACTTGATTTATGTACTTTCCTTCTCAGGGTATTATTCCATCTATTTGATCATAATTCACTTTCCACTTCCTATTCTTTTTTTCTACAAATTTTTCTTCTTGTTGATCAGTTTATTCTTCTACAATGGGTTTTGGTACTGAATATTTCTTTTCTGAAGTTTCTACTAGAATTGAATCTTGATTGAAGGATTCTGGTACTTATACTTATGTAGATGCTTTCTCAGTATCATTAAGAAGGGCTTGGATGATCTCAAATTCTGGCATTTTATTCTTCAACTTCATCTCTATTAATTTACTTTCATTATCTTCAGTATTATGCATTTTCAAGGCATTTGACTCAACAGGGTCTAAACCAAAGCTAACATCGTCCTCCTCCAACTTTTTCTTCTTTTGGGTTTTCTTGGAATTTTCTCCTGATTACCCTTTTTTTTAAAGATTGAAACTCACTTTTAGAAACATCATAAAACACTACTAACATGATAATGAAATCAACGTTCATCCTCCTAAGAGTTTCATCACTAAAAAACATAATCTTGAATGTTCTTAGTTTTCAACTGTATAGAATATTATATGAATCTAAACAAAGAACGCTGATCTTTGAAAATATTGATGAAGAACTGGTTATATAATACTTGAGGGTTACATTCATTATATTAATGATATTAGGAAAGATGTAATTTATCAGGATTACCATTCTATGACTACCCAATAAGTCCATCAAAATTTTATCACTCTTCTTAAGAGAGTATGTATCTTCTTTTCCCAAAATTAAAAATCCCAACATCCACAATGCTAACAAACTATAGTTGGTTGTAAGATGATTTATTATGGGTGACTTGACTACCATGTGTATAAGGCACTCAATTTCATTTTCCTTCTCAAAACATCATTTCTTATCTGGTATCTTTTGAGAGCACAAAATTTCTTCCCCTACATAATGAATAATGTGAATATTTGAATCCTTGTTGAAGGGTAATGAATATGTATTTCCATATATCATAAAAGAAAACTTATCTCTTCTCTTTTATTCACAAAAAAATAATATATCATAAAATTCTAGGAGGAGGTCAATATAAATCAGATCCTAATTATTTGTCTTAGCTACACAATGACTTTCTAAACTATTATTCTTTATGACATTTGAAATTGGGGAATTATAATTCAGAATGAAATTTGGTTCGACCAACCATTCTCTGTAGATTTTAAAATCTTTTATTTCCTTGTTTGAGGTCATATGATTTGGAGAGAAAATTTCATGAGATATCCAGGACATAAGGAAAATTTGAAATCTGAATGACTAATTTGTAGCGAGGTAAAGATCTATTGAAAAAACTCTTCAAAACCAAGTGTGGGACACGAAAAGGGTGGACATTATATAGTCTTTGCATTGATGGTTCAAATTAAATAATAAATCCCATGGTTAAGACTAGCTTCATATGATCTGATGATTAAGACAAATGATAACGATAGATTTTGTAGGTTCTATATTGTTGGAGGTTTTAAGAAAAAATTGGATTTTTGGAAGCAGATTCCAAAAGTGTTTTCTTAAATAAACATAAAAAACAAATGAGTTAAAAAAAATACAAATAATTAATTATGGTCACATACCATCGGGATTTCATAGAGAATGAATTGTAAAATTGATTAGGTTTTATTTAATAACATCGATTCCAGAAAATTTTATTAATTAAAGGAAGTTTTATGTTTTTTAAAGTTATATTATGAAAAATATATTATGTGTCAAAAAATTTTATTCCGGGAAAAAATATGTTCCAAATTTTTTTGAATTTTTTTAAATAATAACCAAAGGTAATTCCTCAATAAAAAATAGTTTCTTAATGTATGGAGATAGGATTCAACAAAAAATATATTATGGATGACTTCCTTATAGTTATCATTCCAAATTGTTGTTTAATGTATTCAAATATATCAGAGGGTAATTATTTTCTAAAAATGTTACTAAGTAGATATTTTATTCTTATAAATTGATGAATGATATATCGTTTAAGGGTTTGATCCCTATGAAATTTATGGCTAATATCTATGGATTTTTCATGAGAGTGATGTGAAGGGTTTTTTATTAGAGAAATGAATCTTCTATTATCCCACAATATTTGTGTTTTGGTAATACTTCTTCTATAGTATGTGAGTGTGTGTTGCATCTATAACACTTGATCACAACAGCTTTCAACTACAATATATTCAGCTTCCGTAGTAGAATGTTCTACTAAGTGTTTCTTCTTTCATCACCATGAAATTAATGAATCTCCTATGAAATGACATGTTCTGTTTTTAAACATTCTCAATCCTATTGGCATAGAGAATAAATTCTTCCTTGGAATTGTGTAGTAGACATTTAACCTTCTTTAATATTCACAATGTAAAATTCAGTGCATAATTGTCTTATTCTTATAAGGTTTTTATTATGTAAATTAACAAATAAAACATTTTAAATAAAAGTTTTTTCAAGAAAAATAATGATAGATATACCAAATATTTCACATTGGTCATTATCTCTAAAAGATAATTTTCCTCCAATCATCATGACAATATTTTCAAATAATTTTCTTACCAATCATGTTATGGAAACATCCACTAGACATGTACCATGTATTGATGTTGATACATTTATTATTTTCATAAAAATAATGGATATATTTTCAAAATGTAAACTATATTGGATCTGGAAAATTAAGATAGTAAAATATTAGGTATCCACATTTTCATAGAAAAGTAAGATTTATGAAAACCTATAGATTGTGTTTTATTGGATGAACAATATTTCTCCCACTTTCTACCACATTGGCACATAGTGAAAAAGGGAGCACTTTGGGGAACAAAATAATTATTAATAAAAACATGTTTATAACCAAAACCAGAATTATTCTTAAGAGGATGAATTTGTGTATATATTTTATCAATTTATTTCCTTCCCGAAGTATATTTTGATAAATGTTCCTTAAGGGAAGAAATTCAGATTTTAGTCTGATGACTAAATTATTGTCCTCACAGTCATTAGTCATAGAGTTTGAGTTAGTTTCTAAAATAATTTCATAGAAATGAAATTTTCTATATCCTTAGAAAATTATTCCATTTCATAATTTACATTCTTATTGTTTCTTGAAATAGTTTCAAAATCAAGAGTTTTCTAATTAAGATCTTCATAATGATCTAATACTTCTTTTGCTAAAAAATAAAATCACGAAATTTCATTCATGAAATTATTTTTATCCTAGATTTCTCATTCTCATGAAATTTAGACACTCTAGAACCTTCTTCAAATGATGGTAAATTATTATATTCTAATGAAGATGATTCATCATTATAAGATTCATAATATCCTTCATTAAAAAAAATCATTTAAATACATATTGGTTAAGGATTCACTATTTTGTAACATAGCCATAAGAAAATAATTTTTAATTGTTACTATGGCTATAAGACCAATATTCATCTAACTAGAAGATTCTTATTCTAAAGATTCATTTGACGAGACCCCACCACTAGAATAATATGATTTATTATCCTTAAGGATTTTCATAGCCATATAATTTTATTACTTGGTAATGTTTCTTTCAGAATGATTTTAATTTTACCTTTTATTTTAAGCAAAGGAAAATCAGGTCTGATATTTCCATCCCTCCTATATTCGAAAAAGGTTATTTTAGAATCATTCATTTCCTCTGTATCTTCATTCTGATATTTTTATAGAAAATCATACTTTACCACAATCTTGGTCATCCTTTAACCAAGATTTTAATGTTCATTCTCAGAATGATCACTGTCACTTGACTCAGATATAACAACAACTTTTTTATCTATAGATCTAGTTACCCTTTCAAGAGATTTGGATTTAAATGTAGTATTGAAGGCTACACATACATTAACACTATTTACATCATATAAATCAGAAACTCTCTTCATTCTTGTTTTATTATGAAGAATTTTTCTAATGAAATCCTTAAGAGTATTGTTATATACTTTCTTATTTTCATCAATAAGTATCCTATTAGATTTACAATCAATTGGAATTATATAAATTATCTTTTTCATAAGAACCTCATCGGCAAGAACTTTTTCTCCCATATATTTATGAATGTTGATGATAGTCATAAATCGTTTTTCATCTTTACAAATAGGTTCTCCATAAGGAAATTTAAATCTATTATATTATTGTATTAACATAGCTCTTTATATTTCAATAATATTTTATTTTACAAAATGTGTGACTTCTTGTTTCTTCCTTGTATAGTTTGTAGGTTAACATGATGATATCTGAATATATATATTTATGGTCATAGAACACAACAATATATTGTGTACCTTGTAATTTAATTGAAATTCTTGTTTTTATTTGTTGTTGAATGTTCTGAATTTATTGACTGGAATTCTATAATCTATAGTGAGCATAAAAAAGTTGTCTAATCTAGTGTTAATATCAAAATTCTTCATTCTATCTCTCCATTATTCATAATCATAACCATAAAAATTGGTGGTCTAGTAGGATTAAGGTTGTCAATAGAACTGACATTCATTCCTTCCATTTCTATAAGAAAATATATTTTCCACAAAATTAATTTGTAGACAATGATTTTTTAAGGAAAATAATTAAGGAAAACTAGAGTAATTTATGTTAAGGAAGAAAGACATGAGCAAGAAAACATATATATAAGTAAAAATAATTTTATATACCTACTCTTATATAAATTGTAGGTATGAGGGTCTCAGTGTCCGGCAACTAATACCAATTTTAGGATGAAAATAAAATATGTAGATGCTCAATTATAATATGGGGTGAATTGTAGGTTTAATAACATTACATTTTAACACTAAAAGGTAAAACAATGTTCATCAATGTTAATAAAGGTATATTCACAAGCTCTCTTTAGTAGTTCATTAAAATAATAAATTGAAGGGACCATGTCAGATTATAAGAAACCTAAACTTAAGAATGTTTAACTTAAGGAAACATAAGTAGGTTTTTCTTAAGGAAATATTATTTCATAATGTGTATAGAATCTTATATATCAGAGTTTAAAAAATGTAAGAATATATAAGAAAGTTATACTTTATTTTCTTAACAAAATACATTGTAAATAAAAACATTCAACAAAAACAAGTAACCATGTAGGGAATCTTTTAACCCGGAGAGAAGTGTATCCAAAAACCATAGATAATGGAACCATGATTTATAGTTTCAAGATTGTATCTCTTACCAACCCCAGGCTAAGCCCTTGATAAGAATATCATTGAATGTCCTGTTATCCCAGAAATCCCCCAAACAATAAGGTAGTCAGTACCTTCGTCTTCATATCCTCAAATGTCACAAACATTGAGGTAGTTGGCACTTATATCTTCATATCCATGTAAGCCCTCAATTGAACTCTGAAACAGTCTAAGACACACTATAAAAGATGAAAAAGATGTTCATATTTCAATTCGATGTTCAAAAATTGCAAAAATCATGAGAGTCTTTCTCTATATGGAAATCACTTCACAACACCTGATCTATAGGATCATTGATCGATGTTGAGATCATTCAAAGGAGCTCCAATTTATAAGAAAAATATTTGACAATAATATCCACATCCAAATGTCATATTTTTTCTTTAATCATGGAGGGAACTAAATATGTGTCACTTAGCCAACAATTAGATATAAACAGATTGAATGAATTTCAGATAGTTCATATTATGATTTTCAAAGAAATCAGTATATGAATTTCCACGAATTTTGGGTGTCAATTTCAGAGAATTCAGACATGGAAATTCATAGAATTCAGATTCTAAATCTCTTTGAATTTAGAGTCCGAATTTTAGATAATTCATAGTCTTAGAACCATTATGGTTATTATATAGGTAAGGATAAAATTTTTTATTTAACAAAATGATCATTGGACATGGTTTAAGAAACATTATAAAAGGAAATGAAAACCAAAGTTAAAGTTAAAACTCTTCTTGGAGAAAGAAAATTTTACTTAACAAAATAAATCATAGAGAAAGATAATTTTCCTTAAGAAATGTTTTTGCGGTTTTCAAAACATAAATGAATGAAAAAGTCATAAGAAAACACTTATTTTGTCAACAATCACATCATTTATTTATTTTCCTCTTAAATTTTTCATTGAATTGGTTATGGTGTTTCATATTGGTACTTAGGAAAAGGCCTCCCTATGTTTAGTTTATCATTCAGTGCATGTTGCCACCCCTTGGCCTATAGAGGTGGGCATGGGGTAGTCGTGGCTCGAGCCCCAAATTAGACCGGGTCTTGAAAATTATCATCCAACAATTGGAATCAAAGCCAATAATTATTTATATATATAAATATATATGGTATTAGAGGAGGTTTCCACTGACCATACATAATACCTTTATCTTCATGACTATTTTATGTCTATTAAAAAAATTATAAAATATTTTTCAATAAATATTTTTTAGAAAAACATGTTCTTTTGAATAGATTTTTTATTTGTTTTAAATATGGAAGGAGAAAATGTATGTTCAATAGATAACATTAATCCAAATAGACCCCATATTTTTATGGATCCAATTATAGTATTGGAGAGATAGAATGAAGACAATATTTATAAATAATTGAGTTGACAATTTTATCATGTTAACCGGAGATTACAATATCCATGAAAAATAGGTGGGTACATTTACAAATTAATAATGAAAAAAGTATCAATTGAATTATATAGTTACAAATAATTAATTAATTTCTATGAGTAGAATAATTTATAGTCATATTTCTTCTTGAGAATCTGCTAATAGTATTATTAAAAAGATAGTGATTAATCATTTTAGAACATCAAAAGTTGTCAAAACTAGAAGATAAATTCTTAGAGTTTGATATCAATCATTTTAGTTTTTTTTGGTGATCTTGTTGCAAAAGTATAAGAATATTTTATTACAATAATAAATGGTCTTAAATTTTTTAGAGATAAAGGACTAGAAGATAAAATCCATTTTTAAATTATTATTGATATCATTACTAAGGATTGGGGATCTAAAATAATATCCTTTGATGGATTAAGGTAGATAAAAATTTCTGGTGCTGATGTTTTATTTGGATCCCTTTTTCAATATGAGTGTTGGTTGAAAAGAGATGTAGAGAAAAAAATGAAAAATAATGGTGTATTAGCATTTAATAATACTTCAAATACAACATAATCTCAGACTCCTGATAATTTTATTAAGAAGAAAAACAAAAATAAATATATAGGTCAATCTGATTCAAGTAATTTTGATCATTCTGAGAATAAAAATTGTAATCATTCTCAAAGAAGTAATAATATTTTTGGTAAAATTGATTTTTAGAATCATTATAAGAAATGTAAAAAATGAAAGGAATGAAATGAAAATTTTTTAAGTTACATGTTATTAGTGCGAAAGAGAAATATATATTCAACATAATTTTTCCTAGTTGAAAATAAATTACCTGAATGATAGAAATACTGATAGGAATCAAAATATGTATTATAAGTCAAAATGTAAGAGTGTCCATAAATCTTTTGATACTCAGATTTCCAATAGAGGTGATTCATTAGACAATTCCTTAGGTAATGAATGTCTAGATCAGTGGAATATTGGTCTTCTTACTGAAATACCTATTACAAATTAATGTTTTATGGCCATGGTACACAATATTGATTCCTAAACCAAAATTTCATTAAATAATAACTGTCCTAATGAGAATAAATATATATCCTTTGATGAAAAATCCTCTTAAACTATTAGTTATAATACTTTACCTTCTTATAAAGATATTTATCATTATATAAAACATTTGGAAAATGAAAATTGTAAAATACGTAAAAAAATCAATAAAAATAATTCAAAAAATGAAAATAATAATTCAACAATTGATATTTTAATAAATGGTATGTTGTAAATATCAAAATATCTTGATAAATACAAATATAAAAAATAATTCAATTTATAATTATTTAGAACAAATATTTTCTGAACAAGATAGTTTGAAAAATAGTTTTGAGAATGTAATTTCAAAAAATAATATAGATCGGGATAAGATTTTAATTTTAAAACTACAGTCTAAAATTTCTCCAGTGAAGAAAATTTTATCAAAATTTACTTCTGGTAAATAATTTTTTGAAAAAAATTATTAAAAAAATATTCCACATGGTACTATTTTAAGAAATGGATAAACTCATAGAAGGCCTATTTATAGTAACAACTTCTTTATTCTTAAAAATTCCCCATTTTGTACTAAATGTGAAAGGTGGGGATATTGGGAAAATAATTTTTCATTAAATAAAATTCAACACTCAGGGTTCCATAAATCCCATCTTTTCAAAAAAAATGTGGATTCCTAAAATCTTGTTTTGAATCATTTTCGAACACAAGAATATTTGGGTTCCGAAAGGGCCGGTGTTTTTTCTTCAGTAAAACAGTGAAATTACAACAACAAAAATACTTGCTACATGGATAGTTGGTGTTCTATAAATTTGACTAGACACAAATATTCCTTTGAAAATATTTTCTATATGAATGTTGGTAATGTTACATTTGGAGATAGTCCTCAAGGTGAGATTATTGATATAAGTAATATTGTTCATATTGGTATATATTAAATTTAAATTGTTTTTCTTGATAAAGTTCTTAAGAACAACTTTATTGAATAAGATAATTATGTGATGTAGTTTAGCTTGTGAATTTTATGAATGAAAAATCTATTGTACACAATTCCAAGTATAAATATGTTCTTCCTACCCATAAATATGAGAATGTTTACACTCTTAACATAGAAGACCTTAGGAGACATAACCTAACATGGATTAGTGAAATGTATGATTATTCATGGTTATGGAATTGAATTTTATGACATTGTATCCTTAGAAATTTATTTAATTTAACATAGAAATGTCTTCTCAAGGGCTTACCAAAGATTACATTTTATTTTTCAAAATTCATTTACCATTTTCAATATTGTAAGAAACATAAGTTTAGTTTTAAATCTATTAGTGAAGTCTCAACCTCTAATGCTTTAAGGTTAGTCCACATGGATTTATTTGGTCCCACAAAAACTAAGTGCAATAGAGGAAAATACTATTTATTTTTTTAGATGATGATTACACTAAATACAAATGGGTCTATTTTATAGAAAATAAGTCTCATGTATTTTCTATTTCAAAGCTTTTGTATCCATAGATAAATATTAGAAAAACCATCCGATGATAACTATTTGTAGTGATTGTTGTGTAGAATTTATAAATTCTGATTTTGAATGTTTTTTTAGAAAGAAAATACACAAAACCTTCAAACACCTAGAACTCCTTATAAAAATAGTGTTGTTAAAATAAGGAATATTATTCTTCAAGAAATAATAAGAACCATGTTTAGTGAATACTCAATTACCAAACATTTTTTAGCTAAAGAAGTTATTACTATATGTTTTACTCTAAATAAAATATTAGTTCGACCTTTTATTAATAAAATTCATTACTAGTTATGGATAAGATGAAAACCAAACTTATTTTACTTTAGAGTATTTAGATACAGTGAATATTTATTGAATATGAATGATAACATACAAAAATTATCACCCAAATCTGATGAATGTATATTCATAGAATGTTCCTATACTTCTTAGGAAGTTATAATATTTAATAAAAATTATTATAACGTTGAATAATAATTACATGTTAAATTACATAAAATCAATAACATCATTTAAAAAAAACTCAACCAACATCCTCAGATGTATTTTCCCAAACTAATTGTCATCCTCTGTTAAAAAATTATTCTAATATGAAAATACTCAATAATTTTTTTAAGTATTTACAAAAGAAGACTTTCTAGCTTATATTAAAAAATAGGTCTTAGAAAATCAAGGTAGGTTGTTTCATAAAAATCATCATAGTGAAAGTATAACTGGTGATTTGAATCAATCAATAAGAACAATATGTTCCTTGATAAATGAAATAGATCATTTTGATTTTATTTCTCAATTTGAACCTAAAAATACAAAGGATTATCTAGGTAATGATTATTAGATAAAAGAAATGCAATATGAGAAAAATTAATTTGAAAAGAATAAGGTATGGACCTTGGATGAAATACCTAAAGAAACATCAGTAATTGTAGTAAATTGGGTGCATAGAAACAGGTGTGATTAAAATGGAATAATCATTAGAAATAAATCATAAATTAGAGATAATGGTAAAAGTAAATAAGTGGGAATTGATTATGTAGAATCATATGCATCAGTAGAAAGACTCGAATCTATTCATAGTCAATTATCCTTTAAATAATTTTTTAATTTCAAACATTTTTAAATGGATGTGATGCTTGATTTATTTATTTGTTATGTAAAAGAGGATGTCTTTGTTCAAAAACCTCAATTTTTTAAGATAAAAAACATCGTAAATTAATTAATAAACATGCCAATTATTTATATGGACTTAATCAATCCCCTAGATCATAGAATGATAGATTAATAGGAATTTTGTAAAAAAATAATTATGATAAGGGAACTACAGATCCAACTATTGTTATTGTGAATGTAATAAAAAAATTTATGATTGTACAAATTTATGTTGATAACATTATATTTGGGACAACTCAAGATTATTTAATGAATTACATTGTGAATATTGTAAAATATGATTTTGAAATGAATATATTGGGTGAGTTAACTTCTTTTTTTGTTTTCAAATTTCTCAAATACCAAAAGGTTTTTATGTATCTGAAAAATGTATATTAATGATTTTATTAAAATGAATGGATATGACCATTATAGAAATACTATTACTCCAGTCAATACCTATAATAGAATTGGTATCGATGAAGCTGGAAAACTAATTGATCGAATAATTTTTAGTGGTATGATAGGATGTTTACTATACATAATATCCAGCGGAACAAACATAATGTGTTGTATTTTCTTATTTTCTAGATATATAGCTCATCTAAAGGAATCCAAATTAATATCTATAAAATTATTATTTTTTATCTAAATGAAACTATGGATCTAACACTTTTCTATTCTTCTATAAATTATTTTTAAATAAAATGTTTTTCATATGCTGACTTTTGTGGTTATATAATGGATATAATGAGTACTTCTAAAACATGTCATTTTGTTGGATATTAATTAGATTCTTTTTATTGTAAGAAATACCAATCAGTAGAAAATTCCACTACTAAATTTGAATATGTGGAAAATAGAAATTTTTGGGTTCATGTATTTTGGAAGCAACACACACTCAACAATTATGGAATTTCTTTTATTATAACTCAAATTCTATTTGATAAAACTTGTTGCATTGGTTTATGTAAATACCATGCACATCAATATCATGAGAAACACATAGACATTGGACATTTATTTATTGGGGATCACAAACATAAAAGAGATATAATTTTACAATTCAACAGAATTCAAGATCAAATTTTTGATATTTTTACAAAACTATTACCTTCCAATAGATTTGAATAAATTAAACAAAATATAGGAATGATCAATATAAATTAATCATTTATATCTACTTTTTTTAAAGAAAATTGTTACATTAATTAACTCCTTGTTATATGGGTAGTAAATATTATTTTTTAACAAATCTTTTAGTTTTATGAAATTTATGTTTTGATCTAAATTTTTTCATATTTTTTTTTTCATTTATATTTTATCGAATTTGAGTTTTAATTAAAAATTTATCGTATTCAATTTTTTATTTATATTTTATCATATTCTATTTTTCATTTAAATTTTATTATATTAGTGTTTGATTTAAATAAAATTTAAAAAATATTTCATATTCTAGACTTTTTTATCTGATTTTGAAAATTTATCAAACAAGAGTTTGTCTAAAAATCAGAATTGGAAATTTTATAATTTCATTATTTCAATCCATCATATTCATGTTTTTATTTCTATTATTTTTGATTAGTTTTTTTATTATAAAAGTAATTTAAAATTATCCATCTTTTATAAAATGTTATTTTATAAAAAAATTATGAAAAAAATATAATAATGATGATTTCACTCCAAAATGTAATGATTTTCAATTTATACATTAACAAAATTACTGTATAATTAGTTTACTATTTTTTTCATTTATTTTCATTTCATTTTAATAATCACCTAATATGATAAAATAATTTACAAAACCTCAAGAGTTCAAATTATTTAAAAAAAATTATTCATTGGATATTTACGCAACAGTTAGATTGGTTGGAACAAATCTCAACGGTTATATCTTCTTAGAAGAACAATCATTTCTTTGACAACCTGTATAAAGGGGACCCCCATGTGTCCCACGTTATCAATATCTTTTTAATTCCCTTCATGTGCAACCAAATTTAACATACCTAGTCATTATTTTTTTCCTTGTGTCTGAATATTCTATATCAAGTCCAAATTCAATGGTTCCTGCAATGGATTACAACAAGTGATTTTTTTCTAGGATGTTTTTTAGCAATAGAATTTTATAAGAATTATGTTTTGTATTTATAAGGGAAAAATATTTCTATGGTAAGAAATCATTATGTGTTTAAAAATTAGATTCCATTTACGATTTGTTATATTTACATTTGGTTATAGATTTTTATAAATATGTAAATTTCAATAAAAAAGATGGAAAATAGATTTTTTTTATTTCCAAATCTATGAGTTGTGCTAAAAGATGACAACTATGATAGATTTAGGTTTCCTATTTATTTTAGATAAAGGGGATTCATTTTTTCCATCTCATAACTACATAATTAAAAGGGTACATTTATCAAAGAAATAGATGAAATATTTTCTCTTTAGAATGTTTCAGATGAGGAAACAAAGAAGCTCACTCATCACATTATAATCCATAGAGTTTTATCTCATTGGATGTGAGGGTTTATAATTCATGATAAAATGATATAAAGGTACTTTGAATATATCTGATGTCATTATTTAGGATTATCTGGAAAACATGAAGAAAGTCAATTTGGTAGGTTTTATTCATTTGAAAATCAAGAATACTAAATCCAAATCAATAACGTATCATATTTTAATTCTTTCATAATTATTTAATAAAATGATAAAATCCGGTATGAATCACTTTTACATTGCAACCATGTCTGGTATTTTTTGGGAAAATATTACATTTATAATTGATGACATAATGAAGAGAATGAAATTGGTATTTAATTCCAATTCCAATATGTTTGTGCAGAATACTAAGGTTTCTAAATTTGAAACATAACCATCTTCTAAGTCAATAAAATTCTAGAAGTTCAAAAATAAGAGAACAACTAACTCCCTTCCAGTAAAATAAAAAAACACAAGAAATAATAAAATATGGTAGCTAATGAATGGAAAAAATAAACAAGATGGATGAAAATAAGGAGATCCCAAATTTTAACTTAACAATGCTGAAGACTCAGCTATTAAAAATCATTATTCTAAAATGAAAGAAATAGTATCCAGATAAAATATGTAAAAGAATAAAATTTAATCTGAATTTTTAGTTGCCAATTTGATGAAATATGTAGAGGTATCTTCTACTAATATTGTTTTAAAAAATATAGATATTGATTCATATTTTCATGAAAAAACTATTTTCCATTATAATGTTCTCACTATTAGAGATAAAGGAATGTTTTTTTGGTAGATAATGAATCTATTGTAACCGGTAAGGCTGATTTAAAAATAACAGAACAACTTCATGTGTTGGTTATTTAATAAATGGAGGAAGGAGTTGTAAGAATTGATACTCTACTCAAAAAAAGTGAATCAATTGATGAATAAAATGGTTAAAATAAATATAATTTTATTGAAAATAATTATAAGAAAATGAAAAAGGATAAAAAGAAAA
This sequence comes from Viscum album, assembly GCA_963277665.1. Taxonomy (NCBI): domain Eukaryota; kingdom Viridiplantae; phylum Streptophyta; class Magnoliopsida; order Santalales; family Viscaceae; genus Viscum; species Viscum album. The sequence goes on along the minus strand of OY728127.1, from coordinate 2,127,771,635 downwards.
AGAATATAATGAATATGGAGAATAAGAAGAGTTGGAGGAGGAAGAATAAGAAAAAAAATTTATAATAATGAATATCTCTTGTATGATAAGCTTTATTTAATTACATCTCAAGCCTCCTTGAAATATTTTTTTCCTTGGGATTTCAAAAATAGAATATTGTAACTACAATGAAACAAAATTCACCATAAATTAATGTATTTGAATATTCATCTATGATGTATGAAAAACAATCATAACTGAACTGTAGAGGGTAGTAAATTTATTGATGTTTATGCATTTGAGATTCTAGATGGAAACTAGGAAGAACAGATATTAGAATAATCAACAAAAAATAGAATAAAATCCAAAAATAAATTGGAACCAATAATATTATACCTTTTAGGCATCAAGAAGAAGATTTATTAGAATTATCATAAAAAAACTATTCAGAAAGATTAGATATTATTGTTCATACATTTGAAAGTGTTGAAGTAATGATTCCCCATTTCCAAAATCTAGAGTCTCAATGTGTAATGATTCTGGATTGTTTTAATCAAAAATCATAATCAACAAGAATTCATATAGTGAAATCCCATCTTTATTTTTTTCATATTCATAGAGAATTATGTAGTAAAATGACTATGTGGTCCTGAAAATTCAATATTGATCTCAATATTTGTTGTGATAATTATAAATAAATAAGGAATGACTTCAACGATTTAGTAGGAAACATCTATTTGTTAAAAAAGGATATGGTAGAAAGAGTAAACATTGTTATGTCTTTCAAAGATCATACAGACAATCATAATAATACTATAAATAAGATAAGTGGAAAGATTAGGTATTTTGGGGACCATATAAGGAGTCTCAAAACCGTAATTAGGAATTCAGTACTCTAAATAAAGATTTTTCTTAAAAACATTAATATTATGAAGAAAAATTTTGACCTCAAGATGAAAAGAATTTGATTCCATAAGAGATGTTACTTGATCTAAAAATAGATAACCAGTCTCAAGATGAATTTATTATAAATATAGAAGAATATAGGAAAGAATTCAAGAAATTAAACATAGTAGTGAGATACTTGATACAGAAGAAGGATTAACTTTTGTTTCCCAGAACTCTAGTTGCAATAATTATTTTTTTAAACATTTTCATTAATGAATAACTTTTTTTATCATTACAAATTGTTCAAATCTATCTCAATCCCGATTGATTGGATGTTGTATTAATTTTTTTATTATCATGTACTTAATTATATTTTTTGTATATGGTTCTATAAACCTTTTGATGTATTGAAATATTTTCCCATTTATTTTTCAAATATCACAAAGGGGTTTAAATTTATACAAAAGGGGGGGAATTTTAATTAAGGGGGGAAAATTATAAATAATAGTATAAAATCATTTTGTGAAGTTTTTATCACATTCAGGATCTATTAATATTCACCATTACTATTATATGAGTTATAAAACTAATGGGGACATAAGTATTACTATCTAAAATCTGAATATGAAGTACATAAATGATAATGGACTTATATATTTCAAAGTTATTTATTATTTATGTCTTGTGGCTTGTGATGGCCAAAAATGGGGATATTGTTTAGGAAAATGCATCAATTGAAATTTTCATTATATTTTCTTTAGAAATCACAAAAGCCTTCATAAATACTTAATTACTATCTATTTTTGTCCAAAGTTATTTATTATTTTTTATTGAAGAAAACATACTCTTTTACCATTTTTAGATTTGGATTTTAATGTATTCAAGAAAATAAAACTACTTTATTGATGAAAATTATCATAATCAGTATAGAACCTATAATTATTGGAATCATTTTTATCAAATAATAATTAAATACTTTTTATCATGTCTCTATACTAAAAAAATAAATCGTACATGATATCAAATCTAAGAGCATCGTAATTATATTCATAATGAAAATTGTAATGAAAAATATAAGGAAATAAATCAAATTGACTAATGTTTAAATTATGAATATGGAAAATAATATGCTTTCCTAAAAGAATACATATTACACTTAAAAATGTGGTATATCAAAGATATTTCATGAATTAAATTATAATATGTCTAATGAAGTTCCGTGTATCCATGTCCTTGCTAAAAACAAGAAGAGAATTGTATCGTTGGAGGATCAAGAGGATCATCGGAAGCCTAAATATAAATACATAATCATTTAAATAGTTCTAGAGATAATGTGATACACATATTGACACACTAGTCAAACAATTCAAATTTTGTTACTATTTGATAGCTCTGATGCTTAAAAGAGTGAATTACTTGTTATTTATACTTGTAACCTTTTTTAATTTGTATTTTTTTATGCCTTCAATTGAGAATAAAATCAAGGGATCATGGGGAAATTGAGATACACAAGCCGATCATCATATCGATGGTTCATGGGGATTGATAGTTAGAGAAACCAATCATTTTATCAAGGGACCACAAGGATTGTGAGATACAAAATCGATCATTGAATCAATGGCTAATACGGATAGTGAGACAGATGGATCATCGTAATGAGGTATTTCTCTCATAAAGGTAATTAAAGGATTTATTTTTAGTATAAAATAATGTACCTTTAACCTAGTTTATTACATACCACACTCTTTGTGTTAAATGAATTTTATTCAATTGTATTACTTTTTTATTACATATCTTTTATTTTTTCTGTAATTCTAATAGAAATTGAACCCTTTTATATTCATCATTCTATATATTTTTTATCATAATTAATTTTATTTTGATACAATTGTATTAATTTATATTAACCAATTAATACATTTTTATTTTGATTATAAACTCTATATGATTTATGATAGACTCACTAATTTTGTAAATACACTAATTTATCTTAACTGTTCTAATCATGATTAATTATGTACTACTATGATATGTCGTATCCATTTTGATTTCAATTCTTTATGTATTCATGAAAATTATTAAACTCATTTTACATTGATAATTTATTTTTAATAAATTTATAGATGTTTTCTATGTACATTCAATTTATCACAATGGCCTGTGGATTATGTTTCAAAATCTATTGGATTACTATACTGTGTTTATTGAATCCAAAGGCCAAGCCTGATTTTCATTTAAAAACGTATGAGGTCTTGTCAATATGATTTTTTTTTCATTATTAAACTAATGTTTTTTAGATTAAAAAATATTGTTTTTAAATATATAATTCACCCCAATGTTATTTATCCATCTTTATATACATAACAATAAAACATTTGGTTTTTAAAATAATCATTTATAACCTTAAAATAAATTTACATCAAACACATATATATAATTGGATTCATTATTATTTTTGTTATTCAATTAAAAAAATAAAGATATTTTATTTTCCTAAAAATGAATAACTAAATAGAACCACGGGAATACTTATTTTAAATAAAATTATAAAAAAAATTGTTTTAATAAAATAAATTATAACTTTGGATCAAAATTGTCCAGACTCTGTTTCTAAATTCAAATTAATATTTCTAAATGATTTATTATACTAATTTATGACACATTATTCAATAAAACATTAATTTAAAATTTAATTCATTTTTATACAATAATTATGTCATAAATAATAGGAAATTTCTAATAGCAAGATTTTCTTTGTTCGCTAAAATATCAACCTTTAAAAAAATTATAAAAATCAGAAAAAGTTAATTTTTAGATTAATGATATGAAAATTATATTAGATTTATCAAAATTACATTCAAACATTGATAATATTTTCTTAAATTAGACAAATATAATTCATAATACATGAATATTATATATAATTTTTTTGTTTGGCCATGAATAATTAAATTCACATTCTTTATTCTTTCTTACGTATTTCTGGGTGATTTTTAATATATTATGACAATAATAACATTATTCTTATGAATAAATTTTACTGAAATAATTATTTAAAATTAAGAAAAATTTTAATTTATAAAAATTGATTCAATTATATTTTCATATATGAATTAGAACACCTATATTTTATATAATAATTTATTTTTCAAAATACATTTCTTTTAAATATCATTTATTATACTTAGTTGTATAATTGGGTATTAAAAAATATAGTTTATTATTTCATATTTTACTATAAATTGAAGAAATATTTACTTAAAGGGAAACTACAAAGTAAATCATGTGTTATAACTTCTAGAAAAGCTCAGGGAGATAAACGTTCAATTGATGGATATTCTGGAAAAAGGGTTTATTCTACCCATTCTGTCTCCTAATGCAACATTGATTATCATCACGAATTATGAATATAGGTGTTTGAAACTATTTTTATTATCATTGAAATATTTTTTAAAATTTCATGAATAAATAACATTTTTATGTATTAACGATCTCTTTATCTAGTTGAATAGAGAAGAATGGTTCTCAAAGAATTATACAAAGTTGGTTAATATCTAACATTATATTCAATAATATGATATCTATACAAATGTGTTTTATTATCATTCTTGTCACTATGAGAACATAGTGATGTCATTAAATATAAATAAATCCCCTAGTATATAAATTGGTCTCATAAGTTTGATATTCCATCACAACATAGAAAAGTTTATTGTGGTTTTAAAAGAGGAATTCCTCATTTATTCCTGAAAAATGGAAGCTTGTGCAATCAATTTGTCAATTATTTTAGACTTATATTATGGGTATCATATATATAGAAAAATATAAAATTATATATTATAGATTCAATAATTTCATTTATAAGGGTTTATTCAAATAAAAATATGAAGATTATGGTTGTGATGGATTGTGAAACATCTAATATAGTGTTTTGGGTTATTATATTCCCTGGGAAGGATGGATAGTAGCATATATTCATCATAAAAATATCATGGATCATAGACTATATTACCACCATTACCTTAAATAGACAACTATTCATCTTGTCTAACCATGATTAAGATTAATTTGAGTAATATAAATTGAGGATGACTAGAACCCCCGAATAATTGTTTCGAGATGAAGGAGATAAATATGAGGTGCACTACAATGGATTAAGGTCTGGTCATGGTTTCTTAAAGATGTCGTGATATGTTATTATTTCGTATGTGTGGAGGAAGCTGATTCAACACAAGTTTTATTAGGAATTCCATAACCAGGATATTTTATTTGTTGTATTTTCATAGATGATAAAGATATATTATTTTCTCAAGAATAATTTAATGGCCTTCTTAAACCATAAGATTATTTGGATTATTTTCCCATAGATAGATATAATCTTGAGCTGGAGGCACTAGTTATATATATTATAAGACTGTGACTATGACATATTATATACTCCAAAAAGGTTAATGTAGTTGAAGATTACCATAATAGAATGACATTTGATTAGGTAATGGACGTGGTACCTAAGGAGTTAAACTAAGTATTGCATGTTATGGTTCATGAAATAGTTTCTACATATTTTTAATTAATTTTGGTCTCTATCGTACTTCATAATAATGTAAGTGAGGACCAACATAGATATATTAATTATGTGATTCTATAAGACAATATTTTATTTGGAGTTTTCCTTGATGGTTTCTATAAAGTTATAGTGTACATAATAATTTTTTTCGTTAAAAAAATAGGTAACTATATTATTAAACAACGATGTATTGTATAAGTTTCAATCCACACCTATATGAGTGATAGATTCTATAAATAAGATATATGGGCTCTTAGGTATCATTTCTGGTGTATCAATATAAAGGTATGTATTATTATGTTTATATCACACTAGCACAACTATTAGTAGGTTAAGTACAGAAATATGATCATATATGTTTGTGATATTCTTCTGAGGTTTCATAGTGGAAAGAATATAGTATGTCAATATATTTAATCATCTTAAATCCCCGATTATAAAATTCCCTTAATGTTACAATGGTGATCATTGACTACTAACTAAGACATCTACCTTTCATCTTATTTAGGAGTAGATTTTAGTGGAATGATTTTATTTCCTCTATAGAGGTGAAATTTTGATGTTTCAAAAGTTAACTTTGAATAATGTCTCCAATAATGATTACCAATTTAATCTCTATTAATAAATTACTTCCCAAGAGTCTTTTAATACATAATTGTGTTTCAGTATGAAATTCCACCTCCGATAGATATTCAAACTGAAATAACATCATAGATTCTCAAGGATATATTGGTGTCTTGCGAGATATAAGCTGTTAGTATTTCAGATGATCAGCTACCTTTTCATGTTTTTTCATATAATAATATCATCCACTATAATATTATAATTAAACTATTCTATACCTTTTATGGGAGACCATGTACATGGACCAATTATTAGATGATGATTGGGGAGACATCTCACATCAGACCTGAGTTGGTGAGATTGTTAATAGAGAATATATGGGTGATCTAAGGGCATATAAGTATAACCTAGACCTCTCCCGAGTCCTTCACATACTAAGGAATAAAACTTTCAGTGTTTTATATAGATTCCCTTGGTTCTTAATGTTACCCACATGGAATGTTTTTGAAATGTTTTGTCAATAGTGAAACAAAATGGAGGATAATAAAAAACATTTATAATATTTGAAGGGTGGGTGAGGTTTCATCTTAACTAGAGTAACCTCCATATATGAAAATATTTCATAATGTTTCTTGTGTTTAATAAAATATTTTTTATTTTATACATATGTTAAAAATTATAGAATCATATAAACATGATTTCCCAAATTATATAACTAGCATGGTGTAATTTTTTACTATTGAAGGTCTATAATAGAACATCCTTTAAGGTGAATGATTATAAAATTGAGTGGCTTATGGTTGTATGAGAATGATTTGGAAAAAATATGGGAATATAAGAATTAAATTTTATATTATTACCAAAACTATTTCATAAGAGTTATTTTTTTTAAGATGGAAGTATTTGAATATGAGAAAGAAGTTGTAACCCAGTTTTTTTAATAATATCCTTCAGATAATTTTAACAAAATTCTATAATTGTTGTTGTGAAGATGGTTATATTTTATTTTATTTTTGTAATTCTTCAAAAACACATTAATTAAAACATTTTTATTTATTCTTATTTAAATAATTAATATATGCTAAAATGACTCCAAAATAAAAATTTCAACATCACGATTATGTCCATTACAGACGTTCTTTTAATATGATATATAAAGTAGTAATTATTTAGATTTGAGATTTGAGTTTAAAATTATTGTGTTTCTAATTAAAACATTGGTTGTCTGTATCCATGGCCTGACCATATTTATAAATATGTTGTTAGAATATTTTCATGGGATTGGTCGTCAACAATAAGGGAAAATTTTTGTGAAAATTTTTCTGTATTTTTCGTGAATCAACATCATTATATATAAATGAACGTGATGTTATTAATTGTGTAATATATTATAGTTTTCAATTGAATCCAAATTATTTATTTTATAAAAATCACTATTATGGTAGGGGATTTCTCATGGTCATTATCTTCATTCCCTTTGTGTGAATAATTCAATGAATCTATCATTTAGATTATTCAAAAAATAATACAAATATTACTACATAAAATCTAGTGTAATCATTGAACATGTAGTTACAAAATGTAATTCAATATATCGGTTTTGAATATGAATTTAATTTATTATCATATCATGGTGTTAGATAAACAAAATTTGAAATATTAAAGAAAAATTATTGAATTTAATCTTATATAAAACTAATTATATAACAAGGAATATCAAATAATTACTCTTGTTTTATTTAATTATTATTATTAATGAATTGTTATTTTTTTGTGTCAATTTATCATCAATTATCTTTGATTAATGTGAATTGTTATAATCACATCCCCATTTTATTTTATTATTATAAAAATAAATAATTTTTTTGGTGAAATTGTTTATTAGTTAATCGTATATTTAGTTCATCCGTCAAAAATGGTTTCCAATACCAATAAAAAAAGATATACATGGAAATTTATTTCTAAACTAGTTGTCCTATTCTAATCCACTGTCATTAATCATTAATATATAATTATGATACCATCTATCTTTTCAATAATTATATATTTTACCAAAGGTGTCTAGAGTTGATTTAACATTGAGGGGTTATGGTAGCATTGTGCAGTATTCTATGTTTCTGGGTCAATATGTGGTTCTTGTAGCATGTCATTTGATATGAGGGACTTGGGAGAAATTTGAATGATTGATTTATAAATAGATATTATTGAATAAATGAAGGGTGGATGGTATAACAATGGAGTGGTGAAACAAACAAACAAGTGTCATTGGCCATAGATAGGATTGAATGCATGGAAAGAGTTTGAAACAAATACAATGATTGGGGAATGAATATTTAACAACCAAAGTGACTATATATAATAATCCCACCTAAATAGTGTATATTATTTCTTGTTATAGCCAGTTTTTTCAATGTTTGTCTCCCAAGGGTTTCCTTTTTTAAAAATTTCACAAGGGGTGTGACCTCATACATACATCGTTTATCCCAATGAAATGATCATCTGTATTTTCCAGACTATACACCAAGAATTACAATGGGAACAAAAATTCATGTTATAAAATATAAATCACATATATATCAATAAAACCATACAAGAAACTCTTCAAAAACATGCATGAGTCTTCTATAGATGTTACAAGCCATGTTACAGTCCATGCATTGGAGTACAATATGTGTACCATGGTTACATGACAAAAACACCCATTTTGTGTATACCTAACTTTTATATAGTTTCCATATTCTATATACCATATAGGTAACCCCCTTTAAGTCAACCCCACATGTCATTTACTATAAGAAATTATTTTCTCTACTTTTATGTACTATAAAAAATGTACTTAGGGTAGTATGTTGTTTTAATGATTGTTTTTAGTGTCCACAATTTCATGTCACAATGGAGTCAATATTATTCATATGTGTACTCTATTATAAGTGCTTTTTAATATATATAAATATAATACATATATATTTTCATAAATGAAATTTTTATTTAGTGTTAATGAATATAGAGAACCATATCTTTTTGTAGATTACTAGAGACAGTGGTTTTGATGATTTGATGAATCATAGAGTTGATAACCCCTTGGGTGGAATATAGACTACACAGAGTGAGTTGTAAGTATAATTATTAGAGTGTGTAACCCCCAATGATTTGGGGAATAGTTCCTCAACTTATAGAATATGTAAAACCATTATTCAATTCAAACATCACATGACATTGAGTCCATCCTCTATAGGGTTTGGTACCCCCTCTATAAATGTTCTCTCTTTATAGATGTTTCCCATCGAAAAATTAATATAATGGGATAATGTATATGCGGTGGATTTTTTAATGTTTGAGTGATTTTTATTTAGTTTTTAATATTATTAATTTATTTTTTATTAATTATACATCTTTTGTAGTTATGATTTGTGAATATTTGGATATGTTAAAACCATAGTTGAATAGTTCTAGTAATGTATATTTGGGATAATTCTTTTTAATATAGAAAATTATTTTGTTTTTATTTTAGGTTATTTGGGAATACTACAAGGATTTTTCTAAATGAAACAATAATGTATCATGTGTGAACAATTTTTGAGTATGTGTAAATAATTTGAAATGCATTAGAGACGTCATTGGATGTAGTTCTGAGGGTGCTAGTGCATATTCAATCTTAGAGGTGACTATAAATTTTTGTTCTCAAGTTGGTTTTGGAATGAAAATAGTATATCTAACTAGGTTGGATATGGTTAATATTTATCATTTCTTGTTTGGCCTTTTATTTTTCCCATATTTATTTCCATATATATTTTTAACATTTTTGGGTATATTTTTGAAAAGTTTCATAGATGTTGTACTAAAGTTATATATATATATATATATATATTATATTTTATTCTGAAAACATGCGGTCATTTTCAGTTATGTAGGTTAATGCCACTAATATAAATGATATACCTTATTGGTTAGTCTCATTATATATTAACTATTTTAGGTTTGATTGAGATGGTATAGTTGGCTTAATATCATCCCATGAGTGATCCTGATTGGTCATTTCATGTTACTTTTGGCTACCATTATTAAAAACCTACTAATTTTCCACAATATATAAATAATTTTGTTTATAAAACCCAAAATCATCCAACTTTCATAACAAAATAATCTCATTATATAATCTCAATATATGTTTTACCCAATGAAAGATCAGTATGATTCTATTATTTTTCAGGATATCAATAGAACATCTCACTATAATCCAAAGAGTTCCAATATCTACAAGATTAAACTGTAATAATCACCAATATATAGAATCCCCAACATATCCTCATTTCAATAAAGAATAAAATTATGGTAAATGGTAATATTACATTACATAAATGGACTTTACAAATTCAAATTAAACTTATATCATTTATCATTTCTATAATATTTCCAATTAATCCATTAAATTTCTCTATCTTATCCCTATAATGCTTCATTAAATATCATATAATGAAATATTTATATCATGATGGACTTATACCATTTAATTTAGTATGGTTTCTTTATCTGGATATCATTATATCTTTTTGAATTCTCTCTTTAGATAATATTCTTCTACCCTTTGGAAAAATATTGACCACCTTTATAAATGTAGAAATAATTTGTTCTATTAGCTTCATTTAGAATAATGTCAATTAATAACATGAACAATTATTTTTCTTAAAACAAAACATTCATAATGAATAAAATATCATGTCAATTTATTAAATAAATAACTATAGTGAAATCAATTCCCACTCATCAAATTATAATTTTACATTCATATAATTAAATTTTATATGAATTAAATGAAACATAATAACATAATGTGCCAAAAATTTCTTTCATTAATATTTTGACATAACATTACACATATAAAAATATTCATGATCATAGTGGATTGATTATTATACATTTAAGGTAGTATATGGATTAGTATAAGTGTTTTTGTCTCATTAATAATAGACGAAATATTATATTGAAATTTAAATGACATGACGTCAAGTTCCTTTATATAAAGATTCTCTTATTCAAAAGTCTCCATCATCCCTATTTTAATACAAAATAATGGTAGATTTATATATATTTTATGAATAAATTACATTATCAATACATTCGAAGATGAAAAATCCAATCCACCGGACCTATAAATCATTGAATAGAATTCACTAGATATCATTTCATTTTTAAGAAATTCAATGTTACTAAAATTTCAAACTTATATGGATAACGGAAAAGAATAAATACTTGTTTTTTATTAATAAAAAAATAAAACTCCAAAAAATAAATATAAAAAGGTAAATATTTACATAAGCCTTTGATAATTGATTATCTAAGAGAGAAAAATGTTACCAAAATAATTATCAACTAAATATGTAACAAATTAGTAAGTAAGTTATATGTAGGATAAACAAAAAATAGAAACAAAAATAATTAAATAATCTATAGTTAACATTTTTTTGATATATCACGCATCTAAATAGATGTATTATAATAAACTAAGGTTAACTTAAGATTAATCTTCATTTTATAGGCTATATAATAGTCAATTATTGTATAATATGATATTTGATGATACAACCATCCCTTGAAATGATGAAGAATTTATTTGGAGACCATTTATCAACCAGTCATCCAATCTTTATTGAATGATTTGAATATATATTGAATATTTATTTTTGAGTTGGTTATTATTTAATCAAGTATCACTGAGATGTGTTTCTATATTTTGAAATCTAGATCCTCACCATAAAACTTTATCTAGCCATTGATTATAATATACATAACTAACCTACAATAACCTATTGTGGATATCATCACAGTAACAATAATTAATCAACTACATCATTGAGACTCTATATCATGAAATACATCAATAACTAACAATCATTAAAAAAGAGTATTTATTTTAATAGAAATTTATTTTTCATAATTAATTGATTATTTTCCATTACACATGAATCTCTCTACATGAAGATCAAAATATTTACATAGGAACATTGAGGATGATTATATTCCATATGTCAATAAATCCATATTATTTATTATTCATTTTCATTAAATGTTAGTACAAAAAATATCCTTTGTTATTTGGGTGGAAAAAACTAGTGTAGTATTATATTTATATAATGTATCCATGTTTTTAATAATTTTCTATTGGTATTCACTATTACAAGACAAATAAACCCATGAGTTCTAGTGAATTACAATCAATATAACACAAGTATTATCAATTCACATCGAGTGATAGAGCTTATATAAAAATTAGGTTCCGACCAATTCTATATTTACTTATTCATAATATAGTGATATAATGAACCATTTTGAAATATCACATTGACAAAATAGTTCACCCCAATTTTTTTGTTAGATCCTAATTGTCACTAAAATTTGTATGAAAACTACTGGTAAACTAAATAAATGTGTTGAAGATTGTCTTGAGGATTTCTATTAAATGGATTATCATAATTATGAAAATATAAAACTAAACACCTCATTTTATTGAATTTAAATATATATATTGATGGTGTATATAATTTTCTTTCTCTAAAGTCATGGTATTTATGTGTTAGAATTTAAATATTCATGTTATGCCATTATAATATTGTAGATAACATTATCTAAAATATAATGTGTGACTATTGAGTTTTATGGTTTTGATTAGAAAGAAATGTTATCATTGTTTCCAAAGAATTAGAATATAATAACTGAGTTGATGTAGATAAAAAAAATAAGTATGGTTAAAATAATATAATATCATTTAATAAGATCAGAAATATAATGAAGCAACATTTAATCATTGATTATGACATTTTATATATGTATAAATGGTTAAAGAAAACATATTGATGAGTATTTAACCCAATAAAACATGTCCATGGTTCCATTCAATGTTTTAGTGGAAAAATTAATAATCCCATTATTTTAAAAAAGTTATTGAGATTTAACTACAGAAAATATACTGCTAAAACAATTGTTTAGAAATATATAGATATGGATATAATTTCCCTTCCAGAAAATCAATTTATTTTAATATCCTAAAAATTGTTATTTTTTCCAAAATAAAGACATAATTTAAGAATAATGAATCTATGAAATTAAAATAAATTATTAAATTGAAAATATATTAAAATAAATTAATATCTAATGTTAAATAATATAATAAATAAGGTAATTAATGTTATGAATAAATCATTTATATATTCTAAGAGAAATATTTTAGGTCAATGTAAGGTATAGAAAAAATAAATAAATCATGTATGTGAACTATGAAAATATTAATCATTTTTCAAAAAAATATCATAAGAAAAATAATGAGATGGAATATTTTTATGAAGATCTATATATATAATGTTCATTTAAAGAAATAAAGAGTACATATAATAAAAAAGGAATTTTTTATCAAAAGTAAAAGAAAATATGGAATCATGTATAAAAAGATAAATATCTATTATATTTTATACATATTCCTTAAATATATATGATAATTAAATTGATGAATTAAATTTTATAGATGAAAAAATAAACATACTTATCAAGAAATTAATATGATTGTTTCTTCCAATAAAGAAAGGTAATATTATAATTATATTAAAACCTATTTTTCCGCTAATGATGGTTAAAATAGTAAAATATATGAGTAATTAATAGAACATAAAATTCACATAAAGGACATTACAATGTTAGAGAAGTATATTCCACATTCAAATAAAATTAATGTTTCAATTGTGCTTGATTATAATTTTTAACAGATAAATAAGAGTTTGTATAGTTATTTACATCCATAAGAATATAATTCATTATAGAAACAATATCATAAAAAATATTAATTCAAATTATTTAATCAAGGAAAAAAAATTTATAAAAAATGATAAAGCTTCATGAATATTAAAATTATTTAATGAATAAAAATTTTATTATGTAAAACAAATTAAGTAAAATGGAAATAAAAATAAATTACAGGTAAATAATGTTATAGAATATAAAATTCTAAATGATATCCTTGATTAATAATGAAAACATATCGTGGTATTAAAATGTTTTAGATATATTAGAAGAAAATAATTTAGGTTTACCACAGAACAAAATATTGTGATCTTAATTTAAATTTTTTAAAAATGACATTATATTGTCTCAAAACATCGATGAGGTTTCATAATAGACGAAAATATAGAAATTTAAAATGGTATAATAAAATCGTTTTAATAACTAATAGTGGTTGGAGAAAATTTCATAATTTATGATTTTGAACAATTATAAATGGATGAAAAAATTTAATATCTAAATTGAGGAAATTATATAAGAAATAATTTTTTTAGAGATATGAATTATAATATATATTTTATAATAAATTTATTCATTCGTGTTTATAATTATATCTTCCTTTTAACTATATCTATACATGACAAATTATTACACGTTGTATAAAATCCATTCATGTGCATATAAAATATCAATAGCTAATAATACCATATCTTCAATGAAATTATACAAAATAAAAAAAATCCACCACGACTCTTTGATTAAAACAAACTAGGGATTAAATATTTTGACAAATATCTCTCAAATATTTATTTAACCTTATTATAGATGATTTGTTTTAAATTAATGATATTTTTATTCTCAAATTTCTTGATATCTTAAGTTAGATCCCAATATCTCAGTCTACTCCAAACCAAATGAAATCATAAAATTACTTTATTATGGATTATTCATCAAATTTTTAAATTTATTAAATAATGTGATTCATTAAAAAGTAATATTACTTAGTCCAATTAAAGTTTAAAATGGTATAGTTCATAATAACCTATGAATAAAAAATTAATTAACAAATTAAAATAACATGGAATCCAAATTTTCTAAAATAAACCATTTTTCCTAGAGATCTCAAAGAAGAGACTCATTCAGTATTGAAAAGCATTCAAATAATTTAATTAATGAAGAATAATTAAAGAAGAAAAGATGCTTTGAAATCTACACCATGATATAAGTACCCTATGAAGGATTTCACAATGATTATTTTTTCCCAAAAATATAATTATGGGTATTTATAAAATATAATGGTATAGTGAAATACAAAATTATTATTTTAGTCCAATGTATTGAGTCATTTAATTATATAACACTTTTAATAATAGATTAAATGGAACAATGAAAATATTGTAAATTTATTCAAAGTTTAAACAAATAGATGATGAGAAAGAGTTGAAAAATATTCTTACATCATCTATCAAGTTGTTTTGTGTCTATACATCAACTCCCAGATAATTTAAAAGAATATAATTATGTTATATAGTGTATTCAACGCACAACACAGATCATAAATGTCTCGTTAAATTTATAATCATTATAACGAAGCCGTTAAATTGGAAATTAAGAAATGTATTTACTACATTATGATATATAAATATATATATTTCTCAATAAATATAAATTATATATAAATTCTTATAAAATAACCAAAAAAATTTAGTAAGGTAAATTTATTCTTCAAAAAAAAGATGTCTTCTTCAAAACTGATTTTTATTATTTTTTGTGAGAATATATTAAATTTATTTTTTAAAATTTTTGAAAATTTATTTTATAAAAATATATTTATTTTCTAAAATCTCATATAAAAATTAACATAGGGTGAAATTTTGGGATCTTTAGGAAAATATAAATTTTACTTGAAAAATGAAAATTTTAGATTTTCTGTAAAAATATCATATATTTTCAATAAATAATTTAATTTTAATGTAACATCATGTTCTTAATATTATTTAATATAACATAAGTTTTTTTATTTTTATATTTAATTTACTTAATTTAATTTTATTCTCAATGATATTGAATTTTAGAATGAGTTTATTTTTGTGTTTAAAAACAGATTTTTTGGGAAAACTATTTTAATGTAAATAATGTATCTCCTTCTTAATTAATTAAAACAACCCATAATGAAAACAATTTAAATTAAATTTATATATTATATATAAATAAATATTTATTTTTATTCATACAATAATTATTATTATCCATAGTTTTTTTATAAAATCGTCCTTTTTGAGAAATACACTTCTTGATAGCCTACTTTTTCCTTGTGTATGGGGGTTTAATATTAAATTAAATTCTTCCACTTATGAAATGTTAATTGGAAAAATGGATTTATTATTGTAAATCATATAAATTTATATTATCTAATTATTTCAACATAAATTTTTACCATAATTATTAGTGAAAATAGTAAATATTAATTACTACATTTTTGGTGAAAATGGGACTACCAATGGTTAAACAAAAAGGATAAAGGTTAAAATAACCCAAAAACATTTATTAATTAAATTTTATGGAAATATTTTGATCTTATACTATTTAAATATTGATAATGGTGCATCATGTGAAAAACATTGGTACACCATTTCCATTTAAAATATTACTTGTATTCCATCACCTCATTTATAAAATGACACATCATCTCTTCTCTATTTCACACATTCACAACCATTTTTATTAACCATCTACTATACAAATTAATTACTAAATTCCCTCTCCATGGAATATACCCATATTTTATCATAAACACAACCTAATAATGATTTTCTTATTACCTGAGTTTGTTCGATGAAGAGGTATCATTCATAACAGAGGATTATTATTTTATTTCATATTACTCCTCATTAAAATATTCTACAATTATTTTGATATAATAAAAAAAATTAAATTATGATTAGGTTTTTTTTTGTTAATTTAATTACTTAAATTCATATAATATTAAAAAAAATGTGATATGAAATCATTATTCTGGTATAAGGCGGACTGAACCGATGTCATTCATTCTTCATTGCTACCACTGACGAATTGTTGTAATGAACTAATTAAAGTATATATATATTATGTATAAATTAATTTTAATTTATGAATTATGATATCACATACACATTCTTATATTCTTTTCCATAATGGATATGATGACATTGTCAATGTGTACAGAAGACTACCGCTACATGAAGTGATGTGATGTGTTGTTCACCAATGCTTTACATGAAAGGTAATAAGAACAGTATTTATGAATATAAGTGATATAGATGACATTATTATAATATTAATGGCATAAATATCATTATTAAAATAAAATATATCATTTTTGTTCTTAGATTGAGGAATGATAACGTTGATTATCAGTACGTCTAGACTACCACATCCACGAAGCAATGCGACTCTTTTTTCATCACTACAACACATGGATGACATATGTAAGTGTATTTAAATAAATTGTACAATATTTATGATATTATTATAATTATGTAAATATTAATTAAAGAATAATTTATTTCAATAGTTATAATTAAACATGGAAATGTTACTCATGCGTACATGTGACATACTATCTTTGTGATTGAAACATAGTTCATTTTTTATAACTATATTATATGATTGGTTTTAAAAGTATAATATATTGATAAATATTATAAATATTTTATGATTAGTATTCAGTATATTTCAAAACAATGACCTCATTGACTATAGTAAACACAGTGAGATAATCTTGAAATAATGAACTGATGTCCTCAAAACACCAAACGTGGAATTTACTAATTAAGTATATAAATATATCATCTAATTAAATAAAAACAAACGATTTATGTAAAAGGTATTAAACTTGGATTTTTTTCAAGAAAAAATGAATTGAAATTATACTTTTTATACAGGATTTAAATGACACACATTGAAATTATTATCTCAGGTTTATCATTTCACATAAAACATTTTATTTCTATGAAACATATGTCATATTCACAACTTTTTCTTGTTCTTTGGGTGTGTGTTGTACCCCTATTATAGTTAATAACATGATTCCTTCAAATTTCATGAAATTTTATGTTTATAATTTAATTTTTTCATTAAATGGGAATTAAAATGAAATTTTCCTTATGGTAAATAATTTAATAACTTGATTTCTTTTCATTATGATATATTTCCTCTTCATTAACAACAATGTGTTATGATTATTTTAATATTAAATATTAATTATGTAATTTTTTATTAAAACTTTCATTATCTTTTTTAAATTTTATTCACATAGTTTATTCGATGATTAATTATCAAATTCAATGGTATTAGTTTTATAACGGTTATTCATATGAAATTATATTTTTATGACATATAATTATGGTATGAACCTCTATTCATTTGTGATGTGTAAATAATGAACTTTTATATTTTATATCATGAAATGACATATGCTAATGATATTAAAAGTGTAATTTGATATTATATATTCTTGGGGAACATGATATAACAGTTAAAAAAGTGGAAAATGCTTTTTTATGAAATCTTATTTCTTTTTACGATTCTATATGACCATGTTTCCTTTAGTGGAAATCATATACAATTGTTTTATTAAACCAAATATATTTATTAAAAAAAATTATGAACATGATTAACATGTATTATTTTCATTTAGATCCTTATGTATTAATTAAACATCCATAAATACATTTTCAAATTATATAAATTTCCTATATACTTTTAGATAAGAAATCACTCCCTTCAATATATATGTTTTATAATATTTTTTGAAAAATTTTATTCTATAATAATAAATTTTTTATTTAATCTATATTATATGTATGTTAAACTTATTTAAAAATATTTTAAATGAAGATTATTTTTGGTTTTACAAAAGCTTTTTTTTACTCTGTTTTAAAAAATTCATTGAAAAGACTGGATATTTTTAGCATTTACAACATGAACATGTTTTCCAACTGTCTGGACAATTATTTTCTCAAAATAATGATTTATTATTTTCTAGGGTTCTTATCAATGAAAATTATTATCATAATATTTTTTAAATTTTAGATTTTAAAATTTTATTTTCAATGTAAAATCAGAATTTGTTTCAAGAATGTTTTAATGATAATTTTATGTTATTTCAATTCATCAACAGAAAAAAAAGCCACGATGTTACATATGATCTGTCAGGGATATTTTTAAATTATAACACCATCATTATTTCTATACGTCACATATGTGACTTCCTTTTTATGTATTTGTCTATTTATTTTATTCCTATATTTATCATTACGTTTTCCTATTTATTTTTGGTGCTAAAATGAATTTTTGTGTGGTTAGTCTAAGGTGCCTACTTTTTTAATCCATACATATGTAACCAAGATATCATGAAGATTATTTATTTGTTGGATATAAGAGAACCACATGGTTGGAACACTGTTTGAAGAAATGTGTCTAAATAGTGTGTCATGGTTAATCTTGTAAATTATGGGTCACACAGTTTCCATACAGCTTCGAAAATCATGCGGGAAAAAATTCAACTTCTCCAGGTCATGAAAATTTTAAAAATTACCTATGTTTCCACTTGGGATTTAACCGTATTTCTCTCTCATCCACCCAATATGTTATTTTCAGCCATTGTAGATCTATACAAACTTCCTTAGATCACTTGGGCATCATTCATTGGGTGGTTTGGCATTGTAACGTCAAGGAATCTTCATTTAAGTGGTTTCTCTCTTGATATTACTTATTTATAGGGTTTTATTTTATTCTTTATAGTGTTAATATTTTTTAGATGATGTTTTACATAGATTTGGTGTTAAATATTGTATTTTTGATGTTTATATTAATGGTTTTTGTCTAATAGTTCATTTATAGGATCTTCTGGTGGTACAGTTTTGGTTTTACACAATTTTCTGAAAGTTTCCATGTGTAAGGTATGTTGTTTCATTATCTAACATTTATATATTCTTTTGATATGATTTCATTGTTAATTATATGTGTTTTATGGATTATTTTTGTGTTGAAATAGATGATTCAGAAGTGGTTCCACATGCATATGTGATGAAAGTGGATTTTTTTAAGCATATTTGTTAATTTTTTATATTTATTTGGTTTTGGTGATACTTGGAAGTGTTTAATGGTTTTATTTAATGTTATAAAATATCAAATTGAAGGGAACATTAGGTGTGAATGTACTGAATGTAGGCTCTCAAAGGAAAAAGGTACTTTTTTATCATACTGGCATTTATTGTACACATTTAAATGTTATTTGTGAAATATTTAAATGATGTGAAGAACATTTTGAAAAGAACATGGTTTATGTGTGAATTTTAAAAGGTCTTAGCGTTAGAAAAAAGGTTTGGATTAATATTTTTCATTTCATGTGATGTTTATAAATGAATTAATGGCTTTGTAAAAATTTTGAGAAATTTTTTTTAGATTTTTTTGGTGTATGTAAAATGAAAACATGTTAGTTTCTAGAAAATACTACTCTTTATGTGATGATTTAGGAAAGTACCAATTTCCTTGTGTTCTTGTGATGCATGTAATTTTTATGTGAATGCGGTGATTTGAGTGATATGGGAAATTGTACTTTAGCACAAATGGAATCCCAAGAATCTAGCTATAAAACTAGAACTAGAGTGCTACTGAGCTGAAAGTTTCCAGTCCTGGATTCATGTATTAGGATTTACACTTGCAACACAATCAAAACATGTGATCTTATAAGAAATCACTAGGCCCTTTGGATGAATCCTTCTGTTGGATCAGACATAAAAATGATATTTGTTTTGGTTTATTATCTGGATACCACTATGCCCAAGGGATGGATCCCTCCTAGTGGCTAATGTAGTGGAAATCAATTGGTGTATGAGTTGGATAATATTGGTCAATAATGGGTTAGGATCTTGGTGACTCAGATGTGCAAGCTACACTTAAGTATTTACTAAATATTCTCTCCTATGATGTTGTATTGTGATATGGTTCTAACAATTATTATACTGTGTACCTTTTGAATTTTTCAGTTTTTAAATAAATTGTTTTATAAATAAATAAAACATTAAAATTTATTTCCATTATAATTTTTTTATTAAATTTTTTTCTTTAGCATGTATCTTGAAAATGATTTCATATTTTTTTCATATAATTCGATTGTTGGTTTGTCTTCAATTGTTATATCACGAAGTTCTATCTACAAGTGGCATCATACTGGGCTTTGACTCACAACCTATGTACACCATTGGATGTATTTTACACATTTTTATGTGTGACCTAGGTAAAGTAAAGATGTTTAACGATGATAGTATATCTAGTTTCTAGTGTTACACTTGTTGTGAGTGTTGGTGGTGGTGGCATGAGGGCGGTTCCACTCATGTTTTGTGAAGGGTTTTAGAGAATTTGTGGGTTTCCTTCTACTGTTGAAATTTTATTGGTCTTTGTTGTTAAAGTTTGATTCTGAAAAATGTAGGGTCTTGATTGGTCAGGTTATCATATGTGAATTATTAGTCTATTTTGATGAATTTTTTGGATTATTCTCATGATAGAAATAATTCCCAAATAAATTATTGATACCCAAGAACTTTGTTTCTAGTCAAGATGATCAGTAACATCCCTCGGTCTGTTCCATAGACTGGGTTAGGTATCGGGTTGGATAGAATTATGGCATGTTTCATGAACAAATGGTATAAGAGGAGGTTGCATTGTTTTTGTTTCATGATATTTGGAGAGAGAATACATATATTGGAACTAGGACTTTCATGAAATGGAATTATATTTGCATGTAGGGTGTATTTCCATCACACCAGATTGCAAGACTCGAGTCTCCATGGGATATAGGGATTCGATTTGACTTTTCCTCTAGGTGATATGTATAGACTACATACTATATATAGATATTGGGTGGGCGGGAAGAGGATTGGACTATTATTCAATTGTAAATGGTTTCATATTGATTTATTGAAGTGTTTTTGTTTTGTTTTTGTTACTAAACAGAATTTTTAGAATATGCATTGATGGTTGTGTTGATGGTTCAATTGTTAATGTTTCTTGTTGTAGTAAAACTCCTCCTTATAGAGTCCCTATGTAATCATAGGAAGAGGTTGGGAGTGTTCTTATCCTCCAATAGAACTGAGTGTAGTGGAGGTAGTGGTTAAGGTTGTCCATGCTTTGGGAAAAGTTGTGGGCTCTAGTCCATCTCAGATTTTGGATTCCAATCTATGTTCTAGAAAGGACAAATATTAAGTGTTCCTCAAGATAAATCCTACTTGATTATAAGGTAATATAAAACCAAAGGAAGTGGGGGAGTATCTTGATAAGGTAGAGATATTTTTCTCATTTCATGATACTACTGAGGATATCAGATACCTGAGTTCCTCATTTATATTAAAGGGTCCTAGTTAGAAGTTGTGGGACGTGGTGGTGCATGCTGGAAAGCAAGAGAAGATGGGTTGGAGATATTTCATGATCACCTTCAATGAGTAGTGTTTTTCCCATGGTTATGGATTTCTCAATGTCTCGTATATTCAAGGATCTATCCAAAGGAGATAGGAGAGTGATGAAGCATTCCAACCACATAGAAAAGTTGGTCCAATAAGCACCCAAGATTGATTGTAGTGAGAAAATGAAATCTCAGAGATTCAAGATGTGGTTGTGGCCATAAATTTATTATCAAGTATTTCTGTTTAGATAGAAAAACTATGGGGTTGTGTCAGTAGTAGGAATATGGGGTTGTGTTAGTTGTATGATGTTTTAGTTCATCTGAGATGAAAAGGTTGTGATAGGAGTATGAGAAGCTGGGTCGTGGTGGTTTAGACCATCCTTCTCATATGTCTTCATCTCTATTTTTATGTGGAAGGTCAGTGGTGTGACATCAATGTGGAAAAGTGGGAAACATGTGATCAGGGTGTTTCCCTCCACCTAGATAGTACAATCAATTTAGAGTCATGGGGAACTTGCTACATTTTGTTAAAGTGTCTCCCTAATACAAGAGTGGGGATGGATTATTAGATTCCCATGAGATGTTATCTTGGCTAGAACCATATATGAAAGTGGGATCTTAGTTCAGAGGTTGTGGTGTAAGAGATATAAATTCTCCTAGGTTGAGCCAATTCATGATAGGACTATAGTTCAGTGATCATTCTCAAGATCATTCAGATATAGGGTATCTTCATGTGGTGGTTCGAGTGCTACAAGGATTAGATAAAGGTCATATGATAATTTGAGGCATGATTATTATTAAATTATCATTTCCTATTATTCTTTTTGATATCGGTGCATTTTTTGTTCATTTATGGTTGTCCTGTTGATGTGTTTTTGTTTCTAACAGAGCTTATTTGTATGAAATGGCGTTGGTAATTCTTATTGGAAAGAATAAAGAAAAAGGAGTGAAGTTCATGTATTGTGCACTCACCATGTAAGGGGTTTATTATGAATGGGATTTTCTAATTTTGGAAATAGTCATGTTCAACATAATCTGGGGTATGGATTGGATGGTTTGTTGTTATGACCACATTGTTTACTATAATTAGTTAGTTAGTTTTTTGGAACATGATGGTAGTACCTAGGTTGTTTTATTGTGAATGGGATCCTCAATCAAGTTGTGATGGACCTCCACTTCCGAAGTTAGGTAACCTTGTGTATCAATTATCTTCGGTCATGTAAGAGGAAGGTTGTAGTTGTTTTGGACCAAGATTACCTTATTATATGGATAGGTTCCCATTTGTTTTTCTAGAGTATTTCTTGGGTTTTCTCTAGAGAGATATGTGGAGTATGGTATTGATTTAGCACTATGAACATAATTGATATCTCTTCCATCATAGCATATGGCCCACAAAAATTTGATGGAATTAATTGTATAGTTGGACGATTTGGTATCCAAAGGATTCATTCATCCAAGTATCTCTACTAGGTTCATGTCAGTTCTATTCAATAAAATGGATAATTTATCTCTCTAGTTATGATTTGATTACAGAAATATAATGTAGGTTTCTATCAAGAACAAGTACCCTTTACCTAGTATTGATTAATATTTTGATCACCTTAAGGTGGGAATTTTTTTTATAGAATTTACATGTTTTCTAATTTTCACCATGTTAGGGTTGGAGAAGATGATATCCTAAATACAGTATTTTAATGTAGGTACATCCATTTCATGTACTTAGCCAGGACATTCTGGTTAACTAATTCTCTAGTGGTTTTTATGGCACTCATGAATAGGGTGTTTCACCAGTACCTCAACATGATTATTATTGTATTCATGGATGACATCCTATTCTATTAAAAAATGGATGAGGGACATGATAATCATTTGAGGATCATGATGGGTAGCCTTTATGATCATCTATTCATTGAAAATATTTCAAATTGTGCATTTTTGATTAGGGGATTGAAGTTTCTAGGTCACATGATCTTAGAAAAAAAGGTTTTGGTGGACCCCATGATGATCAATGTAGTAATTACAATGCAGAATATAAAGAATTATTTTGAGATTAGGATCTTTTTGGGCATGACAGGGTATTATAGGCGATACTTTATGTATTTCTCTTGGATTTCTTTGTCAATGAACACTCTAACTTGGAAAGGGGTAATTTTTTAATGTATCATAGTTTGTCAAGTTTCATTCAAAGAGATAATGTTTTAGTTGACTATATCTCAAATTTTGATCATTTTGGAGCCTAGAAAGGGTAATGTTGTTTACATTGATGCCTGTAGTATTGGTCATGGATATGTGTTGATATAGGATGCTCATGTGGTATCATATGGCCCCCGTCAAGTCCAACAACCTTAGTAGTCCATTAATCCCCAGTCTTCAAAATATGTTATATAAGGTGCATTGGTAGTTCTGGTGTCTTGGAATGAGGCGAGACATAGATGTATTTGTATATCAATTCTATACGTTTCAGTAGGTTAAGGTAGAGCACCCAAGGCCCACCAGTGTGCTTGATACAATGCCAATTCCTACCAGGAAGTACGACCAGATCTACTTGAATTTTATTATGTGATGGCCTCATACACCATGAGGGAGGAATGCCATTTAGGTAGTGATTGATAATCTGACAAAATAAACCAATTTCATTATAATTATTGATGCAGACAAAGTGGATGAGTTGGGCCGATTGTATGATCACGAGGTTGTGAGGATTCATGGTGTGCCATTAGAAATTATTTTTAATTGGGTCCCACATTTCACCTCGTAGTTTTGGGAAGGTCTTAATAAGTAAATGGGGTTTCAGGTCATGTTTTGTATGGAATACCACCCTCAAAATGATGGTCTGTTAGAGTGGGGAAATCAGATTTTGGAATTCATGATTTAGGCATGTGTTTTAGATTATTGATGATTATGGGATACCCATTTGGGATTTTTTTAGTTTACATATAACAATTGTTATAAATCATTGAATCAAATGGTTCCCTATAAGAAACATTATAGTCAGTCAGGAATGTTTTTTTTAAACTGGGTTGAGGTGGGTGAGACCACATTGTTGGAACAGATCATTGCGAAGGAATCTTCTAGCATAGTGAAGTTGATCAAACATTTTTTTAGTGTTGAAAAGTTGTTATAAATCATATGCTGATTATATGTGTTCGGATTTTGAGTTTTATGTGGGAGACCATGTGTTTCTAAATGTTTCACCTCTCATGGTTTATCCACGATTGGGTAATCATGGGATGCTTCTTCTAATGTATGTTAGGACTTTTGACATTATCGAGAGAGTTAGTAAGTTATCTTATCAGTTGGATTTTCCATTGCAGTTAACAAAGATTCATAATTTTGTCTATATAATGTAGTTGAAAAAGAATAATATAGATCATTATCAACTGTTGAGATTCGAAAAATTAGAGTTAGAGCCTAATCTATCATTGTTTGAGTGTCCAATAAAGATCATGGATTTCCAAAATAGAGTACTTTGTGAGAATTCTGTTGCACTTGTCTATATCCTTTTGCAGTATGGTTGCGATAAACAAGATTCATGGGAGTAAAAGGCTTGGGTTAAAATTGGGTACTTGTATTTTATTTTATAATCATGATTTGGAGTTAATTTTCAAAGCTTGATGTTTTGATAGTTGGGAGAATTGTCAGATCCATGACTTACTTTTGAAGAATTAGTATGTTTATTTTGGTCATGTATTTATTCTTGAGATTTCTAGGGAATTTTTCTATAAAAAAATGATGTTTTGAGATTATAGAATGAGGAACATGATTGGCACTTGGTTTTTGAAATTATTCATCCTTAAACAAAAGGTTGTACAGCTTATGGGATTTTTGGATATAGGTAAACCACAAGGATTGAAAATATATTGATTCTTTGTGGCCAAAAGATGTGTCATAGTTCCTGTTTGATAGTGAGGGGAGCATGGTTACCACACAGTTTGGAAAACTAAGTGAACAAAACATATGACTTTTCAAATTCATTATGAATTTGAAAATTACCTTTGTTCCCTATTTGTATTTAACCCTAATTCTCCCAATTCCCCCATAGATGATTTTCAGCCATTATATTTCCAAGAAATCATCCGTTGACTGATTTTTCATCATTAATTGTGTTGTTTTGACCTTTTAACATCAATTAATCTTCATGTGAGTAGATTATCTATTAATTTTTCCTCATTTTTTGGGTTTTCATTTCCTATTTCATAGGTTCATATTTATTATAAGATGTTGGACCTAGAAGGGGGGTTCGATCTTATCTTATTGGGGGAGATATTGATGATTTTTGTTTAATCTAGCCATTATATGGACTTATGGTGGTACAGTTGTGGTTTTTCACTATTTTCCTAACATTCCCATGTTTGAGGAGGGGGTTCCATGATCTAACATTTCTATATGCGTTTGATATTCTATCATGGATAATTACCTGTATTTTACGGATAATTTTTATGGCTTGAAAGATGATTTTGAAGATCATTTACATATATATGTGATGAAAGTGGACATTATAATTGAAAATGGTTATTTTTCATGTGATTTTTATTTTGGCACTTCTTGGAAGCATTTTAACATTTATTTTAAAGGATATAAATGTGTTTTCAAGGGATCATTAATTTTGAATGTGTTGAAAGAGGGTTTTCAAAGGAAAAATGAATTATTTTTGGCATGTTTTCATTTATTGTGATCCTTTTAATGTGATTTGTGAATTATTAAAATTATGTGGGGAATATGTTAAGTTATCTTGTTTTATGTGTAGATTTGAATATGGTTTCGCACATAGAAAAAGCATTGGTTTAATGGTGTGATTTTCTTGTGATGTTTCCATCTAGGCTTCATGAGTTGTGAAAATGGTGTGAATAGTGTTTTCAAACAGTTTTGGTGCGTGTAAAATGGAAAGTGATTTTTTTTATGGAATATGGTAGTTTATGTGAGAGAATTTTTGAATTTTGGGGTTTCTTTATCTGAATTAAATGATTGTAATATATTTTTGATTGTTTTGATTTATGTGATATGACATAATGTATTTGAGCATAAATGGAATCTTAGTTATCTTGTTTTTGGACAACTGAACTAGAATTCTAGTGATTCAGAATTGGAAAGGCCTAAATTCACTTAGTAGTATTCAAACATTCTGCACAAACTAATCATGTGATATGACTGCAAACCACTAGACCCTTAGAATGATCCCTCTATGTGGGTCATTCATGAGAAAAATATTGGTATTGGATTATTATATAAAGACCACTAGGCCCTTGGGATGGATCCTGTATAGTGGATGGTGCATGGTAAATATTTTGGTTGTTGAGTTAGAGGATATAGATCACATAGGTACATGGTTCTCAGTGATTCACATATGTCTTCTACCCTTAGGTATTTACCCTTTGTTTTCTATTGTCATGCATGTTTGTGATATTTTTTCTAACTTTGGTATAAGGTGGGCCTTGTGTATTTAGTTTCCTTTAAATCATGGTAATTGTTGAGAAATATTACTTTATAAATGATTTCATTTTAAATTTATTTTTTCTGAAAATCATTAGTTTTGGTATTATCTTGAAAGAAAAATCAATTTTATTATGAAAATATGCATGTTTCATTGTGTTATAATTTTATAACATGCAATATTTTCTTTTTTTTTGAATCCTACTGGGATTTTTCTCACACCCTACATATATATTTGTCTTTATGAAGACATTGTTATGTATGTCTCATGTAAAGGAATGATGTGTCATAATGATGGTAGGTCTGATTTGTAGTGTTCCACTTATTGAAAGTGGTGGTGGTGGGGAATTAAGGGCGGTTCCCCTCATGTTTCATAGAGGTTTTTTGGAATTTTTTTAGTTTTCCATTAACTATAGTATTTCATTTTTTGGTTAATGTTGTAAAACCTTGATTCAGAAAATAATTATACCTTGTTTGGTCATGTTATCAAATATGAATTTTCTTTATTTTTCTAATATTCATGGTCATACTCATGGGTGAAATCATTGAAAAATTATATTATTGATACACATACACTTGTTTCCAGCCTGGGGGGATTGGTAACACCCTTCAAACCATGCTGTGGACTGGGTCAATTGTTTTGTTTGATGGCACTCTGGAGTGGTTCGTGATACTCTGGATGGAATATAATTTTATTTAATAAATTTTTATGGAACAATTTTTGTTTTTTATGAGTTAATCATGTTTTAAAGTGATATTTTGGGAAGATTCTTATTTTCTATGAGTTAATCAAGCTCTAAAAGACCTTTGGTTGTTGGTATGATTGAAAATAGAATGCCTTTAAATGGTTTATTAATGGGTGGTACATTGAAAATATTTATTATGTATGGGTGAACCTAAAAAAAACTACATGATACTGATATAGATTATATGATGGGTGCACCATTATAGCACTAGGAGAGCATAATATAGTATATACTATGGGGGCACCCTTATATCAATTCAAATCATTAGGTAATGTTCCTTGTTTTTATAGGAAATATGGAGGGATTTTCGAAAGGGTTTATATTTTGGATTTAACATGGATCTATCTTATTTTGACATGGGTTTAAAATTTTTTATGAATATACTCACTACAATGAAATTACTTATACCCATAAAAATTTATTAACAGATATTATATCTATTGGTAAAAATGAAAAATTACATTAGATATTAATTTTTATTGATATTTATTTTAAATAACAGTGTTTGTTTTTACCAACTAATATATCTATCTATATTTATCATTTAAAATTATCAAATCATTTACCAATAGTTAAATCTATTTCACTATAACACTAATCTAAACATTTATTTTCCAGTATAAGAATCTATTCTTAATAATAACTATTAAATAAATCCATCAAAAAATGTTACAATAAAATATTTTTTAATAATAATTATTTTATAAATGAAAAATTAATATAAACATTGTTTATGTATGTGTTTGTGTCATTTTTATGAATAAAGAAATTTTTCATTTCATAGGGTTCATTGGCACTTTGATTTGGTCTACCATGTTTTCTACCTAGCCTATTTTGCTAGCCAGAGTTTATCTCATCCCACCTTTACATGTTCGGTCTGCTTTCTCATGTCTGACATGGCCTATCCTTTTATACCTCGGCCATCACACTACTAACATCACCCCAACTTGTGTGGCCTACTCTACCTTTATGATTTCCCACTCATGTTGATTCACTATCAAACATCATTATCACCTTTTTCTACAGCTTCTATAAATTTTTTTTCCCACCTCACGACACTGTATCACCCCATTCCCCATCGGTTGATCATCCTCACCCCTTCCATCAAGCAGTGTTCTTTCACAATCACTACTTTTGTCTGTCGGTGTGGCTTGTGCTTCTCCATGTTCTCCCATATTAGGTTTTACCATCTTCTCATGCATCTAATTCTCTTCTTCAAGTTTGAAGATCATGAAATCATAGTAATCCCTTGTTTTAATTTAATTTTAGTTACGGTTTCTGGGAAATACATATGGAATGAGTTTTTTTTCTTTTTTTAGAGATTTTATTATAATAATAATAATATTTTATGGATCCACTTCGTTTTTTTATATCTAGAATATGTGTTGTTTACTGAATTTCTCAAAATATCATTCCTACTATGTATGTTATTGAATGTGAGATAACTCAGTATAGATATATTGAATTATCTGTAGTTTTTAGTAAAGACACTTGTGACAAACAACGATGATATAATAATAATATATTATTTATTTGTTTTTATATTTTAATATAATAAATAAACAAGAAGTTAATGGCTTTGTGACATGATATCATATTCCAATTATTATATAATTTTTCATAAAGAATATGTTTTATCTATTTGGTAGTGTTACCGGTTTATTTATGTAAATAATTTATTTATGTTACATGTCAGTTATAAGAAAATAGTGTATGGTCAAATACTTTACACTTCTTAAATAATTATACTCATATTAGATGAGGCTGAAGTCCTTGATGAAAGAGTTGAGGATTTCCACTTCTTGTTTTTTTTAAATATGAAAGGGTTTGTTTCTTTTGAGTTTTTGTTGAATTTTGATGATGTTGTGAATAATAGGTTGTTCTTGGGACTATTGATGTAAGAAAATATATTAATGTGAAAGATAAGACACACAAAAATGTATTAAAAATTCATGTAAATGAATGATTAATTTTCAATAACACCCACCCAAACAACAAACATATTGAAAAAATAAAATTAAAATATTATAAATTAATGATAGCATAAAATTTTATTATAGAAATTTTATAATTGATATTCAAATTGAAATGAAAAGGTTAATAGAGGGATAACTAAAAAAAATAAATATACAATATACATAAAATTATTGACATTAATGGATATATTTGTGACAAATATATTACTCCGTAGAGAAAATGATTATAGAAAATTCTTAAAAATATTTTATTTTTGTAAATATTGCAACTACATACAATGACATTGTTTAAATTCACCCCACTAAAGATAGTAATAGTATTATAATATGTATGATTAACTAAGCCGGGTATTTCACTTTTCATTTTTATAATTATTTAATTGCATAATTAAATTACTTGTTTTGTATAACTATGAAGATGATTCATTTGAAAACAAATTCAATGAAAAAATTCATAATAATAAAATAAATAGTTTAAATGAAGAGTACATGATATATTCAATATGAAAACATGTTTTAATTAACTGGATAATAAAAAAATTATTACAATGATTTTTCTGGTAAAATAAATACATAGAAAATTAAATAAAAATGGTATAGTTAATGAAAATATAGATTATTTTGTAATGATACTAAATAAGATAACCCATAAAATAGGAAATAATATATAAAACATAAGAAATATTAAATCGGGGTCTTTAGTAATGGTTTTTTCGAGGATTTTAATCATTATAAAAAACAAATATTAATCATTCGAATTCCATCACTAAAATAATATGTAAGATACATGTTTTTTCCTAATGGAGGTCACTGTGATGAAATAAGACCACCACAAACATGTACAACTCACTAACATCTCTTTATATTTAAAATTATATTCAATATGTTTCAATATCTAATGAAAATTTTAATATCATATGAGGGTTTTGGGAAGGGGATAATGATTATAGGTCGAGTGATTTTTTTATAGATCTGAGTATGAAATTTTTTTATCTGTGGTGAAAGGAAAAAAGGTGATATAGACGTTTAAAAAACTACTAGTTTTATCCATCACGTGGAAGTTGTAAAAAAAATTACATCATATAGTGATCAATCCTATTTTTCCATTAAATACATCTTTATAAAAATGTGTCATATGATTTATATCATTATTGTATTCTAAACCCATAGAAAAAAAAATACATTAAAAAACTATCAAGAATGTGATAGGTTCAATAATGGTTTATCCAATGGAAATCTTACTTATGTATTTCACTTGTTGAGTATACTAGTTTTTAGGATGAGGCGATACTCAAATTTGAGGGAATAATATATGGAAATTTAGGTATTGGGGATAAATAATGTGTGACACTTAGAAGGAGAACTGATATAGAGAGGATCACTAATGACCAATTTTATTGAAATAAATAATGGTAATCAAGGGATTGGGGACAATGTTCTTTTTTTGAACATGACTGCCTTTTTTGGTAGTGATGTTTTATATATTTTTTATTTTTTTCACGTTACATTTTAATTGTGAATTACATTTTTTAATTTACTTATATTGTGTTTGGGATTATGAATGTACTTCATAAATATTATTGGGAACATATAGAGTAGTTCAATATAGTATCATTATCATATTCTATCCAGGATCATATTTATTCAATAACATTTTAAAATATTTTCCCATGAATGATCATTTATGATTTCTATATTTTCAATATAATTTATTTTCTGTTTAATTTTGTCTAGACATTATGTAATAACAATAACCTACAATTGAGTTATTATTTAACCCAAATTTTTAGATATTGTCTCAATTTATGTAATTAATAATATAGATTAAAAATAATTTTATTTTCGTAAATTAGTTTTTGATTTCTCATTACAATTTATTGGAATTATTTTATTGAGAACTATAAAGTAGTTATTTTATGAGAACATGATTATTTGAATATGAAAATTGTTTCTTAGTATGTGTATCATTTGATACATTTATTTAAAATCAATGTTAACATTATCAAATATACTGATGAAATCAATTTTTTCTTCAGGTTATAAAAAAATTATCTCTACTTCACATTACATGTTAGCAACATGGTATGCACTATTAAATTTGTGGGTTTCATGTGAGTCACTAATGAATATTAACATTTATTTCTTTATTTTCATAAATTTAGATTTTTTCATTGATGGTTGATCCATTTTTGACTATAGAATTTATGGATGTTATATTATATTTGGTAAGAGAATTCCATAATTATTTATTATAGTGATAATTATTAGATCGTGTAAGTGTCATTGAATAAAATTATGATAAATTTTATATGTTTTATTTTCATTTATATTTTATGTGTTTTGGAAGATATCTTGTTTTTACTTAATGATAATTTAGTGTTCTTCATGGGTTACTATAGTTGATGCTACCCTCATAGAAGTTGTACTTCCTAATTATTTGAGTTTTTAAACTTTGTATACTTGAAATGAAACTTTACCTACATTTCTTACTGTAAATATTTGATGAAGTATTAGGAATAAATTTTTTTAGGGTAATCATTAAGAGTCTATTTTATAGACATCATTATGGAACTGGTTTTTTATCCAACATGAACAAAAATGTTTTATGGAAGTTGATTCTGGGTTGAGTTACTAGTTCATAGGACCAAATTTATAGATTTGGATGCAAAATATAGGTTCACTTGATAGGGCTATGAATAAACTCCTAATTTTAGAAAAAATTGGGGATTAGTGTTAGTGGAAAAGCTATTGGTATTAACCTTGGTTATAGATGACTTAAAGTTGGGTTGTGTTTATTTTATCTAAAGACCTGAGCTTTTGAAAATTTCTATTTTGCCTATACATGATTACTAGTTAAAGTTGTCTAGGTTACATGATAAAGGATTCCACAAGGAATATGGATACGTTAGCACCCTATCATATCATTGAAAAAATATTGAATGGGGTTCACTTTTTGATTTCACAATGACTAGAGACCACAGGTTTGTGTTGTTGCAACAATCTATAGATGGATTGCTATAATGGATGGGGTGGTGCTTTAGTTGACTCACTATCATGGATTGGCAGGTTCTTGAGCAGACTCGTGGTCATGGATGGGATGTCTATGCACTAGCATGGAATGGATAGGTTTCTAGTGATACTCATTGGTTACTTGTGGGGGTGTTGGCTCATCATAATGGATGTGTGAGGGGGAATTTTGTGGGTGTGATATGATGGATCCCCTTGTATTAAATTTCATTATAAATATAATTAATTTTTTTCTATGTTTTAATATGTGTTAAAATAATATTCTTTTTAATAAAGTATGTAAATATATTATATATGATAAATTAATAAGTATAATATGTATCATTGGTAGAGAAAAATTTATTATTTTTATTCAAATATAATTGATAAATATATATTTTATTTTGAAAATACTTTTAATAATAGAAAAACTTATCATTAGTAACAATTTCAAAACAATTTAACAAATATATATATTATTCATTTGTATTATTACAACTATAACAATACTATTCTATCTATCACAAAAACATTTAGAGACAGAGTTTTACTAATAATTTAGAAGCATGTAAATTGATGTTGTAATAACCTTTTAACAAAAAATGTACTTTTTCGAATAGATATGTTATTTTTGTAAAAAATGAATGATTTTTAGTGTATGTCCCAATGATTCCGAAATATTTTATTTTTGATAACTATTAGTTTTTAATGATTCATTTAGACAATATTGACAACCCATCCCTCACGATTATTAATTATTATAACAATTGACACTATTAATGA
Organism: Viscum album; assembly: GCA_963277665.1. Lineage (NCBI taxonomy): Eukaryota > Viridiplantae > Streptophyta > Magnoliopsida > Santalales > Viscaceae > Viscum > Viscum album. The sequence goes on along the minus strand of OY728127.1, from coordinate 2,127,737,486 downwards.
TTTATTCAATATTTTCATGTTTTATTATCATGGTATTTATGGGTATGAATATTATTATGTTATTCTCATGCACTTTTATTATGTCATCATAACCTTATTCTCATTTTATTATCATTGATGACATTTAATTGTTAAAGCTTATGTTTACCTATTGTCGGAATTTTAGCTCACTTATCTTATGTTTCGTTTTCCCAAGGTTATATATAATGGTGATTAATGAATTATTTAATGAAGTGTTACATATTGATGATAATTTTTAATTAATGTGAAATAATATAATCATGGTTATGTTGGAGTAATGATCATATAAAAACATCGGTATTATTTTTGTATTATTCTTCCAAATGTATATAAAACCCTAAACATAAAAATCATTGGGTATGTAAGAGATCCAGTGCTTTCTTTTCATGATTTATGTTTTTCATGAGGAAAATTTGGTCACCATCATCGGTATCAATTACAAAAATTAAATTTTTCAAAATTTAGCTCTGAATCTGAGAGTACAGGTTCTGGGATGTTATAGTACAAATCATAGAAGGGTGTAGATGACTTTGTATATTATGATTTATTCATGTGTTGTTATCTTAACAGTTATGCATTTTGTTATGGTTTTACAATTATAAGGTTAATAAAAAGTTTAAATTCATATAAACTCTTTTTGAGGTATTAAATAATTCAATTTTGAGTTTATTATTGACATTTGGGGTGGTGTTTTTTAGTTTTTGTTATATTTCTCACCTATGTTCAATATGAAGTTTTATTGGAGGAGGAATTATATTCTTTTTACATGTTTAACTGTAATGATATAATTTATGTTTTATATGATATTCGATTACCGGGATTATTTTAAAGTTTGATCATCATATTTTTGGGAACATTATATTGATATAATTTTAATAATAATGAAAAAATGAATGTTGGGTGACAACCCAACACATGTAGAAACTATGTGGGGCCTGAAACCCCAACTAAATGGTGAAAATATTGAAGCACCTATGATGGTACTATTTGAATTCTGCATTAGTATGAAATAATATTTTACATTAACTATTTTAAATATAATTATTGCGTTTATTTTAGGATCCTTTGTTTTATCATGTGGATAACTACGGGGTTGAAAATTGATTTGGTGACTATGAGGTTATTGTTGTTGATATATTTTTTGTCTTGAAAATAGAAAGTTATGAGATAATCAATGAGGTTAACCATCTATTTAATGTAGAGGTTATTTTGGATATAGGTTTACATATTTATTGAACGATACATTTTGAATAATGTCTATTACAGTTGAACATCAGATATTAATGTATTTTTGCATCACGTAATTGTATATTAATTTGTCTAAAAAAATTGACATATGTTAAAAAAATTATTATAGATGATGTATAATGATATGGGAAGTATCTGGTAACCCTTTAAGGATTATTTAATCCATTTTAATATAATTTAAGTGCTTCATGATAGAAAAATTTACCTCCAATACTCATCATTTAGAACAAAAGTTGAGATCGTGGTGGAAATTTATTAAAGGATGAAGTTTTAATCATGATGTGAGTATATATACAATTCTTATTAATATATGTGATAATATAATACTTAATATCTTGAAAAAGGATCAGGAAACAAAATTTTATCCTATCATAAACATTTCTAATGAAATCAATGACCCTTTTCAAACATATTTTGCTTATGGTTTTGTGGTTGTTAAATTTCTCTTGATCATTCACTTTATTAATATTGAAAATCTATGTCACTCTCCATCGTTAGTTAGAAGTTTCTCATTTATTCCATTTTTATTTCATCACTTCCCACTTATTTTCTACTACTTGTGAAGCTAGTTATGCATTATATTAGAAGAAAATCATACCTCCCTTTCTTTCTTATCAAGAAGATATTTCGTTGATACTTTTTACGATGTGGGTTTCCAACGAAGGTATATTACAATTTTCATACATTGATTACTGAGATAGAGTTATAGTTTTTATGATAAAATATATGAAATGGTAGAGGATGTAACACCCCAATAATTTAAAATAATATCATTATGTTTGGTAGCATATTCACCATGCTACACCGAACATAATCGACCCACGAAATATATTACTGTTATAACCTAGCCCTTGAATTGGAGGGTATGAATAGGATTAAATGAATAATGATATATATATAAATATATATATACTATTTAATATATATTATTGGTAAATAATTAGTATGTAATATATCATTTTGAATAAAGTTATTGTATTCTTCGAAAATATGATTTCATCAAAAATAATATTTATTATTTTTGAGAGAAAATATTATAATTATTTTTTTGAAATTTCAAAAAATTTATTTTATAAAATTAACATCATTTTTTTAATATTAATATCAAATTTATCTTCTATTAAATATTTTGGAGTTTTTTGTAAAATGTTGATTTTTCAATGAATAAGGACAAATACCAATATTTGTAAAATTATTATCACTTTTATAAAAAATAGTTAAATTAAAAAATCACATTTTTAATATTATTTAAATTAAAATATTTATTATTTATTATTATTTAATGTAATGAATTAAAATAAAATCATATTTATATTTTATTTTAGCGAAAGTTTATTTTTGGGTTTAGAAAAAGGTTTTTATGGAAATTGTTTTAAAGTTATTAAATTATCTATTTTTAGTTATTTTAAAAAAACCATAATAAAAATTAATTAAAATTAAATTTATATATTATATTTAAATCAATATTAAGATCGATTAATACCATTATTATTAATATCCATTGAGTTAAAATAGAATCATTTCTTTCTTGAGAAATTGACTTCTTGAAAATTTTCTTTTTCATGGCATCATCAGGATTAATTTTAAACTGAATTCATCAACTTATGGTCATTAAATTAAGTATAATTGATTAAATATTAGTAATTTTAATATTTTAGGTTATCAAATATGATAAAATTAATTTTTAATCACAATGAATCGTGAAAATATTAAAAATTAATTAGCTTGGTTAAGGGAAAATGGGTTTACTCAAAGTGGAACAATAAGGATAATGGTTAAAATGACCTTAAAACATGTTTAATTAATTTTAGGGATATATATAGACCTTATATTTTATAATAATTTATAATGGTCCATTTCGGCGCCTTTTTAATGTGATAAACATGGGTATAGTTTTTTTCAAAAATCAAATGGTGTTTCACTCACCTAACATAAAAAAGGGAACCCTTATCCTCTCTTATTCACACCATCGATGCAATTTGTATTAGAAAAAACCTACAAAAATGTATTTATATATTTTTTCCCCATGACCTAGACCCATATTATCATTTCATAGGTAACCAATGAAGTCTTATGGTTCTATCCTAAGGAGGTTTTCTAAGAAGAGGTAAAATTTTACCAGAGTGCGTTTTTATTCCTTCTTCAACCTCATTAAAATAATTTTCAATTATTATGATATTATAACACTAGTATAAAGCATATAATTATGTTATATTGTTTTAATTTTATAATATAAATCCATCTCACCATCCTTCAAATGGGATATGGAATCACCATTCATGTGTGTGGAAAACTACGACTTCACAATCGATGTGATTCACTTTTAATCATCACCTATCAATTATTGTTTGACAAGTGGAATTAACGTATATATATAATATTAATAATAATATTATACCTTTTTAATTATTATATCATATATACCTCATTACTTTACATTCCATGAGGTTACAAGAACGTCTCTCATTTGTATGGAAGACTACAGCCTCACGAAGCGATGAGATGGGCTCTTCCTTAAAAGTTTACAAGAAATGTAAAACATTTAATTTTTTAGATAATATATTTTATACATGATATAATTATTTTATTAATAATATATTTATCACTATAAAAATATAATATATATTTTTTCTTACACAAAATAATTATAACGTCGTTCGTGCACACGTGTGGACTACCTCCTCCATGAAGCGTTGTTACTCCTTTTTATTCAATAAATATCATGGATGATATATACAAATATATATATATAAGTATATTAAATGAAATAATATTTTATTTATAATATTATTATAATTATGTAAATATGAGACAATATATACCATCTTCCCGTAGAGACCACTAAAAATGGAAACGTTACTCATGTGTACGTACAAGAAACAAAGTCCATGATTGTAACATAATTAATCTTTCATAACTATCTAACATTATTGGTTTTAAATGTATAATTATTTTAAAAATATAATAAATATTTCAGGATTATTATTCTTTGTATGTTTAAAAAATTACATCTTTGACCATGGTAAATACACCAAATTCATTTTGAAACAACGAACCAAACAACCTCATAATAACCGACATGGACTAAACAGATTAATTATTTGTATATTTCATTAAAATAAATGAATTAAGTTTTAGGTAAGAAACCTATGACATTTTATTAAGAAATAAAAACATAGATATGATCTTATTATACTTGAGTTAATGGACACCTAATGAAATTCTGGACTTGAGGTAGATGTTTCTTCTCTTACTTTTTATTTATATGAGACATATGCTATATGAGAATCTTTTTTATTCTATGGTTTATATACTACCCTATTTACATGTGATAACTATATTCACTCATTAATAATTTTATTTTATATTTCTATTTTGATTAATATTGTAATGGTAAATTAACTTTAAATTTACCAAATAGTAAATTCAATGGTATTATTTTTATAAGGATTATTCATATCATATTCTCATTCTTTGAATAATACTTTTATGATGTTCTAATATATTCATTTGTGAGGTGTATATATTATCCATGATATGTTATATCATGAAAATACTTATGTTCATGATATTTGTATTGTCATTTGATCTTATTCTTTTATGGGGAATATGATTGAAGAGTTAGCAATGTGAAAAATGTGTTATGGTAAAATCTATAAAATTTTGGAGATTTGTTATGTTTAAGTTCCCTTTTGTAAATATTATAATATTATTTTCATAAACAAAATATATTTCATTTGAACATATTATAAATTTATTTAACCTGTTTTATTTATATTTCCTCCATTAAGTATTAATGAAACATCGATATAGTCATTTGTAAGTGATATTGATCCTATATATTTTAGATCGAATATCATTGTCCTCAATATCCATCTCTTCTAAAAAAATCAATAATTTTATTTCAAAAATATAAATTATTTTCAAAATATATTATACATAATCTATAACCTTTTAAAAAAAAATTAAAATTAAATTTCAAATGGTTTTTCAAATCCGTGATTTGACTCCCTTTTTCAAAATGTTTTGAAAATAATGATAACTTTTAACATTTCTATCAAGAAAAAAAAATTATTTCATTTATGGCCATTATTTTATTTGAACCATACATTATAATTTTCCATGGTTATTTTTATAGTAAATTATTTTTCAAACTATTTTGGGTATTTTATGTGTTTAAAAAGATATTTTTAATGTAAAAAATTGTTTCTCATCTTGAATGTTTTAATGATATTTTAATGAAATTTTTATTCATAAACATAAACAATCCAAGATTTTAGTTATTCAACTATGGTTATATTTTGTAATGATATAATACTAATTATTTCTCTAGATGGATTTTAATTTTTTCCGAGTGAATATTTTGGAACCCATTTCTTTTCAATAGGTTTTATCATGCATTAAAAATATTTCTATGGAACCCGTTTAATTGCCACTGGTTAATCATGTTGTGAATGAACATTGATTATTATTATGATTAAAAATTATATTCCTTCAATTTTTTATTCATGAATAGTATTTAGACATTATTTATGATGAATGGGTTCTCCTCGATAGATTTGGTTGAGCAAAATATAGCTTATACAATGGGTACACCCAATTATCCTAAATTTTGCCGAATATAGCTTATTTGATCGGTGCATCCATATAGAACTCCAAAACATTGTATAATGTTCCTTGTATTTAAAAGAAATAAAGAGGTTGTTTTGAAGGGTTTCTCCAATGGATTTTAAAGGGCATTATTTATATCCTACATGGGATTAAAATAGGTTTTGTAGACAATGTTTCGTGGATAACAAATTGGTTCCTTTATGATTACTATGGGTTTTAATGATTCCTTTGTTAAATATTGACATCATAGGGCACATAAATATTAATTATTATAACACTTTTTATTATTAATGCTTTTTCATGTCTTAATTTTTATTTCTCTAGGTATTTATGGGTAAGAAAATTATTATTTTATGATCATGCACTTTTATTTTGTTACCATAAACTTATTATTATATTATTCTCATTAATGAATTGATATTGTTATAGATTATGTTACCCGTTTTTATGAATTTGATCTCACATTTATTGAATTTATTTTACACCGATGTTATAAAAAATGGTGTTGAACTAAATATGTATAGAAGGATTTTATATGGACGATTATGATTAATTAATGTTAAAAAATATATGTTGAATGAATTGGGAGAAATACTAACCTTGTAACATGGGTATTGTTTTTGTTTGAGTTTTTCCTAATTCTATAAATATCAAATCCAAAAAGATTAGTGGGTATATAGAAGATCCAAAATTTATATTGATTTTTTTGTTTTGTATAGAAAATATCTGGTTAACTTCATCGATATTAATGCAATAAATGTAAAGATTGTGATTTTATCACCAAATTCGAAAGAGCAGGCACTAAAATTAACCAATTATTTATTTTTTGACCCCCAATCTGAAGGTGGTTGTGGTTTAGGTGATATGAACCACTAAAAATTATTTATCCAAGTATATTTTACAATAAACCATGATTGTAATAAACAAATATAATTATTTAATTGAAATCCCCCTTAATAGATACATATAAGTGATAAATTCGCTGTGGAAAGAGAAGAAAGGGGTTCTCATTATTTTCTATAGTGTTATCCTCCTTTCATATATTTGATGGTTGATAGTGATGAGGTATTCATGACACCTTTTCCCCCCATGGTGTTCGTCTTAAATCACCACCTCCTGTGAGGTATCTTATATCAAATATAGGTCCATCATATCCTCAGTGGGTGAGTATTCTTCTAATTCTTATACACTCTCGAGTACTAATAACATTGTTGATTCTATAAATTAGAAATTATGGTAGTGTGTTAGATTAATTAATTGTGTAAATTTAGAATCAAGAGAATCTATGATTAATTCCACTCACATTAAATGGTCAGCTTACAATGTATTTTTTTCTTGAAGGTCCATTTAGTGGATTATGGAATTGTTTTGGAGTGAAGGGTTGAATAATGTTTCTTTCACATTAGTGATGATTAATTTGAATATAAAAGTGAATATAGAATTTTTTTAATGGAAAAAATTTTATATGTGGTAAAAAATAGTTATCCCCCAATCCAATTATTTTAGGAATGCTTTCTAGGGGTTTTATAAGATTATATCCAAACTATCTAAACACATTCACAATATATCTTGTCATTTATATACCCATCTCATTTTATTACAGTAATAAAATGGTATCATAAATATGATAGGATGAGTCAAACATTTATAATAATTTATTTTATGTTGAACCTTGATTGTATCTTATTATTATGAGGTTCAATTATCTTATGGATCACTCAGGTGTTAGAGGGGTTTATGTTCAGCATCCTTGACTAACCAAAAGTCTATTTAATTCTCAAGAATCTATTAATTCACTAATTAATCATTTTTTCTATGTTAATACATCCTAGATTTGATTTTTATTTTCAGTTACTAGTATCTTTTCATCCAAGATCTGGGCCAATTTGTATCTCAATCCATTAAAACATATAAATCTTTATTATACATTAGTCTCTACCTCTATAAATGTCTCTTGTGTATTTTTATGGGGTATTTTATCCTTGAGTGGTATTTAGCCTACTTTAGATACCTTTTTTATCAATTTAATCAGATTTATATTTTGGTGTGACAATGTTGTTTCTCTATTTAATGGTTATTTATTATTAGTTACTATTTTTTGTATCATCTACCTTTTTGTAGGATTTTTTATTCAGTGGTTTTCTATTACATTGTGTGGTTATCCATTAAAGGTCAATTCTACAATTTTTTATATTAATGTGGTGAGATATTTAGAGGTCTATGTCCATGATCTGTTGGTAATTTCCATATCTATGGTCTTTGTAAAATGATGGGGGTCATGTGAATTCTCTATGATGGCCTTTAGTAGTTTTTAGGTCATAAATAACATTATTTCATAATAGATGATCCTATATTTTATTATGTTTTCTATTTATTTTCATGGTATTCTTTTGTAGATGTTTTTCTATTGAACATATCAATCTATCATGGGGTAGTGGTTCTTATGGAATTACAAAGAATATGGTAGGGGTTTTCAGTAGTGGTGCTCCATCTAGATGGGGAATAGAAACTATAGATGGTATATGGGTCAGAAATTTTGGTTGGGTGTAAACCTTGGTCTTAAGGGATATCTAGATGGTTATGCTATTTAGGTTTTCCCATTCACTTGAATTTTAAATTCGAAAATTGGTGTTTTAGTTAATTTTTGTACTAGTTTCTTATTATGGTTTAGCAGATCTCTCTGTAGGTTCTCACTTTTTCCTTGAAAAAAAATATCTCTAAAAAACTACATAGAAGGTAGAAGCGATAGTTATGATACTCATAATTTCCAAATTTAATGTAATGTATAGAAATTTATTCATTAAAACCCATTATTAACTTACAATATTATAATCCGAAAAATAGTTATAGTGATTCATGAAACCATGGCCGGAAAAATCATTAAAAATTATATTATTCATTATGAAACATTGTTTTCAAAAAATTATTTCTTCCAAAAATATTTTTCTAATGAAACAGAATATTATTCATATATTTATACTTTTAAATTTTTATAATTTTTTAAATGGAGTGAGAATTTATTATTTATGATAAAAGAAGAAATTAAAATAAAATGACGAAATAAAATTAGATAATTTTTTGTTAATGGGTTTTAATACTAAGGTTGTATAATCAGGTTCCTTCACCATACATTTAAAATAATTTTTTTTATCTGATAACCCTCCAATATTCATACATGGGTCACCATCCCAAATGTATTTTTTTAAAACATCGCATACTATGTAGATCTCTTTACCACACAATTTTCCATATTATTCCATTATAAATAATATTTAATAAACCTCAATTTATCTTGGGAAATTATTATGGATCCATCTCTATCATAAGAAATTTCAACCCTTGACCAACCTAATTCCATCATATGAATAATTTTACGAAAATGTTTTGTGTAATGGTTTAGTATGAAATTGAATGTGATATATAATATTTCATGAAAATGTAGTCAAATTCTATAACAACCCATTCCACATCACTTATTGATCACAAATTTAATATAATATTGAGAAATAATACACTTGGAATTTGGAACATTATAATAAAATCATTTAAATCCAACCGTTGTATTAGCTACTACCTATCTTGGGAATTGAACTGGATCCATTTTGGTGAAAATAAAAATATAAATAGAAGATAAATTAATAGAATAAGGTAACAATGAACTACATCATGTAAAATATAACTACTATATATTAAAATTAATAAGGTTAATTATAAGGGAATGAAAACATGATAATCATATAAGATGGAGACACAACCAAATGAAAAAAGGGGAATGTGGACAAAAAGGTGGTGGTGAAAATTTGAATATCAAAACATGGGATCACCCACAAATTTTATCAGATTTATGAGAAAGGGTTTCAGGATTGGATATACTCCATAATCTCTACTCAACCAAGGATATTCAACAATATCACTCCCCCCTCAATTAATCCATTGTTTTTTATTTCCTCCCCTACTCACTAGTCAATTCATATTTACAAATAGTCCTCATATCAGAAATATATATGATCTTATAAGATTTATCCATGAATTCCAAAGGAATATATTCCCTCTTTAAATTCTTTCATGCATGTGTCCAAATGTAATAAAAATGTTATTGAATAATACTAATCTTATAGTTGTTTGGTTGGAAGTGGAGAGAGATTGAGGGTATGTTTCATGTCAATATAGTTGGTGTTGAGCACATAGGGTGTATTAAGTGGAAAACAATGACTCATTTGGACATTATAAATGCATTATTGGTTTGAAGAAAGTAATGATAGGTTTTGAGAATGAATTTCATGGATAATAAAACATGAATTAGTGTTCAAGTTAGGGGATAAAAATATAATGCATTACATAATTGAAATATTCATGATGGACTTCATACACTGTTTTAATGGTTATGGTAGTTTTTAATGGATATTCATTATATTGAAATATAAAGAATTGTATTATAGGACTTTAGATGTTGTATTGAATGTTAATGATACATAAGGTGGATGTGTATCCTATCATAGATTAATAGTCATACACATGGAAGAAAACTAACATTGCAGTGTCATGATTTAACACTATAATGATTTTTCATATATCGTATATTTATTTTTCACTAGGTTTTGACTCTCCTTCATTAGACAATACACTTTTGGGAACATCACTATTTTTGATGTGGAATAAAACATACATGGTTCCAACCCATATCAAAACACATATTCCATAGACATACATATGATGTGAGATGAACGTATTATCAAATCAATGATAATGTATTGAACCAAACATGTGATCACATGTATTTTTCAGTGGGATACACTCTGTTTTCCATACATTATTCCTCTATTTCACAGGTTTAATGGTAGGATATGAGCATAATTTTTTATGGTTTGATTCTTTTGTGTCCCTCCCCAACCACAGGAAAAAACACATATAAATATATTATTTCTATTTATACATTTAAAAATAATTATATTTTTTATGTTTTAATTTAGAAATTGGGTTTTTTCATTAAACTCAATTATATCTCTAAAATAATAAAAATATAAAATTTTTGACATTTAATATAATATGTATTTTTTAATATGACAAAATATAATAAAGAATAAATATTATTATGAATCTATTTATGGGAGATATATTCATATAATATACCATATTAGATGTTTATTTATTTGTAAATAAGTCCATTTTTTCATAGTAATGGTAATAAATTTTAAGAAAATTGAGTATTATTAATATAATTTAATTTTTTTTAGGTAATATATTAATCTGATATGGATATCCATACTTCTAAAATAAGATCTTATAAATGTTATATGGTAATTATTTGAAGATAATTAGTCCTAATCTAAGTAATTATAGTAAATAATAGGTGATTGAAATCATTTAAAGTGTTTATTGTTATATTTTCAGAGAATAGCCCAAAAAACTAAAATTAATTGAGTGGGCCATGAATAGAAAATCTACCATGTAATGTGATGTGCTATATTAGTTTTGAAATAACATTTAATGTTTTTAAATTTTCAAAATTATCCTTATTGTTGGTTATATAATAATTTTCCAATAACATTTAACACACTTAATGATGATGTAATAACTGAAAAAAAAAATTATAATATCATTGGTTTTTGATGGTTGACTAGTTAATTTTAATATCTAATACATGGAATATAATTAGTTATACCCTCCAAAAAATAGGTTCATATTAATTTTATCAATTTCAACAAATGTGTACTATAATAGGATATCAATGAAAATCTTTTAAATTGGAACCCCACACTATTCTTATACCTCTAACATCGAAGGATCATGAATGATTTTTTGTAAAAATGAGGTTGATAAGACAAAATATATATCATATTAATAAAAGTATCCATCTTACCCATGTTTATTAATAATGAGAACATCTTCTTGATGAGAAAAATATTAACCAAGTTTTGTTCATCCGTCATTATCGAATTGTTTTTGTTACATTATATTTTCTCAAAATGAATATATGTAGAAATTTTAAATAAAACTCACACTATATTAACAACCACATAAGACTGGTTTCATTATTTTTTATTAGATTAGTAATATAAATATAAAATCTATTTGATTTACAACAAATATTTGAATCAAGAAGAAAAAATTTACGCACATTAAGTCATAAAATTATATCACAGTATTTCATAATAATCTTATCCATGACCTTTAATTATCTTATAGTGTTTTAGGTGATCATTTACTCAAAAAAAATGCTTAAAATTATAATTTAATAGATAAATATAAACATTATCATGAAGATATATTACAAGGGATAAAATATCTCATAATACACATGTTATAATCAAAATTCATTATGGATTAAAACTATAAAAAAACACCAAATGTTGTGTGACATTTACTTATTATCAAATAATACCACAACATGGTGTAGATATAACAATATATTATATGAGTGGACTTCTTTTAGTTGCAACATCTTATATTTTTATCACTATATTCTATACGGAGTATAAACTCTATAATTGGGTAATGTTATCACTTTTACATTAATCATTTGAACCTATTTCATCTATAATTTATATGCATTTGTTTTGTGAATATTTAATTATTCATTAAATATAACTCTTAAATATAGTGTTGTGGTGTTTTATTAAGATATAAATTGATTTATGAGTGTTACATAAGGTTAAGACATGAATTTGAGTCATTAGGTAAGGGTAAAGTGGTTTCCCCTTGGTTTTGAAAGGAAGTAACACGATTTTTAGCATCATGTAAACATAAAACATTACATTCAAAAAGGAAAAATGAAAATAAAATGTGATGTATGAGGATGATCTTGGTTGTTTAAGGGTGTTCATGGTTGTATAATGGTATTCATTAATTAGTAATGGTAAGAGTGGCATTATTAAAGATAAGAAGCAATGATACTTTACTCGTGTATGGGTAGAGAGTGCCTACGTAAAGGTAACTCTAGATCTATGTAAGGGTAACCATGAGTTTTGAATGGTTAAAATGGTATATTTAGGTTAAGGTAACACCATGCTAATTTTTATATAGTTCTATAAAAAAATTATAAGATAGATTGATTTACATATAACAACATGTTTTATCAACCGACATTATAATATTGAAATATTATTATTTAATATGATAGTTATTAGAAAGCTATTGACTTGCCATTATGAATAGGAATATAAAAAATTATGAAATATATAAAAACATTCTATTCAATAAAAAAATTAATTATTAATATATAAAAACTCAATTTTTACAAAATTTAATTTATTCTTTAAAAAACAATGTAACTTCAAAAATGGTTTTTTTTTGTGAGAAAAAATTAATTATTTTTCAGAACATTAAAAAAAATTATTTTTAAAAAATAATATCATTTTAAAAATCATCATATAAAATTTATATTTTTGTGAATGATAAAAATATTTCATAGAAGATATATATTCTACTGAATAATGAAAATGTTTGATTTTTATTAAAATTATATTTTTTTCAAAAAAATACAATGTCTCATTTTATTTTAATATAGTAAATATTTAAAATTAGAGATATTATATTATGAATTATACAATTATGTTATTTGGAATAAATTTCACGGTTAAATTATATATTAAATAATTTTTATACTAAAAATATATATTTTTTAAAACTGTTTTTCATTGCAGCTATATTTTTTTCATAAATTAATTTATAGAACTTATAAATATTGAATCAGAAAAAAAGGATACCAAATTTGGATTCAGTTAGTCCAAATATTTTGAATAGTCCCCTTTAAATTTTTTCAATATGAATAATAACCATTATAAATTTTGATACAATCATAACAATAGTATTTACATTTATGATATTTATGTAATAGAAAAAGTAAAAAAAGTATGAATCAAAGCAACATGAGGGGTCCCAGCCTTAGAGTTCGTTTCAAATGAATATACTGTTTTGGAATTGTCAAGGCCTTTCTAACATGGAAACCACCAGATCCATTAAGTTGTTCATTCAAAAGAACAAACCTATTCTGACAGGTCTGTCCGAGCCAAAAAAAATATTTCTTCCTAATATTGCCAATTTCTAGAAGCTGGGTTTCTCTTTAATTAACACCAATAGGTGTTCAACTGATGTCAAAAGGCTATGGGTCTTGGCTCATTCTTCTCTGACCAGTACATCCATGGATGTTTCAAGTGAGCAGCATGTCACCTGCTCCTCCAATTCTCTTGGATCTGATTTTGTTTGTACCTTTGTATATGCCAACAATAGTTATCTGGATCGTAGGAATTTAGGGGTGGAAATGGGGTCCTTGAAATCTGGAATCTCTTATCCTAGGATAAAACTGGGGGATTTTAATTTAATCCTTAATCCGGATGAAAAAATGGGAGTTGTCTCAATTCCATCTCTTCATGAGAATTCAGAACTTGCATTGATCAAAGTGACTTGGTTTAGGTTAATTTGTTAGGGGCCAAATATACTTAGAAGAGGAGGCATCTCAATAGTTATGTGGCCAGAAAAACTGATAGGGATTTCATCAATGGTGGTTCTCTAGATAAATGGGGTTCAATCCTCTGTTCAACATTGGCTAGACTTAATTCGGATCATGTTTTAATTCCATTGGATCTTGCTGACAAGGAACCTAATCTCCCTATCCCTTTTAGGTTCAATAAATCTTGGGCCACACATCAGGATTGTTGGACTATAATTCAACACACATAGGATTTTGTAAATTTCAGGAATGATGCTTTTTCTTGCATCATTATACTCAAAATCCTCAAAAGGAATATGAAATTCTAGAGCAAGGTTCAATTCAGCTCAATTATTTCAGATATTTCTTCTCTTGAGGCATCTCTTCAAAACATCCAAGAGATCAATTCATGTAATGATTTTTTCCAATGGGTGCTCGGATGAATCTAAGATAATCCTAAAGCTCAAAAATCTCCTCTAACATAAGGATTCCTTGAAAAATGATTCCTTCAAGAATAAATGGTTAAAGGATGGTGATAGAAACTCCAAATTTTTTATTGATCTTCATAAAATTCAGAGGATCTCTAAGCCACTTTCTTTAATCCAAAATGGGGACAGACTTATTGATAATAGATAGGATTTAGTGGAGCACATAATCCTTTACTTCAAGGATCTTTTCAATGGGTCACATTCCACAATTAATCCTTTGGAGGGGGTGATTCCAAGGCCTGTGACCCAAGAGGATTATTTAAATCACATTGTTATTCCTAATGAGCCATAAATAAATGAGGCTATGTTTAGACTCAACTCTGAATGTTCTCCTTTCCTGGATGGAATTGGTAATTTCCCTTTTCAATCTTTTTCGGATAAAATTTAGGAAGATGTTTGCAGGTTGGTTATAAACTTTTTCAACGTTGGGATCCTGCCCAGTGGTTTAAATGCTCAGTTCCATGTCCTTATTCCCAATGTGGAAAATGAAAATGAAATTCATTTATTCAGGCTAGTGGCCTTGGTTAAGACTGTTCACAAAATCATTTGAAAAATTCTTTCAAGTAGGCTATCACACATTTCTTGTAAGATTGTTTATTCCAATCATTTTGGCTTTATCAAGGGAAGATCCCTCCAGGATTATATCTTCTTCGGAATGTGTGAATCTCTTAAAAATCCCTTCAGAGGTGGTAACGTTGCCCTCAAAATGGACATCACGAAGGATTTTGATACAATGGAATGGGGCCTCATATGCAATATTCTTGTCATGTATGGATTTGATGATGTTTTTATTAATTGGATCAAATCTATTTTGAGATTAGATCACATTTCAGTTCTTATCAATGTATCTATGATGGCTATTTTGAGTGTTCAAGAGGTGTTAGGCAAGGTGACCCTTTATCAGCAATCATTTTCACTATTGTTGAGGATTTTCTCAGTAAGTTATTATCTATCATGGCTGGAAATGGAATGTTGAAAACGATTCATACTGGAAGAGGGTTGGTTGCTCAATCAAATATTCTTTACGTTGATTACATCATCCTCATCACTAGAGGTGACAAAGAAAATATCAAGAACATAATGAAAGCTCTTTTTCATTATGAGATGGTTTCGGGACAGGTGGTTAGTTTGAAAAAATACTTTGTTTACATTGGAAGGAACTTTTCATCCAATAGAAAGAATGACATCATCAAAGAGCTAGTCATTCAAGAAGGATCCATGTCATTCAATCACATGGGAGTGCCTTTATTTTGGGGGAGACCAAAGGCTTTTTATTTTTCTAGCATTGTTGGACTGATTCGAAGACAACAATCTTCTTGGAAGAGTAAATCTTTATCCATGGGAGTTAGAGTATGCCTTGTGAAGTCTATCATCATCCTTAAATTATTTTATTCATTCATGGTTTATAAATGGTCGATTTCATCAATCAAGAGCATCAATGTCTCTATCAATAACTTCATTTGGAGTGGATGTGTCACTGAAAAGAGGCTTACAACGGTCCCTTGGAATTTTGTGTGCAAACCCTATGATGATGGAGGTTTGGGTATCAAAAATCTGGGTTGTTTTAATGATTCTCTATAAGTAGGCATTATATAGAGACTTTTCAACATGAAATACGAAGCACACTCTTTTCTTAGAGAATTATTGTTTCGTAAACTCAAATATGGAAATCATAATTATCTTAATTCCTCTGTTTGGTCTTCTTTCAGGAACATATTTCACAGAATTGATGCATATTATCATTGGTTTGTTTCAAAGGATTCCACCCTTCCTTTTTGGAAATTTAATTGGACATGTATATGCTTAGAAGACCTGGTTATTGATGATAATCTTAATCTGGATTTTGATCTCTCAGTTAGAGATCAACTCAGTTGCCAAGAAGGTCTTCCGAATTAGGTTATTTCTATTATCAAGAAGTACTTCTCTTCCAGGGGAGATTTCTGGGCATGGGAGCCATATTTCAATGGGATCCATTCCTCTAATGTTTTCTATAAACATTCAGTTGCAAATGATTCTAGTTCTCGGTGGATGAGTTTTTTGAACAGGGGCTTCTTAAAACCATCTCGGGCCACCTTTTCTTGGTGAGTTGCGCATGAGAGGCTTCCAATGGAGGATCATCTTAAAACATGTGGGATCTCCCTCTGTTCTAGGTGTGTCCTATGTCATCAACATAGGGAAGACATATATCACATTTTCCTTAGTTGCGCTGTTGCTTCAGCTATGTGGGTGGCGGTCTCCAGCATTTTTGAAGTGAATCTGCCATGGAGGAATTTGATGGATATGTTTATGAAGAGTTGGCTGGACATTAATCTCTAAGCGCATATCTGATCTCTTTTTCTCTTTCATACAGATGAATTTCTCTATCTTATTTGTCACTCTAGGAACAAATTCATCCATGAGCAGCATGCTTTCTCTGCAGGTTCGGTTATCTCTGGAATTATCACTACAATTTGTGAGGCTGCCATTCCAAAAGGAAAATTCTCTAGGAATTCCTTCTATGATTTGCCTGTTTTAAATATGGTGAATGTCAAGTGAATTTTCCCTTTACCTCTTGGCACAATTGAATTATTTTGACAGGCACCTTTTCATGGCTGGATCAAGGTTAATTCTGATGGCACTTCATGTGGTTATTCTGGAGAATCAGGTTTTTTTGAGGTCTTTAGAGATCATCAAGGATGTGTTATTGGTTGTCTTTATGGGTCATGTGGTTTTGAATCTTCTCTTGAAGTGAAGATGTGTGGTGTTATTTAGGCGGTTGGCCAGGCTGATAGAAGAGGGTGGAATAAATTATGGATTGAATGTGATTCCACGCACTTGGTGTTAGCTCTCAGGATAGGTTCTCTTCATCTCTCTAGGAAGTTGACTAACATATGGATTATATGTTTGGATCTTCTTTATTCAAATGAACACATTATTACTCATGTGTATAGATAAGCAAATTCTATAGAATATGGTCTTAACAACAAAGGTGATAGTATCTCTAAATTTCATTGGGGTGATCAAGTGCCTAGTGATCTTCATCCCATTATGAGGAGATATCAATGTCAAAATTTCAACTTTCAGACTACTGTATGTTTATTTTTTCTTTTTTCTATTAAAGGGATCTTTCTTTTCTGGGCAAGGTCTCTGTCTACCATCAAAAAAAGTAGTGTAAGATTCATGTAAATGATTTTAAAAAAACCAAATAAATATTTTTTAATGATATATATTATAAATGTTTTAACAAATAAATATATCATATATGTAGCTTTTAATGTTCTATATTTTAATTAATTTTTAGTCCTTTGTTCTTCCAAATAAAAATAATTAAATTGTTCTAAAAATAAAATTAATGATATTGTAAAAGAAATAATATGTTATTAAATTATTTACAATTCATAAAAACATATATACGTCAAACTGAATAGAATATGGATGAAAATACCAATATTGGTCCATTTATGAGTCACTTTTCCTTTAATGTAATAATGTTTAACCAATAATTATTAGAAGACATTGATATTGTTGTTATTCTAAAAATGGATAATGGGGGTTAAAAATAAGCAAGAAGTGTGAAAAAATAACCAAAATATGTAAAAAAAATTAAGGGAGTGTTTAGACTCATCTTCATATTATCATTGAATGATATAAATTTTAATCCATTTTTCTAAGAGAATTAATTTATATTAATTAAATTCATTCAGTAATTAGAAGAGTATCCCACCCCTCACTTATAAAAGGGAACCTACTATATTTCATTATTATCAATGTTTAAGATATTTTTATTAGAGAATAACAATCCAAATATCTATAAATATTTATTAAAAAATTCTTAAAACATCAATTCATTACAAAATATGATCCTTTTAAGGATTCTATTGTAAGGCAAATAAGGTTTCTCAATGAAGAGGTATGACTATTAACTGAGAGTTTTAAATTTATTTCATCTTTAACCTCCTCTAACAAAGTATTATTAATAAAAAATTATTTATTTATATATCTTATATTTAATAAAAAAAATTATTATTATGGAAAAACCAATATCTACCCTATATTCCATCAATGTGGATTTGAAATTATCACTCATATGTATATGTGGAGTAGTGCATCCACCTAGTGATACAATTAATTTTCCATCACTATATTTCATGGATGGTTATTATTATGGGTTTAGTGGTTATATTGGATATTTATGAAACAATTATTCTTAGGTAAATATAATAATTTATATTCCTTCTTTCTTTCCAATCCATCGCAAAACGATAACGTCACTAGTGCCTAGTTTTGGAAAATTGCATCCCCAAATTGATGTCAATAATTTTTTAATACTATTTACAAGGATAGTAATAATGATATATTTATAATATATATATATATGATATATTTTATATAAATTTTTTTTACGGGTTAATTTTAATGTAACTTTATTTCATCCAATTTGTTGAAAAGTGAATAAAAAGTTCACGCATATGTATGACCTACCGTCGCCATGAACAATGTAATTCATTTTTCTATCTCCTCAATGTATGATAAAATATAAATTTATATAATCATTATATTTTATATTTATTTAATGATAAAAAATAATAATACCATGGAACCATGATCAATGTATATGAACCAGGACATCCAAACTAAAACATGCATAAGAAACGGAGCAGTTGGGACCCGAAATATTGATTTTAATAAAAATATATTTAGAAATGGATGATAAGTTATTATAAGTAAATAATACATGGTATTATATATGTTATTAATGTTATATAATACATTTATAATAAAAATATAGTTATTATATAGTAGGATAGAAAACATACAAATAAATAATATCTATGAAGTAAAGGATTTACATCTCTATCGCATTTTATTCAGGTTTATTTATGATTGAATTCTCACTATGGAAAATATATGAAAATTATCTGATAAATCTATTTATATATTTTTTATCTTATGGTTATTTCCATGGAATAAAATACTGCCTTTCATTTTCCTCATACTATGCACTCAAGGGACACAAATAATGATTTTAATAAAAACTAACTATGTTTTATAATTCTGTCTAGAATAATTTTTTCCATGTCCATGTGTTCATTTAAATGCATTAAAAATGAGTTTCAATATTCTAAAAATAATTATAAAATCCTTAACTACGTTTGATTTAATTTAAATATAAACTTCATAATGTAATATTCTAGTCGTTTTCTAAATGAATTACTTTTTCCTTTGTAACAAAAATGTGAATTGAATCATTGCTTTAACAAAAATGGAGTGAATTTTATTTCCCTCAAACATGACCACTCAAAGTTTTTTTTATAATTTCCTAAATGTTTCTATAGTTTATTTCAAAAAAAATTATGTCCTTTAGAAATTACATTTATTCATATTTAATATAATTTATTTCATAAAAGGATATATTTTCAGGAAATATTTTAGGGATCTTTTAAATGAATTTTCATCTAAGATGATATTATTGGATGTTAATTATTATTTACATGTTATATGATACAATAATACTATAACTATTATTTATATAGATGTTTAAGATTATAATAATGATATTTTTAGTAATCCCATTTATTTTCCATGGTTTATGATATGATGAAATTTTATTTATCACATTTCCTTTCCCTATGTTAAGATATAATGATATGATGATTGTTTAATGATATTGCGGTGAACATATGTATTAGTTTAATTATGTTAATGGTGGGACTAGAATTATATATTCATATAAATAATTTGAAATATTTTATATCTCATGAGATAATTATGGGAAACCGCTAATATTAATAATAGACTGTGTTAAATTTGTAAGCATGCCTGATCAACTATTGGAAATATTTGATGATGGTTGATCAATTATGATATGGAAGAATGGTTTTGGGTATTAGTCCACAATGATTTTACGGTCATTGTAGTTAACCATTAGATTTGAAATGGTTTCTATACATATGATATTGTCACTCAATATATAGGGCCCCAGTCTAAAACATTACTTAATCATGATATAAGTCAATATTTTACATTCAATTACATCAATGATTTTTTCAGGTTTATAGATATAAAAAATTAGGTCATAAATTATAAATATAAAATTTATTATTAAAAAGTAGACACTTCTACTAACTATCCATTTAAAAAAACAAAAAAATCGACAATACACGGTTTCATTTCATGCTTATACATCACAACTTTTCCATGATCCCATTCCATGCCCCTATTATCCTTTAAATCCAGTGAAAAACATTACAAATCTTTGGATGAGTACAAAAAGATCCGTAAGGGATACACAATATATGAAACTGTAAGCTTTTTGAAAACATGTAAATAATGAATACGTTATCATAAAGTAATACTTCTCATCTTTATGAAGTATTAAACATTCTTCACCAAATATAACATCATTCATTTACCTATTATAACCAAATTATTACTATAAATCCCATATAAATTACACATAACATATAAAATGAATCATTAGACATAATTATACATAAATGGAATATCCATATGGTCTCTTTCCACATATATCATTCTTACAAATGGAATAGCCATACGGTTGACCTCCATACCCAATGCATTAGAGGTAATAACAAAACCAACCATATTTAGTATATCACAGAACATTCCATCTTTGTATTAACACATAACCACCCATATTTGGTTTATCACGTAACCACCCATGAAATGTCCAAGTACCATTATATAATCATAACTCATACAAGATTACAATTATGAACATTTCACTCATTGAATTTCATTTCTAAACATAGGAAATAATTTAAAGATATTGAAATATTCAGTACACATTAAAAATCATTTTCAAAAAAAACACCCAAAAAGTGAATAATTTATTTTTATTTTCTTTTAACAAAAAGAATCAATCCTATAGAGGAAGCCTAATATTAAATAATGGTTTCAGTTGTGGAGAGGTTATTTTCACCAAAAATGTAAAAAAATTCCTTTATCCAATTAGTAAAATACTTTGTAGAAAAATATACCTTTTTAATTTAATTAAAAGTAAAAGTGGTTTATTATTCATAGTATTAAAAAGGTGGTGTATGTTGACAAAAAATCCCCGAATGAAAGGATTTTGAGAAGAATTCGCATACCATGAGTCAGACTCATCATGAACAGTAGTTATTCTCCTCAATAATAAACATACGTTAATTTATAATTTCATGAGAATATATTTCATGTTTATTATTCCTTTTATATCTCTTATTAACTTGTTATAAAAATTACATAATTATTTATGTTCATAATAGACATTTTGTCGATATTCGGTACATGAGTAAAAAATGAGAATGTTATGATTACAAATTTTCTATGTGGTCAAAAGTCCATTTTATCCAAAATATTATTCATTACTTAAATATCATAAATATCAAGTATATAGGTATTGATAAAAATTCATAATTATTTGAGATAAATAAATGAAATGCACCGTTTAGGGAGACCGTAGCCCGTACGTATGCATGAATGCTACATTTATTTCTTTATCATATTGAAGGAATGAAAAATAAATAATAAATAGGAATATTATAATTACCGTATTATATATTTGTTATAAACATTACATAATTTCATTAAATCCACCCTTGAAACGTTCCATGTGTGGAATGGATGATTCATATCACGATAAGGGGGACAGCCGTCCACAGTTCCTCAAATTCAATTATTATGTTTGAACATTATGGAAAGCATAAAGGTACGTTATAATAAAATTAAATAATAATATATACAATATAAATTTAATATATATCCTATAAAAATATAGTTCCATCATAATGTCCACCATGAAAGGTGTTCGTGGAAAATTTATCAATCGTTGTTTCGTGGGGCAGTAGTTATTCTATAATAGAAACAATATGTTTTATATACATTAGATCGAGGTGTGTATAAGTGTAGATTGAAACCTAGGAATAATAAAATCTTTATATATTTAGGATAATGGTGTTGGTATAAAATAAAAGAAAAACTACGGTGATCGGTTTGGGGAAGGAAAAAATGAAAGGTTCTTGAGAGAAGACGTAACCTATAAATCGGGTAACTTCTTATGATTTGAGAAAAAATGAATTCTTTAATTGTTTTATACACAAGGTAAGAATTATAAGAGAAATTTAGGTATCTTTAAATCATATTATAGCATATGTTTTGTCATCCATGGGGATTTAGAGGTGTGTGTAAGTGGGTAGAGGTGATGGCCTTTTATTAGAGGGGGCACTTTAGGGATGTTTGTAAATATTATTTTATTATAAATTAATTATCATATATTTTTTTCTATAAAATGATTTATAACTAGGATAAGATATGCTTGGGTTTAAATCCTATCATCCATTAGGTTTTACATTAGTTGAGGTCACAAACATTACATTATCTTTCGGTATTAACCCTTTAAATAGATTAACTCTTTCCATGTCTTCTTGTATTGTTACACTTTATGTTAAATATAGTCACAATAAAATGACATGAAAACATAAAGTGGATCATTAATGAAATTTTAAACATTATATATGTTATTTGGAAAAGTGAAATATTTTTACTACTATTATATCATTTAATTAAATTTTATTTTTAAAAAAAAATTCATTTATGCCAATTTTGACAATATTTATTTACTTATTTTTGTTAAAGTCTGAAATAATTAATTCATTAGAATCAACAACATTAAAAAAGGACAATATGTCATAATAATCCACAAAATTAATTAATGGACTCAATAATTTTAAATTAAATTTATTTTAATATTTATAATTTCATTTATTTAAATCATTCATTAATAGGTAATCTCTACATCATCAATGTGTCCTACAAAAATTAATTTATTTAATTTATAAAAATCATAAATAAAATACCCAGATTTTGGAAATATTATTATCTTTTGTGATTAATATTTATAGTCATTGATATCAATTATATAAAACTATATTTAAATTGTTATAGTACAAAGATATATTTTTATGTTATATTTCACATTACTTTAAATTAAGTATTATAACATGACAATATCACACCAAATTTGCTCCAAAATTCCTATGGTTTGGCCTAAATATTTTTTTGGTCTCCCATTACTCATCCAATAAGGTTAGGATTTGTGTTAGGGTTGTTTAATATAATTATAATATTATTTTTACCATTATTTACCAAATTTAACCTTTAACTATGATAAATGATGATAATTACTATTCATAATGTCCAAAAAATAAAAGGTAGATATTTACATTATTTAGACCATATGATTCCAAAAACGGAATCAATTTTTCAAAATTAAAAACACAAAAGTATCATTAATTAATTTTAAATTAAATCCCATTGTCAAAACCTGAAAGCAGGTTTTTAAGAAGTAAAAACTATCAAATGATTACCTTCTGTTTCTGTCAAATTTAAATGTGAAATTACTGCTAATGACAAAAATTGGATTAAATAATAAAAAATTATTCTAAATAAACATTAAAAAAATTAAAATTTTATTCTATTAATAAAAATAAATAATAATAACAGGAGGGTTTGAATTAAAAAAGCAGTATTTTTCAGTATTTATTAAAATATGAATTTTATGAGAAAAATGTGAAAATTTCAACCAATGAAAATTTTCATGTACAAATTCAATATAAGAGGTTTACTATTTAAAATATATCATATAAAGTGAAATAAAATAGATTTAAAAATGGTTCTCTATCAAAAGGTATTAAATCAACCTTTGAATAATATTATAGTATTTTATGCTTAAAATTTTATTCATTCACATTTTAACCTGCTAAATTTTATTGGATAAATGTAAAAACATTATGAAAAATTATCATATCATTATTATGTTTTGTTAATTACCTCCAATACAATGACAATTAATTACCTAAAATTCAGGATAATAATATTATTATTTTAATATTTTTTTGTATAACTCAGTGTTGCGTGCAACATAAAATTTCAGAAAAACTTGTTGATATGTGTCGAGTACTATATCAGAAAAAGCATCGCATTTAATTTTACATTAATATCTTATTCATAAATATTAATATATATTAAAAGTTTTTATTCTGTAAATACATGGGTTGTTACATCATTCCCCCTTTTAGAAATTGCATCCCCATAGTTTTATTTACTTATCAAATAAGTTGGAGTATATCTCCCTCATTGAATTTTCATATTCCCAAGATTATTAAACAACCAAATGGGTTTTCCACAAAACCTTTACCAAATTAATCACCTTATTCCCCAACCCCTGTTCTTTATAGTCAAGAATATGCACTGGTTGTTCCTCATAAGAATGATTCTCTTCTAACTAAACTATCTTTGGTCTCCGAACATGAGAAGGATCCAGTTTATACTTTCATAAAATTGAATCATGAAAAATATTGTGTTCCTAAAATATAAATGTAATTAAATCCGCATAATATCCAACTGAACCAACTTTATCTATGATTTTATAGGGTCCAAGTTACATCGGTCTGAGCTTCCCTTTCTTACTAAAACACATCATAGTTCTCCATAGAGAATCTTTTAGAAATACACGATCACCTACCTAGAAAGAAATATCCTTACTTTGGTTATCTTCATAATTA
This sequence comes from Viscum album, assembly GCA_963277665.1. Classification (NCBI taxonomy): domain Eukaryota; kingdom Viridiplantae; phylum Streptophyta; class Magnoliopsida; order Santalales; family Viscaceae; genus Viscum; species Viscum album. Next base: position 2,127,712,146 of record OY728127.1, on the reverse strand, counting down.
TTCATCCTACTATGATTTGTTTTCATATACTTCTATATCAACTGAACCATTTCTGCCATCTCATGTACCAATTCTAGTCCCATCAACTTCCTTTCACCTACTCCATCCAAAATAGTTCGAGTACAACACGACTACCCATAAAATTCCTCAAATAGTGAAATATGTTTACCAGAATGAATAATTTTATTACAAGAAAACTCAAAAAAAATGTTGTAGATCCAAACATCCTTGGTAATCTATTGAACAAGCATGCAACATATCTTCTAACATATGAATTTTTTGTTCTATCCACCCAACTAATTGAGGATGGAATGTGGTAATGATGTTTAATTTAGTAAAAAATGAATTTCAAAGGCCTTTATAAATTTTATAAGTGATCCTAGGGAAAAGATTAGATATAATAGAGAGGGTAACTCCATTTAACCATAATATCCCTTTAATCTAAAATCGAGAATGTTGATCTAGATACAATGTATCTCAAATCAGAATAAAATGACCAGGTTTAGGCAATTTATCAATAATAAAACATATTTAATTTTCACCAAGGGATATCTTCGGTAATCCCACAATGATGTAGATTGATATAATTTGAAATTTCCACTCTAGCACTGGAAATGGCGGAAGAACCCCTTTGGTAATAGCCACACTATTTTAACCTATTCACAAATAAAACATCTCAGGGTAATGTTAGTAATATAAATTTTCATTCCAACCATCATGTTATACTCCTTCTGATCTCAATACATTATAGTAATTCCAATATGAACAAAAAATGGAGAAATGTGTCCTTCACATAACAACACATTCTTCAACTGTGAATAAAAAAGTACCCATAATCCTTTTCCAAATCCGAAAACACGATATTTATCAATGTTAAATTTTGGGATCATAACCTTCAGAACCAATTATACCTTTTTATACAACTCAGTATCTTCCTTCTATGCTTGCTTAATTATGTCCTATAGAGCTGATTTCATAGACACATGAAACAAAATTGATTAGTTTCCTTCACCAACAACTTCCTATCCAAAATTCATCAAAACATTAAACAATGGGTCTTGTTCCAAGCGTAACATGGTTAATATTGCATTTCGTTTTTGACTCAATTCTTCAACTACTTTATTTTCTCTTCCTGGATGGTAATAAATCATGCAATCACAATCCTTAATTAATTCCAGCCATCTCATGTGTCTTAAATTCAATTACTTTTGAGTTAATATATAATTTAGTCAATTGTGATCAGTAAATATTTCACACTTTATTCCATACAAATGGTTCCTCCAAAAAAATTAATTCCAAAACAATATAATCTAATTCCAAATCATGTGTAGGGTAATTTAGCTCATTAGGTTTCAACAGATGTTAACCATTAGAAATTTCCTGATCGTTATACATAAGAACACATCCATGTCCTTAAAATAAATCATCTTTGTAGATAAAAAACTCACCATTCCTAGATGGAAGGGCAAAAACTGGACCATTTACCAATCTTATTTTTTGTTCTTGAAAACATCCATCATATTCTTCTGTCCAGTGGATGTTAACTCCCTGATGTGTTTACCTAGTTAAGTTTATAGATAATCGAGATACTTTTTCATAAAACCATCGGTAATAACCCAATAATGCAAGAAAATAATAAATATATGTGATATTGGTAGGTCTTGGCCACTATTCAACAACTTCTGTTTTATAAGGTTAAATAGTTATTCTATATTTAGAAATAATATATCCAAGGAATGAAATTTATTGCTACCAAAATTCAACAATTCTAAACATTCCATATAGTTTCTTTTCTTTTATGGTTTACAAAACATTCTTTAAGTGGAATTTATCTGCATCCCAACTTTTATAATATTAAAAAATGTCATATATAAACACAACCCCAAAAACTAATTCACAAATTGCTGAAAGTCCCCATTCTAAGAGATTCATTAAAATAATAGGTTCATTAGAAAACCAAAATAACATAACTAGAATACTCATAATACCCATATCTCGTTTGGAACACTGTCTTTATAAATTCATCCTCCTTCACCTTCAAATGATGGTACCTGGACCTCAAATCACTCTTCAAAATATACAACGTTCCCTAGATTTGATCAATTAAACCATCGATATGAGGTCAAAGATACTTTTTTTTATAGTGATGTTATTCAAGGCTCTATAATCAATAAATTGTCTCATATAACCATATTTCTTTTTCACAAAATAAATCTAGATCTCACCATGGTGATGTGCTAGGTCGAATGAAACATTTATCATGTAATTCATGCAATTAATTTTTAAGTTACACTTGTTAAACATGATCAAGTTGATAAGGAGGTTTAAAAATAGGATTCTAATTAGGCACTAAATAAAAAGTAAATTACACCTCCATATTAAGAATGATACCACGAAATTCATTCATATATACATCCAAAAATACTTTCATTATTAAAATGTCACCATTCAAAATTGTTTCTTTCTTTTTAACAACTATAGATAGATAAAATTTACTACCATCATTAATCAATATTTTATCTTCTTGGTGTGTTAAAACCTTGAATCAAACATTATTTCCTTTACAATCTATATTACCATGATAAACTGAATGCCAATCCATATGTAAAATGATATCAAATGACACTATTGGATGTTCACCAAGATTTACATAAATGACTATCCCAGTAGTGATAATTGGAATATTCCTATAAATCATGGTTCCTTTAATAACTCCACATATAGATTTTACTAAATCTAGAATATTACAATCATAAGGTGATATTTCCTATTTACATTCAATTAACTCATAAATGAAAGGAATGTGAAGATCTATTGTCAAATAGAGTAATGTTATAGTTTAAAAAAAGTATCATACCTGTCACCACATCATTTGATGGTTAAAATTCAATTTTATTATTAGAAAATGATTTTTCCACACCTTTATGATTTTTATATTGTTATTTTCCACCATGGGCCATCAACTGTGGATACATATTGGAAAAATATCATATCTCATTGTGATTAAAACACCATTCCACTGGTTTTTCATTACCTACCTGATCATCTTCCATAAAGTTATAATCAAAATGACCAGTCATACCACATCATAAGAATTTCTCAATCATTGATAGGCATTCTACAGAATGGTTTTCACCACACTACTCACAAGTTAGTAACATAGTTTTCTTACCTCCATGATTCTTTGATGAATTTTTTACCATTTCCTTCCAACTTGATCACTTATTTTGTTTTCCATATGGAACACATGATAATTATAAAACTCCATTTCTACCTTCTCATCACATTAGACAAGTTTCTCAAATCTTTATAACTCATGAGATGTTAATTCCCTTCGATATTTCGACTTCAATCTTGAGTAAATCTTATTTTTGTTACTATCAATAACCCGAATAAAATTTGAGCTGTACATTGATAAACGATTGAAATTTTCTTCATAATTATCCACCAAATCATTTTCATTTTGTCTCAATTCCATGAATTTTGTTTACATCCTTAGTCAAAAATCCTTAAAAAAATATTTCTAAAAGAAGATATTCTTAAATTAATCCCATACCATGGAGTCAACCTCTTCTCTTACTTAGATATTTCTAATCATTGACCACCACTGATTGGATTCACCTTGAAAATGATAATTAGAAAGACTAACCTTTTGATTGAATGAATACCCCATTACATCAAAAAAATTCCAGTTCTTTAATCAACCCTTCAGCTTGAACGGGTTCAGATAATCTTTTTAATGATAGGGAATGTTTCCACATTAAATGATACACTATCAAAATATTCCTTTGTGTTTGGTCTGGTTGATCTCTTACATTGACACCACTAACATTTATTTCCTGATTCATCTGATCTGTCACTACAAAAAACTATTCAGTTTTGATTCTGACCACCTTAGTTTGATGATTTGGATGGTTATTTCCCTCTGTATGGACTTCCAATACATCTTCCATGTTTCCTCTATGAAAAACTATTTTGAACAAACATATCATAGACAAATAAATATAGTAATTTTCAAATAATATATCATTTCAATTTGATCATTATGTAAAAATTATTTTATGGATATTCTAATAAAAATATTTTAATTCCTAAAATTATCTAAAACGACATGTCATACAAACTATAATTCTTTGGCCTTAAAAAATACTTAATCGTGAGATAAGTTAAAATTTCGAATTTTGATCACATTGAGGATATTTTAAGGTTTAGATCATTTAAGAATTATTACATAAATTATAAATATCAGCATATTATTGCAAATTAGAAAATTCTACTAGCAATTAATTTTTTCATAAAACAACAACATTTAAACAAGACATGGTTTAGTTTCACACTTAAGCATCATAAATTTTCCATGATCTCATACTTGAATCTATTCTCCCTTAAATCCTATGAAAAATAATTCACAACATTTTATGTGAATAAAAACCTCAGTAATGGAAATATAAAGAAGTAAAACTGTTAACTTTTAAAAAACATGTAAACCATGAATACATTATCATAAAGTAATATTTTTCACCTTTATGAAGTAGAAAATACTCTTCACCAAATATAATCTCATTTCATACACTTTTATAATAAAAATATTACTATAAAACCCATATAAATCAGACATAACATATAAAAAGTTACTTGTGGCATAATCATAATTAAATGGAATAACCATACCGTCGACTTCCATACATATAATTTTTACAAATGGATTTTTCATACAACCAACTTCCATACCCAATGAATTGGAGGATATAATGTAACCATCGGTCCTTTTTTTATCTATGAAAAACCCATATTTGTTTTACCACACAACCCCCCATATTGTTTTATCACATAAACACTCGTCAAATATCCAAATACCATTATGTAATCATAACACATAAAATATTGAAATTATGAACATTTCACTAATAAAATTTAATTTGAAATCACAAGAAATCATTTAAATATATTGAAATAGTCAATCCACTTTCAAATAAATTTTCAATACCAAATCACCCATAAATGATTTAAGGTATTTCTTTTTCCTTTTGAAAAAATAGTAAATCATATAGAGGAAGCCAAATATCAAATAATGTTTTCAATTGTGGAGAGATCATTGTCACCTGATATGTTAAACAGATTTATTTACAATTTAGTAAAAAATTTCATAAAAAAATATTATTATTTAATGAAATTAAAAGTAAAAGCGGTTTATTTTTCACCATATAAAATAAGGTGGTGTATATTAACTAAATTTTTTCAATAAAATGTGATTGTGATGAATTTTATTACCTTCAGTCTAACTCATCACGGAAAATCATTTGGTTTCTGAATAATAAAATTAGGTTATTATATTCTTACTTGACAAAAATTTTCATGATTATTATTCCATTTATATCACTTATTACCAGGTTATAAAAATTTAATATTTATTTAAGTTCATATTAGATCTTTTGTTGATGTTTAGTACATGAGTCCAAAAATAATCTTTTTATGAATACAAATTGTCAATGTGGTCAAAAGTACATTATCTCCAAAATAATATTCACGATTTAAATATCATATATATATATATTATATGTATTAATTATAATCCATAATATTTGGAGATAAAAAATTAAATACATCGTTCATGGAGACGGTCGGTCGTACTTATACTTGAATGATACAATTATTTCATTGTAATATTAATGGTATGAAAACTAAATGATATATAGGTATATTATAATTCCAGTATAGTATATATGTTATATATGTTACATATTTTAATTAACACCATCCTTTATATATTCCATGTATGGAATGAATCAGTTATATCACTTTGAGGGGGCTGTAGTCCACACTTTCTCAAATGAAATTATCATATTTACACATTATAGAAAATATAAAGGTATGATATAATAAAAATTATAGAAGACTATAGATTATATAAATATAATATATATCATATATAAATATTCTTCCATCATAATGGCCACCATGATAGGTGGTAGGAGAAAATTGAACAATCGTCATTTTGTGAGGCAGTAGTTCACAGTACACAAAATAATTATGATCTATATCCATTATATGGAGTTTTCTATATTTATAGGTCTAACCCATAACATAAAAAATCATAGTATATTAGGGTACTTATGATATTATAAAATAAAGGAATAAAAATAGTTTAGGGGGAAGGAGAAGGAAAAAATGAAAGGGGCTTGAGAGAAGAGGTTTCCTCTAAATCAGGTAACTCCTTTTGATTTGAGAAAAAATGTTTTCTTCAATTGTAGTTTTCTAAAGTTAAGTGTAACACCCCATGATTCCATAGTATACTTCTCTATGAATAATACAGAAGCGTGTGCAGTACGCAAATTTGAGTTCTTACACACCACAACCAATCAAACTAGCCGTTATAAATAGTAATACCCACTTTTTGAAATTTTATAAAATTTATCATTAAAAATGGACTTCATTTTTTGATTCAGAATATCTAAATTATCTTACAGTGAATTTTTTTTATTTTTCTGAAAACATTCAATTTTGGATGAATAGTGAAAATCACGGAGTTATAGTTTTAAACCGACATTTTTATTTGAATAATTATTTATTTTATTTTATTTTATTTTAGGTCAAAATAGATACATAATACCGATATATGTTCAATTTAATTTATTGGACTCAGTTTATAAATATTTAACATATATAAAAATTTTATTTAACTTTTTACCATCTTTTACCCAACTCCTAGGAGCATTTGCAAAATTACATAAAATTAAATTTTACTTCTTTTTTTAATCAAATTTCTAATGTCCAACAGACATTGTTGATATCAATAAGTAAAATGTGGTTCAATAAGATGAAAATAATTTTTGGTGAATAGTAACTTTTTTCTTTTATTTACCACTGTTTAAAGTAAATAGGATAATTAAGGGTAAAAATGATATTATTATTTCCATAACACAAGTCCTAATTCTATTGGATAAGTGTAATTCGACCAAAAACAAACTTAGGAATAAACCATGATCCTCTAGGTCCACTTTGATTAAATTATGACATTTATTATTATTTAATTCAAAGATGAGTTAAAAGTGTTAAATTAAAAGTTTAACAACTAAAACATTTTTAATATTGGGATATAAATAAGATAAATTCGACTATAAATATTCAATATAATGATAAAAATATTTCCTACATGATGGTATTTTGTTTATATTTTTTATACATTAAATAATTTAATTTATTTATGACACGATTATGATGCAGTAATTACCAAATTAATGAAATATTAAAATAATTGATATTATAAATATTTAAATATATGTAATTTGAGACTTTTATTTATTTAAAATAATTTTATAGGTTAATATGACTTGTTATGGTTGGTTAGATGAAATTTTTTTGAAGTAATAATGCTTTTATGAATTCATAAAAAATACCAAATAGTGTCATAATTGACATAAAAGAGTTTTTAAAACAATTATTATATTATTAATTGATATTCTATTTCTAAAAATGTATGGTTCAGCCAACGGTCTTAAATAATATTATATATGTCATTAATTAACCACTTTAGGTTCTCTTGGATTTTTATAGTATGTTTATTAACCATATTATATAAAAATACAAAGAGACATGGTAAATGTCAAACGATTTAATAAAGAGTTAAATATTAAAGATACTGTTAATATAGTGACACAAACCAATATAAAACCAATTGGTTGAGTTGTTATAGACCAAACTCCACTTTAGGCTTTAGATAATTCATTTTTTAGCCATTAGAAACCAAATTTATTTTATTATAAAATAATATTTCAAGGTTTTCCTAAGGTGCCCCTCACCCCTCTTAAAAAAGTGCACTCCCCCTTCTCTCTAATTCACACCATAAAAGCCATTTGGATCGGCCAAATCCTTCCCAAATAACCTCTAAACTGTCCTCCCGTCATTCTAGAGGCCTTCCTTTAGTCATATAGCTAACCTACAGATCCCTTTTGATCAAATCCAAGGGAAGAACATGAAGAAGAGGTAAATATTTCATCACCTCTTTCAAGTTTCATTCTTCTTCCACTTCCCCTTTATTTGTTGTTTCCATTATAAAATAATAACTTAAATATATTCCATATACTTTGATGTAATTATAAATATGGTACAACCATATTTATTATTCTATCCATCCATTTAATGACATGTCACCATAAATGAGTACGTACGGCCTATTGTCTCCACGTCGTGGTGTAATTATTATTCAATACATTATTATTTGGATGGGTAAAATAATTATATTTAATTGATGTAAATAATAAATATAAAATGATAATGATTCTGTTTATATGATATACTATCAAATTCCAAATTATTTTAATATCAAAAGAATGATATTGTCGGTCGTGCGTACGTACGGATTACCGTCTCCATGAACACGCTGAGATTCATTCTCCATCATACCCATTCAAGAATAATTTTCATTATATGATTAAAAATAAAGTTTAAAGACTTAATATCATTCTGAATATGAATAAGATACATACTATCCATAACAAACATTACTTACGTAACAAATCATATAAAGGAAAACAAATCATTTAACACCTGAAACGACGATAATACTAAACTATTATTAACAAATCAATATTAAAAGATCATATATGATATCATATTAATGTATATGATTCTTTTATAATTTAATAAAATTTTTTTACCATTATACAGGAGGTTAAACTACCCTCAACCAAGGAAAAGTACAAGGCATGGGTTAATTTCACAATCTCTTCATTATCCGAGTTTGTTTATACGTAATTATCTACTCGGACCTCATTATCATCCACATCCTTGTTTCTTAAAAATGTATTTCAAAACATTTTTACTATTTACTAGACAATGGGATTATTTTATATATACCTTTATTTGAACTTATATTTTTTTAAAGGAATATTTCCATCATTTTCCAAACAAGGTACATTTTGACCTTTTCGACAAAAATAATGTAAGAATGTTTTTTTAACTTATACGGCGGGTGTGGCTATTTTCCGCTGTTATAACATCATCTAAGCCTCCCTTACAAGCATATAATAATATTTTCAAAGTAAATATTTTCTTAAATTATTTCAAAATAGAAAGATATATTTATATAAAAAGAGGTTTTGATTTCATCTATATCAACATACTTTGATGGATTTTATGCTTATTTGATGTTTATTCATTATGATACAAATCATCCATATTGTATTGATGGTTTTGTGATATTTTTGATTGTGGATGTGTTATTTTTACACCATTCATGGTTTATGGATAAAGTAATGAAACTTTTTATGCTATTTTCAATATGAATGTTTATGTTATGTTTAATCCTTTTTCTATGAAGAATGCATTGGACTTAGTAAGTGACGGGTGAAGCCCGCTATAGCTCCTAGATAAATAGGTAGGTCTCATGAGACAAACGTTTGTCTTCTCACAAGTCCTAGACAAAATATTATTTGAATTTTTAGCATAAGGCCTTGACTTTGTGGTTATGAAAGTCTGGCATTATGCATTCCATCATTATAAAAGTGGCTATAGATATTTAATGTGATTATTAGACTAGTAGAATATCCATTTGAGTATGTAAATGGCATTATTTAGATTTATATTTTCCATATAATGATAAATTTTATGTTGAAAAGGCTTTTGTTTTAGTTTTATACATTGGAATAAATGTTTATGCTTATTTATGAAAGTTTTCGCTATATGAATATCCTTATTAAGCATTTGAGCTCAACCCATTCTATGATTTTTTTCCCAGGATGCGAAGAAGTATATTATGAATGACCTTCATGGATAATCTATGTGATCTCAGTGTTGTCAATGGAAACAATGTTGTAGTAGTTTTCCATTTTATGATGTAATGTAAACCATATGAATGTATCTATTACTTCCAAGGCTACTAAACTAATCTGTCATTCGAGAGATGATCTTTCATGATCATGCCAATGATATGTAATAATACAAAAACTATGGGCTTCTGGGGTTGGGGCATTACAGTTTGTATCAGAGGAAGTTTAATACAATCTGTTGGACTCCTCATGTATTATTCATTTTTTAATGATCACAAATCTCATCAATAATAACAAATATCATTAATGATCATAAATCTTATTCAACCTAGTTAACTCTTATAAATTATATCCAATCATGTGTATTTATGTTTCATGTTCACTCATGCTTTATAATGGTTAAGCTCAATCCATTTCATGAATATTACTGTTTAAGTCTAAATACTATTATTTGCCTAAGTACAAGACACTCTAAGAAAGACACCATGATCAAGAAACCATGAGCAAGACACCGTCAGCAAGACACCGTGAGCAAGACACTATAAGAAAGACACCCTGAGAAAGACACCGTACGCAAGACATTGTGAGCAAGACACCGTGAGAAAGACACCGTAAGCAAGACACTTTGATCAAGACAGTGTGAGCAGGACACTGTATGCCAGACACCGTGAGCAAGACACCGTGAGCATGACACCATAAGCAAGACATTGTGAAGAAGAAACTGTGACACTAAGACCATGACACTCAAACACCGTGTGAAAGAGACACCGTTTTCATAACATACTGCGACACCATTTATTAAACTATTTTGTTGTCTTTCAATTTAATGTTTAACGGTCATATTTGATTCCTTTAATGCACTGACATAATTAATGTTTCTTTCTACACATAGTATGAGGTACGAGGTATGAATCCCATGGAACTTGTAGGATAAAACTCATTCATTCGAATAAAAATAGTAGAGAGTGCCCAAAAACCACTGCGCATGATACTGAACAAAAAACAAGCATGTGAGCACGACCGCAAAGAACACATTGAAATATTTTCAAAGAAATATTTGTCTCATTCATGAAATCTGAGACTACTGAAGAACATATGAAGTACACTAGAATCCATAGAACGCCTTTGCATTATAAAATCTCATGAAGAACACTAGTCGGGTTATGACACTCTATTTTTCAAGACAAAACCAGAGAAGGGCTCAGAAGAATTTCTGTTTAATCAAATGAGTATAGAGTTGCACTTAAAATCACTAGAGCATTCTAAACTCATATCTACTCTCTCTCTCAGTGATTCTTTTAATTACTTTTGGGCAGTGTGTGTACTCTGTATATTCCATACACACACGCACTCATGTGCAAAACTAGAGTATTTCTAAATCCTTACACCAAACTCTTTTTACTCTTTTTTACCCATGACAACTATAGAAGAGGTCCCTGTGTGGCCTGGTTATTATTTTTGTTTACCCACGAAAATTGTGGAAGAGGTCCCTGTGTGACCTGGACAGTCTGTATATTGTTGTTAACCCCGATCCAGGGTGTGGATCAAAGATTATTTATATAAAATTCTTGGTGACAGGTGATCACCATGTGGATTGGATTAGGTCTCAGCTTGAGACTCAACTAATTGATTCATATCCACTGTGATATTTAATTTAGTCTTCTTTGTTTTACTTCTTTATTGCATAATCCAGAAAACTCTAATTTCACTTTGATAGTTAGTCTTGGAAAGAAGATATAACTGATTTTCCTTATTACGATAACATCAAAAGTAATATTAATAATATATATTAAGATTACTGAGAATTAATAAATCTTCTAATATGTTATTTAAACAGTCAAACTCTTATAACAGTATAACCTTGATTAAATGTGGTTTATTTTTTTTGGGAAAACAATTCCTTTTAAACTAATATTTTTGTAACAAAAATTTTTATAGTTACTCAATTAACCTTTCCCCACTTGAGTAAACTACTCCGACCAACATTTTTTATCAAAGGTTTCTTTATTAGGAAAATGTGTGATCTTACTCAACTGTGATTATAGTTTTACTTTAAAGATCTGTAATTTTTTTAATTATAAATTTATAGCACATTTAAAGTAATTAATTAGTATGTATAATAGATTGGAAGGAGTTGCAACCAACCTACCACCAATCATTAGTGGAACTAATTATTCTCAATGGAAAATTAAATTGAAAATGCATCTAGAGAGTATGTGAATTTAAATTTGTTCATCCATTATAGATGAATACGAACTTCCTATGACTGATGGAATTACATGGGATAAACCTACCAAACTTGATTACAATAAAAATTGTAAATCCATGAATGCTTTGTACTGTTCCTTTTGAGATTAATACTTTAATAGGATTTATGCTTGTAAAACTACCCATGAAATTTGGGATACCTTGTCTGTCTCACATGAAGGCACATCTAGTGTAAAGGAAATGAGAATTATTACTTATAATATAATATAAGATAATATTAAAATGAAACTTGATGAGCCTATTTATAACAAGAATCCAAGGTTCAATGATATTTTAAACACAATTATTTCAATTAGAAGAGAAGTAACTGCCAAAGAGAAGATCATGACAATCCTTAGATGACTACCTGACAGATGGAGGGAAACCACTGTCTCAATTAGAGAACTGTGCGACATCAGCAAGATACCTGTAAAAGAACACACGAGGAAACTGATGATGTATGAAGAAGAGCTGAAAATCAACAAAGAATATGAGGTTGAACCAAAGAGGATATCTGTAGCACTCAAGACCAAATTATAAAAGAACAAAGACAACGGCAAACTGGATGCTTCTGTAGGAAGTTCCACCACAGAACAATCATCACCTGACAGTAATGAGGAGATGGCTCAAATGGCCAGAAGATTCAAACGATTTTACAAAAAGAAGACCTTTTTTCAGAAATCCTAACTTCAAGGGCAAGTATGATCTAAAAGGAAGCTTGAAAAAGGACTGGAAAAGAAGAGACAAAACTCATGAAATTGTATTATATGAATGTAAATTCAAAGGACATATAAAGGCCGACTATCCAAAGCTCAAGTATAAGAAGAAATATGAGTACATGGATACGAATTACAAAAAGGAAATTAATGAAACATGGAGTGCCTCTGAGGATAGTTCAAGAGACTCAGAGACGTCACATGATAAACAGGCTAACAAAGAAAATATGCGTTTTATGAAAAAAAACATTTGATGTAACACTGAACTCTTCCAAACAAAATACATACTATTATAAAGAGGAAAGTGACTCTGAAAATATAACTAATGAAGAAATTATTTAATACTGTAACATGCTTGAAGAGACATGAAATGAATTAAAAGATATATATAAATCATTGAAGAAACTTCATGCTCTCACTGTAAATGTTAAATCTGAACTTACTACTGAAACGGAGAAAAATTTTCAACTGCTCAAAGAAAACAATGAATTAAAAATAACTATTGAGCAATTCAAAATTGACCTAGAAATGTTTACTAATGGTAAAAATACCCTTACAAAAATTCTAGGAAAACAAATTTCTCCCAAATATAATACTGGCATTGGTTATCAACCTAGTAAAAGAAACCTTGGTTAAATTTTTTTTTCTTCATTGTCTAGGACATATAATTTTTTTCTAGTTCTGGACACAGCTCAACTAGCTCATGTCATGATACATATTCTACTATTTGACATATTTGTGGGCCAAATACAGTTTATTTTTAAAATACTTTACATAATTCTTATAGGAAACCTATGAGACAAATATGGGTTCCTAAAACACTTATTACTGTTGTTACTAAACCCAAACAAGTCTGGGTACCAAAATCTGTCATTGCTTGATCATGTTATAGGAAATATGCTTAAAGAGCTCCTGCAAAAAGCTATGGTACATGGACAGTAGATGTTCAAGGCACATGATAGGAGACTACTCATGCTTGAAGAACCTGATAAAAGTAGTTGGAGTACATGTTTCATTTGGTGAAAATTCCAAAGGGAATATCATTGGCTTAGGCCAGATTGGTAACTTTGGTTCAATTTTAATTTCTAAAGTAATGTTTGTTAATGGCTTAAAATATAATCGGCTTTGTATCTCTCAATTATCTGATGATGGATATCATGTTAAATTTTAAAATAATTCATGTAATGTCTTTAATTCTAAAGATGAATTAGTATTTTCTACATCAAGTAATGGGAATGTTTATTCTATTAATTTAGAATCCTTAGCTTCTCAAAATGTTTCATATTTATGTGTATTTCACAAAGTGTCTTGCCTCTGGCATAGAAGACTAGGACTCTGTAATGTTCACTCCATTAGAAAGCTAACTAGAAAAGGAATTGTTAAAGACTTAGCCAAACATCTGTTTCCACATGAAAAAGTCTGTAATACTTGTCAAAAGGGAAAACAACACAAAGTCTCTTTCAAATCAAAGAAAGAAGTTTCTACTTCTCAACCTATCGAATTGGTTCACATGGATTTTTTTGGACCATATAGAGTTTCTAGTTTAAATGGGAAGCACTATGTTTATGTTCTAGTAGATGATTTTTCTAGATATACCTGGACCTTCTTCATGGCTCACAAAAGTGAACCCAGTTCGTATTTTACTAAGTATGTCAACTCTATTGAAAATCATAGTGGCATTAAAATTAAATCTTTAGGAACTGATCATGGCCGTGAGTTTGAAAATAAAGAGTTCGAATCATTTTTATCATAAAATGGTTATAGTCACAATTTCTCTTCCCCAAGAAAACATTAGCAGAATGGTGTTGTAGAAAGAAGAAATAGAACCCTATAAGAAATTTCTAGAACAATTCATAGTGAATATGAATTACCTATTTACTTTTGGGTAGAAGCTGTTAATACAATATGCTACATAATCAATAGTGTCTTGATTAGAAAAATTATCGAAATGACCCCATTGGAACTCTGGAACAATAGTAATCCTAAGGTCAATTAATTTTTTGTTTTGGGTTTCAAAGTCTTTATTCTCAATACTAAAGATAATCTTGAAATGTTTTCATCCAAAAGTGATGAAGGAATTTTCATAGGTTACTCAATATTAATTAAAGATTATAGAGTATTCAATAATTGAACTAAATGTGTAGATGAATATGTTCATATCACATTTCGTGGATCAGATCCACATGATCCTAGAACCATCCTAGAAAATCTTGAGGATAATGTATCAAATCTAAACATCAAATCAAAATACTCAAATTCATCTGTGAAAGAATCCATGAAAACATCCAATTATAGTAAATTATCTACAATCGAGTCATAATGAACCGGAATCTGTTGATGAACTTGAAATGACAAGTCTCTCCTTTTCTAGAATGGTTAGAAATCTTAAAAACCATCCCCTAATGTTGTTGTGGGAGACATAGAGAAAGGAATAGAAACTAGAGATTCTCATAGAAATCAGGTTGAACATCAAGGCTTCTTGTCCCAACATGAACCTAATAACATTGATGATGCCATAAATGATGAATTTTGTGTAATTTCTAAGAAAGAAGAACTTAATTAGTTTGAAAGAAACAAATTTTGGAAACTTTTTGAAAGACCCAAGGACACATTAATCATGGGAACCAAATGGGTGTTTAGAAATAAGGGAGATGAAGCTGGAAATATAGTTAGGCACAAGGATAGATTAGTTGCACAAGGCTATAGTCAAGAAGAAGGAATTGATTATGAGGAGACCTTTGCTCCAGTAGCCAGACATGAAGCCATTAGAATCTTACTTGCATATGCTGCACATCTGAATTTCAAACAATATCAAATGGATGTTAAGAGTTAATTCTTAAATAGGTATATAGTTGAGGATGTCTTTGTTGATCAACCCCCTAGATTTACAAATCCTAATTTTCCCAATCATATTTTCAAACTATCAAAAGCTTTATATGGTTTAAAGCATGCTTCAAGAGCTTGGTATGAAATATTGAGTACTTTTCATTTTTCGAAAGGTTTTACAAAAAGAATAGATAATCCTACCCTCTTTATAAAACGAATTTCTAATGATGTTTTAGTTTTTCAAATCTATGTAGATGATATTATTTTTGGATCTTCAAAAAATTCATTATGTATTGATTTTTCTAAAATGATCCAAAACGAATTTGAAAAGTGTTTAATGGGTGAACTAAAAAAATTTCTTGGATTTCAAATCATTCAAAATAATGATGAAATTGTTTTCAATCAAAGTAAATACACTAGAGATCTTCTAAAACATTTTGTATTAGATAGCACTAAAAGTAGTGACACTCCCATGAGTACCACCTGTATGCTGGATCTTGATGAAGATGGAAAATTTGTTGATCAAACCACTTATAGAGTAATGATTTCATGTTTACTCTACTTAACTGGTAGTTGTCTGTATATTATGTTTCGTGTGTGTAAGTGTTCTTGTTCTCAAGCAAATCTTAAAGAATCTCATTTAAATGTTGTAAAGATAATTTTCAAATACCTCAAGCATACACCCAATCTAGGAGTGTTCTATCCTAAAAGACAATCATTTGAACTAGTATGTTATTCTAATGCTGACTTCAGTGGCTGTAATTTAGATAGAAAGAGCACCTCTAGAATATGTCACATTTCAGGAAAGTCACTAGTTTAATGGTATAGAAAGAAACAAAATTCTATTGTGTTATCTACTGTAGAAGCTGAATACATATATGCTGGCAGTTGTTGTGCAGAAATTTTGTGGATGAAACCCACATTACTAGATTAGGGATATCAATTCAGACATGTACCAATAAATTGTGACAACACAAGTGCTATTAAGATCACAAAAAATCCTAATTCACATTCTAGGAAAAAACATATTAATATAACACATCACTTTTTGAGATATCATTATCCAAAAGGTGATATCACTTTGGAATTCATTGGTAATGAATATCAATGTGCTGATATATTCAGTAAACCATAAATTCTGAGAGAATAGACTACATCATACATGATCTTGGAATGATAAACCTCAAATAGATAACTTACTAGTCCTACTATTCAATATTTTACTATATTCTACTTTATTGTTTCATGATTACGGTTCTTCAGTTACTGTCTTTCATGTTTACGGTCTCACCGTTAGCACATTGTACTTACGGTCTGACATTTACTATCTCACCATAACGTGCACTGAAACGTTCACTCACTGTCTCCCCATGACCTTCATTTATTGTCTCACTGTGACCACTGATCATTGTCTCACCGTGATGTTCACTCATTGTCTCATCGTGATGACTACATACTGTCTCACCGTGAAAATTATTTTCGATTTTCATTAAACCTGTATTGTGGTAATTTGTATTTCACCTCTTTTACATTCCCACGTTGTTATTTTTGTGACGATTGGCATTCCCAAATGATAAAACAAAAAGTTTCACTCGGTTCATCACTCGAACTATCTCTATTTTCGAACCCTTTCAACCTTGAACCCCTCTCTCTATTTCTCGACCCCTCATTGGAATCCAAGAATGAAACATCCATCATCATCTACACCTAAGAAGCGTTACCCGAAGAAGAATAATATAGCACCCAAGCTGACACCCGAAGGGCCTCTTAATATGAACCTGGTAAGTCACAGTGTTGTTCCTATGAAATAAATTTTCCTCAAATGGATTTTATCTAGAAAGTCTCTAGTCCTGAAATTCTTAAAAGTACAAGGCTGTTTATAATGGTTCTCGTGGGAGAATAGCCCGATCTATCCCAGATTAGTATCTTAGTTCTACAAATACATGCAGTTCTAGTTTGATTCTGATAAAGGTTATGTTATGAGGTGCTGGATTAATGGCCAAAGATGCTCTATCTTGTCAAGGTTATGTGTTGCATGCCTTAAGAGACCGCACTATGGAATATTTGATGATTATCAAATAGAACCTCAACATACAAATGATTACTTTGATCTTGAAGATGCTCTAAAATCCCTAACCGGAAATGGCACCAAGAGAAGGGCATTCACTGAAGAACATGATGGAGAAACAAGATTGTTGTTTAAATTTGTTAAAAATATGGCCAGTCCATGGAATGGTGACTTTTCTATGTTAATGTATCAAGATGTATTTTTAATTCGTTTTATGAAGAATGGATACAAGATTAACTTGTGAAAGTACATCATTCACCTTATGAGAGAGTTGATCATGGTTACATCAAAGGCCCCATCACTATTCTACTATCGGCTAATATCAGCCATGCTTGTTGAAAAAGGTGTAGTTGGACCTAATAAAGAGGTGATTATAGACTATGAGTACTGTCTCTCTAAGGCCACTATCATGAGAATGAAGATAAACTATAATCCTTGGAAAGAGGAGTGGGTGGAAGACAATGATAAGATTTATGATAAGATTAATCCTGTGGATTATCCATCAAGTCAAAAAGACATTTCTGATCCTGGTTTCGAACTAGATGAACATGGTGAGTATCCAAGAGAAGGGGAAGAAGAAACTGATGTACTAGATAAGAAAAATGTTATTATTGAGGAAGAAAGGACTATTAATCCTCCTTTTATTCTTGAAGAAAAAACTCAAGCATCTAGAGATGATGTCAATCTTGAAGAACTCCCTGTCATGCAAGAAGAAAATTTGGAAGAACTCCCTGGTGTACAAGAAGTAAATCTTGATGAACACCCTGTCAAGCAAGGAGAAAATTTGGAAGAACTCCCTAAATAACAACATGTTCCTCAAATAGTAACCTCTACTGAAGAGAGGATGGGGATATCATTTCAGCTAGCTAGAAAAGAAATGCTTGAGGAACTTAGAAATGAAACAATGGATTTAGATCAAGCTCTTTAGCCTCTCAATCCTAAAAAGGAAGCACCTGTTGAGGGGAAGGAAACCCAAAATCTTGAGTCTAATGAAGCCTCACATCCAACAGAGTCATGTATTGTGGAAATTATGTACAAATTTCCTAGTTTTTATGATGTGAGTGAGTCTCGGCAGGTTACTGCAACTGAGCTTGATATATCTTCTCTGTTTCAGTTGAAGTCAGTTTTTATCTTTGCACCTGAGAAGGAACCAGAACCCGATCCAGCCCGAGTACCAATTCCTACACCTGAACCATTACTTGAACATCTGTCCTTTGTTAGTAGGGATGATTTGAAAGATTTTGGAGATACTATCTTATCTTGATTTGAGATTCTTATAAACTCCCAATCTCGTGCTATGACAAATCTGAGTGAGAGAGATGCCTCACTAATTTAGGAGAATATCATCTGGAAGATACATCCTAAGATTCTCCATGAAATTCAATAAGTACGAGTTGAAAATAAGTTGCTCACTAATGAATTAACAACCCTAAGAAGCATGGTTGAAGACATGCAGAAAGAACTGCACTTGAGATCATAGCCTACTGCTGCTCCTATAGAACCCAATGTTTCTCAAATATCTCGAGTTCTTGTGTCCCAGATTCAACCTTATCTGTTATCCTTCAATGAAAAGACTGTAGAATGGCACAAACAGATGTTGAAGGAAATGAGAGAGCTTGTGGTGAACCATAATAAGCTCATGGATGAGTACACTGGTTTTATTCAAAAGGTTTTGAATCAACTAAAATCCATGACCCCAACCGTCAAAGCTTCTAATACCTCTGGGGAATCCTCTAAACCTTCCATAAGCAGTACATTTCTCAAATCTATAGTCCAAGAAGAGCTTCAGAATGATTTCAGTGGCATTAATATGGCTTCTTTCTCTAAAGTTTTCATGAACAGTGATAGTGTTCTTGACCTTGTGCAAATTCATTCCAAGATTGAAAATGATTCCCAGTATGAGATTTTTAAGAAAGTGGATTTCTATGTCAACCGAATTTTCACCAAGGCTGATATGACCAACCACTTCAAATACCTTGTAGAGAATCTGAAAATTCCACCTGTAACTCAATCCTTCAAAAACCATGACCAGAAGCAAACCATGTTTACCCGATTGTTGGAATAGTTCATGGAAAACAAATATGACTTTGAAAAATCCATGCAGTATGGTGGAATGATTATTACAGACGTCATCAAACTTATAAGACCCTATCTTCAAGTCTAGAATATAGTGATAGTTGCTCCAGAAGCTTCACCTCTCAAACCTGGGCTGCCTACATTAACTTCTGCCTTAGCCTCAACTACCATGTCTGTTGGCCAAGCTCTCAGTCAGATCAGGACTTTCATTCTTGATCATAAACTGCCTCGATCTTTTACTACTCCAACATTAAATCCCTTAGTATTTGAAGGTCTCCCTTTACGCTTTGTATCTACCACCTCTCAACCTTCACCTACATCACCCACTACCCCTTTGGATTCCTCTTCTGCAGATGATAAAGGAAAAGGGAATACCAATCCCTGAATAAGATCATTGCTTACTCCTTTTTTGTAGGGGATGTCATTATTTTTGTAACTGTTTTTTTTGTACTGAACTATTTACTCATAATGGAATGTGCACTGTTTACCCTCTCTTACTTCAACTTTTTTATAATACCAAAAGGGGGAGAAGTTTCTATATGTTATTTTCTCTATAGTTGCATCTAATTTACACTTTAACTATGCATGGTTTGTGATCATCAAAGATTATTGGACTCCTCATATATTAATCATGTTTTAATGATCAAAAATCTCATCAATAATCACAAATCTCATTAATGATAAAAAAATATTATTCAACCTATTTAACTCATATAAATTATATCCAATCATGTGTATTTATGTTTCAAGTTCACTAATGCTTTATATTGGTTATGCTAAATCCATTTCATGTATATTACTGTTTCTGTCTGAATACTGTTATTTGCCTAAGTACAAGACACTATAAGAAAGAAACCGTGAGAAAGACACCATGAGTAAGACACTGTCAGCAAGACACCTTGAGAAAGACACCATAAGCAAGACACCATGAGCAAGACATCCTAAGCAAGACACCGTGAGCAGGACACCGTGAGCAAGACACCGTAAGCAAGACACTGTGAGCAAGAGACTGTCAGAAAGACACTGTAATCCAGACACCGTGAGCAAGAAACTATTTTCAAGACACCGTGAAGAAGACACTGATACACTCAGAATGTGACACTCAGACCATGACACTCAAACACCGTGTGAAGGAGAAACCATTTGCATAGAAAACTGTGACACCGTTTCTTTACCTATTTTGTCATCTTCCAATTTAATGATTAAAGGTCATATATGATGACTTTAATTCACTGACATAATTAATGTTTCTTTGTAGATATAGTACGAGGTATGAGGTATGAAAAATATGGAACATGTTGCCTAAAACTCATGCATTCGAAGATAAAGCATTGATAGTGCCCAACAACTGCAACACGCGATACTGAATGGAACCCAAGCCTGTGAACACAACCACGAAGAACACATTGCATGATTTTCAAAGAAAGCATTATCTCATTCATGAAATCCGACACTACAAAAGAACATATGAATTACACTGGAATCTATAGAACACCTTTGCATTATCAAAACTCGTGAAGAACACAAGCTGGATTACTACACTATGTTTTTCAAGACAAAACCAGAGAAGGATTCAAAAGCATTTCTATTTAATCAACGGAGTCTAGAGCTGCACTTCAAATCACTAGAGAATTCTAAGCTCATATATAATCTCTCTTAGTGATTATTTTACTTACTTTTGAGCAGTGTGTGTACTCTATATATTCCATACACACACTAATGCCTATGCTAAACTGAAGGATTTCTAAATCCTTACATCGAACTCTTTTTACTCTTGTTTACCCATGACAACTATGGAGGAGGTACCTTTGTGGCCTGATTATTATTTTAGTTTACCCACAAAAATTATGGAAAAGGTCCATGTGTGACCTGGACAGTCTGTGTACTATTGTTAACCCCGATCTAGGGTGTGGATCAATGTTTATTTATATAAACTGCTTGGTGGTAGGTGATCAACAAGTGGAGTGGATTAGGTATCAACTTGAGACTGAAATACTTGTTTCATATCTACTATGCTATTTAAATTTAGTCTTCTCTGTTTTACTGCTTTATTGCATAATCCAGAAAAATCTAATTTCACTTTGATAGTTATTCTTATAAAGAATTTATAACTGATTTGTCATAGTAGGATAACTTCAAAAGTAATATTAATAATACATATTAAGATTACTTATAATTAACAAATATTATAATAAGTTGTTTAAACAGTCAAATTCTTATAACATTATAACCTTTATTAACTAGGCTGTATTTTTTTGGGCGAAAACCATTTCATTTAAACTAATATTTTTGTAATAGAAATTTTTATAGTTACTCAATTCATCCCTCCCCTCTTGAGTAAACTACTCCATCCAACACAATCATTGAAATCTATATTTAGCTAAACCTTGATTGGAGCACATAGCCTTAAGATAAACATAATGGATTAATATAGATGAACATCTTTGAATTTTGGTAATATTATAGAGATTTTTTGAGTTTTCCAAGCAATACATCTCTATCTGAATATGAGCAGGTAGAGGCGGCTTTGGCATAGATGTACAGAGGGGTAAAACCCAACAACACCGCTTTGATCTAGACTCGAATGGAAACTCGTGCACGACAACGGGCCTTGTAGCACTCTTGGTTATGACACTCACAGGGGATATTCTTAGGATAATTCTCATTTTCATTAAAAACAATTATAATGGGTTTAATAGTATATAATTCTTCAATGAAAACATTTTATATGATTATGGATTATATCCATAAAATGTTAAATTTTTGTCAAGTGTTTTACATGTTTGGAATTATGTATTTCGATTCATAAACTAATCTAATTTATACCATAGTTTAGAAATGGCGCCTAGTGGAAGGAAAGGAAACTATATCAATTCACACACTCCATGTTTGGATTTCCCCCCTACTCAAGATAATTATAGTGGATCTAGTGATGCAACTGGTACTGATTAGCTAATCACCATACTGGGACAACACACCCAGTTTATGAATAACAACCTTACCCGTATAAAGCACCCTGATCCGCAGCGTGGAGGATCATTGTTAGATCTCTTCATGAGGCAACAACCACCAACATTCAATGGGGTTATAAATACAATATTAAATGATTAATGGATTCATTCCTTAGAGAAAATATTCCACACCTTTGGGAGTAACGAATGGGAAAAAGCTATCATGGCATTTTACCGCCTCACTGGAGGTGTTGATCAGTGGTGGTCACTGATTCAAAACACAAAGGAAGATGATAAAGTATCAAATATAGAATGGTGGGAGTTTAAATAGATTTTATTAAAGAAATATTTTCCTCGTGACCATTGAGCGGAAATGGAAAGGCAATTTCTGAGTTTTAGGAAAAATATGGATAAGAATGTCGCAAAGTATGAAGCTAACATTACAAGGTTAGAGAGGCATGATGCAGATTATATATTTAGCCCAAGAATAATTATTTATCGTTTCTTTGATGGGTTAAAACCATTTCTCCATCGATCATTAGCCTCACAATCCAACTTTTCATACAAAGATATTATCTCATGTGCTATCAAGACAAAAAAATAATTATCTAAGTCTTACGACATTAAAGAAAAGCAAGAAGAGATGATATCTGCTAAACACTCTGGAAATTGAAATAAGGGGATGAAGGGAAAAGTTAAATATCCATCCTACAGTAAATGTGCAAAGAAACAACCTGGTACTT
Source organism: Viscum album (assembly GCA_963277665.1). Lineage (NCBI taxonomy): Eukaryota > Viridiplantae > Streptophyta > Magnoliopsida > Santalales > Viscaceae > Viscum > Viscum album. The sequence continues at coordinate 2,127,688,752 of OY728127.1, read as the reverse complement.
GCCTAAAGGGAATGGGAGTCTGTTACAAGTGTGGTGAAAAAGGCCACCAAGCTCGTGATTGCAAGGGGAAGAAAGAGGTTGTTGATGTTGAATGCTACAATTTTAGAGAAATTGGGAATTATGGAAATGAATGCACTAAGAATCAGGGGAATTTACCTCAGAAAATGCCAAGGGATTAAGTCCATGCTTATTCTATCACTACTACTGAGGTTGAATATCCAAAAGATGTAGTGGCTGGTAATTTAATGGTTTTTTCATGTTTATCCAATGCTTTATTTGATTCTGGATCATCTCATTGTTCCATATCTTCCATGTTTGCTTTGAAAATTATATATTTTCATTATTATTTAAAAAGGGGGTAGTTAGTAAAAACTCATAAGGGAAGTATTATTACAACATTGTTTTGTGAATCCGTCCCCATTAGGGCATATAAATGTTCTTTATCTGCTAATCTCATCGTCATAACCATGATTGAATTTGATATAATCCATGGTATAAATTTCCTTTCAAACCATGATGAAAGAAATTAGTTTAAGAAGAAGGAGGTTACTATTTTTGATGAATATGATAAATAACACCTTATCTTTAGTGCAAGATAGTCCCCACCTAATTCTTACCTAGATCCACCCCCGAATATCTCACCTAAATTCAATTATCGAGGAGGAAGAGAATGAATTAATTTTCGTTGAGGAAACGAATCATCAAATAGAGAATGTACCTATTGTGAATGAATATGTTGATGTGTTTCTAGAAGATTTACCTAGAAATCCTCTAGAATGATAAATTGAGTTTTCCATTGATGTTGTTCCTTGATCAAGGCCCATATCAAAGACCGCTTATAAAATGGCCACTATGGAATTAGCGGAACTAAAGAAACAACTATAGGAATTGAGTAATAAGGGATTTATTCTCCCTATTGATTCTCCATGGAGAGCCCCTATCGTTTTTTCTATGAAGAAAGATGGACCTTTGAGGTTGTACATTTACTATATAGAGATCAATGATATAACAATAAAGAACAAGTATCCCCTACCACACATTGATGATTTATTTGACCATATTCATGGAGATCAATATTTTTCAAGGATTGAACTTCGATCAAGATACCATCAGTTGTGCGTGAAGAAGTAAGACTTTCTGAATATATCATTTCAAACCTGGTACGAGCATTACGAGTTTACAACAATGCCTTTTGGATTGACTAATTCACCCTCTATCTTCATGGATTTAATAAATAGAGTTTTCAAGGGATATCATGATGACTTTTTTTGTGGTATTTATTGATGATATCTTGGTATACACCAAAATCTATGAAGATCATGAAAATCACTTGTGCATTATCTTCAAAACTCTTAGAAGACATGAATTATTTGGGAACTTTAGCAAGTGTGAATTCTGGTTTCAGGAGACTTGTACTCTTGGCCATATTTTCTCTAAGGATGGAATCTATGTTGATCCTTCTAAGAACAATATAATAAAAGAATATCCAGCACCAATGAGTATAATTGAGGTACACAATTTTATTGGTTTAATAGCTTATTATCGACGATTCATCCAAAAATTTTCCCATTTGGATAACCCATTAACAAAGCTCACATGAAAAGGGGTTAAATTTGTTTAGAAAAAAGAGTGTAAAGAATGATTTAAAGATTTAAATAGAAGATTATTCAATGCTCTAATATTGACTCTACAATCGTGGAATGATGGGTTTTTTATTTACAGTGATGCTTCAAAGAAATAACTTGGTTGTTTCATTATGTAGAATGAAAGGGTTATTGCATATACACCACGACAGCTAAAAATTAATAAGAAAAAATACTGTACTCATGGTCTTGAGTTAGCAGTTGTCATATTTTCTTTGATGATTTGGAGACACTATCTCTATGGTAAAAAATGATACATATATACCGATCACAAGAGTTTGAAGTGTATTTTATCATAGAAAGAACTCAACATGAGGGAAAGGAGATGGATTGATCTACTAAAGTATTATGATTACAATATATACTACCACCCGAGGAAGGAAAAGAAGGTGTTGGATGCTTTGATCAGAAAGGATCATGGAGTTTTGAACCAGATGAGAGTTGAAAGGGATCCTATTTTCATGGATCTAGTAAATATGGATATGATAATAACCATGGAAGGTAAAACATCAATAATTTTTCAAATGGTTGCCAATACATATTCACTAGAAAGGAGATACAGTTCTCAGGTTGATGATGAGTCATTTCAAAAGAATATTAAATCTATGAATGATGGGAGATTTAGTGACTTCGTATATGAATATGGAATTTTGAAATTTTGGAAGAGACTTTGTGTTCCTGATATACCTGATCTAAAAAGATAATTGTTGGATGATTCTCATAGCTCCAATCTCTCTATACACCCTAGGTGCAACAAAATATATAGAGATATGAGGGAACATTTTTTATGGGATAACATGAAGAAAGATATTTCTAATTATGTGTCAAGATGTATGGTTTGTGAACAAGTGAAATCTGGAAGGCAATAGCCTGGAGGAGTCATGCAATCTCTTCCCATACCTGAGTGAAAATGGGATAATATTACGATGTACATTATCAAGGGACTACCAAATACTCCTAGAAAGAATGATGCAATATGGGTCATTGTTGATTGTCTTACCAAGTCATCACATTTTCTTGCTATAAGAGAAGATTTAACACATATGCGTTTAGCAAGACTATATATTAATGAAGTTTTAAGACATCATGGAGTACCACCATTGATTGTATCTGATTGTGATCCCTGTTTTACATCAAGAATCTGGAAATGTCTCCTAAAAGACCTGGATACTAAACTTCGTTTGATCACTACCTACCGGCCCCAAACTGATGAACAATCGTAATAGAATATTAAAACCTTAAAAGACATGTTGAGATCATTATCACATGACTTTCAAGGTATGTTGGATCAATATTTACCATATGTAGAATTTTCATATAACAATAGCTTCCATTCAAGTATCCAGATGGCACCATATGAAGCGTTATATGGAAATAGATGTCACACACCAACCTGTTGGGATGATGTTGGTGAAAGAAAACTCATAGGCCCAAAACTTGTGGAGTAAACGATGGAAAAGGGGAAGGCAATCCAAACACACATCAAAGAATCTTAATGTAAGAAGAAGCTCTATGTAGATAACTGAAGGAATGATTTGGAATTTCAGGTAGGAGGTCATGTTTACTTGATGGTATCTCCATCAAAGTGTCTTATAAATTTTGGTAGGAATGGAAAATTAAGTCACACATACATTAAACCTTTCAAAAATCTAAAATGAATTTTGGTTGTAGCTTACCGTTTGGAAATGCCACCAAGTCTATCCAATGTTCACGATGTCTTCCACGTATCAATGTTGAGAAAATACATTCCTGAAACAACACATGTACTTACCTATGAGAATTATAACTAGAACCCAATATGTCTTATCTCGAAGAGCCTGTCAAGATTCTTGATACAAGATCACAAGTGTTGAGAAACCAGATGACTCGTCTTGTAAAAGATCTATGGAGAAACAATAAGATGGAAGAGGAAATGTGGGAACCCAAGGTACTTATGAATAAGAACAACCCGAGTCTTATTACATAGTAATACTCTAAAATCTTCTAGGACGAAATTATTTGGTGGGGATAATGTAACACCCCAATCTTCCACGGTACGCTTCTCTTTGAATAATACAATTGTGTGTATTGTATCCAGCATTGAGTTCTAACGCACCACAACCAATCAAACTAGCCGTTATGAATATTAATACCCACTTTTAGAAATATTATAAATTTTATTATTCAGAATAGATTTCATTTTCGGATTCAGAATATTGAAATTATCTTAGAGTGATTTTTCAGTATGTTTCTGAAAACATTCAATTTTTTATGAATATTGAAAAACACTGAGTTATAGTTTAAAACCGAATTTTTTATTTAAATAATTATTTATTATATTTATATTTATTTTAGGCCAAAATAGATACAAAATACCTACATTTTTTCCATGTAATTCATTGGAGTCAGTTTATAATAACATTTTATATATAAAAATTTTATTGAACTTTTTACCGACTTTTACCCACCTCCTAGGAGCATTTACAAATTTACATAAAACATAATTTTACCACTATTTTGAGTTAAATTTAAAAAATCTGAGAGACATGGTTGATATTAGTAAGTAAAATGTGGATCAATTAGATTCAAATAATTTTTGGTGAATAGTAACTTTTTTACTTTTATTTACCACGATTAAAAGTAAATAGGGTAATTAAGGGTAAAATTTATATTGTTATTACCCTTAAACATGTCTTAATTCTATTGGATAAGTGTAATTCAATCAGATAAAACCTTAATAATATAATATGATCCCATAGGTCCACTTGGATTAGATTAGGATATTTATTATTATTTAATTCAAAGACGAATTAAAAGTGTAAAATTCAATGCTTAATAAATAAACATTTTTAATATAGGGTTATACATAAGATAAATTAGACTATAAATATTCATTATAAAGATAAAAATATTTCCTACATAATTTTATTTTATTTATAATTTTTATACCTTAAATAATGTAATTTATTTATGACACAATAGTGATACAATAATTACCTAATTAATGAAATATTAAAATAATTGATATTATAAATATCCAAATAAATGTAATTTGAGACTTTTTATGAATTCCAATAATTTTATAGGTTATTATGTCATTTTAGGGTAGGATAGACTATTTTTTGGATGTATTAAGGGTGTTATGAATTTAGAAAAAACAAAATACCAAATAGTGTAAAAATTGACATAAAAGAGTTTTTAAAACAAATATTATATTATTAATTGATATTATATTCCTAAAAATCTAAGGTTAGGACACACATCTTAAATGATATATTATATGTCATTAATGAACAACTTGAGGTTCGCTTGGATGTTTTTAGAAATTTTATTAACCATATATTATAAAAATACAAAGTGACATGGTAAACGTCAAACTATTTAAGTAAGAGTTAAATCTAAAGGATAAAGTTAATATATTGACACAAACCTGTCTAAACCCAATTTTTTGAGTATTTTTAGACCCATACCCACCTTATACTTTAAATAATTAATTTTGGAGCCATTAGAAACCGAACATGATTTTATTATAAAATAATATTTCAATCTTTTCCTAAGATGCCCCTCACCCCACTTATAAAAGGGCACTCCCCATTCTCTCTAATTCACACATTAAAAGACATTTATCTCTCCCAATCCTTATCCAAATAACCACTTAATTGTCCCCCATTCTTCCTCGTGTCCATCTTTTAGTCAGAAATCCAACCAATGGAGCCCTTTTGATCCAATCAAAAGGAAGCTCTCAAAGAAGAGGTAAATATTTCATCACATTTTTCAAGTTCCTTTCTTCTTCCACTTCCTCTTTCTTTGTTGTTTCAATTATAAAATTACATATCCAGTATCATATATATTATTTTCTGTTATAATAAATATGGTACAACCATATTCATTATTTTATCGATTCTTCGAATGACATGTCACCATACATACGTACAAACGGCTTACCATCTCCATGTCGTGGTGTAATTGTTATTCAATAAATTATTATTTGGATGGGTATAAAATGATGTGTAATTGATGTAAATAATAAATATAACATGATAATTATTTGGTATATATGATATACCATCCAATTATATATTATTTTAGTATAAAAAAAGATATTTTGGCTCGTACGTACGTACGGATTACCGTCTCCACAAACACGATGAGATTCATTCCACATCTTATCCCTTCAAGACTAATTTTCATTTGATGATTAAAAATAATTTTTAAAGACATAATATAATTATTAATATTAATAATATACATCCTATCAGTAATAAACATTACTTATGTAAGATATCATATAAAGGAAAATGAATCAGTTAACACCCGAAATGACGATAATAATATAATATTATTAACAAAGCAATATTATAATATCATATATGATATCATATTAATGTATATGATTCTTATATAATTTAATAACGACTATTTCACCATTATAATGGAATTTAACCTACCCTCTACAATGTAAAAGTACAATTTAAGGGTTAATTTCACAATCTCTTCATTATCTGAGGTTGTTTATACGTAATTATCTACTAGGACCTCATTATCATCCACATCCATGCTTCATAAAAATGTATTTTGATTTTTTTTACTAAATACTATACAATGGGTTAATTTTATTTATACCCTTATTTGACCTTATATGTTTTTAAGGGAATCTTTTCGTCATTTTTCAAACAAGGTACTTTATGTCCTTTTTGAAAAAAATATGGGAAGCATGTTTTTTTACTTATACTGCAAGTGCGGATATTTTCACCTTTTATAACATCGTCGAATCTTTCCTTACTATCTTATAAGAATATTGTCAAAATAAATTATTTCATAAATGATTTCAAAATAAAAAGAGATATTTCTCTAAAAACGGTTTTGATTTCATCTATTTCAACATCTTTTGATGATTTTTAAGCTTATTTGAAGTTGATTTATTATGATACAAATCTTCCATATTTTATTAAAGGTTTTTCGATATCTTTGACTATGGATTAGTTTTTTTACTCCATTAATGGTTTATAGATAAATTTTTGACATTTCTTATATTAGTTTTAATATGGATATTTATGTTTTGTTTAAACCTTTCCATATGAGAAATGCATTGGACTTAGTAAGAGACGGGTGGAGCCAGCTATAGCTCCTCGATGCATCAGTAGGTCTAATGAGACAAACTAGTGTCTTACCACAAGGAGTTGGGAAAATATTATTTTTATTCATGGCACATGGCCTTGACTATGTGGTTTTGAAAGTCTGGCATTATGCATTCCATCATTATGAAAGTGGCTATTGATATTGAAAGTGATTAATTGACTTGTTGAATATCCATTTAAGTAAGTAAATAGAATTATTTTGATTTATATTTTCCATATTATAATTATGTTTATGTTAAAATGGATTCTGATTTAGTTATATACATTTCCTTAAATGTTTATTCTTATTTATGAAATTTTCCGCTATATTGATATCCTTACTGAGCATTTGAGCTCACCCCTTTCTATGTTTTATTTTTCCTAGGATACGAAAAATTATCTTATGACTGACCTACAGGGATAGTCTATGGGATCTCAGTGTTGTCCTTGGAATCAATTTTGTTTTAGTTTTCCATTTCATGATGTAATTTAAACCTTATGAATGTATCTAGTACATCAAAGGCTACTAAACTAATCGTTCTTTCGAGACCTGATCTTTTGTGATCATGCTAATGATACATAATAATGCACCAACTCTGGGATTCTGGGGTCAGGGCATTACAATATGGATTATAGTAGTAATGTAGGGTTGTTGTGAACTTATTTTATCATAATAAGGATGAACTAAGGGGATTGAGAAATGAGAGTATGTGGGTAGAGGAGATATCCTTTTATAATAGGGAGGTTGGGAACATTATGAAAGTATTCATATATTATTTTATTATAATTTTTTTTAAAAAATTTAATAGCTTAAAAGTGATATATTTCTATGATAACATGATTATGGGTGGAAATCCTCTGAACCAATTCGATTTAGAGAAGTCATTTTACAAATAAAAACTTATCTTTTGGCTTTAACCCTTAGTAAAATAAATTAACTCTTACTATGTCTTCTTGTGTTTTTACACTATATAGTTAATATATTTACTATACAATTCCAAGAGAATAACAAGTGGATCATTAATGAAATTTGTATCATTATCTGTGAAATTTGGCTTAATCTTATATTTTTATGACTATTATATCATTTAATAAAATTATATTTTTTTAAAAGGTATTAATGTCAATTTTGACAATATTCAGTAATTGGTTTTTGTTAGTCATAAAAACATGATTAATTAGAGAAAAATACATTAAATCAAATATAACATCTCATAATCATACATAAAATTCATGGATGGAATCAAAAGTTATAAATTATACATATTTTAATTTTTATAATGTCATTTATTGGAATCTTACCTTAATAAAGTAATCACCACATCTTAATTGGGTCATAAATTAATTTATTTTTTTAATGAATATAAATTAAAATAAAATATCATGATGTTAAAAATATTTGTATATTTCTAATTAATATTTATAGTAAAAGATATGCGTTATATATACTTATATTAAAATTGTTTTTGTAAAAATATGCATGTTTGTGTTATATTTCTCTTTACATTAAATTAATTATTATAACATGTCAATATCACAACCCAGTGGCACCAAAATGCCAAAATTTCAGCCAAAGGAAATTTTCAGTCTACCAATAATATTTGGACACGTTTTATGGTAGTTTTATTATATAATAATATTAGTTTTACCCTTATTTGTGTAATTAACCATTTAACCATGGGAAATAAAAATATTTACTAAAGTTATAATTCGTAATGCCCAAAAATAAAAGTTACAAATTTAAATAATTTAGAACATCTAATTATGAATATGGAATCCATTTTTACAAATTTAAAACAGTTAATTTTCAATAATTAATTTAAAATTAATTCCAATTTTCAAAACTAGAAAGCATGTTTTGAAGAAGTAAATAATATCAAAATATTGGCATGTGTTTCTATCCATTTTAAATGTGAAATTACTTTCAATGACCATTATTGGATTAAATGATATAACCATAATCTAAATATACATTAAATCTAGTTCAAATGATAATTTATCAATAAAAATTATTTATATGAAGAATTAGTTTTGAATTAAAAATTCATTATGTTTCACTATTCATTAATATATGAATTTTATCATAAAAATATGAAAATTTCAACAATAGAAAATTTTGACATCCCAATTACAAAGAAGAATATTTTCTTTTCAAATAGAACATATAAAATTATAAAAAACTAGATTTAAAAATGTTTCTCCATTAAATGGTGGTAAAACAACCTTTTAGAAAAAAATTATAGTATATTATTCTAAAAATTGGATTAATTCTCATTTTAAGCCTCTAAAATTTGTTGGACAAATTTGGAAACATTTAGAAAAAATATGTAATAATACATTAGTTAGTTCTCTTTATTCTCTCCAATAAAACATCTAGGCATTAAATACCACTTAAAATTATACTTTTATTATTTTATTATTTTTCGGTATAACTCAGTATTGTTTGCAATGTAAGATTTCAGAGAAACCCATTTTTTGGTTTCATGTATGCTATCAGAGAAAGAATATCATTTGATTTAAAATTAATATAATATTCATAAATATTAATTAATATTAAAATTTATTATTCTATAAATGACTAGGATGTTACACACCTTTGAAATGATTTTATGGTTAGGATCTGAAATAATGGGTCATTATTGATTTATGATTATTCACCACTCTTATAATTCATGTATTTTTTAATGATTATTTTTTATTGAATGAATAAATTTTCTGATACATGAATAATTTGGAATAAATCATGAATTATAAAAATGATGTCATGACCTTAGGCTTATATTTTTCTTCCATATGATCATAAATTGATATCTCCAATAGTTATCCGTATTGGGTTTCAAAGAACACCCATTGCTATGTTTCATTTTCCTAAGATATAAAGAAATGTTTTATGTAGAATATTTCTAGAAGGGTACAATGTGAGAAACAATTAATGATAGATAATTAATAATGTACCTAAATAATATTTTCATGTCTCTAGTCTCCATATAAACAAAAAAAATTAATGTTATAGAATGGACCATATTGATATGTATTGAATATTCAGATAAAATGATATAATATTTTTTAATGAAAATCATGGATCTCTGTTGTTTGTATCTAAGAATGGGTTAGTTAATCATTAGATTTTATGCTTATATATATTTCTTGAAAACCCTAGGGATATTTCTAAGTATAGTATAACATCGAAATATTTTCATAATGACCATCGAAAACATAAGATAAACCAAAGGATTCATAGACAAATATAATGTTTTCATGATTTATACATCATATGAATGATATTTCCGGATTATATGACATCACACTCTAATTGATATTTTTTAACACTTACAATTTTCTTTTTATTTTAAATTAATTGCTCTTACTAGAATACAACATGATAAAAATGAATGTGAAGGAAAATGTAATGATTTTCTATATGAGAAACCCAATTCATTGGGAGATAGAATAAATAATGTTCCAACTAGGATCATGAAATTTTATCATTCCATGATTCATTTTTAACATCCAAATAATCTAATGGGGTATAAAATATACTACATAGTCTTTCATGAGTCAAAATCCACCTTGTATTCATGGGACATCTGATCCAGTTTTTTCTAATCGATGGATCAGTACCCGTTATAAAATAATTTCTATTCATCAATGCTCCGAACATGAAAATTATTTCCTATGTGTTTATCAGTTGTATGATTAAGTAAATAAATGGTGGAGTCATAATAATAATACAAGTCAAGAAGAAGAAATTTACACCATGGAATGGAATTAGATTAAGTGAATATTTTTTAGTAAGTAATTCTGTAATATTCAATGTAGAAATGGAGATGTAATTCCTTGAGATTAAATTTATTAATGATGAATCTATTGGTTCTAATAAGACATGTTGAATAAGAATATCATGGTTTTATTCTTGTTTAATGAATATCCCATAAAGAAATTTCTATTCTTTAGTGGATTAAAATCAAGTCACTGAAATGTGTTAACTATAAAATATTTTAATCACTTTGGAGAAATTGATTTATTTATACCAAAGGATGAAGTGGAAAATGGAGATTCCAACAGATAACATAATTTTGATAATAAAAAGAATATGAAGCCTTCTAAAAACTAAAATAAATCACATGGTGGAATGAAATTTTATCCATCCACATGCTTGACATGTGGGAAGAAATGTCAGGTGAATTTCATGAATGGAACTAGGATATGATTTAAATGTCGACATTTGGGTCATAAATCTCGAGAATGTAAAATAGGCAATGAATATTCTTGTCAATACAATGGAGTAAAGATGAATCTTTATAATTCGCCACCCACAGTCTAATGACACAAATTAAATTTTGATGGTCATTATGTCAAACAGTACAGTTATCCAAATGTTTTTTATGGTGATAATCATTGAAAACCACTTATTCCAAAAAATATGGGCATCACATGTGATCATGGCTACTAATGTTCATTTTGAGAATGATTTGGTGAAATTTACACTATTAATGCACTATATACTAACTAATGTATTATTTTATTCTAGATCATTTCACTCTTTTATCTCTATGTAATTTTCTAATAGTATTGAATTATCACCTCATTGATTAGATGATGAATTAAAAGTGACAACTCCTAATGGTATGATTTTTACTTGTATAGCCTATAGTTTCTCACTAATAAATTTATCAATGAATGTGATTCCTTAAAATATTATGATTTATTTAAATATTTAAATTCAATATATTTTATCTTGTGATTGAATTTTTTATATATACCCCATATTAATTTTTCTGAAAAAAGATGTCACTTTTTATATTAAAAATCAATGTATGATCGTTTATCAGTGTGATATGAATATAAACATCTAATAGATATTACCTCTTTCTTGTGTTTCTTAATTTATATTACTAATTTTTCTTTGTCTCAATGGTTTGGGGAGATACTCAACATTGATGATTCATCTATTGTATGAGAGTTTTTTGATACATTTCGATAATAATTTACTAGTTCTCCATGAAATCAGGGAGTTCTATTTTTAATATAACTGATACCTAATAAGAAACCTATTTCAAATACTCGTTATATAATGACTCAAATTGAGTTGTAGGAATTAACAAGTAACTCTAGGAAACTATTGATAACAGATTCAAACACCATATTGTATCCCTCTAGGTTTCACGTGTTCTTTTGGTAAATAAAAAAGAAGGTTCACTGTTTATTTTCATTGATTATTCGGAACATAAAAAGATAACTATCATGAAGAAGTATCATATATACCATATTGATGAATTTATTTATAAATTATGAGGATCATAGTACTTTTACATGATTGAAAATAATTCTATATATCATCAATTAAGGGTTATGAAAGAGTATATAACCAAGACAGACTTCTATACGTGTTATGGGAAATATGAATATATTGTGAAGCCATTCAGACATTCTAATTACAATTATATATTCATGTATTTAATTAATATAATCATTAAATATTACCATGAGTAGTTTTTGGTAGCCTTCATATATGATTTTATTATATATTAAAATAGAGTGAAAGATCATGAGGGTAACATCATAGTTATGATGAAGACCCTAATGAAGGAAAAATTGTATTAAAATGTTTCCTTATGTGAATTTTCGCTACATAAATATCCATTCATAGGTAATATAATATCATGTTAGGGTTTATCAGGGGATCCCTTAATGATGTCAATAGATGAGAAATGTCCCAAACCAACCATAGTTCATAAAATCCATATTTTTATTTGTTTGGATGTATATTACTGTAATATTATTTGATATTTCTCATGAATATCTAATCCACTCACCATGTTAACTAAAAGGGGGGATATATTCTCGTGTATAGATAAATGTGAAGATAATATCATGAATTGGAGGGAGTATTGTTCAGTGCATCTGTTCTCACACTACCCTATAGTGGAGAAGTGTTTGTGATCTATAGTGATGCAGTAAAGAAGGTATTCGGATGTTTCCTCATACAAAATGATATAATGATATCTTATTCCACATAATAATTGGAAATTTATAAAAAAAATTCAAAACTAAGAATTTGTAGTTATCTATGGTAATTTTTCAAAAAAGATATAGAGAAAATGTCATAATATAGAAATATGTGACATATATATTAGTAATAAAATTTCAATGTGTATATATACTCATAAATATTTTAATATTCTCTAGAGAATTATGTTAGAGTTGATTAATTATTTTTATTACCCAAAACATTTACTCTCATGGAAAGAGAACAAGGTGGTGATAATTTGAGATAGAAAGAATGTGATATTTTTTCTATGATGAAGATTGGAATAGATCCAATACTATTAGATTTGCAGAATATGGAATGTGAAATCCTGAGGAAAGGAGATTACTCCAATTTTTAATAGATGAATGTCCAACCATCCATCCATGTGATGATCATAGAGTTTTATAGGGAATATATAGAACTATAGAAGGAATTAATGAGTTTTCTTGAGTTATTGAACAATTATAATAGATTAATAAGGATAAAGAACCCTATATGTTTCTCATTCATACTATATTTGATGAATTATTTTTTAGATGAATCTCATAGTACATAAATCTTTATTCATATTTGATGTATACAGATGTAAGGATATTTGAAATAGTTTTTATGGTGGGACAACACAAAACGTGTTATTTCAAAGTTCCTATCTTGATGCCCAGTATATAAATAAGATAAATATAATATAAATATTTATAAGGGGTTTCTACAAACATTACACATAGCTGAATTTAAAAGGGAAAAAATTACCATTTATTTTGTAGTCGAACACACCAAATCATCAAAAGGAAAAAAGATTATTTAGGTAAAGTCAATAACCTACCAATGTTAGCACACATAATTTACATTAGATGATCATTCTATCTTGATCATATTAGCTAGTTATACATTAATTATGTGGTTTAATTTCATTTAGTATCATATTATATTATATCTTATTATGATAAGAGGTTAACCTCACGGTTTTGGTGAAGTTTTTAACAACCTCAAGATTTAGAGTTTTGTTTAAGTACTTCTTTTTATCATCACATAGAAGTTATTTATAAGAGAACCATTAATAACATGGAGGATAGGTTGAGATTTTTTTATCTTTATTTCATAGTTTTTTGTGGTCAAAACCTTCCTCCAAATTATTTTTCTTATAAAATATCATTCCATCAGGAATTTGGATGTATTCTTATGAAGCCCTCTACAGTAGGATGTGAAAAACACTAATGTGTTGGTATGAAGTTGTAAAATTAAATCTATTTGGACCATATAAATATGAGGAGATAGTAGAATAGTTTTTGGATATTCAGTTTCATATAATAGAAGATCAAAGTTGAACAAAAATTTATGTTGGTAATCATCAATGTGATCTAGGGTTTGAAGTTGGTGACATGGTATTCATAGGAATATCTTGTTGAAGAAATGATCTAATATTTGGATAGAAATTATAGAATATCCCTTGATGTATCAACCCTTTGATATGATGTATATCATTGGGATGGTTTCCTATCATTTTGAACTTCCACCAAATTTGTCTCATATTCCTGATATATTCCATGTATCTCACCTATGGAATTATAAACTCGATCCATAATAGGAAGTAAAATCCATAATCATACCACTAGATAAAGATATATCTTATAAATAACATTCTATGGAAATTCTATATCATCAATAAGATGTTATAGAAAACAATACCATTGATATTTTTTGCTTTTTTAAACCATAAATTTTTGGAATCAACATAAAAACTTGTGGATGTGATGAAATAGAGCTATCATTAATTTTTCTTTCTAGAGTGACAACATTTAAATATATAAATTAATATTAAATGTGTTTAATTTTACTCATCATGTTTTTATGGTATATTTCTCCATAAATAAATTTTATTACATTTAATGATTTCACTACACACAACTTCGCGTTAAAACAATCCATTTTATACTATTGAAATATTATTATATATGTTGATTATTATCACCTAGATATTTAATAATAGGAATGAATTTTATTAACCAAAATATTAAATATATATAAATTTACCAATCAGTACAAATTTATTAATTAAGTATTAACAAAAAAGAACTCAATTTTATGTAATGTAATTTTACTCTTAAAAAATTATTTTTCATCAAAATATATTTTTAATTATTTATGTGAGATAAAATTATAATTAATTTATTTAAATCCTATAAACTTTTATTTTAAAAAATTATATATTTTTTTTAAATTTTCATATCAATATAATCCTATGGTGAATTATTTTTATTTTATAAAAGATTTATTATTTAGTGAAAACTGAAAAATAATTATTTTTATTAGATTTTTTTCAATGAATTTATAAAGATTTATTTTCTTGTGAAGTGGTATCTAAGTAAAATTAGTTCAGTTATAAAATTATGAATCTAATTATTTTCATTGGAATCAATTTTATTTTTTAATTGGTATAAAATCATTTTTAATCAAAAAAAAATCAAAAAAATGTTTTACATTGTGCTTTGTGTTTTTATATTAAATTAATTTCATTATATTATATAAATTTGATATTAAAAAATAGATCCCATATTTAGAATGATGTGGTCCAAATTTGGAAAGTAGATTCGTTGTATTTTTGGTTAATTTGAATAGTCAACATAGTAAATTTTGTTACCTCGGTAATGATAAAATTGTTTAATTCATGCAAAAGTAATTGTAATGGAATTAAAATTCAATAAAATACTTTCATTTATCTTATTATATGATTATATTTCATCTAAAATAACAATAAATCCAAAATTTGAAATTTTTTTCATTTAACTATGATTTTTACCTTTATAATAATTAGGTTATAGATATGTAAAACATTTCCCTTTATTGATTGTAATATCGTAAATATTTTGTGACTAGGATAAAAATAAACTATGTTTAGTTCTAAATTTTATGTTAATATTAGTGAACATTTTTATCATTACAATTTACTTTTAATTATCATTAATTAACTAGATTCCTTATATGCATACGCAACACCAACACCATGCTTTTGAATGTAGCATAAAAGTCATGTAAATGATTTTTAAAAATCTAAAATTACATTTTTTTTGAGTGATTTATACAATCCCAATAATTTAATAGATAATGTATAAAATGATTTCTTTTATTAAATTATTATATTCAAATTCATTTTCTATAATTTGATTTAAAAGTCATATTAAATGAATAGTTCTAAAAGCGATATTAAGGATATTATATAAATAATAATATTTTATTAAACAATTTAAAATAAAAAAATATTAATCCAATTGAATGATATGAGGATTAAAATATCAACCATGGTCTATTTTTTAGTCACTTTACCTTTTATTGTAATGTTATTAACCCTTAACAAGAAGAAAATATTGATATTATGGTTACTGTCAAAATGGATAAAGGGGGTTAAAACTAAATGATGTGGGTAAAAACATAACCAAAACATATTCAAATTTATTAGAATATTATTTCGACTCATGGAAAAATTTTATTATAATTATATCAGTATGGATCAATGATTCCATGATAGTAAATTTTTATTAATTTAATACTTTATAAAATTCTAAGAGTGCTCTTCCCTTCAATTTTAATAAAGTTCTTCCTCTCCTTAAATATTAAAAATAATTGAGCCTTATATATCATAAAATTCCTTCTATATTGTCATTCTAAATTTTTTAACCATATCCTTGATGTTAATTTCATCAAAAAGGTTTTCAGCTATCAGGTCATATTTTTTAAGTCAAATAACGTTTCTCAATAATGTAGTATTACTCTTAGGCGATCATTTTAACTTAATTTCCTCTTACACATCCTCTAAATAAGTTGTATTCATTACAAAATAAATTATTCAATGTCCTCAACATACTATAATGTTATTATGATAATGAAACCAACAATATACACCCTCTTTTCAATTAAATATGAAGTGAATGTATCGCCCGTGTGTATGTGTGAACGAACACCACCATGTAGAAATAAAATTCTTTCTCCAATAAAATATCTGATGGATGTTTATTATGATAGTTTCTATGATTATAAAGTTTATGTATGTAATAAATATTCTTTTAAAATAATAATTCTATATCTAAATTCTTATATTACAATCTATTGAAAAATGATAACGTCGCTTGTGTGTACATGTGGACTACAAAATCCATGAAGTTATGTCATTGGCTTTTTATTTTACATTTATTGATGATATTAAATAAATATTATATGAATTTATATGATATATATTATATAATAATTATTCTATAAATTTGATTTTTTATTTTCATTTGATTCATTTCTTCCATTGAAACCGAAAAAAACATTCATGCATTTTTACGGCATATCATCTCCATAAACAGTGTCATAAATTTTTCAATATCTATATTTTATGGGTGAATATAAATATAAATATATATATTATTTATAAAACTATGAAAATTATTAATATTATTTAACCATGATCATTATATAAAAATTGGGACTACCAAACAAAAACATTATTGGGAAAGAAGCAGTTTTCACCTGGAGCACTGATTTTAATAAAAAATTAATATATGAGTGATAATATTTCATAAGAAATTAACATATATATAAATGTTTAATGTTTTCTAATAAATTTATAGTAAGTATATATTTATTATACAATTGGTTTTAATGAGTATGATGACAGAAAAGACAAGAGTTAAGACATTTAGGTCTCAAACTCATTTTATTATAGATTGTTTATGCTTGAACATACATTGAGGAAATCAAATTATCCTTATATAATAAATCCAATTAATTTTTATTTTTTTATATTTATTTCCATGTAAAAAATTCTTTCCTTACATATTTATAACATTAAGTAATAAAAATACCGAATAATGATTTTAAGGAAAACATACCATGTTTTATTATTCGGTTGAGAATATTCTTCTTTCATGTCAATGATTTCATAAAAAATATTTCCTGAATTTTTTTATTAAAATATAATTATTGTTAAGATCAATTTTTATACATGCTTTCATTTCTATAAAACATTTCAAGATAATCTTCATATTTTTTTCAGATGAATTACTTTTATCTTTTTACTAAAATTGTTAATGGAATATTAATTATATTATATATGGAATGAAATTAGTTACAAAATTTTTAATGAATCATATATATTTTTCAATAAATAATTTTAAATAAAATTTTATCCCTTATATATTATAATTACATGGATTTTTAATAAGTTATTTTAAAATAATAAAGGTAATATTGCCAATAAATATTTGAGGGATATTTTAAAATAATTTTCATCTAAGATGATATCATTTGATGTTAATTGTGACCAGATAGGTATATAATAAAATTAAACAATTCATAATATTTATCTGTATGTTTTATGATTATTATTATGATATTTTCATTAACCCCTTTTATTATTCATATGTTTGGAGGTCATGAAATGATGCCATGTTTATGAAAATCATTTCCTTTCAATGGGTTTTTATATGATTATATGATGACTGTTTTATGATCTGTTGGAATACATATGTATAGTTTTCATTATGTGATGGGTGTAACTAGGATAATATATCCCTCCAATGAATTGTAAAAAGTAATATATGTCTTGAGATAATGATCAGAAATAATTCAATGTTCTTGATCTACGATGGGAAACTGGAAGTGATTCCTAATTAACTATTGGAAAATTGTGATGATGCTTAATATATTATCATACTGTAAATAGGTTTTGATGCATGATCCAATAGTATTTTATGGTCGTAGAATTTAAACATGAGTTGTGAAATATTTTTTATAGCGATGATAGTGCCACACTCATATGAATTAATTCTCTTCTTATAGTTTGTACTTATTGTAGTGACCTGATTTTTGCCTAATAAGACTTTGAAATATTTATAAGAATATTTTTAGAGATGGGCACATATGTGGCATGAAATTACTAGGTCTGGTGTGCATGAAATTAATTTTATAAAAATGTTACGTTTTTTTATAATACGCACGTGCAGTTAACTAAAGAAAATGAGATATCTCATAAATGGATGATTGGAACAGAATTCTGAGACCATGGTTGGGTTTGAAATGCTATGTTTTCCATAGGCACGACATAAAATAAGTTTGCATGGGACTTTTGGACCCCTTGATCATTGTCGGTGTGTTAAATGGATAAATTAAATTATTAATTTAATCATTTTGTACCTCAAACCTGAATAACTAATGGATGGGGGCTCAGATAAAAAAATCTGAGACCACCAATGAGCTCAGAACATAGGCTTTACCCTAGGCAGGGTATATCCTTTGTCGACATTGGGTGTTCGGCTTATGCGCCTTTGTGGGAAAATAATTAAATAATTAAATAATTGATTATTTAATTATGTGATTAATTTCATTTAACATGATGAGTGGTTATAAATTCATGGTTATGAGATCTTGGCCTAATATACCTTTTTTATGACGACTTCTCCTCTCCTCTACCCCCCATTGACGAACAATGAAGAACGAATGATGAGACATCAGATCTAGGCGGATCGAAGCACGACGAACACAACAACTTTTATAGAACATTGCGCAAGTGTGATCTTCATCTGTGGTGATCGAACCATTTTAGGTAGGATTTATCTTTGTGAATTCTTTACCCTGGTTGAATATTCATGATGAACATGATTTAAATAAATTAATTCACAGATAGAAAAACCATTGATTGAATCAATTTATTCTGCTTATCTTGAAATTGGAATTCTTGACATATGATAAATATTTATTTGTCAATTTCTTTTGTTCTTGATCCTCAACTACCCAATTCAGCACGACCAACAATTGATCCATGTTTAATTCTAGTATACATTACTTCCTCTACCCATATGATTATTATTATCTTTTACTTATTTGGTGAAATATCTAATAAAATAATTAAACACACAAATAAACTTTGGTGAAATGGAAGGTGTTTTTTGAAATCTAGATCTGGATTGGGTACAATAAAACCATGGAGTGCGATTTATGTTCGAACATGGATCAGAGTCGGATCTGGCATGGAATGTTTGAGATCTGATTTTCTCAGAATGGGATGCGATGCAGATGGCGATCGATGATTTGCGACCGACGACTAAAGGTGGGGCAAATCTCTTTTCTGGCAGCATCTGGTGGCCCCTGGTGAACATCGGCATGTCACGGCTAGATAGTTGGGGAGAGTGAGACCTGGTGTGCGAGGAGAGGCCGACGGTGTGGTCAGCCGGCATAGCAGGAGGGTAGTGCAGATCAGAGGAGGCATCATTCGTCGGTTTTGATGGGTGGATGTTTGGGTTGTCGGGGGAGAAGCGGCTTAATGATACGGGATAACGTGTTTCGTGGAAGAAGAAAGATATTGGAGAGAGAATAGAAAAAAAGTGAGATAACAAAATGGAGAAAATAATAAAATAAAAAAAATATATAGGCAATCAATGGGTGGGGCGCTACTTCAGCGTGAAGAGAGATGACCAGGGGGAAACATGAGCACTCATTCTTTTAAATGAAATTTATAATTTCTTTTAATAATATTATAAAATATTATTATTATTGTTTAGTATACATAATCATATATCAGATATATCTTCTAACTAAGTTGTTTGTTTGGTGAACCATCAGCGGTAGTACCACCCTGACTTCGAGATAGAAGTTATGAGTGTAATATTGAATGCCTTTTTTCAGGTTTTCAAATTGGGTATATGAAATTCTTGTGAAATATTAGATTTAATATTATTTTTAAATATTTGACCCGCTATAACTCCTATGTGCGATGTCTGATTTACATGCCATCAGCGGCGATGTGATCCTATCATTAAGACACTCGATTCAAGTCTAATGTTGAATCATAAATTCTGGTTTGTGACTCGGGTCCATGAAACACCCAACAATAAGAATATTATTATTGTTGTGGAATCTTGCATTGGTCGTAACTCTCCTATACGACATCAGATTGGAGATCCGTCAGCAGTGTTGTGACCCTAACATGGAAGCGGATATTTCAGGACTAATTTAAGGTGTTTAAATTAATGTTTAGGTGCAGACCCCATGATGCTGGTTCTCATGCATTACGGTGGACTGTGAACTTTTCACCTGGTATCTTTACTGGGTGAACGAGTATTTGATTTCGTGTGTTTTTCTGAGAGGATCGCAATGGTGTTATTCCATAAAATTTGTCTTATGACCATGTTGTGGGCCCCACGTGATGTCATTCAAGAACAATGCAATAATATAAGACATTTCCATCAGATGTCTATTCAGGGCGAATGAATAGTCGATCTTGTGCGTTTTTATAAAAAGATTGCTACGATATGATCCATTTGGTTATCTAGTGCTGTTTGAGGAGGCCTGTGAGTAAAAGTATTTTTTCCCCCTTCGATTTAACAATGATCATTGCACGCTCATGAGCCATTTGGCTAGAGATGTCATGTACGCTGGGAGTACACTTCCACACCTAAGGGGTACATGATTTGTAGTTTAGTACCTGAGTATGGAAAGGTACATGACCAGGCGAAGAGGCAAGAACAGACAACGTATGGGCCCCACACGCATCGTGAGGACCCCACATGAACCGTGTACCACTTTACAAATCTTCTATCTCGCGTATCTCCTTTTGGAATTAGACATCTGCATATAAGTAACCTATCCTACGTGTTTTTCTGTGTAGAATGTGACAGTGCCCTCTGTAGTGGATTTGAGATACGATGGGAGATGTTCAGGGTGAGACACATATTCGGGACGACATCTGGTGACTGTAGCAGCATGTTTTCGAGACATACCATCCAACAGAGAAGATAAGAGCTCCTTGCTATTTTTCAGATACACACCATCCAGTGGGGATGATCAGAGCCCTCGATGTTTTTCCAAGACATACCATTCAACGGGGATGATCAGAGTACCTTGGTGTTTTTCTGAGACGTACTATCCAACATGGATGATCATTGTTCCTCAAGGCTTTTCTGAGAGGTACCATCCAAAAGGGATGGACAGTGATCCTTAGTGCTTTCAAAGAGGTACCATCCAAAATGGATGAATAGTGCAGTTCCAGGTTTACCCTCCAGTGGGGCTGGGTAGTGGGTTACCCACCTGTGTATTATGGTTTACCCTTCAGCGGGGCTGGGCAGTGAGTTAACCTTTTACCTTACGGTTTACCCTCCAGCGGGGATGGGTAGTGGGTTGCTCATTGAATTTAGGGTTTACCCACCAACTAGGCTGAGAAGTGGGTTACCTGATGACCTCTTAGGGTTTACCCTCCAACTGGGCTGGGTAGTGGGTTACCTGGCGACCTCTTAGGGTTTACCCTCTAGCTGGGCTGGGCAGCGGGTTAACTGATGATATCTTTCAGACTCTTCCATTTCTATGAGTCTAGTGAGTGACTTTTCTCTGGGATTACCGGTGAGGGAACCTTGGTTGTACGGTTCAGTGATGAGACAGCTTTGATGTGTGGGACATTTTGGCCTCAGTGATGGATATCATTAGAACTGTTGGCGACTTTTCATAGGCTGATCATGAAGATGGAGATCCCCTTACACACTCATTCATGTATCTTTTTGAGAATATATATACATACACCTTACTTTTGTTCCCACTTCTTAGGTTCAGTTACTCTCCTTCTAGGAGGGCTGAAGATGCATGGTGTATGACACATGCTTTCTGTGACTAGCTCCTTTTGGTTGGATGAGTCTACTCTGCTACTATAGGCTGCATAGACTCAACGAGAAGTTCATCTTCTCACTATTCCTAGTAAGGGAATTAGGTGTTTTTATGTAATAATATTTTCATTAATGATTCAAATGGATATCAAATATCATTTTTTCTTATTATAGGATATTAGTCAAATGTTAATCAATAACATATAAGATAAAAGAAAACATACATTTTATTACCAGAAAAAGGAAAAAAATCCATAAGAAATGATGGAATAAACACCATCATTAATAAAGCATGGAAATTTTATCAAATAAAGATTCAAATATAAATACTCCTAATTTAAATTTATATAGGGAATGTTCATGTTATTTTTTTTTTATGTGGATGATGATACTAAATCTATAGAATCTAATAAAAAAGATAACATCACATTTACTTGAGATGATTTTCACTAATGTGTTTGATACCATGAAATACATTGGATTATGAAATAAAAACTATTTTACCATATGTTTTGGATGATTAATATAGAATTAGATAAATAATTATGATAAAATAAATGAATTAAATTATAGGAAAGAATAACAGAAACTATTTTCATTTTGAAATTTAAGCAAGGATAATAATAATATTTTTATAATTAAATTATAGTCTTTTGGGACCCTTTATTGATGTGAGAGACTACTTCTAGAACCATGAAATCAAGAATTATGTTTCATCTCTGAGATAAAAATTACATAATTATATTACTAAAATGTTAAAATTTATAGGGAGTAATAGGGAACAGACTGTATAAAATAAGATTGATATATCTAGGATCAATTATGTGGAATTATTATAAGATTTCATCTATATAGAAAATAGGTATTTAATTAGTAATACAAAAAGATGAACCCATATGGGTTGTTTTGCAGAATATATCCTTTTCTAAACAACATTATATGATTCCATGTAAATTTCTACATTCAGAACAAATAAGATACAAAATTTATACAAAATTGATATAAGGTGATATTGTATATAAATTTTTATTTCTTGATAATTCATATAATATTAAATCCATTATATTATATGATAATAGTTTTATCCAAATTAAATACATTTATAATTTCAATATAAATGATAAAATATATTTAAAAAATATATAAATTTGGGTTTGAATGAAAAGAAGGATGAGCGTAGAAATTCTATAGAATGTCAAACAAAAAACAGTGAAATATTTGCAGGTAAAAAAGAATGAAGAAATATATGATGTTGTTAGATATTCACAATCTCAATAATGTAAATAATGATCCATAATTTTTTAGAATGTTTTTTTATAAAATTAATGTAACCTTCCAATAACCTTCATTCAGGTACATCTTATCTATATTTATTTTTCCTTCTTCATTTGGGTATTTTTTGGGCCTTTCTAGGGTATATTTCATTTTTAAATAATGTAACATAATATTTGGGGATGTATGATTGTTTCAATTAATGGAATCTGAGTATAAATGTGTAAAATGATTAATGGGATATCCTTTGGGTCCTAAGATAACTAGGGGATTTTTTATTGTTTATATCAAATCTTCCATCTTGGCACATTTAGATAATGATCTATGTACACGAAATGAATTTGTTATAAGGAAAACTTTGTGAAGTGGTGTAGAGTGTGAAAAGATCACAAGTCATGAAACTAGTCAATTTTGTGAGATGTGTTGGATTAGGATTTTTAATCTTAGGTGACACATTTTTCATTGTATATTTTAAATCATGAAATTAATATCATGAAAGGGGTTCACATCACGAATCGTTGGTGACATGTGGTATTAACCCAATTGAATATATGATTCACTACATTTGACACATCGACTTATCTCTTGAAATATATGATATTCCCCAATATATTTTAGGGATCTCCTCTCCTTAGGAATCATATAATTTGGACTTTGACCATTATTTTGATTTTGATAAATCTCTTTGGTTAACATATAATTCTTCTTCTTATTTTTTATTGAGCATAGAAGCAATGTTTCACTGCGTTTATGGATCTATTGATTGTGTGGTGAATTTATTCTTAATCCTTTTTATATGAGTGATATTTTCTTCTAGAGTATGACATTTGTGTAGGATTTTTTTGTTTCATTCTACTTCCTTTAGTTGTGTGTTTTTAATCTTATCCAACAAATTATTCACCTTAAAAGATTGATTCTAAAACATGGAAATTGGTTTTAGGTAATATAGTGTTGTCTTTTAGTTCCTTTTTTGGTGCGTTAAATTGTGGGTGTGTGTGGATTAAGATACGGTAGGTGGTTCTATATCTATTCACTGTTTAATGTACCTTCATTTCTCAAGTTTTATAAATTATTTTATAAATAAAATGGTATGATTGATTGATCGTCTTTTGTGTGTGTGTAAATGGGTATTTTGAGAAATGATGGGTTTCCCCTTTTTTGGTAAAAGATAAGGGAATTTTAAATTCATTGTGAAATGGATTAATGAAATGGTTTAAATTATTTTATTTGATGAAATGATTTAGAAAATGTATCCCATGAGAAGCCTTGTCTACCTTGGTGGAATGTGTAAAAATTAGCCACATCTATTAATAATATTAGAGATCACTCATTGATTGTTCCTCTCCTCCCAAGGAATATTATTCTATGGACTTATTAGACCTATTGGGGATACACTAAATGGGTTGTTCCTAAGCTATCTAGATTCGATGAAAATATCTAGGTACTTGATGTGCACGATTGTCTATGTATGGGTATGAGTGATCAAGTTAGCCTGGCCTATGGTTATCTTTGGTGTGATGTTACTTATTCTTTGGCTTTTTCAATTTTTGATTTGAAATTTTATGTGATGAATAAATTGAACAACCTTAATATATGTTATATTATTTGAATCATTTTTAGAGGGATTATTTGGAAAAGTAAAAAAAAGGGAAATGTTTAACCATGATTTTGATTTAAAAATTAGTTAATAGATTAGTGTGCCTTGTTTTCGTTAAATTTAAGAATATCTAGATTATTATATTGATACATGTTAATTAACACTTAAGTGGAATCCTACTAGGACTATTAATATCTCACCCCAAAGACCCCCTTAGTGGTTTATAAAATTTTTATATCTTTAGATGTTGGTAAATGCAAGGATTTACAGTGAGGTGAATAGGTTTCTATCAGTTGGGTTGGATAGCATGTTGTGAGATAGTTTGACATCATCTAATTATCACATGAAGTATTCATTTATCATTTTACGTTTTCTCTTTAATTGTTTGACTCAAAAAATGGTTTCTTAGATAATTTGTAGTTGAATTGGTTTTTGTTCCATTAATTATAACATATTCTTATTTTATCTATTCTAAAATTTATCTCTACTTTGAATATATATATTCATATTTTTTCTTCAGGTCAAGAGAATTCATTCCCTTGTGTTATTTTTGATGATTGGATGCTAGTCTCCAGCCCTTGGGGATCAAAAATTCTTTATGGGTATGTAATTTGTTATGTTAGGTATCGAATCGTGAGGGAATATGGGTAAATTTTTAAATGTTTGGTAGTAAAGGTATTAGTATTTTTCATAAAATTTCATTTCATATTATTTTTGGAGAACTGGATATATGATGCTCATTACAATAGGAGGTGTTTTTGTGATTCTCTGAAAATCCCTTGTTGTGGTGAGACAGAAGTTACCAGTGGCTATTGGGGTGTGTGTCTCCAGTGTTTAGTTTATGATCTAAATCTCATTTTTTTAATATATTTATTGTTTCAACTAAGATTTTCCAGTAATCTGGTACTTTATGTTTTTTTATTATGTAGTTATATGCTTCCAAGTCATCTTATACAGGTTCCATTGGAGGGTGTAATAAATTCTCCTCAAGGAGATATACATTTGGATTAGAATTATATTGATTCATTCATTTAATCAGTTCATTCTATGGACAAAAATATACCGCATGTCCAAAAAATAGATGTTGATGTATAACCAATATATGGAGAATAGGGTTCGATCATGGGAGTTCGTACATGAGAAATAATCATCCATTAAGGTTGATAAAGAAGTCAAATAGGTGGAGTATTTGATAAATAAGATTGACCATATCATTGTATTCCTAGATACACATGATAATGTTAATCTAATTCATACAACGTTCAAACATTAAGGTAACTAAAACTGATAGTGAGATTCTATAGTATAGATAGGCTTGAACATAGGATTATACTAGAAGGGTTTCAAGTCACGCTTCTTCCTCAAATTACTTCTACAATATTTTATGTTGGTGATGTATCTTGGTTTCTTCTCTCTATAGAAGGTAGAGTGTTTGATGTTCACACACAAAAATTATTTCATGGAGCTAGTTTAGCTTTCTTCAGAGGTAGTGAAGAATGGCCAGTTGAGGGATCAGAAGTACCTATAGGGATTGGGATCAGATATCATGTTAAAGGTATTTATATTTTATATTTCTATATATATATATAATGATAGTATATAGGGATATGATGGTAGATATGGATATGGCATGAATGGATGTATCTTTTGGAACTTCTATTCTACTTAATGGTATCTTGAGTAGCATTTTGGGAATGAAGTGGAAGTTTCATGAGCATCACATGAGTGGTGTAGGTAGTTCTCAGCAATGCCCCTCCTCTACGCAATCAGTTACATCTAGTAGTGTGCCCCTAAATTCATATCATTATGGTAATATCGAGAACACCTGATGTTCTTTTTCCATTCCAAAAATTACATGAAATACATGTGGATTCTATGACCAATTATAGTGATTCTATAATGAAATGTTTTTGAGTCATTGTAATCAGTGATCATTGATTCCAAAGGTCGCTATGGTGTAGTCATATGTTTCATATACTAAGGGGATCTATCCATAGCTCACAATAGTGAAATACCTTAACAAAGTGGATGATTTTTTGATAGAGGTTGATGTTTTTTCTGAAGATAGTGAGAGGTAATATCTTCATTTAATATTATATGGTGACTTATTTTTTTTATATCGGTGCCTCCTACTCATTTATTTATTCCCTTTTCAATTATATGTTTAAACATATAATGGAAAACATTTCATTTGTTATGAAGTTATTGAATCCACTAGGGATGTCAAATATGTACGGGTTTTGGGGATCATATTGTTCTGTATAAATATCCAAAGTAGAGTTGGTATGGGATTTCCTTGTTCTCGATATTAATATATTTGATGTCATCATATAGATGTATTGTCTTATAACTCATCGTGTTGATGATGATTTTTATCAATATCATTTCATGATCTATGTTGTTGTTGGGTTCTCTTGAATGTTTTAGTGAGAGTTGGATCTATGGTTTGTCTATGTGTGACCATTGTACGCAGTGATCATTATTTTGTTATATGTTATTGAAAATAAGTCTGATGTTGCCCAATCTATTTGGGATCATTTCATGGATTTTAATGATTTTCCTAATTTTTTCCAAGATGAATTATCTAGCATTCCCCCAGAGATGGAGTTAGAGTTTTTCAATGATTTGTGGATGGGTATATATTCTATATCGATACCCTCTTGTCTCATAGAACTATCATATTTTAAAGAGATCAAGATAAAATTGTATAATATGATTGAAAATGGTTTTTTTGTCCCTATATTTTCACCTTGGATGGACCCACTACCCTTTTACAATAAGTAAGATGGTTCATGTTTTTGGTGCATGGACTATAAGATGTTACACAAGGTGATGGATAAGAATAAGTATCATTTTACCCATGTGGATGATTTGTTTGATCAGTTAAATCAGAAAAGTTGTTTTCAATAATTGATCTTCAGATGGGTTATCATTAACTCAGGGTTTGGGAGTATGATATATGGAATATGTGTTTCAAGATAGGGTATGGTCATTAAGATTATCAGGTTATTTATTTTTGTCTGAAAAATTCTCCTAAAAATTTTATTTCTTGGATGAACATCATAATCAATTAGTATCTCAAAAATTTTACAGTAGTGTTTATGGATGATATTTTGTTTTATTTGAAATCTGATCATGAGAACGTGAACCATAAGAGTTTATTAATGTAAATCCCAATGACTCAAAATTGGTATGTATTTATTTTGAAATGATCTTTCGTGATCCTAGAAGTAAATTTCATAGATAACATTATTTATGAACATGAATTATTACATCATACTCATATGGGGAAGTATCTCTTTTCTTAGGAGGATCCATCGTACATCATTGAGATTCAAAGATTCCTTTGTCTCACTAGATATTTTCAACATTTTTTCTCAAATTTCTCAAAGATGGAGTCACCATTAACTGATCTGAATATGAATGGTTTGAAATCCAATAGGGACAAAAAATATATTTTCTTTCAATGAAAGGAAAAAACATCTAACATCTTATCTGATAATGATTTTACCTGAGCCCAATAAGGTATAAATGATGTATTGTGATGCTTTCAATGCTGGTTTAGGTTGTGTCCTTAAAAATAATGATTATGTTGTGGCTTATGCCTCTCATTTTATTCATATGCATGAGAAGAATTACGACACTCATGATTTAGTGCTTGGTGTAGTTATTAATGTTATTAAATATTGATGGAACAATCTCTTTGAGGAGAAGTTTATAATATTTTATCTCTATAATGTCTCAAACAGACTAACTATAAAACCATTCGATGAACTAGTCATCACATTCTCTAAAACGTGCCTCCCAACACACCCGAGGCTTCTGACTAGCACTGAGGGTTTAATGATGGTACGGTGGGGAGATTATACACTCGTGATCAGATTCAAATAGTGTTATGAAAATAAAAATAATTAAAAAATAGTATAAGAATAATAAATAAATAAGTATAAAGTAGTGGAAGATATATAAAATAATTAAATAAAAAGGTCAATAAAAAAATATGTGTGCATGTCCAGATCATGATACAAATGGAAAGTGGGAGAATACAGTAGGAATATATGGTATAACATAATTAAAGAAAAGAATTAAATTTCATGAGGGTGATAGCCATGAGAATCCGGAGTACCAACTCAGTTATGTGATCCTAACTCCCATGTACAAATCACAACACATGTAATAATCCATGGTCGTCGAAACATTACGAACATTGTAGGGATGCTTGTGCAATAGTATCCTAAGAAGGGTGTGAGATATACTTATTTAGCTACCACCTATGGTGTCAAAATATAAATATACAATTTGTATACAAATTATAGTAGTGTGAAGATATATAATAAATTTAGGGAAATAAATATATAAATATATATATATATATATATGATCACCTTTTTCCGGGGATACCATACCCACACTACTTTCTTCGACCTAAGATGGACATATTAGAAGCGGAGGAAACCTTTACAGATGTGATATGGATAATCATAAAATATGTATCATGAATTGACTAGGCCCATAAATGTTATTTGTCTTGGGGTACATGCCCCATGTTAACAACTATGAAATTGTAGTCCCTAAAATTGATGTCATCAGTTGAATTCAATATGCAGAACCCTGAGTCAGTGAAAGCTTATCCAAATTTAATTCCTAGTATCACTCTAGGGGAATTAATTATACCCATCACCCTAAAATTCTGTCAAAGTTGATTCAAAAATGTAATCCTAGGCATCACTTTTAGTATGGTGTCATTTTAGAAACCTCGGAGTATATCCTAGGTATCTCACATAGGGGTTCAAGTATAACTCTTGGCATGGTGTAACAATATCACCACCAAGATCATACTTGGGGTCTACCCTAGGTCGCCATTATTAATCAAGGATGTAATAATGCATGGAATTACCATTCCCAGAGTACCATGTTTCACTCCATGTGTATATACAAATCAAGTAACCTATGATCTCATCCATGGAATTCTATAAATAGTTACCTATGTGTCACCCATGGAATATATAATCTCAATTTCATGAGGTCTCTTAAAATGTGTGCCGAAAAGAGGAAGTCCCATATTTCTCAAGGCATAAAATTTTGTTTAATCATTATAATTCTAATAATGTGTATCATCGTGTAAATAAACATGAAACATCACTAGAAATTTATAATATAAAAGGGACACAACCAATTTCAATTTGAATTTAGAGATTAATAGATCCATGTTAATACATAAAAATTAATTCATTATGGGGTTACATTACCTTATCAAGGAATACTGATCATCTATTAAAAGTAATTTGGCGAGGTGGAATTTCTATATAATATGTCACAGGTGTATAAAAAGTCCATGATAACACACATGACATGATGATTCACCAATGTCATTATATAAACAAATATTACCAAAACATTAAGAATAGGTTTTTGTAACTACATTATTCCATTGAGAGGTGTCACATATTCCCACATTACATTTAACCACACATTTACATTTTTGAAGATATCACACCTCACTGATGGGTTTTATTAATAAAATTTATTTGATTTTAGAATTCAATTCCCACACCCCAAAGTGTGGTTCATTCTTGAGGTTCATTAGAAATAATGATGCTAAAATTAAACTAAAAAGATGAAAAGATAATGGAATTAGGTTTAACAAATTACGATTCACATTTATGAGGGGTCAAATAGAAATAACATTTCATGGCACAATGAAATAATTTATATACTGAAGAAGCATTAAATAAAAAACTATATAATACCAACATCATGATTGGTATGCATGACAAATCCAATATCAGGGCATGATTCTATATGTTTTGAGAGAAATAAAATAAAAGAACAAACTCCCTGAAAATACAGAAAATTAGATCACACTAAAATATAATGGAAGGAGTGAAGCTAAATAAATAAATGAGGAAATTAGATTTGTAGACATACCGAGGGCCATCAATAGAATTAGATTTCACTCAAAACAGAAGTTGGATAATGAATATATCTGTATACTTAGAGGAGGAGAAGATAGGTAAATTGAGAGGCTACTCCTGGAGTGCACTATGGAGGAAGAAAATAGGGGGATAAGAAATAAGTATTGAAGGGAAAATGTTAATTTTACCCCCTTTAATTAGGAACATTGTATTGATGCTTAGTTATCCTAACCATTCCCCTACCATTAATGAGCTCCTGTCGACGTGGGGGTCAT
The DNA here is from genome assembly GCA_963277665.1 of Viscum album. Lineage (NCBI taxonomy): Eukaryota > Viridiplantae > Streptophyta > Magnoliopsida > Santalales > Viscaceae > Viscum > Viscum album. Next base: position 2,127,657,297 of record OY728127.1, on the reverse strand, counting down.
ATGATTCATGTATATAATTTGGGAACTCGTGTGCAAATCTTGTGATTTCCACCTATCACAGATCTGTATAAGACTGAGTGGTCATGAGGCCTAATGTGTACGGTTAGCAAAAACATCACGACACACTCTAGCCTATTTAATAGGACACACGATTTACTATGGTGGGCCACATGATTTATAACATTATTTAAACCCTTATCAGTCCTTCTAAACATGAATTTATGTGGCCAGGTGCTCCCAAAACTCAATGGAACACCCATAACACCTCTCGATCCCTCAACCACATCTAAAAAAATATTTGTGTGTTCCAAATCATGTAATTCCATTATTAGTATTATTTTAAATAATTTCCCGTCGACTAAAAGATAAAACAAAAATTACTTTGGAACTTCATCCAGTCCAAAAACATGGGACACAACAATATCCCCACATTATAAATTCTCATCCCCAAGAAGGTATGAGAAACAGTTTAAGAAAAACCTAACCAACTCAGTTTATGATGTTTTCTTCAACTTGTCTCATTGTATTTCTAAATACCAAATGAAAATCTAAGAATCATCTTATTAATAAATCACATGATCCATTAAACTCGATCCAATGCTCATTTTCCAAACTAAAACATCGAGATAGTGCATAGTTGAGTGGATCCTACTAAACACATGATCACATCATCATATCTTCAACCATATGGCCTATGTATATCCCCAACATAGGTTATAGAATTAAAGTTACAATTTCATGTCATGGATTTATAAATCCCATAATTTTCTATCAAATCAAAACCTATTGATTATAGTGATACTCCTGGCATGATTATTTTCATATTTCAACCCAAACACATCATAGTATGTAACAATGTCCTCCTTTGAATGAAATTGTTGAATTAAAATTATCCAAGCTAAAGCTTATTTTCAAATATTTCTTTCTAAGCTACTGTGGATATTTATATCACACCCATATCAACATTAAGGAATACCAGGAATGGTTTCTTAATGATTGTATTCAAAGAAATAAGTAGGAAAAATTCCTGCCACAACCAACTGATGATTGTTAAAGCACTTTTCCTAGTTAGATAACATATCACAACCTGATACATGATGACTTCTCCCATGGATCATTATTTCTTTTTATTGAACATCCACTAAATCCCATAATCGAATTATAGAGATGTTCCATGCCAATCTCTAATTTTTGTTGTCATGTTGTCGTGTGAACATGGGTGTATAATCGATCCAGAACACATTGGTTGTTTCAAATTTTAACATACCATTAGATACCATATAAAATATAGGGTAACCTAATATTTCATCATATTGATTAGAAATTGATCATTCATTGGATTCCACACTCTTATAATTACATTTTTCACTTCAGTATATAGTCAAACATCCCTGCATCAAAACGCTAACTTATCCCACAAGGGAATCTGCATGAAGATCGAGAAAAATGATTGGGCTAGTATCCATGAGTCCATCCATGGTTTTACTAATAAGACACTCATGTTTCATTCAAGACTAACCATGCCTTTTATAACAACCACACTTCCATTTGAAACTCTGATGAGGTATATTTATCAAGACCAGTGGATTTATATTCATAAAGGAATATAATTGACACTCTCTTCATTTATTCAGAGAGATTTCAATAAAGAGGACATGATCATATCAGAGAGAAGGTTTCACCAATAGGATTTAGATGACTTCCAAAAAGGACCTGAGACACTTGAGCCACATCGAAACGAAGTGCATAACATGGTTCTATACTATCTATATCCAACTAATGGAAGTAGGAGCATCTGAAGAACCATCACATGTCAATTTCATAGGAAGAAACTAATCTATTTCTAGCAACACATCATCATTAAATGATCACAAAAACTTTACCACCAAAAGAATTATATTATCACTAATGAATAGCCACCACAATCCATATTTGGATAACAACTTATTTAATGGTTTTTTACTTGGATAACCACACTATTTTCATTATTCATAAAAAGTAATGGAACTTTCTTCAACACACTATCCTTAAGGAAATTTAAAGAACCATTGAGAATTTACAAATATTACTCCTTGGTTTTCTTCCGTCTATATGGATGGAAATGTATTACAACACATTCTACATGAATCTATTAAAAATAGGAGTTTCCTCATTGATTCTTATAGGGAAAGGGATCTAATCCCAAAACAGATGCCCCATCAAACAAAAAATTCATGTTATGGATGTGACCAAAATGATTTAACAAGTGTTAAAGAAAAATATAATGAAACTATCTTCTTAAGGGTATGATATGATAGATTTAAATTAGGTGTATGCATTAAACACCTCCTAATTTACATCCACAAGAACCATAACATTATGTGTAAATGCAAAGGAAACCAACCAACATGTCAAAACACATAATCCACATCAGAACATCATCCTGATTGTTGGCATGATCACATATTTTCTCTATTCTTCAGGTCACTCTACCTCGAAGATTATTGGTGATAAAATAGTATAAATTAATGTTTAATCATTAAAAATTAAATAAATTGGTTCATAGAACCTTTTATCAATTCTATGGGGTCCAATGTTATCAATGCACTCTATCCTATGACTTCATGCGAAAAACAGAACATACATTATACTATCCTTAGGATTTTCAACTTTTTGAATCCTAGTGTTATATGGATAACCAATAGTTTTATTCTATACTGATGTCATCCCTTATTAATTTTAAACTTACTAAAGACCTCTCGAGTCATCTAACGTGAAATAGGAAGAAGAATATGGGTCACATGACCTACTAAGTTGATAACTATGCTTTAGGCATGTCTAACCTGCAAGAACCAAGAATTACATGATGCTCATTCCAATATTAAGGGTAAAACTACCAAAAAAACATCATTACATAGAAAATGTTCATTTTAGATATTTGGAGTCCAACACAGGAAAATGGCACCTAAACAGTTCCACACACCTAAAATGTTTAAGAGGAATTTAGCAGGGATTTAATCTCTGAGGGTTCCACCAGCCACATGACAACACTTTACAAAATTGGAATGAATCGACCCTATAAGGAGGTAATGATAGAAGAGTCACTTCCATAAGGGAATATAATTTTTTCTCAAGCTAAAAAGAATAGGACTACGGGAAGCACTCATGTTCACATTTAATGGAAATATCCTGAAAAAATATAAACTACCTGTCAATGAGGGTTTAATCTAATAACACCACCTAACGTTTTATTGGGCTATTCATTTATTTACATTTGAACATAAATAATTTTAGAGGTTTTATTTCAAATCATAAATTACCAATTATAAGGAAAAATATATTTGGTACTTTATTTCTCTAAATCCCCAAAAGAACACATACCGGTTTTATTAACTTCCCTTTTTTAAAAAATTAATTATTTAACTGGGTTAGAAAATTATCATATAAAACCCATTTTTATAAATCATCGTTATTTATTTATAGGAATTCACAATTTTCATGTTAAAGAAATCATCAATTACAATCAATAGAGAAAGAAAACATTTAATTTTAATTTTAATTTTAATTAATAAAATCATACATATCAAATAAATATAAAAAGAATAGAATATGTATTTTATTAATTAATGAGGGGTATGGTCAAATATGATTACACTATTTGGTTATAAGTAAGCCCATATAGGTGGTTAGTGACACTTTAAAAACCATCCCTATATCACATAAATAGACACCCATGGGGTTAAACACTAAGGAAAATCATAACAATGGTGACCTACACTGTTCTCCTTAATCCAGTCTGGGTTTCTGCAAAATGTGACCCAAAAATTTTAGACATTAAAATTTAAAACACCCATAATGGGTTTATCTCAAAATCATAAACAACCAAGACTAACCCTCTTGATTAAACTCATGTTTATCTCATAAATATAACTAGTCTAGATAAACATACTTGGGTTGATTTATGGAAAAGTTACATAAGAAACTAATTCATGTAATTGTTGTGTTTTATAAGATTTTTAAATTTCCAATTGTTTCTTTTTATATCTTTCTCATAGAAAATGGTTTGATTATATGTTTCACCATTTACCAATTTATAAATCTCTCGTATATTTAATAGATTCAAAATTGGTTCCCATTTAATTGTAGCCAATAATCTTTTAGCTCATGAAACCAATGGTTCAAGGACTAAACATATTAGTGTTGGATAGTTAAGGTGTCACCATCAATATATGTGGGGAAACACAATTTAGGATTTAAGATGGAACATTAACAACCAATATTATATTTTTAAAATTATAATAATCATGGGTATCAAAATTAGTAAATACCTAGAAGAAATGTTAAATAATAATAGATGTATGATAATTATACAATAATAATTATACTTAAATAGGTAAAAAATCCATGTTTTGTAAACAAATACATATGAAAGAACCATAGAATCATGATGTATAAAAAATCATATTGAAGATATCACAAATCATGTTATATAAAAAGCATGATAAAGTAATAACATGGAAGGAATAAATCTAAAAATACACAAAAATATCTAACATTTTATAAATCATTCATGATAATAAACATGAAAGGAACATCAATAAATAAAAAATAGCCATGAAATACAATTTATATGGAATAGTATTTACATTGAATGTGAATATCTACATTCATAGTTTGATCCATTGAATTCCATTTCTGTTCCATACAATACTAAGGATAAATAGATGAAATTAGGGAGCAGTGGAGGGTAAAAATGTCACTCAAGGTGAAATAGAAATCAATTTTATCAATGAACTACATAAACAACAAACCATCCCATTCCACATAATCTTTTTCCTATTCATTGGGCAATCACTCCAAAATAGTGTTATTTACCAAGCACCGACACATTCATATACTCATGTCAAAAATTCTAATGGTGGTATAGTGGGTTGAATATAACATCCTAATCAGAGTCACATAATTTTATACAAATAAATAAATCATTAAAAAATAGATGAAAAATAAATGAAGGATGAAAAAGAAGTGGAAGATAAATACAATAATTGTATACATGTGGCCAATGCTAAATGGAAAACTGTGGATGACTGTGAAGATGATTATACAAAATAAACTAGGATAATATAGTAGATAAATATGCTACAACACAGATTTAAAGAAAACAATAAAATTCCTCAAGATAAATCTCAATGATCATCCTGAGATCCAGCCTAGTCTTATGATCTTAACTCCCATGTACAAAGAACATCATAAGAACTAATCCATGGATATGTGAATAAAAATATTTTCTTTATTACCATAATGCAATAGAGGCATAAGAAGGGTGTGATATATACTTAGTGGGCCACCACCAATGATGTATAAATCTAAATCTTGTCTGTGTATATATATTATAGTAGTGTGTAGGTATATAATAAATATAATGTGATAAAAAAATAAATACATTATCTTAAGTTCATAATGGATTAACCAACCGTCACTATGTACTTTGACATAATCTGGATATTTTTGAAGGGAAGGAAACTCATTAATATGTGATAAATATCATCAAAAAATAATTAGTCAGAATGAACCAAGATTATTCATGATATTTTACTGGAAAACGTATCCCATTTTTACCACTATGAAAAATTAGCCCTTAATATCTATGTCATCATTTGAATTGAATAAGAGATAAAATAATACTATCCATTTTTATTCGAAAGAAATTCAGAGTATCAATCAAGTGGATCTAATAATACACATCACTGTCATAGTCCATCCAAGGTGATCTATAAATTTAATCCCATGTATCACTCTCAAAATGTTGTGAAATGAATAACCTTTGATCCCATCCCAGGTATCGCAAGTTGGATTCCGAGTATATCTTATAGAATAGTGTCACTATCGCACCAATAATCCCATTAATGGGTTATCCACTAGGGAACTTGTTTCATTCAGGGAGGCAAGAACACATGGAGAGGTCATCTAAGGTGTTCCATGTTTCTATCCCAATGTACATACAAATCATGTTACATATGATCCAGTCCTCGTAATTCTATAATTAAAGTCCTAAGTATCTGTCGTGGAACATATAATATCCACAACCTATGAGACCATCCAGGTTAATACTTATAGAGGAACATGAGAATCATGCATGGAATACATTTTTTATTTAATCATAATAAATATAAAAAGATAGGAGGTCAAGCTAATAAACATGTCAAATCAATAGAAAAGTATATTCTAAGAGGGCCACACCAAATCTCATTTCAATTCACATAATAATAGAGCTACTCCAATACATTTCATTTACTTCATAAAGGAGTTACATTACATTATCATGGAATACTATTCATTTAATAAAAGTAATAGGGATAGGTGGATGACCCATATAGGATAACACGATACATGCGAGTGTATAAAAAGTCAATGATGACATGAATTTCACAAAGATTCACCATGATCATTCTTTAAAAAATCCCCCTATAAGTCGAGAGGGTGTTAGGTTAGTAAATGATGACATAGAGGGGTGTCACATTCTCCAACAATACATTTACCTATACATTTACATTTTTGAAGACAACTCACCTCAAATAGGGGTTTTATTTGAAAATCCATTACTTAATTTATGTGATCCAGGGAAACACCCCTAAGGGTGGTTCATAATAGACGTTAAATGCCAAAAATGATTCTAATATTATATGAAATGGAATCCTATATTAGGGAATTAGGTTATATAAATTAATTTTCACATTTAAGAGGTGTTTCATGGATATACTGATGAATTTCCCAATAGGGTAATTTTTAAATCGAAGAAAATTTAAGGGAAAAATATAGGGCACCTACTTAATTGTTGGGAAGCTTCAATCATCTAGTATAAATGCTTTATTCTGTATTTTTTGAGATAAATCAATGAAATGGAAAAAAACCCTAAAAATAACAATAATTATGTTGCACCAAAATAGTATATATGAATAAAAACTAGAAAAAAAACATAAGAAGGAGGAGTCATATAATTACTAACAGAAATCCAACACACCAAAAAACACTTGAATTAGTGGCCAGATGAGGGAGATCTCCTCATACCTAAAGGAGTATAGGATAAGTAACTCATGTAGTTTCCCATAGTATGAACTATGGGGAATGAAAAGATAGGGATACGAAATATGTATAGAGTGGAAGATAGTATTTTTACCCCATTTAATGAGCCTCATGGCTTTCCTGTACGGTTGGTCAAAACGTGTGAAGACCTTGCATCAACCACATCCCATGTCAGGGGGTCACACAGTTCATGCACATAGTTTCGGAAACCGTGTGAAAACCATAAAATTCACCTATGTCATATATTTGTCGAATGATTAATGCATGTGTGGCCTGCTAAACATGGTTATGCAAATTTTTTTGATACCCCCCACTATTCTAGATAGACTACGTGATTTCCTCTAGTGGTCTTCACAATTATAGAAAAACTTTGTGGGCTTACCAAAATACCTAAACCTATGTTTTTAGGGCCCGACACTACTAAAAATCTACAAAATACCCATGAAACCACCCAGTCCTTTAACCATGTCTAAAAATAAAGGATTTTACAATTCTATGACTTACATTTTTATTTTTATGGTTACTATAGATACTTTTCTATCCATAAAATTATAAAATTCAATTTCCTTTAGAATTTCATCTTTTCCAAATACTTGAGATGCTAAATTGGCCATAAGATCCCTGGATATATCAATTCTCATAAAACAATTGAAACTCATATACAGGTGGTGGGTGGAAATACCTTTATATTTTTGACATGGATATCACCTACACACTGGTGAAGGGGAATGTCATTCTGGACACTATTTTCTAGAATATATCATCACATACTATCATAGAATCAAAGGATTTGGGGAACCTTATCGGAATCTTTTCTCATTTGAATCTAGATGATTTATATGATGTTTTTTGTGAAGTTATGTTAAGTGTTAGGTTATCATTGTCTCTCGTTGAGTGTATTCTATGTGACTAGAAGAAAGATGACCATTTTAGAGGAATTCAACAAATCCTTTGTCGTGGGAGACCATTTATAGGTGGTCCCTCCCAATATATGGTGTTATTAAATTTAGGGATTATTTATTCATCCCAGAATATAAAATGCATTTAATTTTGTTTACTATAATAGTTTTTCATGAGTCATTCATCTAGGCACTATGAACAAGTATTATGACATGAGACTATTATTTTGTTGGTTGGGTATGATGAGTATAATTTCTTATTATGTGTCCGATGATTACACCTACCAACACATAAATTCTGGATTCTAAAAGCATCTGGTTTCAACCATCCCATTATGAGGTTATTTTTATAAATGGGATTAGGTTTTGATGGATATTTCTGTTGATTTACATGGGCTCCTAGAGGAAATAATGTTATCTCAGCCGTGATGGATCAGTTAATGAAATCAACTCATTTCATTATGATTAGGGAAACCACTAATGATGAATAACTAGGTAATATTTATGTACAAATTTTTGTGTGGTTTCATGGGGTTCCCTATACTATTGATTTAGACATGGTTCCATGAATTACCAAAATGGATTAGAAAATTCAATAGGATTCAATTAGGACATAGGTCAAGTTGACAATAGCTTACCATCCACATGCAGATGGTCAGATGGAGCATTCTATTCAAGTCCTATAGTATATACACTATTTTTTCATTTTGGATTTTTTTGGATCTTGGGATATCCATATTAAACTAGTTGAGTTTTCCTATAACAATAGTTATTAGTCTTCAATCACAATATCTCCCTTCGAGTCCTTGAATAGTCACTGATTTTGGAAAAACATTATTGGGAAGTGGTCGGTGTGGCTACTCTTGTGGGAATAAGACTCATTTAGAATACATTTCTGAAGATTCATGATATAAATTTCTGTCCAGTTACAGTATAGCGTTTTCAAAAAACATATATTAATAGTCAAAATTTCCTTTTGGAGTTTTCTATATGTGAATAGGTTTGCAAGAATTTTTTTCCTCAGTTGGGTCTCCCTTGACTGGGAAAATACTAAATAAATTCTGAGATAATTTAGACGTTTTTTTATCATTTAGTGGCTTGTTATGGATTCTTATGGGTAGGAATTATTAACATATTTGATAGATAATAATGATATTTAACACAAATCTCAGTTCATTAAGTATCAACATAATCCCTCCCATGTTATTAGTTGGGAAGATATTGAGTCAGATCCCAATGTTTCTATTGAAATGTCACTAGTGGAGATAATTTACTATCTATATAAATTATTTCATTATAATTCCACTTCAATGGATAGTGTGTTATGGTGACAAAGATCAGATTCTCAAGGTACTTGTGAGTTTGAAAATTATATGAGTGGGAAATGGTCTCACCACTATCTGAAACTCCATTCGTCAACATGAATTCATGTGGTTGGAAATTATTATTATAGGGATCCTGTAACATAATTTTTATTTCATTTGGGTATATTATATCAATATTCACATTTCTCTATTCATTGGGGAATTTTTCATACCTGTTAAGGGAAGATATTGTTTGTTATAGAAAGTGACCTATGGTTTGGGGATGTTGTTTGGTTGAATTAATAATGTTTATGTATAAATGTGTCAAATGATTAGGGGTATTTCCTTTAGGATATGGTATTACATGGTTTATTTTCTATTTTTTTTCTATAAAATCCTCTTATTGGAAAAATTCACATATGAACTAGATAAAAGACATGAATTTTTTATAGAGAATATGTCAGGAACCAGTGAAGAATTTTCAATGTTTCCAAGCTATGAAACCAGATCATAATTATAGATGGTCATGATTAGTGCTTTTAAACTAAGGTGACTTAGTTTTTGGAATATCTTTTAAATTTTGATAATCACGTTATGAAATGGGTTTGGTTCATAAATGGATTTGGACCAGTGATTATTTCCACACTGCATGTATGATTATTTTCATTCGACATGCAGTCATCTCACTAAAAGAATAAGATATATCCTAGAAGATTTTGTGGAATTTTAACCTTCTGGATAGCATCATTTGGTGCTTGGTCATTATGGTGGTTGTGTTGTTTATCCCTGAGAAAGTGATCCCACCACTTCTTTATTTGAATTGATTGTGGAAGCGATATTGTACTATGTTTTTGGATTCATTGATCATATAGTGATGTTATTCGTAATCATTTCTAGATCCATTGTCAAATATTCCCCTGAAGTATGACCATTTTGTTTGTTGTGTTGTGTAATACAATATCCTTGAGTTATGTGCCTTATGTCTTATCTCCCAAATTAATCTCTAATTAAATTGATTCTAATATATTAGTACTAATATAGCCCCCTAGGTGATAAATTTTCATGCATTCCTTGATGATGTATTATGTTATAGGCATGTTGAACCCAATATGAGGTTGCTGGTTCCATCTCTATCTAGTGTAGTATATACCATGATTGCCCTGGTATTGATAACTTTCTTTATAAATAAATTTACATTATTATTTGATTGATTGATTTGTGTGTCTGTGCAATTATGATTTTTTAGAGAAGATGGTTTCACCCTTGTTTCCATAAAATAAATTTTTATATTCAAATTAGTGTGAAATGAATTTATGTAATTGGTTTCAATGAATGGTTTTGATTTAATTATGAGTAAAATATAGCACATGAGAATCCTTGGTTTCTTAGGAGGGATGTGCAGAAATAGGCCTAAGTCATTGATACGGTTAGGGGGTTCACTCTTGGGGTTTTCCTCTATTTCCAAGGCCAATTATTATAGGTACATGTTAGAAACATTGGGGGGTACTCTCTATAGTGTTCTTCAGCTCTCTAGATTATTTTAATATGTTTAGAGACTTGATTTGAGTGATTTTCTATGTATGAGTTTGAGTGTTCTAATTAACCTGACATGTACTAATCATTTTCAAGATGTTAATTTTTATTTTATTTTGTACAATTTTGGACTCAAAATGATATGTGATACATGATTTGAACTACTTTGATATATGGGATATGCATTGAAAGTATTTTTCCAAAATTATTATGAACTTTGTAGAAAGGGGAAATTTTTTACTTTTCATTTGTTTTAAAAACTGTTTAACTAATTATCATAAATTGGTTTTATAGGATAATTATGATCAAATTATTAAATAATGACTTGATATAGAACAACTAGGTGGGTTCCTACTGATCACGTAAAGCTCAACCCCACACAACCCTTTGGTATTCCGTAGAACATATAATATCTTTTGATGTAGGGAATGTTAAGGTGCTTCAGTTAGGTGGAGTGTTTTTAGTTAGCTGGGTTAAGTAGTTGGAGGTGAGATAGTGGGACATCATATGCCTATCACAAGGATTATCCATTTATTATTTTTTGTTTTTTTCTTTTTGGTTGGGATTATTCCATTGATATTGATTAGATACATTTGAGTGGTAGCACTTATGCTATTTTATTTTATTCTTTCCATATACATCATTTTTTCTGTAGATATTTATATCTTTTGTGTATATATATATTAGGATATTTTTTCTTTAGGTTGGGTGAAATCATTCCTTCAAGTTGTTTTGGATTCCCGACTAATATTCTACATCACGTGGGGATTGGCAACACCCTTTCGATATGTGACGTTTCATTTCAGTTATCGTTTCATCAGGGTATCTCGGTTTTTCCGTCATAATTAAGTGTAATGAAAAACCTAAAAAGTAATAAATTATGAGCACATTATTTTATTATCATATATGGATACAATATAAAATAAGGAAAAATTTAAGGATGACTCTTGGAAAATAACACAAATGATTAACATGATTATATATTGTAAAATAAATCCCAATGATTTATTAAGAGTTTAAATGATCATAGCATCATGGAAAAAGATTGGGTTCTTAAGAACATATTTGATGAACAAGGGAGTATGATATGAATTAATGAAATGCTAGATTGATAAATATATTATCAGATCAAATGTATTTATATGATAGAGTTTTTTATGTTTATGGTAGTATTTTTAGAAATATGACTATTTTTTGGGGTCATAATTAAAATAGGATTCCAATTATATGAAATGTTTATAAAGAAAATATTCGTCAATGGTATGATAAACAAGGAAATATACATTTATAAACATATTGTCTTATAATTTTGGAATGATAAATCCATATTATTTTGATTAAATAAATAATTACATTGATTGAATTAAGCATTATGATATTAAATTTATTCACAATACTCATACATGAAGAAAATATATTTCAAGGGACGTGGTGATGATTAGAATAATTTTTTTTAAAATAATGATGGATGGAATGTTGATGATAAATATATATATTTGGATTATATCATTTTATGTATACCAAGAATGGACTCAATGGATAAATATCTATGATTTATGAGGATATAGATAAAAATTCCAATAATTTGCTAATTGAAATATTTTATTGTGATACTAGTCAATCACAATGTGAGTTTAGGATTATCGATCAATATAAATATGTGACATATATATTAAATATGTTTAATATAAAAAGTTTTAAACAAGTTATGACAAAAATTTGTATTATAACATATTATGGGAATGATAAATATTGAATATATATATATAATTATTATGGAGATTTTTAAGAGGTTTTTTTGTACTGACTATTTATAATTATTGATATCATTTAGGAAAAAAATTGTATCTTTATTTCAAATAAATCCAATAGAATGATATCTCATTATAGTGAAACAAATGTTGAGGTATGTTAAATGTATCCTTGAATATGGTAACTGATATGATATATGAAAAAACATGATTTAATATAATATTAAATGAATATTAGAATTCAGATATTATTGATATAAATACCACAAGTGTTATATAATTTTTCATTATATGAATTTATGTTAATGAGAAAATATAATGAAATTTCATATAAAAAAATAATGTGGTGTTTATTTCTATGATAATTATGTTCTCTTAATATTTTAGGATAAAGTAATAGTTGAAGTATATTGGTGAATAAGTGAAATTTTTTATGGAAATTTTCATTGAAAATAAATGTGAAATCTACATCACAAAAAATCTAGTATAGCATTTAAAGATTAATAAAACAAAAATTAGGTATTATCTCATCATGAAAATGGTATCCCATTGTGTTTTAAAAAGATTATTATATTTAATTATGTAACTAAGTGGAGGATATATTCATAAAACCTTTTTTCACAAAAATAAATTTTAAATATCTTTTTGAATCATGGTCGAAAACTGTAATATAAAACATAAAGATGCATGAAAGACCCTATATCCATATATTTTGGAAATATATAAACATAGTTCTCATCTATTACATAACTATTTTATGGTGGGATTATTCTCAAAGTTGTAGAATTAGTGTAGTTAATGGTATAGTTTTACGAATGTTTTTATCAATAAGTGGAATCTTGGAGAATCTCACATGTCATGGGGAGAATTTTCTTCTTGATTGGATGTTTTTTGTCATAAAAATAATATATAGATACAAATAATGTAAATTAATATTAAAGAATCATAATGGATGGGGATAATATAATTCATGTTGTTACAAAATATTATGGTTCATGGAAATCATTGAAAAAATTCAATTACATTTGTTTTATATTCTGATAAATTATCATGTAATGTAATATTAATAGATAAACAGTCTAGTGATATTATGATTTTTTTCAGAGTGAAAAATATTTTAATTCACATTCAATTTACAATAAAATCAATATAGGAGAATATTATAACATTCATTATTATAAAAGGTAATGAGGGTACCAAAGATGATAAAAAGAATAAAATACCAAATCATGATTGGTATACATTTTGGTTTTTACAACTAAAGTAAAAATAGGAAATATGAATTTAGTGAATTATAGAATATTTTTTGTAGTTTTATTATATTTTAATCATGGGTATAATATAAATCATCTCCTAATGGTCTGGGTAAATAAATTATTTTATTATATGACCATTAGGGGATGGTGGAAGAATAATAACACAATGAATCCTAAATATTATTCGGTGATTTTTTATTTGTGTATGAATCATTAATTTTTTGAAAAATTCATTAAATTGTGGTTAAAAATCATAAAAAAAACATGAAAGAGATTGAATATATAAATACTTTATTTCACTTATAATATATAGACATGGAAAAATAAATCAGCTTAAAATATTTATTATGTTGTGAGAATTTCATATTAATACCATGTTTTGATTTGTTACATTTAAAATAATTTCACGAGAAGTTTTCAAATTGGTATTGAGGGAGTTTTCATGAACATTGTTATAGGTAAGTATTTTATGGTTCTGATATTTTTATGTAACATGGGGACAGGATTTAAAATGATTCCATGGAATGTTTCGTAATTATTTTCATAATTCCACAATTTGTTTAGATGGTGACATACCTAGATAATGATGTTCGCTGTTATAAGAATTTATATATTTAATTATTGCTGAAAATTTTTAATAACATGAAGGAAATGAGTTACATTATACCATAATGGCATCCATTAAATTTTTATTTAATCAATTTCAATGAATATTAGAGTTTCGTTTAATTTCTATAACATATATGTTTAGGATATTTCTCTTAATTATTACTCTAAACTAGTATATTTTTTAATTCTCAATAACTATATAAATCATGTAAAATTAAGTGGAATATTTTAGAGGGATTTTATATATTTATATTTATTTTGTGGAATATGGTTTTATAAAGACGTAAGGGGGGATAAAAATTATGCGAGTAAAGATATTGTTGATGATTATTATTTTTCGAGAGTTATAGAAATCAAATGGAATATAGGTGAATATATATATATATATATATATATCTTTATAATGATGAAAATGAAGTAAAAACTCATGATGGTTTGGTGTATTGTAACCATTTATTTGTAATCAATTTTGGAGACCTATTGGACATTATTTTCATAAATTTTCATGAAGATGTGATTGTAGGGATATGTTGTTATTCATATTCAATCAAACAATTTAACATGTAGTATATAATGGAACACCGTGTTGCAATTCACATAGACTTAGGGTTGTGTGTATTATATGATATCGATGAAAATAAATTTATCTGAAGAGAAATATAAAATATAATCATATTGTTTTATAGTTTCACTCATGGGGTAATATAAGACATGACCCACAAGTAACAACCTATTCCCTCTACGTATACAATTACCCCAAACTTTTATCTTCATTAATCATAATATACAAAATATCTTATCCCATTATTTGGAAGAATTATCATTGGATCTATAGTCAACATTTTCTTTAGATCATGAAAAAACTCCTTAGACAGGTCCAACCACTATAACATCAACCATTTCATTATTAGTGTAGTCATGGGTTCTAATAAACATGATAAATAATATATAAAATGAGGATATTATGAATCTAAACCAAGAATTATCTTGATCTCAAATAAATTATAGGGGCATTTCAAAGAAAAATCAACCTCCAATGTCTCTAGTTCTATTAATGTATATGTCTTAGAAGCAACATACCCCAAAAATCATACCTCATAAATTCAATTGCTACACTTCAACAACATGGTATAAATTAGTTGTGTTTGAAGTCCTCATAGGACTATCTTGATCTGTCTAGCATTTTTCTCTTGAGTTAGAGAGAAAATAAGGATTTCGTAAAGGAACATAATGATGAATGAGTAATGATATGTATAGAAGATGTTATTTTTCAGATCCATGAAAACTTATAGGTCATTCATCTATCCAAAGAGCATCACCAATTACACATATAGTATACCTAATACTATACAACATCTTTGGGATTTACACATCTAAAAAATACTACTAGTTATAGCCCCATCAGATATTCAATATAGAGAACCATTGTTCTCCTCAAAAATGTTCAAATAGATCATCTATATAAGGAAAAGGAAATATATTCGTCGTCATCACTTGATTTACGTTCATATATTTTATATATAGGAAAATAATAATATATTTCTTTATGGAAAAAAATATGTGTACCCTTTGTTGCTTTCATATCCTGATAAAACCCTTATGTTGAAATTATGCGAGTTGTACATTGATCTCATTCAACTCGATCAATTTTATATCCTAAGGAGGAATCGAAATGGTTTATTCATCAAGTATAAGATCTATCTCGAATTCACCCCCTCTCTTAGAGTGTAGTTCAATGATGTTTTCAATATATATATATATATATAATAGAGATTCAAAACAAAATGATAATGTGAGGGGTTTACCACCAATACTGTTTAAAGATGAATTCCTACAATATTCTTCATAATCACCCCATGTTGGATCATGTATGATCCCACTATACCTACCCCAACCCCCTCTATGTAATAATCATGAACATATCTCCATTGGGAGAAGTTAATGTGAATTGTAACAGATAGTAGTTTATGTGGGCTCAAAAGATGGTCTGTCATTCCATGATATGAATCTCATTAAAGATTATAATCCCTAGAATCATTAAGTCCCATAGTTTTCCATAACCAATATTTACAATAGAATAGTCTGGGAATTTCTAAAGAACTACATTCATTCCGAATGGTGTATAATGGAAATGTAACTAAGGGTATAAATTGAATTGTTTTTCATGCATAATAATATTTTTTCTATATATAAGAAAATGGGAATAACAATTATAAAAAATCATTAGAAAGTGTAAAACTAATCATGCTATTCATATAATAGTATATTTCCCCCCACCACTAGATGTTAACGTTTGATGCACTGCATTTACCTTTCATTCCTCATTTCTATGACTCTATCCTAGATTTACATAACTATCATGACTCATCATCATCTATGTCTACTACTGAGGACCCTGGATAGATCCATATGTAATATATCATTACCATCCTACACATCTACGGAACCCAGGACTCGAAGATCTAGATAATAAATATTTTAGATTCCCTATCATGATACACTTCTGACATTTATTACTAGGTGATGTATAGAACATGTGATAATGTATATCTATCCCATAGTTAAATCACTATGTAATTACATTCATGGGGGATGAATAAGTCATATTATTCTTAACCTGCTTACCACTTGCATGTTACATGCCTCTCTTCATCCACATACTCATACTAGAAGTGAGACTTGTCATAGGAGTAGAAGATCCACCTTCCTATGTACTAGAGGGTGAAATTAGGTCAACTACTCAATCCTCTTCCAGGACCTTATCAATCTCTAATTACTAACACAAATCCTCTAGTTATTTCATTATGTTAAAGTTCCTAACAATACACCTAATGTTTATATGAAGTCCAATCTCAATCATCATGGCCTTCTGTGACACATTTAAAATAAGTAGGGGTGAAAATAAAGAAGCTTAATAAAATGAGTACAGTAAAGAGATATGGTCCAGGATCAATTTTTAATCTCTATGGATTCCTAGGAATGGTCTAGCTTAAGTTTATAAAGAATAAATTCAATGCTGAAAATGTTCTTGTAGGCCTCCCATATTGGACACTAAATCATCCAACCTATCCAATGACACTCCAATATTTTCGGGAATTTCCCTGAATCCTCAACATCCAAATCTTGACTCATTAATCACATAGAGTCACGACCAAGATGAATATTCTCTCACTAATGTCTAAGATGTCCTTAGAATCATGTTATCCTCAAGTTACCTGAAAGGATGAAAGATACTAGAGTTAGATGTCATGAGTGTTGTAAAACATGGTCCTTTATACTAATCCACCATTATGTTGTGAATCCTCATGTATAATATGTGCTAGAAATTACACATCATCACTATAGGGATCATTTATGCATATTCATGGCCAAATATTTCTAAAACTCCAAATAGACATTTAAGGCTTCTTAATCAATTAGTTCATGATAGATCCTAACCAGTATATGATATAATAGAATGGTAATCCTTGGAGGCTTCTAATAACCAATGCATATCCCTCCTATCGCTAACCATGTCCCTCGTATCTACACATTAGTCACAATTATATATATACATAACATAATAGATTAATCATGTTCAACTAACTAACATCAAAACATATATATTATAATATTATGGTAAAAAAGATATATGACTCAATTTATAATTCATTTATATCTTCAAAATATTATATCAATCAATGAATTAAATTAAGGAACTAGCATGAAATATAAAATAGATATATTTGTATATATAGAATGTGATCCTATATGCCTAGTACAAATGCAATAATTCACCCGAATTCCATAAAATTGTAATAATAATTCTACCAATGGTAGCTGAAAGGTCCATTACACATAAATTGGATCAGAACATGCAAAATCTTCTACACAAGTCCCAAATATCCTATATCCATTCTATCATGTCCTAGAATAACCTAGAAGAAATGAATAAAATTGTGCTCTAAAACTATTTTGTAACATCCCATCCAAATTATACAAGTCAAATATAGGGTGCCACAAGACCTCATGCGCATATCCACATATGCTAGAGGCTATTAGATAGAAATAATCATTAGAAAACAAAAAATTGGGATAATGTACCGTCAATATATTATTCATAAACTTAAAAGTAATGAAAATATTAAACCACATGATGTAATCAAGGAAGATGATACAACAACATAGTATATAAGGGTGTAAAAAAATAAAGATAAATACTATAAAATCCTTTATATTTTATCTCTATATTGTTCTAATTTTTATGCTTCACAGCTATGCTATCTTCCACATACCCTTTTCCCTTACCTAGATCACTATGTATTAACTCTTTATAGGTATTGGCCTTCCCATGCATTGTATGAGTTGAAAAACTTGTACCAAAACACTAATATATCTTTAATATTTGTGAACAAGTGTATTAGGTGTATTCCATGACACCAATAAATCCACATGAATTCATAAAAAATATTTTACTAAGAACTCATGTACTGAACAAGAAACCATCGATCCAAGTCATTAGAGATTATACTCTAAACTGGAAAGATGGTTGTAATGGAGATTGGTATAAATCAATAGAATGCCACATTTTAAATAAATATTCCACTCGACATCCAAAAGGAATCAAAATAACAAGTCACTCTGCATCCACAATGCACTGAGTCAACAATTTTTTTGGCATCATCAAGGAATCCAATAAAATGTCAAACGACATACACACAACATTGATTGAACAAGTTAGTTGTCACCCATCATCCAATGCTTCTATTTTATTATTTATTGTGATATCCCACTCTAATGGAGAATCAAATAATGATATCTTGCTTCTTGTGAGGACCAAATAAATATCCAATGCATGGTAATACATACAAGAGTAAATATCAAAAAAGGTAAGCCAGGGCTTGTTAATAGGAGGAATCGATAGAAATACAGAAAAAAATCAGATCAAAATCTAACATTATATCAAGAATCAATGTCATGATCATAAAATCATTCATTATGAACTAGTCTCGTGATCTATACACATAGCCACATGTAATCACTATCAAGCTTGATTGAAAAATAAATGTTAACAAATGAATCATTCCAAGGAAAATCGTTTATACAAGGTCCCTAAATGGAAATGAATTTTATACCACAATCTCATTGATCAAGTACTGTAATTTTTATCAAAGGATAAAATCTATATTCAATTTCTATGCCCTTGGAGAACTACATCATATTTCATTGATGCCTATCTAAAATTTCAATTCATCATGAACAAGGTTATAAAAATAAGCATGAGGTAATTCAATGTCAATTATATAAATCATGAATCACATACATCATATATTCTATAAATATAACTATCTTTGAGATATTTCAAATAAGATGATACCAAATCAAAGAATCTATTTTCGATTCAAGAATAGATCTTGATTTCCTAGAAAATTATGTAAGGAAACCTCAGGTTTAATCAACAAACAGTGATTTGTTATGAAACATTCATATGAAAAGTTATCCATTAATAGATTCAAGAAGAAGAGTGCCTTATGATTATCTATATATGGAAAAATAAATGGAAACATACATTGTTAATGTGATAAAACATTAATAAAATAGATATTATTAACATATTGAATCCACCACCAATATAGTAACAGATTTTCAAAAATGTATAGTTTTATCATTAAAACAAAATTAACAAGAGGAATATTAAGTTGATCCATAAACATATTGTAATAACCTTAGATTTTATGAAATATTTTTGTAAAATGATTTTTTATTTCCATTATATCTTTCATTACACACAACCCTATGTTTATAAAAACTATGTTAAAATATTAAAATATTATTATTTTATGTAACAATTATTGTATAGTTGTTGGATTTTTGGGTTTCATTAGGATAACTAAATTTTGACAAAAATATGGTTTACATATTACAAAAATTAATTCATGGGATATCTATTAATTAAAAATGAAAATAAAATTAATTTAAAAATAAAGAAAAGGTTTATATGAAATATTTTTTTACATAGAATGTGATTTTATCTTAATAAATTAATTTTTTCACAGGTTATGAATGATTTTAATGAAATTTATTTATTATATATTCATTATAAAATCTAATCATTTTTTTAAAAAACAATTTAGGCATGAGATAAGAATAAACAATGTTTTATGATTATAATACTGTATTTCTATAAAATAGTTTTTTTCAGGTGTTACATACATATTTAAAAATTAATTTTTGTTATATATATAAATTTAATATGATATAATGGATTCCATATTTAAAATATGAATTTTCATGTTTTTTAAATAGTTCTCTTTTATGTTTTGTTAATATGAATTGTAACTATTATAAAATTTATCACATCAACAAAGTGTAAATCAAGTTAATCAAGGTTTATAATAAGTGATAATGATATAATTATTCATTCAAATTTTTATTTAATGAAGTAAATTTTAATGTTATAATCATAATATCTAAATTAATTTTTTTAATAGAAACATTTCCGTGAAAATATTGTTTATAATATTTAAAGGAATAAAAGTTATAAAGTGTCACTCTTTTAGTTTTAAATATTTATTATGTAACCACATTGATATTAAAATAAGTTATAAAAAATATAAATATATATTTGGAGAATAATTAATTTATTTTCATGATGTAAATTTATTTATATTATTTTTTAGTTATATGATTACCTTTAATTTGTACACAATGCTAATTCATTATTTCTTCAATTGATAAAAAATATAATAAATGATATTAAAAATAATATATGTATTATTATTTGAGTGATTTATAGTTTTTTGTTAATTTTATAGATTATTAAGACATTTTATTATTTTTTTAAATGAATATATTTGAATTAAACAAATATATCTTTTATGTCAAATTAAATGAATGGTGTCTAAAATTTAATTTTTTGATACCTTATCAAAATTATATTTTATGAAATTATTTAAAAATTATAAAAAATTGAAATTGGGAAATTATGATTATATGTGGTTGAAAATATCATACATAGTAGTTTTAGGATTAAATAGTTTCCACATAAGTAAAATTATAACCCTTTAAGAGTGAAAAGAGTTTTACAACGATTTATTTTAAAATCAGTTTACTATGGTGTCAAACCAAAGGATAAGGATTACAACAACATATAAACATATACATATTTTATTTGTTAATGTTATTTCATCCCCATAATATCTTTTCTTTGAATATGTGTCCTTATTGTGGTATATAGGATAGGTAATGACTTTATTATATTTCAATTTTAAAAAAATTCCGAAAGTTCCCCTCACCTTAATTATAAAAGGGAGCATCCTCCCTCTCACTTCATAATGGATTTTTAAACATATAGATAAAACATAAAATTCATAAATACCTTTAAAATTTCCATATAAACAATTTAATGGTTATTTTCTTCCTAAATGTCTAACTTTGGTATCCTTAAGAGGAGATCTAAAGGAGTTCTTTGAGAGGAGAGGTAATAACCTTAACTGATCACTTTCTTTTTAATTAATCTTATACAAACTCAAAATATATAATATTCATCATAATATAAGAACATAAATTTTATAAATATATTAAAATGTTATTAATTTTAGTAATCCACCATTATTCACCATCTTCTATCAAATGGGAATTGAAAGTATGACATGTGTATTCGTACGACTTATCATCTCAACATAGAGATACAAATCATTTCTCCTCAGCATATTTTATGGATGGTTATTATGATGTTTTATG
The DNA here is from genome assembly GCA_963277665.1 of Viscum album. Classification (NCBI taxonomy): domain Eukaryota; kingdom Viridiplantae; phylum Streptophyta; class Magnoliopsida; order Santalales; family Viscaceae; genus Viscum; species Viscum album. The sequence continues at coordinate 2,127,635,161 of OY728127.1, read as the reverse complement.
TATTTATATATGATACTTATTAAATAATTATACTTTATTAATTATTGTATAATATCTACCCTATTACATACAAATTTGTTTGAAAAGTTGTTGCTTGTGCATACGTATAGACTACTACCGTCCCAAAATGATAAGATTTCCTTTTCATTTCATTTTTAAACATATTTTAAGGATGGGTTTAAAAAATATATATTATATAAATGATATAACAATGATAAATAAATTTTTATTTATTATTTAACTTTTTTCTCTATCCATTTATGATTTTAAAATAAACATTCTTGCGTATGTACAACCTACCGTCTCCATGAATAGTGTAATTCATTTTTCTATCTATAATTTTATAGATAGATATAGAACTTTATATAATGAGTATATATGATATTTCTATAATTATTTAAATAATAAGTATGATTTAACAATTATCAAAGTACATGTAATAAAACTACTAGACCAAAACATACCTGAAAAAAAGAAAAAGATGACACCCAAAATATGGATTTTAATATTTAATTGTTAATAAATTGGTGGTAAATGGTTAAAAATAAATCATATATTGTATGATGTATATTAGTATGATTAAATAATATATCTATAATATATCCATATTTAATATACAAGAGGATCCAACACATAACAAGGATGTCAAACCTTAAGTAAGGTATTATTGTCTCACTTTTATTTCTTTGAGACACATTCCATATTCACCAATTTATTATTTTAAGTGGTTTATATACTAAACAAGGATGTATTTTATGATTCTTATGATGAAATTTATTTTTATTTTCATACCACAATAATTTTATTTCCCTTATTGTGCTTGGGATTCATATTTTACCAATGATGTAAAGGATATTATGTTACAATATCATTATTTATCGAGATAGTTAATGATTAAGCATCAATTAATGAATTAATATGACATTACTCTTGAAAAAATGAATAATTTTCTTAACCTATAGTATTTTTTTAAATATATTTTTTTATTCAATTAACTCTCTTTATTCTTCAATATATATATTTTCTAAAAATACTTTAAAGATGGTTTCTACTTATATATTATCATTTTAATGTAATTATTTCCTATATCTCTCTTTTTTTAAATAAATGGATTAATCTTATTATTTTCTGAACAAATTACATTTTGACTTAATTAAAAACTATTAAAGGAATGTTTTTTAACTAATATGAAAAAAATAGAATTTACGAAAATCATGAATGATCAATGATCTGATTATTATGTTACATTTTTAAGAATTTCATTTAATAAAATCCATAAAATAATAAATATTTTTAGATTTTAAATTATTTCTTTCCATATTAACCACTTCAAGAATATTTTAATGATCATTTAATGGTGTTTCTAATCATCATAGAAAACAACCACTGATTTAACATACGATTTACAAATAATGTGGTACAAGGATATCATACATTTTATTTCTTTAAATGTTTTATGTTTATAATCACAATATTTTTATGAAACTCAATAAAGATCCATGTTTTATACTAATATAAAATGATGAAATGTTTATGAAATTCATTTATTTCCACATTTTATGTTATAATAAACTATTTATAAAACCCATTTCATTTTAGGGTTTCAAATATTATGAATCTTTAATAATATTATGGAAAATATAAGTATGATTTTCATTATGTGACTAGTGAGACATATATCTCCCTTCAATATATCAGATAAATATTGGTATCTCATGACACAAATAGTATTGGAATAGGTAGTAATCTGATTACAGTAAGGGACTCTATCCACTATGATATTCTTATGAGTGAAGCATTACTACTATAATGTTGTAGGGACTGAACCTAGTCTACAATGATAGTATTGGGAGTGAACGATGACTACTATTATTGTGTGAATAATAAACCCAATACATTATGATACTCCTAGCAATAAATCCTTGACTGAAAAGGAAATTATTTTATACACCTATGTTTATGCCATAATTCCTTGAATTATGTTTATTAGATTCTCCCATGGATCATGTTATTTTATTTCCTTATTATCCATGTCTTATTAACTTCCACAATGTATTCAATGAATCAATATTTTGTTATATGATATGTATGTTTTGGATTTGATATTTTAAGATCATGTTATGGAACCCTTATTCTCATTTTATGCTTATATTATCATTAATATCTAAGTTAATCACCCATACTCAATATATAATAATTCCATTTGTTATGTTTCCTTTCCCTTGTTCTTAAGACGGGTTGTATGAATGATATGTCTAAAAGGTTGTTATTTATGATTTGTGTAACGAGATACTCTTATGAACCAGTTGTTTATGTCTCCATATTTCCAAATATATTAGATCAATATTATTTTGGTGTGTATATTTATTCTATATAATGATTAATCATCAAACAACTGGTATAATATATGTCTGAAAATATGGGTTATAATATTTTTCATCAGAGAAAATTTTAGCTAATCAGTAAATACAAAAATAGGATAAATTTTTTCTGAATACTAGGGATAATTATATATATATGATAAAATACTAATGTTTCGGTAAATATCACAGATGACCTAAGTTAAACCTATTGTTTCATATAATAAGGTGTTGGTATGTATATATCCCCTAAATTATTTTTCAAGATTATGAGTTTTTACAACATAAATATTGTTTCTCACATTTTTTATTTTGTTTTTAGTCCATTACCAAAACATGAAGGAATCATGTTAATGATGAATTGAATGGAAAATGTAAATATTTTCTTCTTATGTAAGTAAGTTTAATGGTATTTAGAATTAAAACACTTATTACTATGCTCACAAAACATTCTCAATCTATGAATCATGCTAATATTATAAATTATAAAAGGGGAGAACAAATTTCTATTGATTATTTTATAAGTAAACGTACGCCATCTTATAGTTATTCTGCTGATCCATAAGTTTTTGAGTAGTGGATAAATACCAATAAAAAGATCTTTTATGTTCTCCAGTTCAAATAAATGGGAATGTTTTTTTGAATATTTATCATTTTTAAGGTGAAGAAGATAAATATCATCTTTTATGAAGAATGTAATGTAGCGGGAAAAAATTTACTCAATTTAGTGAAATGAGTTTAAGGGATTATTTCTCAATAATTTCATTACTTATTTTATTTTTATGAAAATAGATGAGGAATTAATTATGATGAAATAGAAGGATGATGAATCTATTGGTATCAATGAGGAAAAGTTTACAGGAAATGTGAGATACACTTCATGTATTATCATCCAACATAAATGTAAGGTGGATCAATTTATTGGATTCTTAAAACCAAATCTATGAAAAGAGATGTACATAAGGGACTTCATTAGATATGATGAAATCATTTGATGTTCCATTAAAGTAGATATGTATATTTTATTTACCAATAAATCTAATGCTTTTGTTATGAAAAGAAATATATAATTCAATTGAAATTCTAAAAACAGTTGAGAGAAAAATATGATCCTTCCTTCATTCTCCGATTGTGAATGTAAATATGGGGGAATTTATTTTAAGGAAACTAGTAAATATTTTACATGTGGGATAAATGTTTATTGGTAAATATAATAGTTATTTGAAACAATTATGTTATCTAATTATGTGTATAGATATATAGAACCAATGATTTATCCATCCCCACTTCAGTGTTTTAAATGTAAGGAGTAAGGGAATTATACTAACTAGTGTCCAAATATGAAGGTTAATAATGATTATCAACATCAACAACCATTTAATTTCAGACACAAAGGTAAATACAATGAAATAACCATTTTTATGAGGTGTATGATATCAACATGGTAAAGAGTACACTTACCATCCACTCTATACCTTTTTATGTCTTTTTGGATTACAGGTCTACCAAATTATTTCTATCAGAATATATTATTAAGTGTATCACAATAATACCTCAAATATTATATTTTGAGTTATAATTAATACCCCCTAATGTTATGAAGATATCATCCCATGTCTGTGATTCTTCTGTGGTTGAAGTTTACAGGAATGTGCTTCCGTCAATTCTTATTATTCTATATCTTGTGTAGTTTTATGTTATAATATTAATGGATTGTATTTGTTTACATAAATCACAAATCAATTTATAAGTAATGGAATTAATTTCTTATATTTTGAATCAAACTATGATATTTTTTTAGAGAGATCATAAATATGAATTTTGGATCGAAATTACTTATATAGTATTGGTCTTGATTCATACACAAATGGGTTGTTTATATTAAACAGTTATGGAGAAACTAAATGTCTATAATAATAATATTTTTTCAGATTTTGATGATTTATTTCTACAATAATTTTATGTACTTCTGTTAAGTCATAAATTTTTATTCTCTTTTGAAATCATACATAGTTATATACCTATTTCAAAGAATCCCTATAAAAAAGGAAAAAATTTATTTAGAGAATCTAAATAAGAAACTACAATTGAATATTGAAAAGTGATTATTCCAACCTAGTGCATCACAATTTGATTCACCATTTCTTTTTTTATGAATAAATTCAGATAATTGTGACAGTTCATTGATTATCGAGTAATTAAAAAATAAAAATCAAGAAATGGAATCATCATCCCTGTATTTATGAATTTTTTGATCAACTACATGGAGGTCAATATTTTTCCAAGGTTTATATTCATTTTGGATAACAAAAATTGTGGTTACATATTGTTTATGAAACAAATATATTATTTTATACAAGCTATGGACACAATGAATTTATACTGATGTAATTTGGTCTGAATAATTCCCCAATAATCATCTTGGATTTAATGAATTGAGTCTTTAGAGTTTGCATTGATTGGGTTTTGTTAGTCTTTATAGTTGATATTATTATATGTTAAATGAGAAAGGAATAGTTTGAAGATCATTTGAGGACTTTTCTGAAGACCCTATGGAAAGTGAATATTTAAGGTAAATTTAACATGTTTGAATTTTGGCATTTGAACGTTTAATATTTGTGTCATATAATCTCATGTGAGGATATATATATAGATAATTAAATGATAGAAGTTATTTAACATTGGACCAGACAAACCAATATTACTAAGATATATAGTTTTCTTGGTTTTTATATATATCATCGGCACATTATGGATAATTTATCTTGAATGTATAATTCATTCACTAAGTTAACAAGAAAGGGAGATATGTTCCTTTGGAAAGATGAATGTGAAGAAAATTTCAAGTAACAAAAGAGAAGGTAATTCATTTCACATATACATACAGTACCTTACAGTTTAGATGGGTTTTTAATCTATAGTTATGCATAGAAGAATGGATTAGGATGATTTATCATATAGAAAAATATGATTAAGGCTTATGCCAAACACCAACTTAAGGTTCATGAGAAAAATGACCCAACCCATGATTTGGAGTTAACATCAGTAGTTTTTACATTAAATATGTGGAGACATTTTCTTTAAATATAAAGGTTTTATATATATACTAATAATTAATTTTAAATGTATATTTTCACACAAAATGAGTGAAATATAATCCAGATAAGATGGTAGGAGCTAATTAAATAGGATTATTTCTCAATAGATTACCACCCTGGGAAAGAAAACATGGTGGAAGTTTCTTTGGTTGAAAAGGATCATTCTATCTTAAATGTTATGGAGATTAAAAAAAATTCAATATTTATATATTTTCAAAGTATGGAAATAGAAATCGTGTTGGAAGTTGAGAAATGGTGTCTTTTGAAATGATTGGTTGGCCATCTATCGATGTGAAGGTTAAATATAGCGACCCAAGAATTTTACATATATCTTTACATTCTTTTAAAAATAATTATCCTTAAATTAATATCCTAGGATTTAAAACAATAGTGGCTTTAGAAGAATGGGTAAATAATTATAAAACATGAAACAAAAATAATAAATCATTTTTTGATTATTTATAATGAAATATTACCTCTCTTTGAGCTCCTATAATTTGGTAGGACATCCTAGGGTATACATAGAATGAAGGGATGATCTAAAAAGCCTAGTAATGGAATAGACATGTGAAGGATTCATGGAACATGAGTTATAAGGAAAAACATTGTGGCTAAAAAGGCACGAATCGTGAAAAAACATAAAAATTAATAACCTAATGAACATGTAACCATATGATTATAGAATCATAGGAATGTGACAAAAACAAATAACATAGAGTAAACATGATACAAGGATAACTAATAATACTATATAACATTGTGGACAGAGTCCCATAATGGATTATGTTTACTCATTAATACCATACATAATGTATCATGAAACAAAAAAATTAACTAGTACATTAGAGTGTTATTTGGGTCATCCATCGTAACATGTACATGAATATGTGGTCTATATAAATAAATCTAACATAATGAATAGACATAGGGGTTACCCATTTAATGAAATGGGTTTTTTAATAAGTTCATAAGGCATATCTAAAGGGTGTTTCATTATGGTATACATGATAGAATGAATTAAATAATCTCAATAAAATAATAAAAATTAGAATATATAATTAATAATGAGGTTCATTTTAATTGAATTCATTATAAATTGTGTTTAGAAATCATTATAAATGATCCTCTTTTGTGCAGTTAAAGGGAAAATATTAATGATTATTAAAGAGGAAAAGAGATTAGTTTTTTGTATGAAGACATAAATGAACTAAATTTTTTTTTCATGATCCAATAAATAATTATTTTTAAAATATTGGTTTTAAAAATAGTATATGAATTTTACTTGAAAATGGTTATGAAACAGAGAGGTTCCCTTTAGTCGGGCTTTCTTATCGAGAGTAATTTCAATGAGATTATTTTAAATTAAGTACTTCCCCTTAAAAGTATAATAAACATATCTTTATAAATTTTTTTTGAACATATACAGAAAAATTATAATAATTATATAAGAATAATGATGAAATAAATTTTGTTAAATTGAGAGAAAGCATGACCCAACTGAAAAATGGATGATCAGAGAGATCCCAAAACTTATGTATAAATGCATATTCACTTTAACTTAAAGTCTTGTATAATCAATTTATATTAACTAATTACATAATTCATAATCAATAAAATATATTTTTTATTTTTTTATAATAATTTATGGTCATTTATGAACATTTAAATGAGTTATAATTTTTATTTTTATTTTGGGAGAATTCATTTCATTGTTGCATGGTTGGTTCGCATGTGTAAAATTATTGAAGATCTTGTAAGCTGGAAATAATTCCCCATAAGTGAAATATTTTTTTATTAACTCAATTAAATAATTTTAAGTGGTCCCATATATCAGTTTTTTGGTTATGAGGATGATTTATTTGATAAAACTTTAATGATAAATGTTTAGTTTATTTTCGCAGTTTTTTTGGAAATCATGAACTAGTTTCATTTTATTTAATATTATGTCAATATATTATATTTAGAACACGGAACAACTTATAATAAAAATATTAAAAACTTATTTAACCACAATAATAGTTTTGTGACCAGCCTTTATAGCGGTAATGGAAAATTAAAAAACATTATCTATGGAGATGTTAAACCCCCATAATTTGGACAACATGTTCATTTATTTGAATAATATAATATTAGAAAGTATGTGGATAGAATATATTTCATTGGTAATATTAAAAAAAATTTATACATTATTATAGATTTATTAGGATTTTATAGATGAATGATATAGAAATAAGGTAGAAGAATAAAATCAGTTAAAAGTGATGGTTTGAGAATGTTACATATTGAAAATCACCTCCTTGAAGGACCCCATAAGAAACCTGGAATTTTTATTTTGTTTGGAAAAAATGATCTAAGACATGGTCAAGAGTGATTAGAAGGGAATTTGGAAGAATATTTAAAATATAAAAAGCTTATAAGTTGTTTGGAGAAGGGGCAGTATTTAGAAGGGGCGGAGAAGGGTATTTTTTATTATTATATTCATTAGTTTAATAATTTGCCTCAAGAATATAAATACAATTGATTTTAATTATTAAATAAAGTAAATGGTTTATTATATTTTGAATCAATGGGTTAATACATCATCAATGAATCAAAATTTTATATATTTCACTTCTAATGTTAAATACCGAAAATTATAGTATTTCACTCTTAATTAAAAATTCAAATATTTTTTAAAAAACCAAAAACATCACCCTAAATTTTTTTAAATATGAATATTTAAAAAATTTAGTCTATTTAATGAAAATAATAATATAAATATTATAAATTTAATTTTTAAAAAAACCATCATTTATTCGAAAATTACCAATTTTAATATTATTTTCGATATTATTATCCTTTGACAAAAGAATTAAGTTCTTATAAATTATATTATATTTATAATAAAAAATAATATTAATTTATGAATATATTTTAAGAAAATATATTTTCCTTTAAATCAATATATCAATTGTAATATTATAAATAACCATTTATGTTTTACATGAATACCAAAACATAATATATCAATTTTAAACCATGTAATTACGTATAACATAATATAATTATAACATATATTAATTTATAAGAATAATAAATTTTATTTATACTTTAATTTGGGATGTTACCATTTTAATTACCAAATTACTATTCCTAATAATCATATTACTATTCCAATGATATAAGTTCCTTAATTTCTATAAATACTTATTGTTTCATTAATTTCTCTATTTTCACAAAAGTTTATATATATTCATATTAAAAATGAATTTTGAGTTTCTTAATATTATTTTTTATTTATATATAGTAGTTTATGAGTGATATCATTTTAGTGGATTGATCATATCTATTTTTTCTCATTCTCATTATCTTAGTTTTTATTTATTTCCCCACTATATTATTTAGAATTCTTATGGGATTATTTTTTAACTATTGTATCATTCGTCAATTATGAGAATTGAATTTTTTTCTATTGGTTTATCCAAGTGACATATATTTTTTATGAAATAATATGGGAAATTCCATTGATAATATCCTAGGTCATTACATTCTTCCCCACTTCTGAAATTTTTCCCTCAAAATTTATTTTTACATTCTATGGTGAAAACTGGTCAGCGTGCTTTTCCTTCATCACTTCCAATAATTACAATGTTATCTCTTCATAATTACGGTAAATATATATTACCTTTAACATGTGTGTGGTATTTTACATTGATCCCTATCTATATGGTCTAAAATATTCATTGGATTCTCCTCAAAAGAGAGAACATTTTCAAGTTGGTCTACCTTGGAGTTTAGTACATGTGAAGGATCAGGTACGTACTTCTGTAAGAGGGATATGTGTAATAAATTTTGTACTTGAGTGAGGATTGGTTTAATTTCTAGTCAATATCCCACATCTCTGAGAAGATTATGAATCTCAAATGGGTCTATGTACCTATGACTTAGAATAAATTTCATTCAAAATTTCATTACGCACTTCCATGAAGATATGAAGATGAATACTTTGTAACCAGCCTCAAACCCTATATTCAATCAATTACTATTAACATACCTCTTATGTTGACATAAATAATCTAGGATAAGTTATTGGATAGTATTAATCTTTTATAACATTTACTCAACTATTTCAAGTAACAATTGATTATTATCACCATCATTATTATAGAATTCATGTGTTTTATATATTTTCACTTAAATATCATCATGTGGATCTATTTTAATTTTTGAGTAGAAACAATTATTGTAATAGAACATGACCAGTCTAATATATTAATCCCATCATCCTTATATTTCCATTGATAATACTCTTAGCATTCCTTCTAATGTATGAGTAGTCAGATCATATTAGCCATTATTTTTGGGATAATACGCTACAATGAATTTTAATCATATTTTAGAGCATGTAAGAAACTTTTCCAGAACATTGAGGTAAATCTCATATCATAATATGATTTAATAGATAGTAGAACTCTATTCATCCTACCCACTTCTCTTATGTATATCCTTGAATGTTGGTCAAGTGATAATTCCTTTCAAAAATCAATAAAGTAAGATTATTAGTAAGAAGGTCCAAAACATACCACAGAGCATTATTTCCTCTATATTTCTTTCAAACTCCAGTGATAAAGTCCATAGTGATGTTTTCCGATTTCCATGTAGGTATGGGTAATGGTTTCATTATACCCTTAGTATTTTTATTTTTATCCTTCTCTAACTAATATACCACATACTTATACGTATATTCATCAATACCCCTCATAAAATTGTCCCACCAATAGTTCTCTTATAGATATCAATACATATTTGTTCTCCCTAGGTGAATAGTGAAGGTTGAGCTATATTAATCATTCAAAATAAATTTTTTTATCTCATGATTGATGGTATAAATTTTTTTGAATCAAATATTATCAATCATTCCTCATAAAATTTAAATTCAAAGGATTCCTCACTTTTTATAGAATCAACCTTCTTTTTAAATTCAACATCCTTATTTTGATCATCATTTATATTATTTAAAAGGGATGGTTGATCAATACTTTTTTAAATGAATTATTATTGGCATTACCTTTTTATTCTCATGTTTAGTAATATTTTATCTTTATCAATTCTCATCATTATTAAAGATACATGATCTTTTCTAAATAGAGAATTATCTGTGTTATTATATTTACCTTGATAGTAGTAGATTGAGCAGTCATAATCCATAATAAGATCTACACATTTTTATTGTTAATTATTACACTCCTTTTGTGTGAATATATATTTTTGGTTGTTGTGATCAGTATATATCTCACACTTCTCCATATATATATCACTTCTAAATTATCAATGCGAAAAATCCAAGCTGCCAACTCCAAATCATGCATGGGATAGTGTTTCTCGTGAACATCCATCTTCCTTGAGGCATAGGCTATCAATTACCATTTTCCATCAGTACACTACCTGATCCATAATTTTAAATGTAGTTGTATAAAAAAATTATTTCCACACAAATCAGTAGTGTATGTAATGGTGTAGTGATATGACTCTCTTTCAACTCATTAGATCATTCTTCACATTCAATAGTATGAAAAATCATTACTACCTTATGAGTCAGCTTAGTTAGTGGGTATTAAAATCATGATAAGATCCTCAAAAATAATCAATAATACCTTTACAGACCACAGAAACATTTTATCTCTCTTAAATATGATATTCTGGTCCAATCCTCAATTCCCATTTTTTAGTAGGGTCCATTGATATTCCATTGGTGGTGACAACATGACCCAATAATGATACATTATCCATCCAAAACTTGCATTAATTTTATATTACATATAGTTTACCCCAACACAATGTCTTTTGAAGAATATATAAATGCTCTTCATGTACATACATACTATTGGAGTATATCAAAATATCATCTATAAATAATACCTCAAATTGTTTGAGGTGATGTCTAATGACTATGTTCATTATGTCCTTTAGAATTTATGCATAATTAGTTATTCCTAAGGGAATAATGATGAAATCATAGTTCCCATACATTATTTGAAAAGAAGTATTGGGAATATATTCATTCATCAACTTTAGTTGGTGATATCCTAACCGAAGATTCACCATAGTTAAATAATTTTCCCCATAAAGTTGATTGAACATATAATCAATCCTTGGTAGGGGAGACATGTTCACTATAATTATTTTCTTGAGCACATGATTATTAATGTAGAGGAACATTTATCTATCCTTCATATAGATAATGTGAACCGGTGTAACCCAAGGTGAATCACGTAGGCCTGTAAAACCCTTGTCAGCATTCTCTACCAACTGAGTCATTAGTTCCTCCAACTCAATGGTTTCCATCCTATAAGGATCCTATTATATAGGTAGATATCTGAGTATTAGATCAATTGATATCATAACCTACTAGTCATGATTATGTTAAGGTAATTCATTAAGGAACAAGTTAGTGTATCCCCTGAAATTAGACATGTCTTCTAGAATGATCCTATCAGTCGTCTCAATAATTTTTGCAAGATACTATTTCTCATAAGGATATATTATTCACAATTGAGAAAATTATTCCAAATGAGATACATCGTCCTCCTTAAACATTTATATAATCTAGTGAGGCCTCAGGATGTGATGTGTGATCTCCCATTCCAAACAGTTGATGTTGGCATTGTATATAGATTGTTAATCCCTGCCCATTATTTCATGAAACTCCACCAAAGGAGGTAAGATGTAATTTTATGAGCGGTTAAGTCCATAAAAATTAAAGGTGGAATAGTTTTATAATTTATATATAATATTTTCCAAGTAATGGTTCTCATAGATAACTCAACCATCATATTTAGAGATGTTTTTTAAATTATAATACTAAAATTGTACAATATGAAGGAATGAATAGAACCAAAATGATAAAAAATGTGTTTTCTATTCTTGAATGAATTACTAGTGTAACTATAAAGGCGTCATTTTTGGATCTACCTCAACTGTATTGATAGGATAATTTCTTATTTACTACCATGGAGTTTTTTGTTGTTTATCGACACTGAAAGCTCATGGTTTGGGGTATTTTCTCCCATAATTCTCATGATATATACATTTGAAGAAATGAACTATATGATGACTGTTGATGTAAACTTTCCTTTAATATTTTTCATTAATTTTTTTCCTCAAATACCTTCTTGAATAATTTTTATGACTCTCATCTCTTCATCATTTGAATGATTTCATAGTTCCCTTTATATAGATCTGAGAATGTTTCTTCCAAAAATATTTGCATGTTGAGTGTTGGATTTTAATTAATTCATGTGATTTATATGTTAATCCTCCCATATTATATCCCAATTTCATCCTTTTTTCATTGATGCCATGGGACCACTAAAATCCACCAATCCCCATCTAAACCTTTAGGCCACTACATATAATCTCTTTATAGCTGTCAACATCTCTAATCACCAATGTTTTTTCTAGAATCATATTTAATCCACTAATTACTTTATCCACCATAAATTTACTATTTATGAAAAATATATAAGTGTATCATGCATTCCATGTAATGGTTTCCTTTTATACCTCAGAAGATTCAACTTCCATTTTCTTTAGCCTTAGAAAATCCCTCTCTATCATAAGATAATGATTTCAGAGAAGATATTTATTGAGAAATATTTTCATGAATCCTTCCAAATCCGTGGAACCAATGCTCACTTTAGACAATATTTATTTCATTAGGGACCACCGTGGATTAGATTCCCTATAAAAAATTATAGAAGATCAGAATGACATTATCTTCTTTTGAGCATTGCATAACAGAGAATATCTTCTCTATGCGGCTAATCAATTTTTTTGCAATGAGTGGATCATAAGATTTTTTAAATATAGGAGGCCTTTTTAATATAAAGGATTCGAATACGAATTTAATTTTCATAGGAGAATGGGGGAGTTCCACATGATTCAAGTTATTATTAATATCTTTATATAGATGAAATATCACTATCATAATGTTCTGATATCCTGTTCTAATAAGATTTTATATTGAATTAGTGAAATAATAAAATTTTGTATCACTTTAATTATTTCAACAGTTCTCCTACATCCCTCCACTAACATAACAATGAAAAAATTATTACAACTACGGTCTTTTAATACATATATAATGATAATAGAAAAAGGTAACCATAAAGATGGAAAGAATCACATATCGATGAAAAGTATGTCCTAACTTATGATTATTTACGTTTCAACATTGGTTATTTGTGGTGATAGTATTATAACAAGGGGTTTTAATAAATTCTAATAGTCTGAATCCCCAAAAATAACAAATCCATTATCTGAAACCATATATTGGAACACCAACCTTCTACACATATTTTTACAAGATTTTATGCATATTTATCAATAAAATACAAACTATTGATCAAAATGTATAATTTCATTGAAAGACTAGGTTAATAATTAGAATACATGAGACATGAATAAAACCTCATCTTATTAATCTACATAATGGGAACATTAATCCCCTTAATTCTCTTATTGCTACATATGATAACCTGGGGAATCTATTGAATAAATGAATAAGCTAAAAATCCGAATTAGGGAATAAATTTTTTTAATGAATCATAGAACATGAGGTATAAGGAATAACAACGTAGCATAAAATTCATGGATCATGAATGAAAATATAAATTAATAACATAAAAAACATTGAATATCATTATTATGGAAACATAGTAATGTGGAAGCAATGCGTAACATGGCCCAAATATGAGCCAACGCTAACGGTAAAGACATTATGATATGGTGAATAAAGTCCAATAGTGTATTTTTTTATTATTTAACCACATACATAATATCTCATGACACAACGCATTAACAAATTCAAGGAAGTGATATCTAGGAACATGTACCATAACATAAAAATTCATATGCTTGTCACACAAATTAATCAAACATATGGAATAAACATAATAGTTACCTATGGAATGAAATGGGTTTCATAGTCACGTCACAAGGCCGATATAAATAGTGTATCATATTGGTATTCATGAAATAAGGAATTAAATTATTATTTTTAATTATTAAAAAAATGATAGATCATGAATAATGATTTGAAACTAATTTTAATAAATGAAAACTGTAACACCCCAAGCTTCTACGATACGCTTCTCTTTGAATAATGCGATAGCGTGTGTTGTACGCAACACCGAGTTCTAACAACCAATCAAACTAGCCGTTATGAATAGTAATACCTACTTTTTGAAATTATATATATATCTTATATTTCAAAATGGACTTAATTTTTGGATTCGGAATATCTAATTTAGCCTAAGATGAAATTTTGGTACTTTTTGGATAACTTTAATATTTTAATGAATAGTGAAAATTACTAAATTTTAATTAAAAACAACATTTTTAATCAAAATAATTAACAGTGATAAATTATGAATTTTAGTGGTTTTAAAGTATATTTATAATATATTTTTACCATTTAATATAATGTTGGTCATTGGACATAATTTTACAATTAAACCGAACATAAACAAGTGTCAATATTTTGATAGTTGTTATCTCTTAAAAACACACTTTTTGTTTTGACAGAGGGAATTAATTTTAAATTAATTTCTGCCACTTCTGTGTTTTGAATTTAGAAAAATGGATTCCATATTTGGAATCAGGATGTCCAAATTGTGTAAATAGGTAACTTTTATTTTTAGACATTTTGAATAATTACTGCGGAAAATATTTTGTTTACCATGGTTAAGGGTAAATCCGGTAAATAATGGTTAAAAAAATAATATTATAACAATACTAAATTACCCTAAAACATGTCCTAGCCGTATTGGTTGATACATGTTCGACCATAGGCATCTTTGGGTCGATTTTGGGACCCCATGGTGCCACTTGTAGGTGATAGGGACACTTTATTTTAATTAAGATAAAATGAATACAAAAATGACATAAGCATATATCTTTTAGAAAAACAATTATTATATAAAGTTATATATGTTGGATTTTAGATTATAAATATTCATTAGAAATATAAAACGATTTCCTACATAATTATATTTTATTTATAATTTTTAGACATTAAATAATTTATTGTATTTATGACACAATGATGATACAGTAATTACTATAATAGTGAAAAATTAAATTAATTGATATTATAAACACCCAAATAAATATAATATGAAACTTTTAATAAATTAAACTAATTTTATAGGATAATATGATATATTAGTATTGATTTAATTTACTTTGTTCGAAGAAATCAATCTGTTATGAGTTTCAAAAAAATCAACTATTGAATAGTGTCAAAATTGACATGAAAGAGTTCTTAAAACAAAAATTATATTATTAATTGATATTAAATTCCTAAATATCTAAGATTCGGCCAAGAGACTTATATCATGATAGGTTCATCATTAATGGACCACTTGGGAGTTTCTTGGATGTATGTAGTAAGTTTATTAACCATATTATATAAAAATACAAAGAGACATTGTAAAAGTGAAACTAATTAACTTAGAGTTAATACTTAAAGATAAGGTTAATATAAGTACCCAAAACTGTATAAATTCTATTGGTTGAGTTGTTTTAGACCCATACCCACCTTAACATTTAAATAATCAACTTTGGAACCATTAGAAATCGAATATGAATTTATTATAAACTAATATCTCTAGCTTTTCCAAAGGTGCCCCTCACCCCTCTTATAAAAGGGCAATCCTCCTTCTCATTTCTTCACACCTTCAAAGCCTTTTGGATCGGCCAAAATCTGACCAAATACTCTCCCAACATCCCTCACTACAACCTATAGGCCTTAGTTTGATCAGAAATCCAACCTAAGGAGCCCTTTTGATCAAATCAAAAGGAAGAAACCGAAGAAGAGGTAATGATTTCACGACCCTTTTTCCAAGTTCATTTCTTCTTCCACTTCTTCTTCCTTTGTTGTTACCATTCTAAAATAATAACTCCAGTATAATATATATACTGTGATGTTATTATAAATATGGTACAACCATATTTAGTATTCTATCCACCCTTTGAATAACATGTCACCGTACGTGCGTACGTACGGCTTACCGTCTCCACGTCGTGGTGTAATTGTTATTCAATATAATATTATTTGGATGGGTATAATAATGATGTTTAACTCATGTAAATAATAAATATAACATGTTAATGATTCTTTATATATGATATACCATCCATTTATATATTATTTTAATATCAAAAGAATGATATTGTCGCTCGTGCGTACGTACGGACAACCGTCTCCACGAACGCAATGAGATTCATTCTCCATCGTATCCATTCAAGTATAATTATCATTTGATGATTTAAAAAAATGATGTTTAAGGACTTGATATCATTATGGATATGAATAATATACAACCTATCCTTTATAAACATGTCTTACGTAACAAAACATATAAAAGAAAACAAGTAAGTTAACACCCGAAACAATGATAATACTAAGATATTATTATCAAATCAATATTAAAAGATCATATATGATATCATATTAATGTATATGATTCCTGTATAATTTAATAACAATTATTTCACCATTATACAGGAGTTTAACCTACCCCAACCAAGGAAAAGTACAAGGTAAGGGTTATTTCACAATCTCTTCATTATCTGAGGTTGATTATACGTAATAATCTACTGGGATCTCATTATCATCCCCATCCATGTTTCATCAAAATGTATTTCAAAACATTTTTATTATTTACAAGAATATGGGTTAAAGTCATTTATACCCTTGTTTGACTTTTTATAAGAGGAATCTTTCTGTCATTTTCAAAACAAGGTCCTTTTTAACCTTTTCGACAGAATTAAGGTAAGAATGTTTTTTTAACTTATACGGTGGGTGCGGTTATTTTCCGCCGTTATAAAATCTTCAAAGCTTTCCTTACAAGCTTATAAGAATATTTTCAAGAAAATGTTTTATTTTATATGGCACTTAAATGATTTCAAAAATAGAAAGAGATATTTCTCTAAGAAGTGTTTTGATTTCATCTATGTCAACATCCTTTGACGGATTTTACACTTATTTGAAGTTGATTTATTATGATACAAAACTTCTATATTGTATTGAAGGTTTTGTGATATGTTTGACTGTGGATGTGCTATTTTTATACCATTCATAGTTTATGGTGAAATTATTGATATTTCATATGCTAGTTTAATACGAATGTTTATGTTCTGTTTAAACCTTTTCATATGGAAATAAATTGGACTTAATATGTGACGGGTGGAGCCCGCTATAGCTCCTCGATGCATCGGTAGGTCTTATGAGAAAAACTAGTGTCTTGGCACAAGGCCTTGACAAAATCTTATTTGTAGTCTTGGCACGAGGCCTTGGCTATGTGGTTATGATAGTCTGGCATTATGCATTCCAACATTATGAAAGTGGTTTGTGATTTTGCATGTGATTATTCAATTAGTAGAATATCCATGTGAATGAGTAAATGGCATTATTTCATTTTATTTATGCCATACAATGTTGAAAGTTCATGTTTGAAAGGCTGTTGTTTTAGTTATACATTGCCTTAAATGTTTATTCTTATTTATAAAAGTTTCCGCTATATTGTTATCCTTACTGGGCATTTGAGCTCACCCCTTTTCTATGTTTTATTTTTCCCAGGAAGTGAAGAAATAAATTATGAATGACCTGCAGGGATATTATGTGGGGATATGAGTGTGGATTATAGAGACATTATGTTGTTGCAGTAGTTTTTCATTTTATGATGTAATGTAAAACTTATGAATATATCTAGTGTTTCCAAGGCTACTAAACCAATCGGTCTTTCGAGATTTGATCTTTCTTGTGATCATGCCAATGTTATGTAATAATGCACCGACTCTGGGTAACTAGGGTCGGGGCGTTACAGTTGGTATCAGATGAAGTTTAGTAAAAACCTTGGAAGCTAGATCTAGATAAACTCTGATTAGAGCACATATACCTAAGATTAACTTTGAGGATTAGTATAGAAGAACTTCCTAGAATTTTGGTATTGTAGAGATTTTGTGAGTTTTCCAAGCAATACATCCCTGTCTGGATACGAGCAGGTAGAGGCGGCTCTGGCACAGATGTACCTAGTGGTAAAACCCGAAAAGACCGCTTTGAGCTAGATTCGAACGGGAACTGGTGCACGACAACGGGCCTTGCTGCACTCTTGGTTACGACACTCCCGGGGGATATGCTTAGGATAACTCTCATTTTCTTTACAAATAATTATGAAGGGTTTATGAGTATATAATTTATCGAAGAAAACATTTTTATGATTATGGATTATATCCATAAATAGTTCAATTTATGTTAAGTGTTTTATAAGTATGGGATTATGTATTTTGATTCATAAACTGATCTAGTTTATGCCATTGTTTAGAAATGGCGCCTAGTGGAAGAAATGGAAATCGTATCAATGAACGCACTCCATGTAGGGATTGCCCTCCTGCTCAAGATAATTATAGTGGAGATGGTGATGCAACTGGTGCCGATCAGCTAATCACCATACTGGGACAACTGACTCAGGTTATGAATAATAACCTTACCCGTATGGAGCACCCTGATCCACAGCGTGGAGGATCAATGTTAGATCGATTCATGAGGCAACAACCACCAATGTTCAATGGGATTACAAATCCCTTAGTAGCTGAGAAATGGATAAATTCCCTAGAGAAAATATTTCAGGCTTTGGGGAGCAGTGAAAGGGAAAAATTTATCATGGCAGTTTACTGCCTCACTGAAGATGTTGATCAATGGTGGTCATTAATTCAAAATATGAAGGAAGATGATGAAGTATCAAATATGGAATGGAGGGAGTTCAAAGATCTGTTTTTAGAAAAATACTTTCCTCGCGACCATCGAGCAGATATGGAAAGACAATTTCTAAGTCTGAGACAGAAGGAGGATGAGAATGTCACAAAGTATGAGGCTAACTTTACAAGGTTATCAAGGTATGCTGGTGATTATATACGTAACCCAAGAAGTAATATTGATCGTTTCTTTGATGGGTTAAAACCATTTCTCCGTCGAGCATTATTCTCACAATCCTTTTCATTGTACGAAGACATTGTCTCATGTGCTATCAAGACCGAAAAGGAATTCTCTATGTATTATGACTTTAAAGAAAAGCAAGAGAAGAAGAGACCTGCTGATCAATCTGGGAATGGAAATAAGGGGAAGAAGGGAAAGGTTGAAAATCCATCTTGTGGTAAATGCGGGAAGAAACATCCTAGTACTTGCTTGAAGGGAATGGGAGTCTGTTACAAGTGTGGTGAAAAGGGCCACCAAGCTCGTGATTGCAAGGGGAAGAAGGAAGCTACCAACGTTCAGTGATACAATTGCAGGGAGATGGGGCATTATGCAAATGCATGTCCTAAGCGTCAGGAGAACTTACATCAGAAAATGCCAAGGGATCAAGGCCAGGCTTATGCTATCACTGCTGCTGAGGTAGAAGCTCCGAAAGACGTGGTGGCAGGTAATTTAATGGTTTCCTCAAGTTTAGAAAATGCATTATTTGATTCTGGATCATCACATTGTTTCATATCTTCCCAGTTTTCTAAGAAAATTAGATATTTCCAATTTGATTTAATAAGGGAGTTGTCAGTTAAAACTCCTAAGGGAAGTATCATTGCAATAATGTTTTGTGAATCAGTCCCCATTAGAGCACATAAATGTTCGTTATCTGCTGATCTCATCGTCATACCTATGATTGAGTTTGATATAATCCTCGACATGGACTGGATTTCAGACTATAATAGGATGATTTATTATAAGAAGAAAGAGGTTACGATTCTTGATGATAATGATAAGGGACACCTTATATTTAGAGCAGAATCGTCACCACCTAATTCTTATTTAGATCCACCCCCAGTAGCTCAACTTAATTCAATTATTGGGGAGGAAGAGAATGAAATAACTGTCGGTGAGGAAAGGAATGTTCATATAGAGTATGTACCTATTGTGAAAGAATTTGTAGATGTATTTCTGGAAGATGTACCTGGACATCCTCTAGAACGAGAAGTTGAGTTTTCCATTGATTTGATTCCTGGATCAAGGCCTATATCGAAGACCCCTTATAGAATGGCCACTGTAGAATTAGTTGAACTAAAGAAACAACTAGAGGAGTTGAGTAATAAGGGATTTATTCACCCTAGTGTTTCTCCATGGGGATCCCCTGTTCTTTTTGTTAAAAATAAAGATGGATCTATGAGATTATGTATCGACTACAGGGAGATCAATGCTATAATGATAAAGAAAATGTATCCCCTACCTCGTATTAATGATTTATTTGACCTACTACATGGAGCTCAATACTTTTCAAAGATTTACCTTCGATCTGGATACCATCAGTTGTGTGTGAAGAAGGAATACATTCCGAAAACAGCATTTCGAACCAGGTATGGGCATTACGAGTTTACTGTAATGCTGTTTGGATTGACTAATGCACCATCTGTATTCATGGATCTGATGAATAGAGTTTTCAAGGAGTATCTCGATGAATTTGTGGTGGTATTTATTGATGATATCTTGGTATACTCCAAAACCTATGAAGATCATGAAAATCACTTGCGCATTATCTTGAAGACTCTGAGGAGTTGTGAATTATATGGGAAGTTTAGCAAGTGTGAATTCTGGCTTCAGGAGATTTATTTTCTTGGCCATATTGTCTCTAAAGATGGAATCTCTGTTGATCCTTCTAAGACCAAGGCAATCCAAGAATGGCTAGCACCTATGAGTATAACCGAGGTACGTAGTTTTATTGGTTTGGCAGGTTATTATCGACGTTTCGTCCAGAATTTTGCCCAATTGGCTAACCCATTAACGAAGCTCACACGTAAAGGGGTTAAATTTGTTTGGACAAAAGAGTGTGAAGAATGTTTTGAATAACTGAAGAGAATATTAGTCAATGCTCCTATATTGACTCTACCATTGGGGAATGATGGGTTCGTTATTTATAGTGATGCATCAAAGAAAGGACTTGGTTGTGTCCTTATGCAGAATGATAGAGTCATTGCCTATGCATCACGACAGTTGAAAATTCATGAACAAAACTATCCTACTCATGATCTCGAGTTAGCAGCTGTGATATTTGCTTTGAAGATATGTAGGCACTACCTCTATGGTGAAAAATGTGAGATTTATACTGATCACAAGAGTTTGAAGTATATTTTTTCACAAAAATAACTCAACATGAGGCAAAGGAGATGGCTTGAATTACTCAAGGATTATGATTGCACGATACACTACCACTCGGGGAAAGCAAACAAGGTGGCAGATGCTTTGAGTAGAAAATACCATGGAGTTTTGAACATGATGAGAATGGAAAGGGATCCAATTTTCATGGATATAGTAAAGATGGAAATGGGTATAACCAGGGAAGGTGAAAAATCAATGCTTTTTCAAATGGTTGCCAAACCATCTTTACTAGAAAGGATTAAGAGTTCTCAGACCGATGATGAAGAATTCCAAAAGATGATTAATGCTGTGAATGATGGGAGATTGAGAGATTTTGTGTATGAAGATGGAATTTTGAAATTCGGGAAGAGACTTTGTGTTCCCCATATACCTGATCTAAAAAGGGAATTGATGGATGATGCTCATAGTTCCAATTTCTCTATACACCCTGGGAGCACCAAAATGTATAGAGATTTGAAGGAACATTTTTGGTGGGACAACATGAAGAGGGAGATTGCTGATTTTGTGTCAAGATGTATGGTTTGTCAACAAGTGAAAGCTGGAAGGCAATAGCCTGGAGGAGTCATGCAACCTCGTCCCATACCGGAGTGGAAATGGGACAATATTACGATGGACTTTGTCATGGGGCTACCAAAGACTCCTAGAAGGAATGATGCAATATGGGTTATTGTTGATCGTCTTACCAAGTCAGCACATTTTCTTGCTATAAGAGAAGATCTACCCCTGGAACGTCTAGCAAGACTATATATTAATGAAGTTGTGAGACTTCATGGAGTACCCTTATCGATTGTTTCTGATCGTGATCTCCGTTTTACATCAAGATTTTGGAAAAGTCTTCAGAAATCCCTGGATACTGAACTTCATTTGAGCACTGCTTACCACCCTCAGACAGATGGACAATCAGAACGGACTATTCAGACCTTAGAATACATGTTGAGATCTTTCTCACTTTACTTTAAGGGTATGTGGGATCAATATTTACCACTGGTAGAATTTTCCTATAACAATAGCTTCCATTCGAGTATTCAAATGGCACCATATGAAGCGTTATACGGAAAGAGATGTCGTACACCAACCTGTTGGGATGACGTTGGTGAAAGAAAACTTGTAGGCCCAGGACTGGTGGAGGAAACGGTGGAAAAGGTGAAGGTAATCCAAAATCACATCAAAGCAGCTCAAAGTAGGCAGAAGAGCTATGCCGATAATCGAAGGAAGGATTTGAAATTTCAAGTCGGTGATCATGTTTTCATGAAGGTATCTCCATGGAAGGGAGTCATATGTTTTGGCAAGAAATGTAAATTGAGTCCCAGGTAGATCGGACCTTTCGAAATTCTAGAACGAATTGGGGCTGTAGCTTACCGATTGGCAATGCCGCCAAGTCTCTCCAAAGTTCACGATGTGTTCCACGTATCTCTGTTGAGGAAATACATGCCTGACCCAACGCATGTACTCACCTATGAGGAATTAGAACTGGAACCCGATCTTTCCTATTGTGAAGATCCCGTCAGGATTCTTGATACGAGAGAACAAGTACTGAGAAACCGAACGACGCGTCTGGTAAAAGTTTTGTGGAGAAACCATAAGATGGAAGAGGCAACGTGGGAACCCGAGGAACTTATGATGAAGAACCACCCGAGTCTTTTCATGCGGTAGTATTCTAGAAATTTCGAGAAAAAATTATTTGAAGGAGGGGAGAATGTAACACCCCAAGCTTCTACGGTACGCTTCTCTTTGAATAATGCGATAGCGTGTGTTGTACGCAACACCGAGTTCTAACAACCAATCAAACTAGCCGTTATGAATAGTAATACCTACTTTTTGAAATTATATATATATCTTATATTTCAAAATGGACTTAATTTTTGGATTCGGAATATCTAATTTAGCCTAAGATGAAATTTTGGTACTTTTCGGATAACTTTAATATTTTGATGAATAGTGAAAATTACTAAATTTTAATTAAAAACAACTTTTTTAATCAAAATAATTAATAGTGAGAAATTATGAATTTTAGTGGTTTTAAAGTATATTTAGAATATATTTTTACCATTTAATATAATGTTGGTCGTTGGACATAATTTTACAATTAAACCGAACATAAACAAGTGTCAATCTTTTGATAGTTATTATCTCTTAAAAACACGCTTTTTGTTTTGACAGCGGGAATTAATTTTAAATTAATTTCTGCCACTTCTGTGTTTTGAATTTAGAAAAATGGATTCCATATTTGGAATAAGGATGTCCAAATTGTGTAAATAGGTAACTTTTATTTTTAGACATTTTGAATAATTACTGCGGTAAATATTTTATTTACCATGGTTAAGGGTAAATCCGGTAAATAAGGGTTAAAAAATAATATTATAATAATACTAAATTACCCTAAAACGTGTCCTAGCCTTATTGGTTGATACATGTTCGACCATAGGCATCTTTGGGTCGATTTTGGGACCCCATGGTGCCACTTGTAGGTGATAGGGACACTTTATTTTAATTAAGTTAAAATGAATACAAAAATGAAACAAGCATATATCTTTTGGAAAAATAATTATTACATAGGGTTATATTTGTTGGATTTTATATTATAAATTTTCATTAGAAAGATAAAAATATTTCCTACATAATTATATTTTATTTATAATTTTTAGACATTAAATAATTTATTTTATTTATGACACAATGATGATACAGTAATTACTATAATAGTGAAAAATTAAATTAATTGATATTATAAATACCCAAATAAATAAAATATGAAACTTTTAATAAATTAAACTAATTTTATAGGATAATATGATATATTAGTAGTGATTTAATTTACTTTTTTTGAAGTAATCAATCTGTTATGAGTTTTAAAAAAATCAACTATTGAATAGTGTCAAAATTGACATAAAAGAGTTCTTAAAACAAATATTATATTATTAATTGATATTAAATTCCTAAAAATCTAATATTATGCCAAGAGACTTATATCATGATAGGTTAATCATTAATGGACCACTTTTGGGTCTCTTGGATGTATGTAGTAAGTTTATTAACCATATTATATAAAAATACAACGAGACATTGTAAAAGTGAAACTAATTAACTTAGAGTTAATACTTAAAGATAAGGTTAATATAAGTACCCAAACCTGTCTAAATTATATTGGTTGAGTTGTTTTAGACCCATCCCCACCTTAACATTTAAATAATCAACTTTGTAACCATTAGAAACCGAATATGAATTTATTATAAACTAATATCTCATGCTTTTCCAAAGGTTCCCCTCACCCCTCTTATAAAAGGGCACTCCTCCTTCTCATTTCTTCACACCTTCAAAGCCTTTTGGTTCGGCCAAAATCTGCCCAAATACTCTCCCAACTTCCCTCACTACAACCTAGAGGACTTATTTTGATCATAAAGCCATCCTAAGGAGCCCTTTTGATCAAATCAAAAGGAAGAAACCGAAGAAGAGGTAATGATTTCACGACCCTTTTTCCAAGTTCATTTCTTCTTCCACTTTTTCTTCCTTTGTTGTTACCATTATAAAATAATAAATCCAGTATAATATATATGCTGTGATGTTATTATAAATATGGTACAACCATATTCAGTATTCTATCCACCCTTTGAATAACATGTCACCATACGTGCGTACGTACGGCTTACCGTCTCCACGTCGTGGTGTAATTGTTATTCAATATAATATTATTTGGATGGGTATAATAATGATGTTTAACTCATGTAAATAATAAGTATAACATGTTAATGATTATGTATATGTGATATACCATCCATTTATATATTATTTTAATATCAAAAGAATGATATTGTCGCTCGTGCGTACGTACGGACAACCGTCTCCACGAACGCGATGAGATTCATTCTCCATCGTATCCGTTCAAGTATAATTATCATTTGATGATTTAAAAAATGATGTTTGAGGACTTGATATCATTCTGTATATGAATAATATACAACCTATCCTTTATAAACATGTCTTACGTAACAAAACATATAAAAGAAAACAAGTAAGTTAACACTCAAAACAACGATAATACTAAGATATTATTATCAAATCCCTATTAAAAGATCATATATGATATCATATTAATGTATATGATTCCTGTATAATTTAATAACAATTATTTAACCATTATACAGGAGGTTAACCTACCCCAACCAAGGAAAAGTACAAGGTAAGGGTTATTTCACAATCTCTTCATTATCCGAGGTTGATTATACATAATAATCTACTGGGATCTTGTTATCATCCACATCCATGTTTCTTCAAAATATATTTCAAAACATTTTTATTATTTACAATAATATGGGTTAAAGTCATTTATACCCTTGTTTGACTTTTTATAAGAGGAATCTTTCCATCGTTTTCAAAACAAGGTCCTTTTTAACCTTTTCGACAGAATTAAGGTAAGAATGTTTTTTTTAACTTATACGGCGGGTGCGGTTATTTTCTGCCGTTATAAAATATTCAAAGCTTTCCTTAAAAGCTTATAAGAATATTTTCAAGAAAATGTTTTATTTTATATGGCTCTTAAATTATTTCAAAAATAGAAAGAGATATTTCTCTAAGAAGTGTTTTGATTTCATCTATGTCAACATCCTTTGATGGATTTTACGCTTATTTGAAGTTGATTTATTATGATACAAAACTTCTATATTGTATTGAAGGTTTTGTGATATGTTTGACTGTGGATGTGATATTTTTATACCATTCATAGTTTATGGTGAAATTATTGATATTTCGTATGCTAGTTTAATACGAATGTTTATGTTCTGTTTAAACCTTTTCATATGGGAATGCATTGGACTTAATATGTGATGGGTGGAGCCCGCTATAGCTCCTCCATGCATCGGTAGGTCTCATGAGACAAATTAGTGTCTTGGCACAAGGCCTTGACAAAATCTTATTTGTAGTCTTGGCACGAGGCCTTGGCTATGTGGTTATGATAGTCTGTCATTATGCATTCCAACATTATGAAAGTGGTTAGTGATTTTGCATGTCATTATTCGATTAGTAGAATATCCATGTGAATGAGTAAATGGCATTATTTAATTTTATTTATACCATACAATGTTGAAATTTCAAGTTTGAAAGGCTGTTGTTTTAGTTATATATTGCAGTAAATGTTTATTCTTATTTATGAAGGTTTCCGCTATATTGTTATCCTTACTGGGCATTTGAGCTCACCCCTTTTCTATGTTTTATTTTTCCCAGGAAGTGAAGAAGTAAATTATGAATGACCTGCAGGGATATTATGTGGGGATATGAGTGTGGATTATAGAGACATTATGTTGTTGTAGTAGTTTTTCATTTTATGATGTAATGTAAAACTTATGAATATATCTAGTGTTTCCAAGGCTACTAAACCAATCGGTCTTTCGAGATTTGATCTTTCTTGTGATCATTCCAATGTTATGTAATAATGCACCGACTCTGGGTAACTGGAGTCGGGGCGTTACAAAAATGAGTGTTTAGTAAACTTTGGAAATGATCTTCTTTAGTTTGGATTAAGGTAAAATATTAATGAGTGTTTAAAAAGGAATAATGAATAATTGTTTTAATTAAAAAATAAACAAAATTATTTTTTCAAGGTAAAATGCATGATTTTTAGAAATATATTGGTTTCATAAAAGTTTTATGGATTTTACTTGAAAATGGGTTGGAAACATAGAATTTCTCTTTAATTGGGCTTACTTATCGAGTGTAATTGAAAAAATAACCTTTTAAAACATGTATTTCACCATTGAAGAAGGTTGAATTGAACTATATATATATTTTTAGAAAATATAAACATAATTTTGAAACATTATATAATAATAATGAATAAATACATTCATTTAAAGAGATAGAATGGGTAACCCAAATGAAAACTGGATGTTCGGAGATATCCAATAATTTGTGTCCAAACGTTTTCAACATTTTCACTTAATATCATGGATAGTCAAATAAGATTCATTAATTAATCTTCTAAAAACCTATTATATATTTATTTGATTAATTAAAATTTTATTAAGTTCATTTATAACCATTTAAAGGGGTTATAAATATGAATTTAGTTTTTATGGGAGAGTACATTTCATGGTTTCAAAGTCATTTCTCTTATGTAAAATCATGGATATTATTTTAAAAAGAGAATAATTTTCTAAAACTGAAATTATATAGTATTACTGAACTTACATAATTTTAGATGATCCCAATATATATTTTTTATTTTATGACAATTATTAATTTGATTAAATGTTAATGATAAATAATTGGTTTATTTTGGCTATTTTTCTAGAAATCACGAAGTAGTTTCATTTTATTTAATAATATGTATATATATTATTTAAAGAACAAGAAAAAATCATAATATATATATATATATATATATTGAAATATTGATTAAGAAAATAATAGTTTTATGAATATCCTTGAATGTGGTAATGGAAATCGAAATATCAATATCCATGGAGACTGTGAACCACCATAATTTGGAAAACATTTTTGTTACATTGAATAAAATTAGATTAAAAATGTGGTGTAAAGAAGATAATAAATTTTAAATATATCATTCATGAATATAAATTGTAATTTATTTATTATGTTTTTTTTGGATTAAGGATTTTAATATAATGTATAATATATAAATAAATTGAAATATCTGGTTTGAAAATGATACCTCTGGAATATCAGCTACATGATGGACACCATAGGAACTTGGAATTGGTATTTTGTTGAGACCATAATCTCCATGAAATGGGGAATATTATTATTATGGTAATTGGAAAGAATATTTACAATCTACATTGCTTAAATTGTGTGATGAGAAGTGGTTGTATTTAATGTTTTTGGAAAGGGGTGTTTTGATTATTATATTGATTTGTTTATTATTTTGGCTCAAGACTATCAATAGGGTTTATTACTAAAAATAAATAGAGTAAATGGTTTTTTATAATCTATAATTTTGGGTTCTTACATCATCCATGACTCAAAAAATCGTATATTGGTCTTATAATGTAAAATAACATAAATTACTATATTTCACTATTCACCCAAAATTCAACTATTGTAGAAAAGTCTATAAAATTCACCAAACAAATTTCTTGACATTTTGATATAAAAAATGGAAACCATTTTATAAAAATAATTATCAAAATATTAGAGATTTAATTTTTAAATAAATTCTTCATATACTTGAAAATTACTGATTTTGATATGATAATCGATTTTATAACCCATTTTTAAAATAATTATGGTCTCAAAAAATTATATTGTATTTATAAAAAAAATTAATTTATGAATCTATCTTATTAAAATATGTTTCATTTTAAATCATTATATTAATTATAGAATTTTATATACAGAATTACGTTTTACAAAAATACCAACACCTAACTTATCATTTTTTAAAAATTTATTTAATTATAACATTATATAGTTTTATAATATTTTAATTTATAAGATAATTAAATTTTATTTATACTTTCATAGGTGACAATACTATTTTAACAGCCATGTTATTGTTCATAATGTTAAGATTATTATTCCTACAGTGTAGGTACATTAATTTCTAAAAATAACATTAATTTTTTTAATTATATTATTTTCCCTCATGTTTATATATTTTCAAAATAAAAACAAATATTATATAATTAAAATTATATCTTAATTCTACATCTTGGTTATGAGTGCATTCATTCTAGTGGATCTAGCATATCCAAATTTGCATATTCTTAGTATCTTATTTTTTTGTGTCTTTCGCAGCTATCATATTTTATAATTTTATTAGTTTATTTATTGAATAATATATCATAATTAATTTATTAATATATAGTTTCTTATTGGTTTATCAGGCGATTTATGTCTTTTGTTACAAAAATAAGGGAATTTTATTTATAAAATTGTGTGTCGTTAATTAAAGTGGCATATAGTGAAGATATTGAGCTATAAAATAAGGTTAGAAACGTTTCTAGATTTAAAATTGATTTTAATGGAATGATATGGATGGGAAAAATTTTATTTATTCATGCCATACCATATTTTATGATGGAGATGTTGGATGAGGATCATAGTTCATAATTCCCTACTCATACTCGAAGTGCAATGGTGTATAGGGATTTGAAAGAGTATTTTTTTGTGGAAGAACAAAAAGAGAGTTGTTGTTGAGTATGTATGCAACTATTGGTTGATATAATTTTATATATGGGATTAATAACTCTATAGGGATGTCACAACCATTACCCATAACATAATAGAAAATAAAATCATCACCTTGTATTTTGTTATCAAACTCCACAAAACATCACAAGGGAATACTGCTATATGGTTTGTAGTCGATCACCTTATGATTTCAACATAATTCATTTGCACTAGAGTATATGTATAAATGGATTGTATTTCTAAAACTAATATTAATGAATTGTTCTGGTTTCATAGAGTACCACTTTAAATTATATCTAATCAGAATTGGAGGATTGCATAGAAGTTATAGAAAGACCTTTTGTAGGATCTGGATACATAGTTGATTTTTAATTCTAATTTTCATCACCATATAGATAGTAATTCTGAGGGAAAAATTAAAACCCTATAACATATTCATAGATCTTGTTATATTTATTCCGACAGTTGTTAGTATCAATATATTTATCTAGTTGAGTTTTAGTACAATAATAGATTTCACATTATCATTCATATGGGTCCTTATGAATCCCTCTATAAAAAAAGTGTTCAAATACAACATGTTCAGATGATATTGGCTAAAAAAGATATTGGGAAATGATCTAACTAATTAAATGATAGATAAATCTAGATCTATTTTGTAGCACATCATTCGAGCTCAGAGTCAGTAGAAATTCTATACGGACAATCATTGGAATAAACTATAATAGAAATTGTTGAAAAGGATTTTATAATAATTTATTTATGGTAAAAAGTTAAGAAATTAAAAAATAAGGTAAATAATATCCTTAGGTATATTTTCCCTTTTGATATTCTTCATCGAGTGTGGAGGGTAGCTTACTGTTTGGTGTTCCCCTGAACCACTCTCATGATCATAACGTGTTTCATATATCTCTCATAAGGAAGTATAAACCCAATCCATAAAATGTACTAATATAAAGGTTAAAACCACTCTAAGATGATATTTATTATTAATAAAAACTAATTTAATAATTATATTACAGATATTTAGTTATATGGAACTCGACAACAGACATAGTGAAAGTTCTCCAGAGAAATCACAAAATTAATGAAGCTACTTGGGAACCTAAATATGTAAGGAAAATATGATATCAACATTTGTTTTTATGAAAATGTTGATTTTAAATATATAAATTCATGTTATGAGGGATAGAATGTGACACCCCAATATTCTATGAATATAAATACAATAAAAATTGATTTTATTGATATCATCTGGTACACACAACACAGAGTTTAAAGAAACCACATTATACTGCTAAAATTTTATTATTTAATATAACGCTTATCAACTAGACATTGGATTTGGGGATATGAAGGGAATTAAATAAATTATTAAAAACAAATGGTTTAAATATTACTAAAAATAAATCATTAGTTATCAATTTATTATAAATAAAAATAAAAATCAATTTAAAATCAGATATATTTTTCAAAAAATTGCACGTATTGTGTTTTTATTTTAATAAATTAAATTAATAAATATATTTGAAATAATTTTATGAAATTTTAATATTATATATTCACTAAATATTTTTCATCATTTATATAATATTTATTTTCTATACATTGGATAAGAATAAACATTGTTTTATCATTACAAAAATATTTTTCAAAAAATCAGTTTTCATCATGATTTTCCCAGTTATATTAAAATTAATTTATAAAAATTATAGAAATTTAATTTTATAAAATATATTCAATATTTATATACATTAGATTAATGTTTTATAAATAGGTTCATCTTTTAGACAATATTAATAGTAACCGAGATAAAAATTACCACCATGGTAAAGTGTAATTCAGGTTAATCTAGGATAAAAATAAGTGATAAGGCCATAATTTTTCATCCTATTTTTTATTCTATGGTGTAAATTTTACGTGTATCACCTTATTATTTATATTTATTTTTCTAATTTAAACTCTTCCAATAAAATGACCTTTATATCTTTTAAAAAAAGAATATTTCAAAGTGTCAATCTCTTAGTTTTAAATATTTCTTATGTTTCCATATAGAGACACAATAAAGTTATGAATGAATCCTGGTTTATAATATGATAATATTTTTTTTATTTTCGTGATGTAAATTTAGTTAAATTTTTTATTAATTATATTATTACATTGAATACATATGTAATGCTGATGCAATATTTCTTCGGTTAATAAAAAAATAATAAATGACTTTAAAAATATTGAATGTAAATAAATTTTTCTGGGTTTTAGAGATATATTAATTTTAAAAATTATTATAATGTATTAATATTATTTTATCATATAATATCCTACTAAAAATTTTTATTTGTGTCTTTTAATTCGAATTAAATGAATACATTCAAATTTGACATTTTTTTAACTTATCAAAATAAATTGTAATTAAATTATATAAAATTTATAAAAATATAAGAGGAATATAATTAGGAAATTATATAGTCTAAAATATAATAATTATAGATTTATGATTCAATAATTTCCATATTAATAATTTTATATCCTTTTAAGATTGAAAATGATGTTACCGTAGTTACTATTTAAATGGGTTAACTAAAGGGTTAAACCAAAAGATAATGTTTTAAACACCATATAAATAGGTCCAAATTATAATGGTTGATCTAATTTAAATATAATTATATCATATCCTCAAATACAATGAATTTTGGAAAAATCTGGTCCAGATAATTTCTTTATTATACATTATTATTTTGTGAAATTCTAAAAGTGACCCTCACATCGATTATAAAAGGAAACCTCCTCTTCTCAATAATTTTCACCTTTTAATAATTCTATATAAACCATAACATAAAATAAAATACCTTATAAACTTATTTATATGAATTCTACAGTTTCTGACATTCCCAAAAGACCAACCCTATGATCCTTAAGGGGAGATCCAAAAGATTTTTTCAAATGAGCGGTAATTTTCTTAACTGGTCACTTTATTTTAAATTTATATTTTACCTTCTCAAAATATATTATATTTAATATAAAATAATAAATTGATGATCCAAAATATTAAAAAATTTAATTATTATTTTGATCGTGCCTTTTTTTACATCATTCCATCAAATGGGTAGTGAAAGTGTCACTTGTGCATACGTATGACTTACTCTCTAGATGTAGCATTTCAATTAGTTCTTCATCATAGTATTACATGGATGGGTATTTCTATTGGTTTCATAATTATATGCGATATGTTTAAATTTATTATAATTTTTTAATTATAATATCATACCTATATTTTTATTTTCCCAACTATTGGAATAAAATAATATCGCTCGTGCGTTCATGTGGACTACCACCTCCATGAAACAATACGATTCACATTTCATTTCAAAATTAATCGGACAGTATTAAAGATTTATTTAATCAATATATATTATATAGATGATATAATAACAAGTACTTAATGGTGATTTATTATTTAACATTATTTTTTTCTATCCTTCAAAAAATGAAAATGGTGTATATGTGAACTTACGACCTTCTTTCTCTATGAATGGTGTAGTTAATTTTTATATATCAATATTAATGGATTGATATAATAATTATATATTGAATATTTATTATATTTATATAATTATTATAATTTTGGAGATGATGGAACCGTGATCAGTGTATAAGGGACAAAACTACCGAACCAAAACATGCACGGAAAATGAAGTAGATATCACTTGGAAAAATGGTTTCAATAATGAATTGTTAATAAAAATGAGATAAATGGATGCAAATAAATAATATATGGTAAGATATATATGATTATAATTGTTTAATATATTTATAATAAATATTTATTTATTAGACAAGTGGTCACACATGCACATGTTAATTTAGACCTGATGTAAGGGATTTTTGTCACACTTATATTTCTGTAAGACACAAGAAATATTCAACACTTTTTCCCTATATGTGTTGTATATACTACCCATGAATTGATTTAATGAATATTATTAGGAACTTTTTGAGGCTTATATATGAATATAATGTTATTTTATTCATGGGTATTACGACTCAAATTTTACCAAGCGGTAAAGGGATTTATGTTATAATCTCATTGTTTATCGGGATTATTTATTATAATGCTTCCAGGGATAAATTCTTATGAGTTACCTACCAATAAACACATTAATTTTTATTCCCAATATTTATTTCATTATATACATTAGTTTTCAATACTATATGTTCACATGATACATAAAACCCACTTGTACGTTTACTGAACGTACCTGAACAAAACTTCAGAAATTGATTTCGGGCACACTGGGCCTCAGAATCAATCGACATCAAATTTCGCAGACTTGTAAAATTCCAATGCATTTAATAAAAACATTTTCCATGTAATTTTCAGGTCTTTACACACACCTATCAAGGTAGAATTGAAAAACTAGTGGGAATAACTGTCTAGCTCATGAAAGGCCCATGGTGGGAATGTATATTGGGAAAAAATAAATATTATCACTACAGGAAAACAGGCGTTTCGCGGCGGTTTTTTCGTGGCGGTTTTAAAAACCCCCGCGAAATGTGTAAAAAATTTTATTATTTTATTTTTATTTTTTATTTTTTCGAGGATTAGTTTCGGTTTTTTAAAAAACCGTGGTGAAATACTTGCGGTTTGGGTCAAACCGCCGTGAAATGAAAAGAAAAAAATAAAAAAACAAGAGAAACCCTGAAATCACTCAAACGACCATAACTTTTGATTTGGGCGTCCGTTAGAGCGCCATGACTAGTCAAATCGAAGTTCATAAAGTGATCTTGAGGCACGTCTAATAAAAACCTTGAGACGGTCTAAGATGCGGATGATATGAGAGTTATAAGAAAGTTGAAAAAAGTTCTCCAATATCAAATTTCCATAACATTTGCTCCGGGTGTCCGCTTGGGCTCTACCACATATCAAATCGAAGCCAGCGAAGAGTTCTACGCACTAATTTAATAGAAGCAAGATTCTGTCATGTTTTTCGACCCCAAAAACCCCTTAGAAGGCCTCCGAAACACCGTTTCCGTCACCAGTGTCCCGTTAAACATGTCTTCAAACGGACCTGACTTTCGATCCACGTGTCAGTTCGGACTTCTCTGCCTGCCAGATCGTAGTTCGTTCCATGAGTTTCAGTTTGACTGGTCGCAACGCCCACATAGACTCCTGGATCATAAATTATGGCCTTTTTAGTGGGTATTGGGTTTGTTATGTTTTTTGATGCCTCGTTTCTAGCACCCGTTCCACGCCAGTTTTTCTTAAATGGTCTTAACTTCCAATCCGTCGGTCCATTCGGCCTCTTTCACCTATCAGCTCGAAGATCATTTTAGGATATTTTATTTCACTAGTCGTAGAACTGGAACGGACTCTCAGATCATAAGTAATATTCGTTATTATGAGTCTAATGTTTTTGTCACTTTATGTCCATTTTGACGGGTTTTAACGTTTGCATCATTTATTACTGTTTATTTGGGTTTCCATGACATGTTATCTTTATCAATGGTTTCTTGTGGGTTATTATGATGATTATGTTGAATTCTTAAGGGGTTTTCCAGAGTTTTCATGAGTATTCATGCGTTCTCATGCTTTCCAATGCATCCTTCTTCATGCTTCTCCATCTGTTTTCATGCGTTTTCATAATTTTTCTTCCCTTATCATGCCTTTTTGTACTTTTTCACGTGTTTCATATATTATATATTATATATTATTTATTATTTATTATTTATAATATACATTAATTAATTTATTATCTATTATTTTTACTGGTTATTTATTATTTGTAACTTGTTATTTATTATTTATTATTTACTATTTATTATTTATTATTCATTATTCATTATTATTAATAATAATATTTTTAACTCGTTATATATTATATATTATTTATTATATATTATATATTATATATTATTATTAATAATAATATTTTATTTATTATATATTATATATTATATATTATATATTATATATTATATATTATATATTATATATTATATATTATATATTATATATTATTTACTATTATTTACTATTTATTTATTATTATTTATTTTTTATTGTTTATTATTTATTGTTTGTTTTTTATTTTTTATTTTTTATTATTTATTATTTATTATTTATTATTTATTATTAATTTAGTTATAATTATTATTTCTCTGTTGTTTATTATTATTATTATTTAATATTTAATATTTATTGTTTATTATTATTTTTTATTATTATTATTTATTATTTATTATTTGTTAGTTCTTAGTTATTATTTATTATTTATTATTTATTATTTATTAATTTTTATTCATTATTTATTATTTATTATCTATTATTTATTATCTATTAATAATTGTTGTTTATTATTTATTATTTATTATTATTTATTTATTTAATTATAATTATTAATTGTGTGTTATTTATTATTTTTCTTATTTATTATTTATTGTGTATTGTTTATTATTATTATTTATTATTTATTATTTATTAATTATTAGTTATTAGTTATTAGTTATTATTTCTTAGTTATTATTTATTATTTATTATTTATTATTTATTATTTATTATTTATTATATATGTATTATTATATATTATTAATTTTTTTATTATTATTCATTATTTATTATTATTTATTATTTATTATTTATTATTATTTATTATTTATTATTTATTATTATTTATTGTTTGTTATTTATTATTTATTATTATTTATTAATATTTATTAATATTTATTATTTATTATTTATTATTATTTATTATTTATTATTAATTATTAATTATTAATTATTTATTATTTATTATTTATTATTTAGTACTTACTATTTATTATTTATTATTTATTATTTATTATTTATTATTTCCTATTTGTTATTTCTTTATTATTAATTATTATTATTATTTATTATTATTAATTATTAATTATTTTTATTTATTATTTATTATTATTTATTATTTATTATTAATTTTTTATTATTTATTATATATTATTTATTATTTATTATTTATTATTTA
Organism: Viscum album; assembly: GCA_963277665.1. Classification (NCBI taxonomy): domain Eukaryota; kingdom Viridiplantae; phylum Streptophyta; class Magnoliopsida; order Santalales; family Viscaceae; genus Viscum; species Viscum album. The sequence continues at coordinate 2,127,598,371 of OY728127.1, read as the reverse complement.
TTATTTGTTTTTTCAATTAGTATATATATAACTATATTAAATTCTGTTTATTAACCACATTACGAGCTTTCTAGAGTGGTAAAGTCTTTGGAAAATATGCAAGAGGTTAGGGGTTCAAATCTCACCAAACGTAGTATTTCTTTATATTACATGGACATTTCAATGGGCATTTTCATGGGCATGTACATGGGCATGAGCTTGCATGCATGGATAAAGTAAATAAAGTAATGAAAATTAAATGAAATAAATAAATAAAATACAAAATAAATAAATAAAAAATGAAATAAATAAATAAAATACGTAATAAATAAATAGAATACTAAATAAATAAATAAATTAAGAAATGAATAAAATACAAAAATAAATAAACAAAATAAATACAAATAGATAAATAAAATACGAAATAAATAAATAAAATAAATATGAAATAAATAAATAAAATAAATAGGAAAATAAGTAAAATATATTGGAAAATGAATAAAATAAATATGAAAATAAATAAAATAAATAAAATAAAATAAATAAATATGAAAATAAATTAAATAAATACGAAAATAAATAAATAAAATAAATAAATAAAATAAAATAAAATAAAATAAAATAAAAAAATGCTGCTAAAACCCACAGTGAATCGTTCTACAGAGGTTTTCAAAACCACCATGAATAGTTTCCTGACGGACGATTTAGCGGTGGTTTTTCAAAACCATCGCCATTTGATTTAGAGGCGGTTTAAACCGCCGCGAAACGAAAAAAAATGCTGCTAAATCGTGATTTTTCCGTAGTGTATCTACCATTTAAATTTGCTAGATGGTAAGATCTATAAAAACATTAATAATTACATTAACTCTATGGGATATCGGAGGGAGTCCACAAGCTAACTGATGGAATTTGGTAGCCACCATAAGGCTAATTATTAACCCAACTCACCAAAAAAAATTCCATGGCCACTTTTCACATGGAAACCAACATATTTCACACCCAAATTACATAAACCAAAATTGTAAGGTGGTATTTTATAAAAATAACATCTCATACTTCAAATTAAAGTAAGGATATTATAGATAGATTATATTACCCTTTTCAGCCACTTTTTATACAAGGGTCATAGGTTTATATGAAACTTCATGGTAAATATTTCGGAAATGTTGATGGCATCATGGATAATTATAATGTAATGTGATTGAATCCTATAAATTGACTGAGGGATGGGAGAGAGATATTTTTCCATTGGTTTTTATATGGATTTTATTTATGTTTCATGATGAACCTTTTTTATAGTACGTGAAAGTTATTTCCCTACTTCTTTTAATGTTAAATTTAACATCTATTTTACCTAAAAAATCATGTTTGAAATATTCTATCAGTGCTTCCAAAAAATAAGTTTGTTTTTATGATTATATGGATATTTAATTCCAACCTAGTTATTGATTGTTTTTTAATGAGAGAGACTATGTAATGAAAGGAATATTTATTTCATGTGAATAAATAACATAGTATATTTCAACACATAGTGATATTATATTTGAGAAAACACCATGGATCATGAATATTAATTTGAGTAAGAGTATATTATTTTCCTTAGTTTAGATCATAGAATTTTAATTTAAGTTTTCAAAACTCATAAATAATCCATTGGTTAGTATATGATCCTCTTCATTAGTTTTATAGACATAATTAAATACTAGTTCAATATTAGGTATAAAATACTCATCTAATGTCCCATTATGGCTACCCATAATTTGGTCCAAGAAAATTTTTAGTTGAAATCAATCATGACTCCTCATACACCAGAGGTTCTTGACTAATAGTATGGGTTTTATCCATATCTATATTAGTGTATAAATACTTTTATATAACCATTAATTCAAATAAGTAATGAAACAACTATAATAAATATCCTAAAAGTGTAAATATTTAATATTATATTCAACTATGTTATATCATATATCATTTTAGTAGATGACTTATCAACCATTATTCACATAAAATTCATGTAAAATATAAATGAAATTATAAATCCAAGGTGTCCCTTATATAAATGAACATTATCTTGCATTGGTAATATTTCCACATCTACTTCTAACTATTCTAGAATAATCTTCTATCATTATTTATTTTCTTTAACCTACTTCCTTATCATGATTTATGTATATCCACTGTAGTACATGTATAAGTTTGTTTTATGAAAATTAGTAGAAAACCAGAAATGGACCTATGAGATATGACCACATATATTGGATTGCATATACAACAAGATATGTAGGAATTTATAGTTTTAACGCATCACCACATGATTATATATCCATTTTTATTACACATACTACTAATTTTGTACTATGATAGATACTAGGAATTTATATTCCCAAATAATAAATATGAGATGAAAATAAAAATATAGAAATTGACACTATATTATGAATATTTTCTCATAATTAAAATTCCAAAATTTATAGTTGTACTCCATTAATTATAGTTGTTCTATATTATAATTAATTGGTCCCCCAATGGTATTATTTTTATATATGTATCATATTATATAGAATTTTACAATCACATTAATCATACTATGATCGGTATTGGAAACAAAATTTCCTTCCGAGTAATGTTCTAAAATTATTATCTACCCCTTATCTAATGTTAAAAAAATACCTACTTAGAACATACATATCTAACTCATAGAAATTGATCTAAACAACTAGCTTATATAACTTATATCCATGACAAAAATTCAATTGAAAATGTGAAAGTAGTACCCTTAGTTATTCCCAAGGATTTATTTGTTCATTAAAAAAACATCATAATGATTGATTAATAAAAAATAATAAAAACTAGAAATTAAAAAACCAATGTCTCCAAACTCATAGAATAATCCATTGAAACACATGATTATATTATTCCTTGTGTTTTTACCCAACACATAGTTACATGAACTAATGATGCTATTTATTTAAATAAATTCTGAATACCTCTTAGGTTTAATTTTTTTGTAGATGTAATGAATTTTATAAACAAAAAGACCCTTATCTTTCTCAACTGACATACATTTTTATCACTATATAAGAAGCATCTAAATAGAACATGGAAATTTTAAATTAAAAATACTACTCTAAATCCCCTTGTATACATCTAATATATATATCTCATTTTTATAGATCAAAGATTAAAAAAATAATAATGTGGTGAGATCAGATGATCAATAAGTTAAAACATACAAGATAAAAATAAGGGATCATATGTGAGCATAAGAAGAGCATATGAGTATAATAAATTCATATTTACATAACATAATATAATTATACCCAAAAAATAATATATCAAAAATCATGATTCAATGAATGTGTCTTGGTACATAACAGATGAATCAAGAGTGTGGAAACATTATTCAATAAACAAGATCCATCAGATTAAAACCTGAAGATACATTATAAATATACAATAATATATTATGATAGGTAAATTAAACCATAAAGAATAAAAAATATTCAATGCTTCAAATTGTAAACAAAAAATTCTATCACAACCTATTGTGAAAAAAAAATATCACCCTTCATGTTGTAAACTAACTAAATTTCTTCCCAAAACAAACTTATCTCAAGTGATATAAATTTGTAACCAATGCATTAGAGGTATTTTTAAGACCATATCCATAAATTATTCACATATATATGTTCCTATTGAAATAAATCATTCATCATATCATAATAAACCAATTGAATTAATATTAACTTTTTATCATTTCCTAATGGAATCATAGTTAAAAATATATTGAATTGGATTGGTTTATAACAAATAAAAAATCACACAAAATAAGTAAATCCTAAGATATTTTCTTGGATGATTCATAAATCCCAACTCTATAGGATTTAGATCATTTAAAGACGAAAATATATGCCAATAAAAGAAAATTTTATTTTTTAAATCATTTTTTAAATTCAACATAATGAGATTAAATTAAAATTTATTTTCAAAAAAATTATTTTCAAGAAGCTAAAATAGAAACCTTGTTAAAAAAAGACATTAAAAGAAATAAAAAATGGAGTCTTGGAAAATATATATGTTTTCAATATAAAATATTGGAGGGAAGATAAAAAATACCAACAAAAAAGAGATACTTTCCAAGATTTGGAAAATAATTTTTCAAAAATATACAGCATAAAAAGAGTGATAAATCATTCATATGATAAAGGATAAAGAGAAATATGAGTATTATTATAAATAAAGCACAATTATATTTCAAAATATAGAAGGATTATTTTATATGTATGTGAATATGGACATGGAAAAAATATTTTATTTGGAGATAATGGGAATTATTCATAACATCAAAAACGTTTATGATGAAATGAGTCAATAAATACAAATTTCTAGAAAATGAGAATTATATAAACTAACAAATGCTTATAGAACATAAGAAATCTATCATGTAATACTATAGTAAAATATTAGTCATTATTATTTAAGGAAGTTATTGGATTATATATTAATATAATTATATTAATATATTAAATCATAAAATTATTAATATAAGAAACCTTTTATATTTTTATTTATGATAATTTATTTTGAATATATTAGTTCATTATATCCTATTTTTTCACTCATGTGCAAGTAAATTAAATTGTTTCTCTCAGGTCTATTATATCAATTTCAAAAAAAATTGTTATATACAAATTTTATAATTAAAATATCATATAATATAGTATAATTTAAAACATAAATTCTTCTAAAATTATAATCTCTAATTAAATAAGTGTTTTAGTTATTTTCAATTATAATTTAATTATTTTCAACTTATTTCAATAATTTAAGTGATCATATATGATATTTTAAAATAAAATTAAATTATTAATATAGAATTTAATAAATAATTAATCAATAGTTTATTTAAAATTAAACAATAAATATATATTTTTCTATTTCTATAGACATCAATGGTATAGTTTTTTTTAATTTTTCATGTAGGTGGTTAAACTTATCCAAACACGAACATACCATTATCATTGGATTATTTTTGTTTTTAAAGAAGTTAATTTTGGAATAATAATACTATTAATGAGTAATAAAGATTTTATTTAAATATATATTTGTTGATGGATCATATATTATCTGATTTTAGAAAATAATAAAGTAAAAAGATATAAAATGAGATACATTACATCATAGGGGTGGTAGTTCGCAAAATGCACAGTTAACATTTTACTTTCCCAATGAATGAGAGGGAATGAAGGTGGATTATAATTTGTCACTTTATATTAATAATTATATTATATATGTAACATTTATTCTTCAAATAAATCATTATAACTCATAAATATAGTAAGTGATGAAAAATGGAAGACGTTGCTTCATGGAGGTGGTAGTCTCCACTAACAAATAGTCGGTGTTCTTTTGTTTTTTAAGTGTATTTGATTGAATAAACTATGGTTTTAAATTAATATAAATATAATTAATTATAATAATGATACCAAGGTTATTTTATTACTATGGTTATGGTATGTTTCTAATATAAATATTATGATGAAATATATAAAGATTTAGTAAAATGAACTTTAGGACCTTGAACATTCACTAGAATACCTCCTTAGAAATAAAGTGATTAGGAAAAAATATGGAGAATAGGGGATTTAGGTCACACAATTCACTTATAAGAGAGTAAAATTTGTTATATTTTAGGTGAAATTTTATTGGGAAACTATAATTTTGTGAGAGATGAAGTAATAATCATTTATATTTGAAAAAATATGAACTTTTATGAATAACTATTATTTTTCAATAACTGATTAAATTAATTAAAATTTCAATGGATCCAATTTTTATAAATAATATATAATGGTGGTGATATATAGTCATGAAATCCTCTATATCTCATATCAATAATTTTTTTAAAAATATTTCGAGTATTTTACCAAGTGATTTTTTTTTCATTTTACCATTTTTGTTTTTACATTGGTTACTAGTTATAATATAATAAATGTTTTAATAAAAAATATATAATCAAACCTACTATAAAATTTTGTTTTTTGAATCTAAATTTATACTATATTAAATCCTATTTATATATTTACGATAGAAATAATTACATTTAAATCGAAACAATTAGTATAAAAAAATTATTTTGTAAAAAACCTTATTTTTACGACTGATTCTTATTAATATTGATTAATATTGATTAAAAATTGAATTCTTGTTAATATATTTATATCAATGTTTCAAAAAATTATATTTATTTTTGATAATGGATTATTTTTTTATATCAAAATTACACAATGTGAATACAATAATTTATTGAAATTAATAGTTTTACTCTCATTGTGGTAATTAACATTAATCCTTGTATTCATATTTTTATGAGTAAAATTCAAATTTCCAATATAAAATAATATAAATATGTTGATATAAAATAATAAATCACTTTTTATATTTAATTTTTAATTTTGATAAATGAAAATTGTTAATATATACAATTAAAAACAGCTTTGGATTAAAATATTTCTTACGGTTCCAAAATGTTTAATATGGATTTGATAAACACTACATAATTTTTTTGAATAATTTATTTTAAATTATAGATTTATATTATTATTTATAAATAATTTTAAAATTTATTATTTCATTATTGTATTTGGATAATGTTATAAAAGTTAAGGTATGATCAAGATCATCATGCTTTCACTATTCCTAGAAAATTTAATTATTAAAAAAATATTAAAAAAAATCTTACTCTGATATTAGCACAATAAATCCAAATTTTATGTAATTTTAGAATCATATAGTGATTTTGAGTCATGATGTGGTCTCATAGAGACTTTATTTTTTTCATTATTTCATTAGATGTATTGTGCTTCCAATGGGGAAAATTCCATTAAAACCAGCAGATTTGATAACTAAATTTCTGTTGATTTGGGGACATTTTAACATGAAATGTATTCCAATGGGTCATGTTCGATACCGTATCATAATTAAAAATTCATATTAGAAAATTAATTCATGTGGAATTGGTTTGGTTTTTCTAAATCCAAAAGATCTTCGGATCCCAGAATAGAGTCCCATTTTTCACGCCATTATGGTATGGAAATCCTTTTTCATGTTAGGTTTAGGATATTCAGTTTGAATTAGATATTTGGGAACAAAAATATTCTATATTATATTGCTTCTGAAATTTTAATTCCAATCAAAATGGATAAAACAACTAAATAGGCTAGCATTGGTTACTTTTCTTGAGTTCTTGTTTATGATGATTTGTGTTCAATTTCATCTACGAAGTTTGTTACTTCCACTCATAATTGGGAAATAAATATTTTTATCAAATAGATAAATTTACATTCATTCAACACCAATTTTAATGAGATTATACAAGCTATTAATTCATTTAGGGTGTCTCAAAATTGCATGGAATGCCTCATCAGTTGACAAGATGACACTAATTGTTGTAGAACGAGAGATAAATAATATTGGATAAAAATTATATATAATGTTGTCGATGTTTCATTGAAAGGGAATACCTCTTCCAATGTGATGAGTTCTATGGAGTTTTATTATACAAAGGTAATATTTGGTATACGTCACTAATTTTTTGTTGAATTTGGAAATCTAAATCCTGGAATAAATGATTGTTCTATGAAATTCATGGATCAGTATCCACTAGGTTGAATAGAGAAGTAGTTGGAGAAGGTAACTAAATATTCTATCCAGACCATTGTTTTATCATCTCAGGATGAATATATTAATCATAGGGAAGATCAATCATAGAATCCTAGTCTTGAATCAACTAGCATGGACTTGTTGAGGGCTTCCATGACCACTATATTTGTCATCATGAATGTGAGGGGAATGAGAAGTATAATAATATTGATAATGATTATCATGAATCAATTATATGTTTTTAATTAGTATAAATCTCTACATAACATCATATATTTGGGAAGGATTCATACAACTGTTGGCTTCTAATATTTTTAGACATTCTCTATGGAATGGTGGTCATAAAAAACCTGATTTTCAATAAAATTTTTATTTTCATTTAGAGATCCAGAATCAATTAAATTCCTCAAGATTCTATGATAGGTGGAAGAAAATATCTAATGATGAAGGTTTATATTATATCACTCCCATCAAGGAATCAGTCCATGGTGTTCATTCTTTATTTAATGATTTTATTATAAATATCATGAAAAGTGGTCTACAATGAGGGTTTCACTCCTACTCATTCAAAGGGAAGTCCATGGAAGGATTATTCGAACATACCAATGACTATGTCTACAAAATATTCCTCTATGGTGTCATAATAGATAACTGTAGTGATCTTTAGGATCTTTAATAATGTTAATTATCAATATGAGTGGGAAACTGATGATGATGATGATTATGAATAAGACATTTCATATAATTATCTTTTTATCGGTTGTTTGCTAGATGAAGGAATGTCCCTTTGTTTGGCCCCACCAGGTCCCTTGTTTAATTATTGTTTCATATATAACTAAAGGTATGATAATTTTTATTCTAGGTGGACATGTTTGATATTTTGAGGCACCCCGGTTTTGTATTATATTGTTGTTGGGTGTTAACAAATTAATGAATAAAGTGATTTTATTGAGGAATATTATATATTAAAATTTTGGAGAATTATATTCCCCCAATAAATAAATTTTGTTCTATCAATTTTTGTTATTAAATAATTATTAAAGTATATAATGGAATATTAAATAATGTTATTTCTAAAAATATAATTTCAAGAGACATATCAGATTATAAAAATAGAAAATATATATTTGTTCTCTGAATAAGATTATACGTGATATGGATGTTTCCCCCAACCGTTTGATCCATGTTTCCATTATTTTTCACTATCGTGGCTCACATTATATAATTTCTTTCTAATAAGTTGTTGATAATTATCTTTTAATTAATAGAATATCATAGGATTATGCAAAAAATTATTTCCTTATTCGAGAAAACCGTCGTTTCTCTAAATATATTAAAAAATTTCAATCCGAAAATAAAATAATATTTATTTAAAAATTGGATAATAAGATATTCCAAAATCATTATCCCATAACAAATGAACACGAATCACATACTGTGAATACAATAATTCTACTGTTTAATTATTTTAGAGACTCTTATTTTAATTATCATAATTCATATATCTTATAATTTTAATGAATTTTATGTTTCATGGTAGTCAACTATTTTTTGGAAAAATTGTTAAAATTTTATAAGTGTTAACAATTCTATGAAAACCTACTGCTTTTGTAACAAACCTACCATGTCAATAAGTTCAACTAAATGTGATGGTCAAGTGGTCGCCTAGTTCTGACAACTCATTGTACACTATGTGACCACCAGAACAATTAATAGACCACGTATACATTCAAGTGACCATATTTCATATGATATAATCCTATTTATGTCAAGAAGTGAACATACATTGAATTTTAAGTAACATCATGATTATAAAACCTACAACATGTTGAAAATTCAAGTGACCTCTCAAAGGATTCAATATACCATATAAAAAACCGTGTTACAATTCACAAAGTGGGTAGAATATTTCTAGTTATTAATTTGGTCATGTGTGCCTATATTACTTTTAAGGTAAAAAATGTATCTACCATAAGAAAAAGTACCTACCATTAGAAAAAGGTTCCAACTACATGAACAAATGAGGCTAATGAATGAATGAAAAAAGGGATTTCATGATGTAAAGAAGTTATCATGTTATATAATCAAGTAACATTGATATTGTTTCAACCTATCGGGTGTAGTTGTGAAGAAACCACATAAAGAGATTAAGATATTGTAAAAATAAAAAATGTGGCCACAATAGAATATGATTTTATTGGGATATGTGAATGTTCTATGTCATGGTGAAAAGTATCTATGTTAATTAATTATGATCCAATTTAATCATTCTTTATTTGAAGACCATGTGATCATGTCCAACATAATAAGTGGATTATTTTCAACTATCCGATAACTATATTTTGGATCATTAATTTAAACTCCAGTGAATTTTAGACTATAATGAATTTTCTTCAATAGAAACATTGATATGGAGTGATCTATAACAAGAAAAACTACTTCTCAATAGAAGTAGAGAGTAAAGTTATGGTTAATACATGTTAATCTCTAGGGTAAATATGATAATGAAAATTGATTCACAATGGACATACAAAAAAAATTCCATGAAACTATTTAGTGTAGAAATCCATAGGAAAACCTAGTAAAGCTGAACAATATAGATATAAGGCTACTTCTCAATTGATATTGATTATATTGAGCTGCATCGAATATTTTCACAATCTACCATGTTCCCTTTCTATTATACAATAAACATTTTTGTTTTATTTTGTTTTAATGTAATTATATTTTATCAAAAAAATTATTATATCAGATAATGTAAGAATCTCTCACACTCATTCATTTACATCTGTACTAACATGAATATCTTTGGAATAGTTTTGGAATTTTAAACAATATGTGTGTAGTTGTTAATAATTTAATATCCCATGATGAACAGTGTAAGAGGATATCATCCTCCAATGGCCCGAAGGCCTTCATTATTTTATTGATTTTTTTATAATCCACCTTTGAAGGGGTGAGGTAGAACTCATACAAGGCTCGTAGGCATAAGTATTAAACGTCCTGTAGGCCTTAGAGGAATTCATTGCCCATAAGCTTCAAAAAATACATACAACCCAGACTAACTACTTTAAACTGCTCCTCCCTAACATCTTCAATGTGAAATTAGCTCTCCACCTTTGCATGGCTATTCTACTGGGCTTTCCCATGCATGAACAGGATTGTCCCAATTCCATGTGCCAAACCTTATCATTCTTTCAATTCATTTAGCTACTTTAATGGTGAATGTTCCTGGATCATCCTCCTTCTAGATCATATTCCTTGTAGGTTTTCTGGTTTTCATATGCACTTAAGGTGTCTCGATGGCCTTGTGGTGGTTCAAAAGCCTTAATGACCCGAATTCATGGGTGGATCGAAGGCCTTAAAGGACTCAAGGAGCAAATCGATGACCTGAAGGCCCAATCTGGGGAATAGTTCTAGCTGCTACAGTGCCAAATAGAGACTGTCATAGTTCCCGCTACAATACTGCACAGTTCCCTCTATAGGGCCTGCTATAATACTTCTTCAATTCCTAAAACAACATTGTTATAGTACTTCTACAGTAACTTGGAAATATTCCTTTGCTGTCATTTGATCCTAGGTAATCTGGATGCACTTACAGAGTCCTCACCAACCGGGATAAGGCTCATGTGCCAGTGTAAGAGGATATATACCCTAGACTATATGTTTAATTTTTTTTAATGTAAAAATTGATCCATTTTGTGGATTAGTATATTTTAATAATAAACCATTTAACAGTGGGTAATGTCGAAGTGGAGAGGACTAGGTATCGTCTTGAGAGAGAAACTATTTTATTTACTCCACTGTGTTTTTTTTATTTTCTATGACATAAAATTTTATAATATCAATTTTCAAAACTATAAATTGAAAATACTAATTTGATATTCATCTTAAAAAATTATTTTTGTATATGGAATTTGATATTAATAATATTTTTTCAAAATTTTGAAGTGTTTGAAAATTTTAATTAATAGATTTTTTTTTAAATTTTAGGCATATTTTTTAAAGATCAAATTATACACATATATAGTTTTAGGTAACTTGGATTGTTTTATAAATTTTTATATTATAAATTTTATTTTATTTAACATTAATTTATTTTGGAAAATAAATTCACCCTCCATTATGTGGTACACTCCAATTAATATTTGGCATCAAAGGATTCTCAATTCATTTTGTAACATTATAACTATGATCTAGTTTTACCTATAAGATCAAAATTTATCAAATTTATAATTTTATAAATTTATTTATAATAATCATCTAGAGGGTAAAGCAACTAACTATACTTTTTATTTAAAAGGCATTAACTATGATCAATGGATGATGAAAATGAATATATATATATATATATAACATGATATTTGATATTCAAAATGTTATCAGGGGAAGATATGAAAAACATAACGCTGGTAGAAATGACTAGAGTTATGCCACTATGTGTACTTATGATTGTTAATGTAAACAAATGAATTCATTATACTATTCATTAAGAGAGGATGGGTTTAATATAATTCCTTCTTGTTCTACACCAAATAAAATATTAGTAACACTTTCAATTTCACATGAAGGAACTTAAAAAATTTAAGAAATGTTATTTAATAATTATAACATTAAATATGATAAATTTATGATGATATTTGATGAAATAATTTATGAATTGTATCTTAGGATCATTAATATTTTAAATAGACTCATTCACGTGGTAATAAAATTGAAGATAAAGATCAAGTGAGGGGACTTTTATAATATTTACCTAATGGGTGGAGATGAAATGATTTTCCCATTCATGAATCATGTTACATTAGTAAACTACTACAAAATGATTCTATTAGAGATATTATGATATACAAGTTGAAAATAAAAGTAATTAAGAAATAGTATGAATCTAAATGAAACATTATTGATTACAATAATTTGGACTCAGAGATGAAAAAAGAAATAAATAGTTTGATCAAGGATGAATCACCTTTATATATTGATGAGAAAATAGATTATCTAGCCAAAATATTCAAAATGTTATATAGTAAGAATAAATTCATGAATAAAAACAATTATGGTGGAAAATTCGACTGAAAAGGTAATTGGGAAACTAATAATCAATCATGTGACGTAACTTATTATGAATGAAAAATAGAAGGAAAAATTAAATAAATAATTATAATGATGAAATGTAAGAAAGGAAATGAAGATATAGGAAAATTATAAAATAACATTAAAAAATACACCTATATCATCTCAAAGGATATTTCAAGTGATTTTGAGTCGAGGATTGAAGGAAATAATGATAGAACTAATATGGTTTTATGAAAAACACATATGAGGTACAAAATTTAATTTTCTAATCTACTATACATATTTATAATATTTTTAAAATGAAATAGTTATTAATATTTGTGTAATGATTATTTATTTCAGTAAAATAATACAACAAAAGATTAATTAAATGAAATGAAGCATAAAACTCTAATGAAACAACATGGTTTATCAGTATATTTTAAATTTGAAAAATAAAAAAAAATTCAGTTTCTAAAAGAAAATAATAAACATAGTTTATTAAATAAATAATTCGAAATAGATTTTTAAGCGATTAAAAATAGTAGGGAAATATTTACTAGGATTCTTGGTAAACATAATTCAACCGTGTATACCTCTGGGATTAGATATTATCCTAATCAGAGGATAATTCATACAAATAAATTTTTTCTTAGCACAAGCTCTTCCAAATATGAAAATAGTTCATATATATATATGGACCTAATAAAGATATAATTTATAAAATTCTAAAGTCTTCTTGTGGAAAACCTATTAAACAACTTTTGTTTCAAAACATTTAATTACTAATATTTCTATACCCAAGAAGTTTATGGTACCAAAAGATTTTCTAGGTTACTTTTCCTGTAGTAAACCTACATGATGAATACCAGTAAAAACAGATTCTATATGGATAGTGTATCTTCTATATACGTGAATTGGGAATACTGAAGAATCAAAAATATTATAATTGTATATGGTGGAATTGTAACTTTTATTGAGAATTCTAAAGGATTAATAACGGGACATGGTCGAACCACTAAATCTAACTGAGTTTTGCTTTCTACTATGTTACTTATAAGTGAGTTATAGTATAATATTCATATAATATAAAAATAATTTTAAAATAGATATCATGTTAAATTTGAAATCAATTATTCCATAATTTATGTTTCCAACCATGCTTAATTTTTTAATGATTTCTGTTACAAAAATATTTATATAGTTGATATTGGATCATTAGTTTCTCAAAATATATATTTTTTTAGTGACATTCAAAAATGAATATAGGTTATGAAATATTACACTTGTATATATAATCCTTATCTATATTAGAAAACTAAATTGGAAAAGATTAGGGAAGGATTATTCAAAACTGGATTTCTAAATGTCTAAGTACTGGATCCATGTCAAAAGTTAAAACAACAAAAGATATATTTGAAACCAAAGAAATATTTTTCATACTCTAAAACCCGTATAGTTTGTTTATAGTAATTTTATAGACCTCCTAGTGTTTTAGGAATAAATTTTAATTATTATTCTTATGATCATGTAGATGAATTTTCAAGATACACCTGGGTATTATTTCTAGCTCACAAAAGTGAAGCTTGATCCCATTTAGAAAAATATAAAAACTTGTACAAAATCATAGTTGACATACTATTAAAATATTAAGGTGTGATCATGATTTTGAATATGAAAATCAAGAATTAGAATCATTATTCTCACAATATGTATATGATCACAACCTTTATTCTCCTAGGACTCCCTAATATAATGGTTTTGTATATTGAATAAATCGGACTCTTCAATAAATTACCCATACTATACCTAATGAATATTCCTTACTTGTTTATTTTTAGTAATAAGTTTTCAATAAATCATAGTAAATTATTAATTGGTTTCTTATCCAAACTCCATTAAAAAAGAATCTATAACAATAATGGAATGAATAAAATCCGAAGGTAACTTAATTTAGAGTTTTTGGAAATAAGGTCTTCATACTAAATACAATGTAAAATTATACAAGATTACATCCAAAAGTGATAAAGGAATTTTTCTCAGTTATTAAACTATACAAAAATAATATATTGTGTATAATAAAAGAAAAAAAATTGTGGAATTTTTTTTATATAAAATTCAATTAAACCGATCCACGTGAACCTATGAAATCATTAGAAAACCATGAGGATGACATTTAATCTTTGAATATCAATGCCTCAACTAATCGTAGTGATAGTTATGTGTAACCTTCTATAGAAAAATCACCCAATTATGATTAAATTCTTGAAACTGATCCTTAATATGAAAATTATATATGAAATAATTCTCACACTAGATTAATTAAAACAAATAGTGATCATTACTTAGATGTTATAGTTGTAGATCAAGATAGAGGAACTCAAACTAGAGCATCTCCTAGATACTAGATCGAACATCATGACTTATAGTCACATATTAAACCTAAAATCATCAATGATTCAACAGACAATGAATTATTTTCAATGTAAATTTTAAAAGAGTTAAACGAAATCTTAGAAGGAATTTCCTTTATAAACTAAAAAGACACTCACAATAGAGTACAAGATGAAAGTAAACACTAAGTAAATTTGTATACAAAGGAGTGCTGAAAAGTAATGGGGCCAAAAATACACGCCCAACTAGAAAGTACAAGTAAAACTGAAAAAAAGTACAACTGAAAATGAAAAGAAGCTACTAGGTCTTCCTTCGGGGTTCCTACCAGAAGGGTAGGTACAGATGGCCTCCTCAGCACTCCATGTCTATCAGTCTCTTCTGTGTACCGACTCATCGTAAGGTCCACCTCCGGGTACCATCTAGTCATACTACTCATCCATAGTCAGTGCTCTCCATCATCTACATTGAACACAATGGGGTGTGGGCATAGCCCATGTAGGGGTGAGTATAACGATACTCATAAGGGACCTCGAGACCCTCAAGGTAACACAAAATCCAACAAGGATAAACCACAATGTATGAAATCAACAGATAACCCTACTTAGGTATATACCAATACATATACCAAAGTTATCTATTAATCCATCACAATAATGAGGAAAACACAAGTTACTGACTCATTTCACACATGTATACATCTTTTGTAGAGATATAGATATGATCATATGTAGCCACTGAATCATCTAAGCTGTTGGACCCACAGAGGATCCAGGACCAGCGCTTAGAACGGTCGGACCCAGACAAGATCCGGGAACAGTAGTAAGACCTGTCGGACTAACACATGATACAGGACCAACTATTCTATTGGACCAACACATGATCCAGGAATAGGATTCAGAACTGTCGGACCAACACATGATCCAGGAACAGTCATCAGAACTGTCCGACCAACACATGATCCAGGAACAGTCAAAAGTGCATAGCCAGCCTCAAGGTTTCCACTAGCATGCTTGATTCTGGGAGGGTATTCTTCTCAATCCAAGAGTCTATAAATCAACTTCCATGTCGTCCAAATTTTATTTATCTTGGAGTTATCTCTTTTCAAAAGGAACACAATACGACAAACGGTGCATCAATCGGACACTCGGTCAGAGAGTTATTGGCATTTCCATTCCGAGGGCCTGGTTGGATTTAGGTTCAATCTTACCCAACTTTACACCAATTGCATCCAAACCAAAAGTTGGGTATGCCAAAATAATCATCTTTCTCCATGTTTTTCATCGCCGCAGATGGTTTGTCAATCGGACACCCGTAGCCCATGTTATGGGAGAAAAGGCGGTATCATGCCAAAACGGGTCCAAGTCCGGTCCAGTCCCGTCAGACCGACCTGGCCTGAAACGGGTCCTGACTAGAGTCCGGCCTGGTCCGCGGGGTCTGACCCGGCCCACGGGTCAGTCCAGGCTCATGGGGACGGCCTGCTCCGCCAGGGCAGCCCGACCCCCGAAGGCGTCCCGGCCCGCACTGGGTCCAGCCCGGTGGCCCGACAACCCGTGGGGGTCCACCGTAGCCGCATCCAAGGGGAGGCCGTGCCCAAGGTTCCCAAATGTCTTAGCCTTTCGGGTGGGTTGAACCGACACCAGGCTGGCACAGATGTGTCACGCGGGACCCAGTGTGTTCCCGCTATTTTCGGCTGGCCGAGCGGCCAACCGACTCCTCACGTGGTGCCCGTTGCGTCATGCCTCTTCTGATGGCCCAGTGGCTCGGGACGATGGTCATCATCATGGCCAGCCTTGCGCGGGCCACCGCTGCTTCATCGTGGCCCCCTTGTCGGTCCACCGCGCAGCGCGGTTGCGTCGCACCCTCCTCGGCAACCTGGCGGCTCGTGCCACAGGTCTCCTTCACGATCAGGCTTGCGCCAGCCGCTGCTACACCGCCATGGCCAATGGCTGTGAATACTCTTCAAGTGGCACGGTTGGGCAACCACCACCACATGATGATGCTCGTCGGTTCCATCCTCTGGTGATCTTTCCACGGGTCACCGGACGAGTTCTGGTGGCTTGTTTCTCATTCCGATAGAAGTCGTGCACTCCTTAAGACGTTGCCTTCGATCCGTAGACAACGTTGAAAAGAGTCACTCATTCCGGTCTCAAGACGAGTTTAGCGTCATAATCCACAATGAATGTGGAGGTGTTGGGCCATTTTTGTTCTGACTGCACCCTCCGGGTTATGGTGATATGAAGAAGCTTTGAATTCTAAATAATGATGGAAAATGAAGAACATGCAACAAAAAAAATGTTTGAACCCCTACCTCGGGTTCATTGTTCATTGACGATGTCACGGAAAGGTGGACATCGATTCATTGACTTCGGGAAAGAATATGAAGAACTCGAGGACGACGTCGTTGGCGTTCTTCAAGGATGTTACTTCCCCCTGGCCCCGGTTGAATATTGTTCTTAGTTGGCAGAATAAGTGTCCTTCATTAGAGATTTCTTTTCCTCCCAAGCTCCACTAAAAACACAAATGCTAACAAAACAAAATATTATTAAATCTTATTAATTTGTTGGCATAGAATTGAAAGGTTTAAATTAATTAATTGAATGTGTTCAATTATTTAATTGAGATGATTGGCACCATAAGTGGGGAATTTGAGGGGGTTTCTCTCCACTCAATGGGGTATCCAAGATGTTATAACCTTGGGTGGTCCCCACCAAAATAAATAAAAATAGGTGTTTAGACCTCAGGTGGGACCCACCACCGTAACCTCTCATGGGAGGTTAAAGTGTGGTGGTCCCCACCACCAACTCCCAAGTCGAGTTTTTATCCAACTAAAAATAAAAACAAGGCTACTACATTATTTTTATTTAATTTATTCCTTAAAACCCAAACACTATGATTTATTCTCGAACAACTGTCGTCGAGGTGGAAGCCTTGTTAAGAGAATACTAGCACTGTGAGTTCAATAGTGCCCTCAGATTTCAATTCCGAGCACTGGTTCAGAAGTTATAAAAACCTGCTCGTATGTTTACTAAACGTACCCGAAGAAAACTTACTGCGCTTGATTCCGGGCACACCGGGCCTCAGAATCCAGCGTTGTAAATTTTCGCGGACTTGTAAAATTCCAATGTATTAATGAAAAAAATTCCATTGAAATTCTAGGCCTTTCCAAAAATCATAGATATTTATGTGTGGAATAATTTACTCGTTTTTATTTTATTTCATTTATAATCATAGTAATCCCCCAGAACATGAGGTTGAGTTCTCAATCCAACATATTCATGGGCCATTTCCTATAAAAAATACTCCATATATAAATTATCCAAATAAATTAGAGGAATATAAAAGGTTATTATAGGAGATATTGATAAGGTTTTTATAAGACTGAGTTATTCTCCATGGTGTAAATGAGTCCTATTTGTAAATTATATGGACGGTTCATTGAGTCGTGTACTCTATTATAACGAGATAAATAGAAAAATAATAAAAAACATGTATCTCATGCCTTATATTGTGGCCCTTTCAATCATCCCAGAAAGATGAATTAATCTCAGTGATTAACGTCTAGTCGGGATATCATTATATAATGGTAAAAATGGAGTATCTTCAAATGGAAACAATATGGAAAATATATAAACACTATAATTTTATTTTTATTCCAATTGGACTTACCAAATCCCTTATTATCTTTCAGTGTCATATAAATATAGTCATAAGAGATTACATGGAACCATTGTTTGTAGTGTTTATATAATATAAAATTATATATTCCAAAATTATCTAAGAGTAAAAATATCACTTAACAACTATATTTAAATAATCTTGTAAATAAATAGTATTTAAAAAACTCAAAAAATCTGAAACTTGGTTATAAAAATTACATTTCATATGCCATGTTTTCATAATCGTGGGTATATTTGTAGATCCTTCAAAGACATAGTTTACTATGAAATGGACCTGACCAACCATTGTGATATCGATTTATTCTTATCATTAGTCAGATATATATTACCGACACGTTGGGAGAAATTACACATTAATATCAATTCAATTATCAATGTTGTTATGGAATGGTTTCAAGTTCCACTAGATAGTGGAATGTGAGGAAAACATTCTAGATCTGAAATAATGTTTGGTCATGTACCCTATTCTTAAATTACGCTATAGAGATGAAGGGATTGTAATTTAGAGTGATTCTTATTTGGATTTATTGTGATTCAACCTTATTCCAGATGAGGTGTTAATTACTTCTTCCTCATAACAATTAAAAATGATTAGAAAAATAACCCAACACAATATATAGAATAAGATGTGGTTATCAGGGAGTTAAAATTTCTGTAGATTAAACTTTATGTTGATAAGGGTTATATATACAATGTCCGATAGTGTTTTAAATATGAATTTTTAAAAAGGTATTTACCCAACTTCCAAATTATATTGTTATATTCAATCAAATAATATCACTAATTGATACATTACCACCCTATAATTGAAAAAAAGGCGAATGATTCCATGAGTAGAAAAGACCATGCTATATTATCCAGGATTGAAAAAGACCCAATACGCATAAATATATAAAGGCTTAATCATGATTCCATAATTGATGGGATTACCTCACACCCTTTTCATGTTTCCTCTAAACACTAAATTCATTTAAGTACCAATAAATCCCTGAAGGATGATGTGGAGAAAAAAATAAGTTAGTGAATACTATTAAGTTAAAAATCCTTATATATCTTTTATATGGTTGGGAAATAAGATATACATCCAATATGTCCTAGAATTAATGAATAATCTTTAGATAATCTGAATATCTGCTTCTTTTCTATCCATCCAAGTGGAAGAAATATGTATAGAGATATGAAGGAATACTTATTGTGAGATAACATGAATTTGAACATCATTGAGTATATATCTCAATGCTTGGTATATATGTATGTTAATCTAGAGTGATATAATCCTATAGGGATAATGAATCCATTACCCATTACATTATAAAAATGGGAAAAATCATAATGGATTTTAATATATGACTCAGAATAACATTTAATGTCCACAATTTCATATTGGCTGCAATTGATCATCTAAGAAATTAAATTTATTTATTTATACAAGATAAGACCTCTTATTGGTTCATCTTTTCTTGATATACATTAAATAGGTGGATAGGATTCATGGAGTACCCCTCAGCATTTTATGGATCCATTTTCACTAGTTTACATCGAGACTCTAGAACATCACCCATGTGTTTTATGGATTTAGATGAATTTTATCACCTCTTACAATCCCCAAACAGATACTCCGTATGAAGGAATATTTCACAATATAGTGGATATTATTAGATATTGTTCAAGGGATTTATAATTTTTTTGGGATCAGCATCTTCTTCGTGTAGAGTTATCCTATATCACTTATACTCCTTATAGAATTCACATGAAACCAAATGAATCCATGAATGGGAAGAGATGCTTAAATCAAATAATATGAGATGATGTTTTAAAGAAATCAATTTGGGATTGACACTATCCATGAATTTAAGAAGAATTTACAACCCATTCAATGACATAATCAAATAGAACAATTTTGAAAATTGACCTATATTAAAATTAATAAAAGAGATCTATAATTGTATGATTGTGATTACGTGTTTCTTTGAATAACTATATAAAAAATGGTTATGATAGTTTTTAATAATGGGAATATAATTCCTAGATACATTAGTCCCTTTAAGATCCTTGGTCATTTTAATGTCATATATTATCTCTTATAACTCCCTCACCAGCTCTTTGAAGTGAATGTTTCCTTCTATTTTTCATTTTTGAGTTATTAGTTACTTGATCAACGTAACATCCCAACCCGGGTTCCACATAATGGTTCCTCGATCTGATTCACCATATAAAATCAAGTGCTCCTCCCTGTATTGTAGAGGCTTCCATATAGCATTGAGGATTTAGAATTTCATTCATAGGAAGACTATACCATCTTTTATGAGAGTAAAATAGTAGTAGAAGTAAATTAACAAATGCAGAAGCATTTATAACCAGAACAATACTCTTGTCCCAGGACAACCAAATAGGAAGCACAATACTCAAATGAAGTGGAAAACATGTTATCCCAATATAAATATCATGTTTATATAATGAAACAAAAAATAAAGACACTATGAAACCCCTAGATGGTTCTGAACCATGTTTGATTCCCTCCTCCAAGATCCATCCTCAATCTTCCACCTATCCCTGGGACTTTGCCATTATCCAATCCTATAACAATATAATCTATTCAGGTACCAACCAGGAATCCTGAACAGGGTGTGAGTATAACTCAGCACACCACCACCAATGATTTCTATAACTTGTTCAATCAAAAGATAGTTCATGTAGTTCTATAAAGAAATAATTAAAATGCAATAATAAATAATTTATTACAATTTCATTTATTCTTATCTCACTACTTTAACTCAGGGGTTTCCAAGGATACCCACAGCTTAATAACAACATCATATATGACTATATCCAGAAGTTTTCCCAATGTAATATCATATCTTAATACATGCATCTTGCTAAATATTGAAGTATTCAAGGTGCTATTATTTGTCAGTGCTTGATTCCACTCATGCTGGAGTTCAAATATTCTTGTTTGAGGCCATAATTTGGAGTTCCATTATATCCATTAACTCATTTGACATTTATAAGCAAAATTTCCAAAGTAACCAACATCAAAAATGTAATTAATATTACTATGTATCCATGATTACCCATCAATAGAATGTCCATGTTCAAATTCTCGTTACTAATCAGTATAATGACCATGTTACCGTGTATACATCTCAATTTATAATGACCATACTCCCATTATCTTTACTCATAAGTATAATTACCATGTTACCATTTTTACTTCTCAATTTATAGTGACCTTGATTCCATTATTTATCACATAATTAATTTACCAAATAATTATCCACCCAATCCCATTTAAAATTCAACAATTGGTTAAACACATATATTACATTTGTTAACTCAACAATTTACTAAATGTTTCATCCATTAAAAACATAATCAATTATTTAATCATATCATAATTCATATTACTTAATTAATTCTAGATAATTAATTATCACATTATAATATCTACTTTCTATAGTAAATCCCATAATTAATTATAAAGAAAATATTATCAAAGGCACATAATTAATCTGTAATTAATTATCTCATCTTAGCCATTTCGATATCAAATAATTAATACCCCTATTAATTATCTAGATTACAACCCCTACCACATTAAATAAATTTCTCCAAATTAACTTTCTAATAGGGAATCCCCTTAGTCTCATGAATAATTCCCCAATTAATCACCTATTTCAACAAATCTCGATAAGTAAATTTGTCAGTCTAATTAACCCAATTCAAAAAAATAAATTGATAAATGAATCTAGAAATTCTATAATTTATAATATACATATAAAATCTATGAATAAGGGATTTATATTTAGATAGGACAGCTAGGTTCTTTGATGGATGGTTTCCCAAAACAAAACCCCAAAATTCGAGCAGCACAACGACGTTCATAACAGTTTTGGATCTAAATCACAAAACCAAAATCAAGATCAAAGGCATCATGATCTTATAAATCTAGATCTATATAAAAAAATTCTAGATATAGATCTCACCACATAGGTTTAGATCCAAGGTAATATAGTATATCTTCCATGAAAAGATCAAGGAAAGATATAATAATGAACGGGAGAGGTATCGAGATAAAATTAACATACCAAGAGAAGCGATGATCTTCAATTCAGGATTTTGATCTTGAATAATGGAGTTTTTAAGGCCTAAGAATCCCTCCAGGTTGTTGGGAGAACCTTCCTTTAACAGTAATAAATTAAAATCATGAGTTACGATTGCATAAGAGGTGGCACAAGTCATTAAAAGTTGAAATTGATTTAGATCCACAATTTTAGGATCTCTCTTTCATCCCTCACATGGTTTAGTGATAGGGTTAGAAAAAAATTCAATAAAAATGTGTTTGAAACTAATTAAATGGGGAACATTATACGAACTATCAGGCCACGATTTAACCCTATCGAAGCTACAGCTATAAAATACTAGAGGTTATGTAGTTTCTCCTTGGCAGTCACACAGTTTGTACGAACCATGTGCTAACCACACACAACCTCTATTCTCCAAAATTTCCTCAGACTTTACCAAAACACACCCCAGTACCTAAATCCAATCAAAATTACTTATGTAAAAAAAATACTAGAAATCATGCTTGAGATGACTCCAAAAAAGGTCAGGTTCATACAATCTCCCCTCTTTGTAATATCTCTCCCTCGATCTGTGCTTCTAGGACATTCTAAGATTCAAATCCAAAAAGATAGAGCTTTTGATCCATAATTTAGACATGACTTTCACAAGTTTTCTTTTTCACCAATCCATGTTTCATAACTGAATATATATCATCATGGTCTTTACCTACATCAATTTCTCACTATAATCCAACACACGTATCAGATGAGCCCCAAAGGAAACCTCTATCTCATGTTCAACCACATTTTGATCAATCACGGGATAACGGTCATGTTGATACCATTGAAATTTTTATACATGGAATACATAATTTATACCACTTTATATATTTTGATGAAAATATATGTACGCCACCAACTCAATTCTCTCCATTATCTCAAAGGATCCAACAGTCCTGGGTGGTAACTTGCTCTGCCTATATATCCTATAGTGACCCATCCTAGGAGACACCCAAAGGAATACATGAGAGACCTCTGTAAACTCTATGGGCTGCCCTTGTATATTAGCATATGTCTTCTGTCTACTCTGATCCATATTCATATATTTTCTGTAACGCCCCGACCCTGGTTACCCAGAGTCGGTGCATTATTACATAACATTGGCATGATCACAAGAAAGATCAAATCTCGAAAGACCGATTGGTTTAGTAGCCTTGGAAACACTAGATATATTCATAAGTCTTACATTACATCATAAAATGAAAAACTACTACAACAACATATTGTCTCCATAAACCACACTCATATCCCCACAAAATATCCCTGCAGGTCATTCATAATTTGCTTCTTCACTTCCTGGGAAAAATAAAACATAGAAAAGGGGTGAGCTGAAATGCCCAGTAAGGATAACAATATAGCGGAATCTTTCATAAATAAGAATAAACATTTAAGGCAATGTATAACTAAAACAAAATCCTTTCAAACTTGTACTTTCAACATGGTATGGCATAAATAAAATGAAATAATGCCATTTACTTATTCACATTGATATTCTACTAATCGAATAATCACATGCAAAATCAATAACCACTTTCATAATGTTGGAATGCATAATGCCAGACTATCATAACCACATAGACAAGGCCTCGTGCCAAGACTACAAATAAGATTTTTTCAAGGCCTTGTGCCAAGACACTAGTTTGTCTCATGAGACCTACCGATGCATCGAGGAGCTATAGCGGGCTCCACTCGTCACATATTAAGTCCAATGCATTCCCATATGAAAAGGTTTAAACAGAACATAAACATTCGTATTAAACTAGCATACGAAATATCAATAATTTCACCATAAACTATGAATGGTATAAAAATAGAACATACACAGTCAAACATATCGCAAAACCTTCAATAAAATATAGAAGTTTTGTATCATAATAAATCAACTTCAAATAAGCATAAAATCCATCAAAGGATGTTGACATAGATGAAATAAAAACACTTCTTAGAGAAATATCTCTTTCTATTTTTGAAATCATTTAAGAGCCATATAAAATAAAACCTATTCTTGAAAATATTCTTATAATCTTGTAAGGAAAGCTTTAAAGATTTTATAACGGCGGAAAATAACCGCACCCGCCGTATAAGTTAAAAAAACATTCTTACCTTAATTCTGTCGAAAAGGTTAAAAAGGACCTTGTTTTGAAAACGACGGAAAGATTCCTCTTATAAAAAGTCAAATAAGGGTATAAATGACTTTAACACATATTCTTGTAAATAATAATTTTTTTTTGAAATACATTTTGAAGAAACATGGATGTGGATGATAACGAGATCCCAGTAGATTATTACATATAAACAACCTCGGATAATGAAGAGATTGTGAAATAACCCTTACCTTTTACTTTTCCTTGGTTGGGGTAGGTTAACCTCCTGTATAATGGTGAAATAATTGTTTTTAAATTATACAGGAATCATATACATTAATATGATATCATATATGATCTTTTAATATTGATTTGATAATAATATCTTAGTATTATCGTTGTTTCGGGTGTTAACTTACTTGTTTTCTTTTATATGTTTTGTTACGTAAGACATGTTTATAAAGGATAAGTTGTATATTAATCATATCCAGAATGATATCAAGTCCTTAAACATCATTTTTTTAAATCATCAAATGATAATTATACTTGAATGGATACGATGGATAATGAATCTCATCGCGTTCGTGGAGACGGTTGTCCGTACGTACGCACGAGCGACAATATCATTCTTTTGATATTAAAATAATATATAAATGGATGGTATATCATATATACAGAATCATTAACATGTTATATTTATTATTTATATGAGTTAAACATCATTATTATACCCATCCAAATAATATTATATTGAATAACAATTACACCACGACGTGGAGATGGTAAGCCGTACGTACGCACGTATGGTGACATGTTATTCAAAGGGTGGATAGAATACAGAATATGGTTGTACCATATTTATAATAACATCACAGTATATATATGATACTGGAGTTATTATTTTAGAATGGTAACAACAAAGGAAGAATAAGTGGAAGAATAAATGAACTTGGAAAATGGGTGGTGAAATCATTACCTCTTGTTCGGTTTCTTCCTTTTGATTTGATCAAAAGGGCTCCTTAGGTTGGCTTTCTGATCAAACTAAGGCCTATAGGTTGTAGTGAGGGAAGTTGGGAGAGTATTTGGGCAGAGTTTTGCCGATCCAAAAGGCTTTGAAGGTGTGAAGAAATGAGAAGGAGGAGTGCCCTTTTATAAGAGGGGTGAGGGGCACCTTTGGAAAAGCTAGAGATATTAGTTTATAATAAATTCATATTCAGTTTCTAATGGTTACAAAGTTGATTATTTAAATTTTAAGGTGGGTATGGGTTGAAAACAACTCAACCAATATAATTTAGACAGGTTTGGGTACTTATATTAACCTTATCATTAAGTATTAACTCTAAGTTAATTAGTTTCACTTTTACAATGTCTCTTTGTATTTTTATATAATATGGTTAATAAACTTACTACATACATCCAAGAGACCCCCAAGTGGTCCATTAATTATGAACCTATCATGATATAAGTCTCTTGGCCGAATCATATATTTTTAGGAATTTAATATCAATTAATAATATAATATTTGTTTTAAGAACTTTTTTATGTCAATTTTGACACTATTCAATAGTTGATTTTTTTGAAACTCATAACAGATTGATTACTTCGAACAAAGTAAATTAAATCAATACTAATATATCTTATTATCCTAGAAAATTATTTTAATTTATAAAAAGTTTCATATTATATTTATTTGGATATTTATAATATCAATTAATTTAATTTTTCACTATTATAGTAATTACTGTATCATCATTGTGTCATAAATAAAATAAATTATTTAATGTCTAAAAATTATAAATAAAATCTCATTATGTAGGAAATCTTTTTATCTTTCTATTTAATATTTATAATCGAAAATACAACAAATATAACCCTATTTAATAATTGTTTTTCTAAAAGATATATGCTTGTGTCATTTTTGTATTCATTTTAACTTAATTAAAATAAAGTGTCCCTATCACCTACAAGTGGCACCATGGGGTCCCCAAATCGACCCAAAGATGCCTATGGTCGAACATGTATCAACCAATAAGGCTAGGACACGTTTTAGGGTAATTTATTATTATTATAATATTATTTTTAACCCTTATTTACCAGATTTACCCTTAACCATGGTAAATAAAATATTTACCACAATAATTATTCAAAATGTCTAAAAATAAAAGTTACCTATTTACACAATTTGGACATCATGATTCCAAATATGGAATCCATTTTTCTAAATTCAAAACGCAGTAGTGGCAGAAATTAATTTAAAATTAATTCCCGCTGTCAAAACAAAAATCGTGTTTTTAAGAGATAATAACTATCAAAAGATTGACACTTGTTAATGTTCGGTTTAATTGTAAAATTATGTCCAATGACCAACATTATATTAAATGGTAAAAATATATTCTAAATATACTTTAAAACCACTAAAATTCATAATTTATCACTATTAATTATTTTGATTAAAAAGTTGTTTTTAATTAAAATTTAGTAATTTTCACTATTCATCAAAATATGAAAGTTATCCGAAAAGTACCAAAATTTCACCTTAGGCTAAATTCAATATTACGAATCCAGAAATGAAGTCCATTTTATAATATAAAATATATATAATTTCGAAAAGTAGGTATTACTATTCATTACGGCTAGTTTGATTGGTTATGGTGTGTTAGAACTCGGTGTTGCGTACAACACACGCTATCACATTATTCAAAGAGAAGTGTACCGTAGAAGCTTGGGGTGTTACATTCTCCCCTCCTTCAAATAATTTCATCCTCAAAATTTCTAGAATACTACCACATGAAAAGACTCAGGTGGTTCTTCATCAGAAGTTCCTCGGGTTCCCACATTGCCTCTTCCATCTTATGGTTTCTCCACAAAACTTTTACCAGATGCGTCGTCCGGTTTCTCAGTACTTGTTCTCTCGTATCAAGAATCCTGACGGGCTCTTCACAATAGGAAAGATCGGGTTCCAGTTCTAATTCCTCATAGGTGAGTACATGCGTTGGGTTAGGCATGTATTTCCTCAACAGAGATACGTGGAACACATCGTGAACTTTGGAGAGACTTGGCGGCATTGCCAATCGGTAAGCTACAACCCCAATTCGTTCTAGAATTTCGAAAGGTCCGATGTACCTGGGACTCAATTTACCTTTCTTACCAAAACGTATGACTCCCTTCCATGGAGATACCTTTAGGAAAACATGATCACCAACTTGAAATTCCAAATCCTTCCTTCAATTATCGGCATAGATCTTCTGCCTACTTTGAGCTGCTTTGATGTGATTTTGGATTACCTTCACCTTTTCCACCGTTTCCTCCACCAATTCTGGGCCTACAAGTTTTCTTTCACCAATGTCATCCCAACAGGTTGGTGTACGGCATCTCTTTCCATATAACGCTTCATATGGTGCCATCTGAATACTCGAATGGAAGCTATTGTTATAGGAAAATTCTACCAGTGGTAAATATTGATCCCACATACCCTGAAAGTCAAGTGAGCAAGATCTCAACATGTCTTCTAAGGTCTGAATAGTCCGTTCTGATTGTCCATCTGTCTGAAGGTGGTAAGCAGTGCTCAAATGAAGTTCAGTATCCAGGGATTTCTGAAGACTTTTCCAAAATCTTGAAGTAAAATGGGGATCACGATCAGAAACAATCGATAAGGGTACTCCATGAAGTCTCACAAGTTCATTAATATATCGTCTTGCTAGACGTTCCAGGGGTAGATCTTCTCTTATAGCAAGAAAATGTGTTGACTTGGTAAGACGATCAAAAATAACCGATATTGCATCATTCCTTCTAGGAGTCTTTGGTAGCCCCGTGACAAAGTCCATCGTAATATTGTCCCATTTCCACTCCGGTATGGGAAGAGGTTGCATGACTCCTCCAGGCTGTTGCCTTCCAGCTTTCACTTGTTGACAAACCATACATCTTGACACAAAATCATCAATCTCCCTCTTCATGTTGTACCACCAAAAATGTTCCTTCAAATATCTATACATTTTGGTGCTCCCAGGGTGTATAGAGAAATTGGAACTATGAGCATCATCCAGCAATTCCCTTTTTAGATCAGGTATATTGAGAACACAAAGTATCTTCCCGAATTTCAAAATTCCATCTTCATACACAAAGTCTCTCAATCTCCCATCATTCACAGCTTTTATCTTCTTTTGTAATTCTTCATCATCGGTCTGAGAACTCTTAATCCTTTCTAGTAAAGATGGTTTTGCAACCATTTGAAAAAGCATTGATTTTTCACCTTCCCTGGTTATACCCATGTCCATCTTTACTAGATCCATGAAAATTGGATCCCTTTCCATTCTCATCATGTTCAAAACTCCATGGTCTTTTCTACTCAAATCATCTGCCACCTTGTTTTCTTTCCCCGGGTGGTAGTGTATCGTGCAATCATAATCCTTGAGTAATTCAAGTCATCTCCTTTGCCTCATGTTGAGTTCTTTTTGTGAGAAAATATACTTCAAACTCTTGTGATCAGTATAAATCTCACATTTTTCACCATAGAGGTAGTGCCTCCATATCTTCAAAGCAAAGATCACAGTTGCTAACTCGAGATCATGAGTAGGATAGTTTTGTTCATGAATTTTCAACTGTCGTGATGCATAAGCAATAACTCTATCATTCTGCATAAGGACACAACCAAGTCCTTTCTTTGATGCATCACTATAAATAACGAACCCATCATTCCCTGATGGTAGAGTCAATATAGGAGCATTGACTAATCTTCTCTTCAGTTCTTCAAAACATTTTTCACACTCTTTTGTCCAAACAAATTTAACCCCTTTACGTGTGAGCTTCGTTAATGGGTTAGCCAATCGGGCAAAATTCTGGACGAAACATCGATAATAACCTGGGAAACCAATAAAACTATGTACCTCAGTTATACTCGTAGGTGCTGGCCATTCTTGGATTGCCTTGGTCTTAGAAGGATCAACAGAGATTCCATCTTTAGAGACAATATGGCCAAGAAAAGAAATCTCCTGAAGCCAGAATTCTCACTTGCTAAACTTCCCATATAATTCACGCCTCCTCAGAGTCTTCAAGATAATGTGCAAGTGATTTTCAAGATATTTGTAGGTTTTGGAGTATACCAAGATATCATCAATAAATACCACCAAAAATTCACCGAGATACTCCTTGGAAACTCTATTCATTAGATCCATGAATACAGATGGTGCTTTAGTCAATCCAAACGGCATTATAGTAAACTCGTAATGCCCGTACGTGGTTCGAAATGCTGTTTTCGGAATGTCTTCCTTCTTCACACACAACTGATGGTATCCAGATCGAAGGTCAATCTTTGAAAAGTATTGAGCTCCATGCAGTTGGTCAAATAAATCATCAATACGAGGTAGGGGATACTTTTTCTTTATCGTTATAGCATTGATCTCCCTGTAGTCGATACATAACCTCATAGATCCATCTTTCTTTTTAACAAAAAGAACAGGGGCTCCCCATGGATAAACACTAGGGCGAATAAATACCTTATTACTCAACTCCTCTAGTTGTTTCTTTAGTTCAACTAATTCTACAGTGGCCATTCTATAAGGGGTCTTCGATATAGTCCTTGATCCAGGAATCAAATCAATGGAAAACTCAACTTCTCGTTCTGGAGGATGTCTAGGTAAATCTACCGGAAATACATCTACAAATTCTTTCACAATAGGTACATCCTCTATTTGAACATTCCTTTCCTCACCGAAAGTTATTTCATTCTCTTCCTCCCCAATAATTGAATTAAGTTGAGCTACTGGGGGTGGATCTAAATAAGAATTAGGTGGTGACGATTCTGTTCTAAAGATAAGGTGTTTCTTATCATTATCATCAAGAATCGTAACTTCTTTCTTCTTACAATAAATATTTGTATCATAGTCCGAAATCCAGTCCATACCGAGGATTATATCAAACTCAATCACAGGTATGACGATGAGATCAGCAGATAACGAACATTTATGTGCTCTAATGGGGACTGATTCACAAAACATTGTTGCAATGATACTTCCCTTAGGAGTTTTAACTGACAACTCCCTTATTAAATAAAATTGGAAATATCTAATTTTCTTAGCAAACTGGGAAGATATGAAACAATGTGATGATCCAGAATCAAATAATGCATTTTCTAAACTTGAGGAAACCATTAAATTACCTGCCACCACGTCTTTCGGAGCTTCTACCTCAGCAGTAGTGATAGCATAAGCCTGGCCTTGATCCCTTGGCCTTTTCTGAGGTAAGTTCTCCTGACTCTTAGGACATGCATTTGCATAATGCCCCATCTCCCTGCAATTGTAGCACTGAACATTGGTAGCTTCCTTCTTCCCCTTGCAATCACGAGCTTGTTGGCCTTTTTCACCACACTTGTAACAGACTCCCATTCCCTTCAAGCAAGTACTAGGATGTTTCTTCACGCATTTACCACAAGATGGATATTCAACCTTTCCCTTCTTCCCCTTATTTCCATTCCCAGATTGATCATCAGGTCTCTTCTTCTCTTTCTTTTCTTTAAAGTCATAATACTTAGAGAATTCCTTTTCGGTCTTGATAGCACATGAGACAATGTCTTCGTACGATGAAAAGGATTGTGAGACTAATGCTCGAAGGAGAAATAGTTTTAACCCATCAAAGAAACGATCAATATTACTTCTTGGGTTACGTATATAATCACCAGCATACCTTGCTAACCTTGTAAAGTTAGCCTCATACTTTGTGACATTCTCATCCTCCTTCTGTCTCAGACTTAGAAATTGTCTTTCCATATCTTCTCGATGGTCGCGAGGAAAGAATTTTTCTAGAAACAGATCTTTGAACTCCCTCCATTCCATATTTGATACTTCATCATCTTCCTTCATATTTTGAATTAATGACCACCATTGATCAGCATCTTCAGTGAGGCGGTAAACTGCCATGATAACTTTTTCCCTTTCACGGCTCCCCAAAGCCTGAAATATTTTCTCTAGGGAATTTATCCATTGCTCAGCTACTAAGGGATTTGTACTCCCATTGAAAATTGGTGGTTGTTGCCTCATGAATCGATCTAACATTGATCCTCCACGCTGTGGATCAGGGTGCTCCAAATGGGTAAGGTTATTATTCATAACCTGAGTTAGTTGTCCCAGTATGGTGATTAGCTGATCGGCACCAGTTGCATCACCAGCTCCACTATAATTATCTTGAGCAGGAGGGAAATCCCTACATGGAGTGCGTTCATTGATACGGTTTCCATTTCTTCCACTAGGCACCATTTCTAAACAATGGAATAAACTAGATCAGTTTATGAATCAAAATACATAATCCCATACTTATAAAACACTTAACATAAATTGAACTATTTATGGATATAATCCATAATCATAAAAAAAATTTCTTTGAAGAATTATATACTCATAAACCCTTCATAATGATTTGTAAAGAAAATGAGAGTTATTCTAAGCATTTCCCCCAGGAGTGTCGTAACCAAGAGTGCCGCAAGGCCCGTTGTCGTGCACCAGTTCCCGTTCGAGTCTAGATCAAAGCGGTGTTTTCGGGTTTTACCCCTAGGTACATCTGTGCCAGAGCCGCCTCTACCTGCTCGTATCCAGACAGGGATGTATTGCTCGGAAAACTCACAAAATCTCTACAATACCAAAATTCTAGGAATTTCTTCTATACTAATCCTCAATGTTCATCTTAGGTCTACGTGCTCTAATCAGAGTTTATCTAGATCTAGCTTCCAAGGTTTGTACTAAACTTCCTCTGATACCAACTGTAACGCCCCGACCCTAGTTACCCAGAGTCGGTGCATTATTACATAACATTGGCATGATCACAAGAAAGATCAAATCTCGAAAGACCGATTGGTTTAGTAGCCTTGGAAACACTAGATATATTCATAAGTCTTACATTACATCATAAAATGAAAAACTACTACAACAAAATATTGACTCCATAAACCACACTCATATCCCCACATAATATCCCCACAGGTCATTCATAATTTTCTTCTTCACTTCCTGGGAAAAATAAAACATAGAAAAGGGGTGAGTTCAAATGCCCAGTAAGGATAACAATATAGCGGAAACTTTCATAAATAAGAATAAACATTTAAGGCAATGTATAACTAAAACAAAAGCCTTTCAAACTTTAACTTTCAACATGGTATGGCATAAATAAAATGAAATAATTCCATTTACTTATTCACATTGATATTCTACTAATCGAATAATCACATGCAAAATCAATAACCACTTTCATAATGTTGGAATGCATAATGCCAGACTATCATAACCACATAGCCAAGGCCTCGTGCCAAGACTACAAATAATATTTTTTCAAGGCCTTGTGCCAAGACACTAGTTTGTCTCATGAGACCTACCGATGCATCGAGGAGCTATAGCGGGCTCCACCCGTCACATATTAAGTCCAATGCATTCCCATATGAAAAGTTTTAAACAGAACATAAACATTCGTATTAAACTAGCATACGAAATATCAATAATTTCACCATAAAATATTAATGGTATAAAAATAGCACATCCACAGTCAAACATATCACAAAACCTTCAATACAATATAGAAGTTTTGTATCATAATAAATCAACTTCAAATAAGCGTAAAATCCATCAAAGGATGTTGACATAGATGAAATCAAAACACTTCTTAGAGAAATATCTCTTTCTATTTTTGAAATAATTTAAGAGCCATATAAAATAAAACATTTTCTTAAAAATATTCTTATAAGCTTGTAAGGAAATCTTTGAAGATTTTATAACGGCGGAAAATAACCGCACCCGCCGTATAAGTTAAAAAAAACATTCTTACCTTAATTCTGTCGAAAAGGTTAAAAAGGACCTTGTTTTGAAAACGACGGAAAGATTCCTCTTATAAAAATTCAAAAAAGGGTATAAATGACTTTAACCCATATTCTTGTAAATAATAAATTTTTTTTGAAATACATTTTGAAGAAACATGGATGTGGATGATAACGAGATCCCAGTAGATTATTACATATAAACAACCTCGGATAATGAAGAGATTGTGAAATAACCCTTACCTTGTACTTTTCCTTGGTTGGGGTAGGTTAACCTCCTGTATAATGGTGAAATAATTGTTATTAAATTATACAGGAATCATATACATTAATATGATATCATATATGATCTTTTAATATTGATTTGATAATAATATCTTAGTATTATCGTTGTTTCGGGTGTTAACTTACTTGTTTTCTTTTATATGTTTTGTTACGTAAGACAAGTTTATAAAGGATAGGTTGTATATTATTCATATCCAGAATGATATCAAGTCCTTAAACATCATTTTTTTAAATCATCAAATGATAATTATACTTGAATGGATACGATGGAGAATGAATCTCATCGCGTTCGTGGAGACGGTTGTCCGTACGTACGCACGAGCGACAATATCATTCTTTTGATATTAAAATAATATATAAATGGATGGTATATCATATATAAAGAATAATTAACATGTTATATTTATTATTTACATGAGTTAAACATCATTATTATACCCATCCAAATAATATTATATTGAATAACAATTACACCACGACGTGGAGACGGTAAGCCGTACGTACGCACGTATGGTGACATGTTATTCAAAGGGTGAATAGAATACTGAATATGGTTGTACCATAATTATAATAACATTACAGTATATATATGATACTGGAGTTATTATTTTAGAATGGTAACAACAAAGGAAGAATAAGTGGAAGAAGAAATGAACTTGGAAAAAGGGTGGTGAAATCATTACCTCTTCTTTGGTTTCTTTATTTTGATTTGATCAAAAGGGCTCATTAGGTTGGATTTATGATCAAACTAAGGCCTCTAGGTTGTAGTGAGGGAAGTTGGGAGAGTATTTGGGTAGAATTTGGCTGAACCAAAAGGCTTTGAAGGTGTGAATAAATGATAAGGAGGAGTGCCCTTTTAAAAGAGGGGTTAGGGGCACCTTTGGAAAAGCTAGAGATATTAGTTTATAATAAATTAATATTCGGTTTCTAATGGTTCCAAAGTTGATTATTTAAATGTTAAGGTGGGGATGGGTCGAAAACAACTCAACCAATATAATTTATACAGGTTTGGGTACTTATATTAACCTTATCTTTAAGTATTAACTCTAAGTTAATTAGTTTCACTTTTACAATGTCTGTTTGTATTTTTATATAATATGGTTAATAAACTTACTACATACATCAAAGAGACCCCCAAGTGGTCAATTAATGATGAAACCATCATGATATAAGTCTCTTGGCAGAATATTATATTTTTAGGAATTTAATATCAATTAATAATATAATATTTGTTTTAAGAACTCTTTTATGTCAATTTTGACACTATTCAATAGTTGATTTTTTTGAAACTCACAAAAGATTGATTACTTCGAACAAATTAAATTAAATCAATCATAATATATCATATTATCCTATAAAATTAGTTTAATTTATTACAAGTTTCATATTATATTTATTTGGGTACTTATAATATCAATTAATTTAATTTTTCACTATTATAGTAATTACTGTATCATCATTGTGTCATAAATAAAATAAATTATTAAATGTATAAAAATTATAAATAAAATATCATTATGTATTAAATCCTTTTATATTTCTAATGAATATTTATAATCTAAAATCCAACATATATAACCCTATGTAATAATTGTTTTGCTAAAAGATATATGCTTGTGTCATTTTTGTATTCATTTTAACTTAATTAAAATAAAGTGTCCCTATCACCTACATGTGGAACCATGGGGTCCCCAAATCGACCCAAAGATGACTATGGTCTAAAATGTATCAACCAATAAGTCTAGGACACGTTTTAGGGTAATTTAGTATTATTATAATATTATTTTTTAACCCTTATTTACCAGATTTAGCCTTAACCATGGTAAATAAAATATTTACCACAGTAATTATTCAAAATGTCTAAAAATAAAAGTTACCTATTTAAAAAATTTGGACATCCTGATTCCAAATATGGAATCCATTTTTCTAAATTCAAAACACATAAGTGGCAGAAATTAATTTAAAATTAATTCCCGCTGTCAAAACAAAAAGCGTGTTTTTAAGAGATAATAACTATCAAAAGATTGACACTTGTTTATGTTCGGTTTAATTGTAAAATTATGTCCAATGACCAAAATTATATTAAATGGTAAAAATATATTCTAAATATACTTTAAAACCACTAAAATTCATAATTTATCACTATTAATTATTTTGATTAAAAAAGTTGTTTTTAATTAAAA
Source organism: Viscum album (assembly GCA_963277665.1). Lineage (NCBI taxonomy): Eukaryota > Viridiplantae > Streptophyta > Magnoliopsida > Santalales > Viscaceae > Viscum > Viscum album. The sequence continues at coordinate 2,127,562,140 of OY728127.1, read as the reverse complement.
TTTAGTAATTTTCACTATTCATCAAAATATGAAAGTTATCCGAAAAGTACCAAAATTTCACCTTAGGCTAAATTCAATATTCAGAATCCAGAAATGAAGTCCATTTTAAAATATAAAATATATATAATTTCGAAAAGTAGGTATTACTATTCATAACGGCTAGTTTGATTGGTTATGGTGTGTTAGAACTCGGTGTTGCGTACAACACACGCTATCACATTATTCAAAGAGAAGCGTACCGTAGAAGCTTGGGGTGTTACATTTTCGAATCAATTATACCTTCTCTGATGTCTCATGAACGAGACCCAGTATAAATAATTCTGACTCACCATCCTCCATCCATCATAGTGTTGGTCTACATGATCTACCATAATGTGAATTGTGTAGGTCCAGTGGCATATTTTCGTGATAATTATTATTATAGGCAAACATCACTAAATAAAATTGATTTTCCCAAGATACACTAATGTCAAGTACACATGCCTGTAGAATATCCTCAGGCACTTATATAGTACGTTATGACTGGCCATCTATCTATGGGTGGAAATCCATAATCAATAATACATGTGTATCAAGCTCTTCCATTAAGCCTAGAAAAAAATCATTAAGTAAAGTGTGAATCATGATATGAAATAATAGACCGTGGAACTCAATGTAGATGGAATATCTCCCAAACGTACAGTTCTACCAACTATTCTATAATTAATGTTTTCCTTATTGGTTGTAAATGAGGTACCTTTTTAGTTAATCTAAAATGACTCAATGTGTTTCATTCTTCTAAAGATTCTTCAACAGACCCCCCACAAATTCCATGCTCACATCACCCCACTTACATTCTGGGATAGTTAGCGGTTGTAGTAAACCTCTAGGTCATTGATTCTCCAACTTAACTTGCTGATAGATCATTCATCTTATAAAAAACCATGATATCTCCATTTTCATTCATTTCCACCTAAATTATTATCTTATATCATGGTACATTTTGGTTACACCTAGATTCACCACCCATATTGAGGCCGGAAATTACCACATGATCTCCTCTCACATGTTTGTAGGAACAACAATTCAATTCTTCACATTGAGGATCTCATCCTCATCTATAAAATTTTCTGAAGATATATCCCTACCTTAAAATCCTTCCCTCAAGGCTAAGCACTCTGGATCCTCATACTGTCTATCTCTAATCTCTATCAAAAGCATAGACTCCACTGCAACAGAAAATAGATTCATCTACTCCTTTCTCTCCTGAACCACCATATGCATTTCATCCATCAGGGTCCCCATCTTCTACTCTACACTCGAATCATGAACTATATGAGTTTGATATTTCCAACATATAAAATCTTCCACACTATTTCCTTTCTCGATCATATATTCCAGTTCAAAATCAAAAAACTACATATACTCAACCCATCTCCGCTACCAATTATTCTGATCACACTGTGAAAATATAAACCTCAGGATCTTTTGATCTTTATAGATAGTAAAATATTCTCCCAAAAAGTTAGTTTCACCAACACGTATGAGAAAAAACTACTTTTGTTAACTCGAGATCATGTGTAGTGTAATTTTGTTAATGATTACTCAACTACCAAGACCCATACGCCACTAATAAGTCACCATTTATCAGCACAAATTAAAGTCTTATCCCATTAAAATAAAAATAAACCATATACTCCTCACCTGACTCAGGTGGGATCTATATTGGTTTCAATGTAAAAATCTTCTCCCACTCATAATAAATTAACTCACAAGCTTCTAATTATTTATACTTCACTCTATTTTTTTCAATATTGAAAGTTACCCTGCCAAATGGGAAAAGTCTTGGATGAATAGTTTGTAATATGCAGCTAATCCTAGGAATATTTGGATATCAAAAACATTCTTGGGATGCTCCCAAGAAACCACTTCCTAATTATTCTTTGGGTCTACTGACACAACTTCATCTTGGATGATGTACCCCAATAATTGTACTTGGTCAATCCAAATGTGAGACTTTGAGAGTTTGGTGTATAACTCACACTTTCTCAATGTACCTAGGATGATGTTATGAGATTGGTCATGATTGTCATGGGCCTTTCAGAAAACCAAGATGTATTCCACATAAACCCTGAAAAAATAATCTTGATACAGTTGAAGGATCATGTTCATCAAATCCGTAAACATTACTGGTTCATTTGTCAGCCCAAATGGCATGAAGTGGAACTCATAAATGAAATACCTGATTCTGAAAGTATTCCTCATTATATCAGAAGTCTGAACTCCCACCTGATGATTCCTCGATATCAAATCGATCATTGAGATAACACAATCTCCATTCAATTTGTCAAACAGATCATCAATGTGTGGAAGAGGATGTTGGTTATTCATTGTTTTTTTCTTCCACATTTAGTAAACAACACACAAACATAACCTCCTGTCAGCCTTCTTAGCGAAAAAATAGGTGATCCCCAAGGCAACGTACTTGGTTGGATAAATACCTTATCCTCCAACTCCTCCAACTGAGTCTTAAGATATTTAATATCAATCGGTTCCATTCTGTATGGTGGAATAGATACTAGCTCAGCCCCCATCATAATCTCAATAGTGAATTCCACAAATCTCAAAAGTGGTAGCCCTGACATGTCTTCAAGAAAGAATTCTTGAAATAGTTATACTATTGGTGTAAGGATATCTTTCCTAACACCCCCATCATAAAACATTAGACAAGATACATCGGCTATGAGATCATCTAGTTGCGGAGTAATTGGCCATGCTCGACCTTCCTAGATATCCCACTCTCCATGATGAATATATTTGTCACCATTAAGATACACAAAGGTCACTCCCCTATAGTAACAGTTAATGTGGGCTCAGTTTGAAACAAGAGTGTCCATACCCATAATTAGGTCAAAGAACATCATATCAAGAACATAGAGATCCCAGAGGAAATGGTATTCCCTGATCTCTAGTGAACATTCCTTACATAGATAGATATCTCTAGACTGTACCCCCAACGATGTATCTATAGTCATAAACGTACTCAGATACTACACCATTAGGCTCAAACCATTAACATGTTTTGAAAATATAAATGAATGAGAGGAACTAGTATCAAACAATGAACTAGATAATGTAGAAGCTATTATGATTGTACCTCTCACTATTGATGGTCTGGCCTTTCTATCAAAAAGTGGGGTTGTACTACAAGTAACTATGATGTCCCTCTTCCCTGTGATGCTGTATGAATCCACTGAGTAGAACCACTCTACTGATTCAGAAACTCTTTTTTAGAAGAACTATGTCCACTACCGCTACCTCCTCGTCTAGAAGAACTATAACTACTAGTCCAATTTGGTGTAAAAGATCCTCTTCATATACTTTGACTCTACTCAACTGCTCCTCCAATAACTATATGGCACTACGATCTACAGAACTTATGTAGATATCCAATATTTTTTCAATACTGACACTCTGCTGATGGTTTGGAACATTGTCGATGATAGTGTCCTGGCCTACCACACAATTGAGAGATCACCCATGTAAGGTCTTGTCCAAACGACCCTCCTATCTGCATACTATTCTTTACACTCAATGGATAATGTTTTCATAATAGAATTTCCTTCTCTTAGAAGTCGCACCTCCTAATCATCTAGTAACAACTAACTATCTAGAACTAGAATCCTATCTCAGGTTCCATTCAACAATGATAGCATGTCAACCACTTTTTTAAACTTCTTCAACCTAAAGATATTCAACTGAGACTTAATCTCACACTTAATTCAATCCTGAAAATGTTTCACTGTAGTTTCCTCATCTCTTTCTAACTTTGGAGAGAATAATTATAGAGATGTGTATGGTATAAAATATTCCATTACCGACATGTTCCTTTATATCATATGCATGAACTTAGCATCTTTAACTTGTCTCAGCATGTCTGGATAATAGTGTTCCCAGAACCTCTCCAAGAAGTACATCCATAATATACCGTCAGTCTGTCTAGTTCACACCAGAATGTCCCACTAGCACTTCACTGATCCCCATAGCATATAAGAATACAAATTGACAATCCTCTATACTGGAGTCTCTAAACGTTCATGTATTGTCTCTGTAGACTCAACCTTGAATTTGGCTCCCTCAGGTCCACCCTCTCAAGTTAAAATCAGAGGGTGTTTCTACTGAAACTCCCTTGTAAACTCAGACATTCTTCTCATAACTCGCCCAAGGCCTCATTCCATGAATTTCTTGATGTGAGAAAAGTGATATCAAAACTAATCCCCTTTAGATTTATCTGGAATGATCAGCGCCTCTGATCCACTAACTAGAAAGTCATTCTTAGGCATTCCACTCGGTCAACCCCTCAATAAGCATCATAGAGGCATACTCTGTACAATTCCATACAGACATCTCCAGTCTCATAAAAAACCATAAAAGAATTATGTAATAATAAAAAAATCACAACAATGATTTTTACCTACCTCACCACACGTTAAAAACTATGGTGCTATAATTACCCTTAATCATCTTACACCTACGTGTTGGTTTATAATGGTAAAAACACTATCATAATCATGTTTCTCATTTAGACACAAAATTATTCTCATGTTGGGACATTTTACAATAATTATCAATTCATTTTAGGAACCATTTATCAATTTAATGTCCTAATCATGGAATGTAGTTCAAGTTCAACAACTTACCCATGACCCATTTTTCCCACATGTGCCTAAAATAAATCATGTCATAATAACCTCGAGTTCCTAGAATGAGGGATGACGACTGAAATCTCAAGCCATTATGGCCCAAAATTCAATACAAAAAAATTCTCATAAAAAATAATCAATTAAAACTAAATTGAAACACCCAATATAACAACCCAAGATTTTATAGTATGTTGTTTTTCAAAGTAATTCAATAATTTGCATTAAATGCAACACTGAGTTCAATCACAACACGACTTACCAAACCAGCCGTACAAAAGCGGTTTTGAATAATATTAATAGAATTTTCATCTTTATATAATCCTTATAATTTTGTAATCAATATAATGATTTTCTTAGACATAATGTAAGAACAAATTAATTTTTTCATATAAAAGAAGTATTTAAAAAAAAATTCAATTTTAGATCCTTTTAATGGAGAACCATTTTTAAAACAAATATTTGAAAATTTTATATATTAAATTTGAAAAAATATACTTCTTATTTATAATAAAGACATAATAATTTAGTTTCAATAAATATTTGGTGTTTTTTCTGATAACTTTCATAATTTGGTGAATAGTGAAAAATACTATATTTTAACATAAAACAAATTTTTAATAAAAATAATTTATATTGTTGAATTATACATTTTAATGGTTTGTAAGTATAATTAGATTATAGTTTTACCATTTAATCAAATTATGGTCATTTTATGTAATTTCACTTTGAAATTGGATATAAACAAGTGTCAATCTTTTGAATGTTATTATTTCTTAAAAATTTGGGTTTTGGTTTTGACAACGAGAATTAATTTTATATTAATTAATGAAAATTATATGTTTTAAAAGAGTTAAAATTGAATTAATTTTTAAATTCGGAATATCAAAATTATCTTAGGGTGAATTGTTGGTATTTTTCTAAAAACGTTCAATTTTTTAAGAATATTGAAAAACACTGAGTTATTGTTGAAAACCAACTTTTTATTTAAATAATTATTTATTTTATTTAAATATATTTTAGGTCAAAATAGATACATAATACCTATATAAGTTCAATGTAATTCATTAGAGTCAGTTTATAATAATTTTATATATATAAAAATTTTATCGAACTTTTTACCGTCTTTTACACGCCTCTGAGGAGCATTTTCAAATTTACATAAAACTTAATTTTACCTCTTCTGTGAGTTGAATTTCAAAAATCCAAGATACACAGTTGATATCAGTAAGTAAAATGTTGTTCAATAATATTAAAATAATATTTGGTGAATAGTAACGTTTGACTTTTATTTACCACAGTTAAAAGTAAATCAGGTAATTAAAGTTTAAAATGATATTATTATTACCCTAACACATGTATTAATTCTATTAGATAAGTTTAGTTTGACCAAAAACAACCTTATGAATAAAATATCTCCCTTTAGGTCCACTTGTATTAGATTATGACATTTATTATTATTTGATTCAAAGAAGAGTTAAAAGAGTTAAAATCAATGTTTAATAACCAAAACTTTTTTAATATAGGGTTACACATAAGATAAGTTAGACTATAAAAGTTAATTATAAATATACAAATATTTCATAAATAATTGTATTTTATTTATATTTTTTAGACATTAAATAATTTGATTTAGTTATGACACAATGATGATGCAGTAATTACCTAATTAATGAAATATTAAAATAATTGATATTATAAATATCCAAATAAATGTAATTTTAGACTTTTTATGAATTAAACTAATTTTATAGGTCAATATGACATCTTAGGGTAGATTAGATGAATTTTTTCGAAGTAATAATGCTTTTATGAATTTAGAAAAAAAAATCAAATAGTGTCAAAATTGACATAAAAGAGTTTTTAAAATAAATATTATATTATTAATTTATGTTATATTCCTACAAATCTATGTTTCATCCAAAATACTTATATAAGGATATTTTTATAATTAATGAACCACTTGGGGTTCTATTGGATGTATATAGTATGTTTATTAACCATTTAATATAAAAATACAAAGAGACACAATAAATGAAAAACTATTGAACTAAGAGTTAAATCTAAAATATAAGGTTAATATAGTGACCCAAACCTATCTAAAACCTATTGGTTGAGTGGTTTTAGACCCATCCCAACCTTTTCCTTCAATTAATTTATTTTTAATCCATTAGAAACCTAAATTGATTTTATTATAAACCATATTTCTAGATTTTTCTATACTGCCCCTCACCCCTCTTATAAAAGGGCACTCCCCCTTATCTCTAATTCAAATTCTCAAAGCCATTTGGCTCAGTAAAACCATGCTCAAATACCCTCTCAATTGTCCTCTATTCACCCTAGAGGCCTTCCATTAGAATGAAAGCCAACCTGAGGACCCCTTTTGATCAAATCAAAAGGAAGAACCCAAAAAAGGGGGTAAATATTTCATCACATCATTCAAGTTCCTTTCTTCTTCCACATCCTATTTCATTATTGTTTCCATTCTAAAATAATAAAACCAATATATTCTATATACTAGGATGTTATTATAAATATGGTACAACCATATTCATTATTATATCCATCCTTTGAATGATATGTCACCATACGTGCGTATGTACGACTTACCGTCTCCACGTCATGGTGTAATTGTTATTCAATACATTATTATTTGGATGGGTAAAATAATGATGTGTAATTGATGAAAATAATAAATATAACATATAAAATATTATTTATAAATTATATAACGTCCATTTATATATTATTTTAATATCAGAAGAATGATATTTTGGCTCGTGCGTACGTACGGATTACTGTCTCCACGAACACGATGAGATTAATTCTCCATCCCATCCATTCAATACTAATTTTAATTTTATGATGAAAAATAATATTTAAAGGCTTAATATCATTCTGTATATGAATAAGATACATCCCATACATAACAAATATGACTCACATAACAATTAATATAAAGGAAAACGAATATGTTAACTCCTGAAACGACGATAATATAATGATATTATTATCAAAGCAATGTAAAAACCCATATATGATATCATATTAATGTATATGATTATTTTATAATTTAATGACAATTATTTCACCATTATACAGGAGGTTAACCTAGCCTCGACCAAGGAAAAGTACAAGGTAAGGGTTAATTCTATAATCTATTCATTATCTGAGGTTGTTTATACGTAAATATCTACTTGGACCTCTTTATCATCCACATCCATATTTCTTAAAAATGTATTTAAAAAAATTCTTACTATTTTCTAGACTAATGGTTAAAGTCATTTATAACCATGTTTGAATTTTACGAGATGTTTATAAAGGTATCTATCCATTGTTTTCCAAAAAAGGTCCATTATAACCTTTTCGACAAAATTAAGGTAAGAATGTGTTTTTTTAACTTATACAGAGGGTGCGGCTATTTTCCATCATTATAACATCGTCTAAGCTTACCTTAATCTCTTATAAAAATATTTTAAAATATAAATGATTTATTTTATAATTACGTGACTTTTAATTGATTTCAAAATAGAAAGAGATATTTCAAAAAAAGGTTTTCATTTCATCTATGTCAACATCCTTTGATGGATTATAAGTTTGTATGAAGTTTACTAATTATGATACAAAACATCAATATTGTATTGAATGTTGTGTGATATGTTTGATTTTGGATATGTTATTTCATACCATTCATGGTTTATGGATAAATTATTGAAATTCCATATGCCTGTTTTAATACAAATGTTTATGTTATGATTAAAACATTTCATATGAGCAATGCATTGGTCTTAATAAGTGACTGGTGGATCCCACTATAGATCCTTGATGAATTGGTAGGTCTCATGAGACAAACTAGTGTCCTTCCACAAGGTCATGAAAAAATCTTATTTGTAGTCTTGGAACTCGGCCTTGACTATGTGGTAATGAATGTTTGGCATTATGTATTCCATCATTATGAAAGTGGTTATTCATATTGCATGTGATTATTATACAAGTAGAATATAAATATCAGTAAGTAAATGGAATTATTATTATTTATATTTCCCATATTATGATGAAATCTATGTTGAAAAGGTTTTTGTTTTAGTTTTATACATTACCTTAAATATTTATGCTTATTTTTGAACGCTTCCACTATATTTTTATCATTACTAAGCATATGAGATCACCCATTTCTATGTTTTATTTTTTCCAGTATGCGAAGAAGTATATTATGACTAACCTGTAGGGATATTCTATGGGATCTCAGTGTTTTCTGTGGAAATAATTTTGTTTTAGTTTTTCATTTAATGATATAATGTAATCCTTATGAATGTATCTAGTACTTCCAATGCTACTAACCTAATCTGTCTTTAGAGTCATGATCTTTAGTGATCATGCGAATAATATGTAATAATCCACTAACTCTTTGTATCTAAGGTCAGGGAATTACAGCTGGTATTAGAGAAAGTTTAGTACAAACCTTGGAAACTAGATTTAGATAAACTCTAATTAGATCACATATCCCTAAGATAGACGTTTAGGATTAGTATAGAATAACTTCCTAGAATTTTGGTATTGTAGAGATTTTGTGAGTTTTCCCTGAAATACACCCCCCTCTAGATACAAGTTGGTAGAGACGGCTCTGGAAAAGTTATACCTAGGGGTAAAACCCGAAAACACCGCTTTGAGATGGAATCGAATGGGAACTGGTTCACAACAATAGGCCTTGCTGCATTGTAGGTTACGACACTCCCAAGGGATATTCTTAGATTAATTATCATTTTATATAAATAAATTATGAAATATTTATGAGTATATACCTCTTCAAAGAAAATATTTTTATTATTATGAATTATATCCATAAACTATTCAATTTATATTAGGTATTTTACAAGTTTGGAATTATTAATTGATATTCATAAACTAACCTAGTGTATGACATTGTATAGAAATGGCTCCCAGTAGAAGGAATGCGACCTCCAGCAATACGTATGATCCAAATAGTAAGAATGATTATATCATTCTTGGTATTAAGCCAACATTAACTACTGGAAATCTTAATTTTCTCAATGCTTCTATACCAACGGTTTGTAAAAACCATTGGTATAGGTCCCCTTTCCCAACGATTTGGCCAAACCATTGGAAAAGACCACTTTGAGGACACCTTTCCCAACAGTTTGGCCAAACCTTTGGGATAGGTTTACCCTTTACCAATGGTTTTGGCAAACCGTTGGGAAAAGTCCACATTGTGGACTTGGCCAAACCATTGGGAAAGGGTATACCTATCCCAACGGTTTTCCAAAACCGTTGGGAAAGGTCCCCCATAAACCAACATTCCATCCAGAATATAATCCTGTCTCAGGACCTATACCAATGGTTTTGACAACCATTGGTATAGGTCTTTTGAATTTTTATCAGATATTCTTACCGAGAACATTATATAAATCAAAATTTAAAATAATTATGAAAATACATATATATATTTAAGTAATTATGTTCAAAAAATTCATGTTAGGATAGTGGTTAAGTCGTTCAATGATAAACGAGGGGTCTTAGGATCAAATGTCAGTGAATGTTTTTTTTGGAAATACATATACCAATGGTTCCATAAGAGTTGGTATAGATTTTCATATTACTTATACCAACGGTTTTCCCAAAACCATTGGTATAGACCTATCTCAACGGCTTACTTGGAAACGGTTCTCCAAACCGTTAGTATAGGCTATACCAATGGTTTGGAGGCCTATACCAACATTTCCAAACCATTGGTATATGTTAGTTTTCCAGTAGTGATTTAAAAGGGAAATAATATCCCATGTATTCTCAACATATGAAGAAACAGTATCATGTGTTAATAAGATATGTAAGGAATTATCAGAGTCCTATACCTTTGAAGGGAAGAAAGAGAAGAAAAGTATGAAAGAGAGAATGATGGATAAAGGGAAGAGGGAAAAGAAGGATTTCCCATAAGTGATAACTTTGGAAAGAATCACCATGGTAAATTCATGATAGGAATGGGAGTTTGTTATAAGTGTGGTGAAAAAGGAGACCAAGTACGTGATTTCAAGGGTAATAAAAATGTTTCAAATGTTCAATGTTTCATCTGCAAGGAGTTAGGACAATACGCTAATTATTGTTCAAATCATCAGAGTATACCCCAAATGCTTCTATTGGATAATAATAAAGTTATGATGCTACCTATGATGAAGAGCAATGATTAGATCTCTTACGTTGTTATTAAAGTATTGTGTCATTTGATTATTTTATTAATGATGTACATGTTATAAGAATTATAGAGTATATAAGGATTGTACTGTAGTACTATTTCAATAAGGTCTTGAGATTGTGTGGAACCAAGAAAAGTGACCCAATAGTAGGTTAAACTTTCAGAGAATATATGGTTTAGAGAATTATAAACCATAATATGTTTTTGATACCAAGGTATATATTTTGGAATAATACATGATTGATTTTGATAAATTATATTGGATATTCTTGACTACATTGAAACTGAATAATGATTTGTATATTCCATCATTGTTGGAGTTAAAAAAAATTTGGATATAAGGGGTATATCGAGTATTATATAAGGAATACAGGAGCATGAATTTAATCAATAATGTTTTATGGTAATTCATGATGTTGCAGTGTTTTAAAAGAATATATGATGAAGGTGTTCACATGTTATTATATGGAAAAAATAATCTTCATTTTGTTTAAATTATAAATTTTGGATGGTGAGTTTGGAAAGATGTATTTTGGATAATTCTTGTATGAGATTATTTGTGTATTGCAAAAAAAAGGACAACCTGGAGGTTAGGTGGAAACTTGTCATGACTAGCAAGGCTGCGAGACTTGAACCCGCAACCGAAGGGTGACAAGGGTGTATAACCTACAACAGGCCCACATGATGTCATAGATTGAATAATGTATTTTTTTAAAGTTCTGGTAGATGAATTATAAATTGAATTTTTTGGGAACCCTATTTGAATATGATAAATAGAATATTTTTTTAAGTTCTATTATATTTTAGTGTGAAAGATGAGTTTGTGGTAGAAATTCGTTAAAGGATGGAACTCTACTTGTCATGTATATATTTTTTTCTTCTCTTATTCTATGATGAAATTAATTCTTAAACATTAGGTAAGGGATCTTAAAACTAAAAATGTTTTATCCTAATACCTTTTGTTTTGTTGAACCGATGATATTTTAAATAAATATAGATTGGTGGATTTGAGACCCTCAATTTTACACTTGTTTGTGATTGATGACCTCAATAACACCGTATAAATATTTAAATTTTCCCTCCAATTATGAGTCTCTAATTTCCACCAATGATCTCATAACTACGATCATTATTTGGTGGTGACTTTTTCATTTCCCTTTCTATCTTATTAAGAATAAATTTTTTTAACCAAATTTTTTATGCGGGTTTTACACAAAGGTAATTTTCTATTATTAACCATTTATTTTTGAAGAACAATTTCAAATTTCACGGATGCAATTTATTTAAGGAGAGATAAATGTAACACCCTATGATTTTATAGTACATTATTTCTTCAAAGTAATTCAATAACATTCACTACAGGCAACACTGAGTTCAAGCGCACCACGACTTACCATACTAGTCGTTCAAAAGTGGTTATGAATAGTATTAACTGAAATTTGATCTTTATATAGGCTTTATAATTTTAGAATCAATATTATGAGTTTCTTAGATATAATGTAAAAACAAATTCATTTTTTAAGATAAAAGAAATATTTTTCAAAAATTGCAATTTTACCGCCTTCTAATGGAGAACCTTATTTAAATCCAATATTTGAAACTTTTTTATATTAAATTTTACAAAATAAACCTCTTATTTAGAATTAATACATAATAATATAGTTTTAATTAATTTTTGGTGTTTTTCTGATAACTATTATATTTGGGTGAATAGTGAGAAATACTATATTTTTACTGAAAACAACATTTCTAATAAAATTAATTAATAGTGTTGAATTATAATTTTTAATGGTTTGGAAGTAAAATTAGATTATATTTTAACCATTTAATCCAATTATTGTCATTTTAATTAATTTCACTTTGAAATTGTATATAAACAAGTGTCAATCTTTTGATAGTTATAATTTCTTAAAAATACGCCTTTTGGTTTTGAAAATGGGAATTATTTTTAAATTAATTAATGAAACTTAAATTTATTGAAATTGGTAAAATAGAATTCATTTTTTAACTCATAATATCAAAATTATCTTAGGGTGAATTTTTTGTATTTTTCCGAAAACTTTCAATTTTTGATGAATAGTGAAAAACACTGAGTTATTGTATAAAACCAACATTTTATTTAAATAATTATTTATTTTATTTAAATTTATTTTATGTAAAAATATATACATAACACCAATATATGTACAATTTAAATCATTATAGTTAGTTTATAATAATTTTAGATATATAAAAATTTTATCGAACTTTTTACCGTCTTTTACCCACCTCATAGAAGCATTTGCAAATTTACATAAAACCTAATTTTTCCACTTCTGTGAGTTGAATTTTGAAAATCCAAGAGACCGGGTTGATATTAGTAAGTAGAATGTGGTTCAATGAGATTAATATAATTTTTGTTGAATAGTGACTTTTGACTTTTATTTACCGCAGCAAAAAGTAAATAGTGTAATTAAAGGTAAAACTTATGTTATTATTACCCTAACATGTGTCCTAATTCTATTGGATAAGTGTAATTCGACTAAAATAAACCATAGGTATAATATATGATCCGTTAGGTCCACTTGGATTAGATTATACATTTATTATTATTTAATTCAAAGAAAAGTTAAAAGAGTTAAAATCAATGTTTAATAACCAAAACATTTTTAATATAGGGTTACACATAAGATAAATTCAACTATAAATATTCATTTGAAATATAAAACGATTTCCTATATAATGGTATTTTATTTATATTTTTTATACATTAAATAATTTAATTTATTAGGACACAATGATGATGGAGTAATTACCTAATTAATGAAATATTAAAATAATTTATATTATAAATATCCAAATAAATGTAATTGGATACTTTTATGAATTAAATTAACTTCTTAGGTTAATATGACATATTAGGGTTTGTTATATTAATTTTTTTGGAAGTAATAATTCTGTTATGAGATTAGAAAAAACAAATTACCAAATAGTGTCCAAATCGACATAAAAGGGTTCTTAAAACAAATATTATATTATTAATTGATATTCTACTCTTAAAAATATAATTTTAGGCCAAAATTTGTATATAATGATAGAGTTATCATTAATGAACCCCTTATGGTTCTATTGGTAGTTTATAGTAATTTTATTAAACATATAATATAAAAATACAAAGAGATACAGTAAATGTAAGACTATTTACCTAAGAGTTAAATGTAAAAGGTAAGATTAATATAGTGATCCAAACCAGTATAAAACTTATTGGTTGAGAGGTTTTTGACCCATCCCAACCCTTTCTTTAAATAATCTATTTTGGAGCCATTAGAAATCAAAAATGTGTTTATTATAAAATAATATTTCTAGCATTTTCTAAGGTTCCCCTCACCCCTCTTATAAAATTCACACCTTCAAATCCATTTGCCTCGGCCAAACCCTACCAAAAAACCCTATCAACTATCCTACCTTCATCCTAGAGGCCTTCCTTTAGTCAGAAAGCCATCCTAGGTAGGCCTTTTGATAAAATCAAATGGAAGATCCCAAAAATGTGGTAAATATTTCATCACATCTTTCAAGTTCCTTTCTTCTTCAACTTCATATTTCTTTGTTGTTTCCATTATAAAATAATAAATCCAGTATATTATTTATACTGTGATGTTATTATAAATATGGTACAACCATATTCATTATTCTATCCATCCTTTGAATGACATGTCACCATACGTGCGTATGTACGACTTACCGTCTCCATGTCGTGGTGTAATTGTTATTCAATACATTATTATTTGGATGGGTATAATAATGATGTGTAACTGATGTAAATAATAAATATAACATGATAATTATTCTGTATATATGATATAACATACAATTATATATTATTTTAATATCAAAAGATTGATATTTTGGCTCGTACGTACGTACGGATTATCGTCTCCATGAATACGATGAGATTCATTCCCCATCATGTCCATTCAAGAGAAATTTTCATTAGATGATTAAAAATAATGTTTTAGGGCTTAATATCATTATGGATATGAATAAGATAAATCCCATACATAATAAATATTACTCACATAACAAATAATATAATGGAAAATGAATCTATTAAATCCCAAAACGACGATAATACATAGATATTGTTAACAAAGCAATGTTAAAAGATCATATATTATATCATAATAATGTATATGATTCTTGTATAATTTTATAACATTAATTAAACATTATAGAGGATTTTAACCTAACCTCTACCAAGAATTAGTACAAGGTAATGGTTAATTCTACAATCACTTCATTATCCGAGGTTGTTTATACGTAAATATCTAATGGGACCCCTTTATCATCCACATCCATGTTTCATAAAAATGTATTTCGAAACATTATTACTATTTACTAGACTATAATTTAAAGTCATTTATACCCCTGTTTGACTTTAATAAGATGTTTATAAAGGAATCTGTCTGTTATTTTCCAAACAAGGTCCTTTATAACCTTTTCGACAAAATTAAGGTAAGAATGTCTTTTTTTAACTTATACAGAGGGTGCTACTATGTTCCATCATTATAACATCATAAAAGCTTCCCTTAAAATATTATAATAATATTTTCAAATATAAATGATTTATTTTATAATTATGTTAATTTTATTTGATTTAAAAATAGAGAGATATTTCTCTAAAAAGGTTTTGATTTCCTCAATGTCAACATCCTTTGATGGATTTTATGTTTCTTTGAAGTTTATTTTTTATGATACAAAACATCCATATTGTATTGAAGGTTTTGTGATATGATTGAATGTAGATCTGTTATTTCATACCATTCAGGGTTTATGGATAAAGTATTGACATTTAGTATGCCAGTTTTAATACAAATGTTTATGTTATGTTTAAACCATTTCATATGTTGAATGCATTGGACATAATAAGTGACGGGTGGAGACCACTATAGCTCCTCAATGAATTGGTAGGTCTGATGAGATAAACTATTGTCTTGGCACAAGGCCTTTACATAATCTTCTTTGTAGTCTTAGCACAAGGCCTTGACAATGTGGTTACAATAGTTTGGAATTATGCATTCCATCATTATGAAAGTGGTTATTGATATTCAATGTAATTATTCGACTATAAGAATATCCAAGTGAATAAGTAAATGAAATTATTTTGATTTATATTTTCCATATTATGATTAATTTTATGTTGAAAAGGTTTTTGTTTTAGTTTTATACATTGCCTTAAATTTTTATGATTATTTACAAAAGCTTATGCTATATTTTTATCCTTACAATGATTTTGGCTCACCCCTTTCTATGTTTTTATTTTCCCAGGATGCGAAGAATTATATTACGAATGAACTGCAGGGATTGTATATGGGATCTCATTGTCGTCTATGGAAATAATGTTGTTGTATTTTTCCATTTTTTGATGTAATGTAAACCTTATGAATGTATCTAGTACTTCCAAAGCTACTAAACTAATCAGTCTTTCGAGACATGATCTTTTGTGATCATTCCAATGATATGTAATAATGAACTGACATAGGGTATCTAAGGTCGGGGCACTACCGTTGGTATTAGAGGAAGTTTAGTACAAACCATGGAAACTAGATTTAGATAAACTTTGATTAGAGCACATAGCCCTAAGATAGATATTGAGGATTAGTATAGAAGAACTTCCTAGAATTTTTCTAATATAGAGACTTTGTGAGTTTTCTAAGAAATACATCCCCATTTGGATACGATCAGGTAGAGATGGCTCTGTCATAGATGTGCCTAGGGGTTAAACCCGAAAACACCGATTTGAGCTAGACTTGAATGAGAACTGGTGCGCGACAACGGGCCTAGCTACACTCTTGGTTACGTCACTCTGAGGGAAAATTCTTAGGATAATTCTCATTTTCTTTACAAACAATTATGAAGTATTTATGAGTATATACCTCCTCAAAAAAATATTTTTATGATTTTGGATTATATCTATAAACTATTAAATTTATATTATGTATTTTACAAGTTTGGAATTATTCGTTGAATTTCATAAACTGACCTAGTGTATGTCATTGTATTGAAATGTCACCCAGTAGAAGGAATGTGAACTCCAAAAATACGTATGATCCAAATAGTAAGAAGTATCATATCTTTCATGGTATTAAGCCCACATTTAGAATGGAAATAATACATAATGTATTCTCAACATATGAAGAAATATAATCATGTGTTAAAAATATATGTACATAATTCTCTGAGTCCTATGGATTTGAAGGGAAGAAATAGAATAAAAGGATGAATGAGAGAAAGATGGATAAAGGGGAGAGGGAAAAGAAGGATTTTACCATACGTGATAACTATTCAATGAATCACCTTGGTAAATTCTTGAAGGGAATGGGAGTTTGTGATAAGTTTGTAGAAAAAGGGCACCAATTACGTGATTTCAAGGGTAAGAAAAATGTTTTAAATGTACAATGCTTCATCTTCAAGTTTTTGGGACACTACGCGAATAAATTCCCAAATAATCAGAGTATACCCCAAATGTTGTTATTGAATAATAATAAATTTATGATACTACCTAAGATGAAGATTAATTATTAGATCTCTTATGTTGTTATTAAATTATTGTGTCATTTGAGTATTGAATTAATGTTGTACATCTTATAATAATTATAGTTTATATAAGGATTTTACTATAGTACTATTTCATTAAGGACTTGAGATTGTGTGGAACTAAGAAAAGTGACTCAATAGCAGGTTAAATTTTTGGAAAATATATGGTTAAGAGAATGATAAACCATAATATGTTTCTCATACCAAGGTAGAGATTTTGGAATAATACATTATTGATTTGGATAAATTATATTGGATATTATTGACTACCTTCAAACTGATTAATGATTTGCACATTCCATCAGTGTTAGAGTTTACAACACTTTTGGATAAGAGGAGTATATCCAGTATTCTATAAGGAATAATGGAGCATGAATATAATCAATAAGGTTTTATGGTAATTCAGGATGTTGCAGTGTTTTAAAAGAATACATGATGAAGGTGTTCACATGTTATTATGTGGAAAAAAGGATCTTCATTGTGTATACATTATAAATTTTGGACATTGATTTTTGAAAAACATATTTTGGATAATTGTAGTTTGAGATTATTTTTGGATTGCAATAAAAAGGACAACCCAGAGGTCGGGCAGCAACTCGTCATGACCAGCAAGGCTGTGAGACTTGAACCTGCAATCGAAGGGTGACAATGGTGTATCACCTACCACTGCCCCACATGATGTCCTGGATTGAATAATGTAGTTTTTCTAAAGCTCTTGTAGATGAATTATAAATTCAATTTTTTTGGAACCCTATACAAATAGGATAAATAGTATATTTTTTTAAGTTCTATTAACTTTTAGTGTGAAATATGAGTTTGTGGTAGAAATTAGTTAAAGGATGGAACTCTACTTGTCATGTATATAATTTTTTTCTTCATCTCTTATTCTATGATGAAATTAATTAAAAAAAATTAGGTAAGGGATCTTAAAACAAAAAATTTGGTATCCTAATACCTTATGTTTTATTGAACTGATGATATTTTAAATAATCATAGATTGATAGATTTATGGCCCTCAGTTTGACACTTATTTGTGATTGATGGCCTCAATCACTCCCTATAAATATTTAAATTTTTCTTCCAATTATGGGTCTCTAATTTCCCCCAATGATCTTCTAACCAAGACCATAATTTGGTGACTTTTTCATTTTCCTTTCTCTCTTATTAAGATTAAATTTTATTAACCGAATTTATGATGTGGGATTTCCACAAAGGTAATTTTCTATTATTAACCATTTATTTTTGAAGAAAGATTTCAAATTACAAGGACACAATTTATTGAAGGAGGGAAGAATGTAACACCCCCAGATTTTATAGTACATTATGTCTTCAAAGTAATTCAATAACATTCAATACACACAATACTGAGTTCAAGCGCACCATGACATATCAAACTTTTCGTTCAAAAGCAGTTGTGAATAGTATGCACTGAATTTTGAACATTAGATAATCCATATAATTTTAGAATCCATATTATGAGTTTCTTAGACATAATGTAAGTATAAATTTATTTTTTCAGTTAAAAGAAGTATTTTTAAAAAATGCAATATTTCCGCCTTTTAATGGTGAACTTTTTTAAATTCCAATATTGGAAACATTTATATATTAAATTTGAAAAAATAAACTTGGTATTTAGAATCGGGACAAAATAATTTGGTTTTAATAAATATTTGGTTTTTTTCTGATAACTTTCATATTTGGGTGAATAGGGAAAAATACTATATTTTAACTGAAAAAACTCTTTTAATCAAAATAATTTATAGTTTTGAATTATACTTTTTATTGTTTGGAAGTATAAATAGATTATATTTTTACCATTTAATCCAATGATGGTCATTGTAAGTAATTTCACTTGGATATTGGATATAAAAAAGTGTCAATCTTTTGATAGTTATTATTTCTTAAAAATACGTTTTTTGGTTTTGACAACGGGAATTAATTTTAAAATAATTAATGAAACTTCTATTTTTTTCAATTGATAAAATATAATTCATTTTTAAATTCAAAATATTAATATTATCTTAAGGTGCATTTTTTGTATTTTTATGAAAACTTTCAATTTTTGATAAACAGTGAAAAACAATGAGTTATTGTTTAAAACCAACATTTTATTTAAATAATTATTTTTTTATTTAAATTTATTTTAGGTAAAAATAGATACATAATACCTATATAAGTTCAATTTAATTCATTGGAGTCAGTTTATAATAATTTTAGATATATAAAAATTTTATCAAACTTTTTATCGTCTTTTACCCACCTCATAAGAGCTTTTATAAATTTACAAAAACTTGATTTTACCACTTTTGTGAGTTAAATTTCAAAAATCCAAGAGACACGGTTGATATCAGTAATTAAAATGTAGTTCAATGAGATTAAAATAATTATTTTTGAATAGTATCTTTTGAATTTTATTTACCACGGTTAAAAGTAAATATGAAAATTAAAGGTAAAAATGATATTATTATTATCGTCAAACATGTCCTAATTCTATTGGATAAATGTAATTTGACCAAAAACTGCCTTATGAATAAAACATGATCCTTCTGTACACTTGGATTAGATAAAGTCATTTATTATTATTTAATTCAATGAAGAGTTAAAAGAGTTCAAATCATTGTTTAATAACCAAAACGTTGTTAATATAGGGTGACACATAAGATAAATTCAAAAATAAATAATAATTAGAATGATAAAACTATTTCCAACATAATGGTATTTTATTTATATTTTTTAGACATTAAATAATTTAATTTATTTATGACACAACGATGATGTAGTAATTAGCAAATTAATGATATATTAAAATAATTGATATTATAAATATCGAAATAAATGTAATTTGATTCTTTTTATGAATTACACTAATTTTCTAGGTTAATATGACATATTAGGGTTGGTTAGACGAACTTTTTTCTATGTAATAATGCTGTTATGAATTTAGAAAATAAAAATACCAAATAGTGCCAAAATTAACATAAAAGTGTTTTTAAAACAAATATTATATTATTAATTGATATTCTATTCCTAAAAATCTATGGTTCTTCAAAAAGACTTATATAATGATAGGTGTATCATTAATTAACCACGTGGGGTTCTCTTGGATATATATAGTAACTATATTAACCATATAATATAAAAATTAAATGAGACATGGTAAACATCAAACTATTTAACTAAGAGTTAATTCTAAAAGCTAAGGTCAATATAGTGATCCAAACCTCTATAAAACCTATTGGTTGAGTTGTTTTCGACCCATGAACACATTATCCTATAAATAATCCATTTTTGAGCCATCATAACCCGAAAATTATTTTATTAAAAAATAATATTTCTAGCTTTTCCTAAGGTTCCCCTCACCCCCTTATAAAAGAGAACTCTCACTTCTCTCTAATTCACTCCATAAAATCCATTTGGCTCATCCAAACCATGCCAAAATACCCTATTAACTATATTACCTTCATTATAGTGTCCATAATTTAGTTAGAAAGCCATCCAAAGGAGCCATTTTGATCAAATCAAAAGGAAGAACCGAAAAAATAGGAAAATATTTCATCACCACTTTCTAGTTCATTTCATCTTCCACTTCTTCTTTCATTGTTGTTTACATTATAAAATAATAACTCTAGTATATTCTATATATTGTGATGTTATTATTAATATGGTACAAACATATTCATTATTCTATACATCCTTTGAATGACATGTCACCATACGTGCGTGCGTACGGCTTACCGTCTCCACGTCGTGGTGTAATTGTCATTCAATACATTATTAGTTGGATGTGTATAATAATGATGTGAAATTTATGTAAATAATAAATATAACATGATAATGGTTCTGTATATATATGATATACCATCCGATAATATATTATTTTAATATAAAAAGAATGATATTTTCACTCGTGTGTATGTACTGATTACCGTCTCCACAAACACGATGAGATTCAATCTCCATCGTATCCATTCAAAACTAATTTTCATTTTATGATTAAAAATAATGTTTAAAGACTTAATATCATTCTGTATATGAATAATACACATCCCATCCATAACAAATATGACTCACATAACAAATAATATAAAGGAAAATGAACCCGTTAACACCTAAAATGATGGCAATACTAAAATATTATTAACAAAGAAATGTTAAAAGATCATATATGATACCATATTAATGTATATGATTACTGTCTAATTTAATAACAATTATTTCACCATTATATAGGAGGTTAACCTACCCTCGACTAAGTAAATGTACAATGTATGGGTAAATTCTATAATCTCTTCATTATCCAAGGTTGTTTATACGTAAATATCAACTGGGACCTCTTTATTATCCACATCCATGTTTCTTAAAAATTTATTTCAAAACATTCTTACTACTTTCTTGAATATGGTTTAATTTCATTTATACCCCCTTTTAACTTTTATAAGATGTTTATAATGTAATATTTCCATCATTTTCTAAACAAGATCTATTATACCCTTTTCATCAAAATTAAGGTAAGAATGTTTTTTTAACTTATATGGAGGGTGCAACTATTTTCCACCATTATAACATTTTCGAAGAATCCCTTACAAGCTTATTAAAATATTTTCAATTATAAATGTTTTCTTTTATAATTACGTGGCATTTAAATGATTTCAAAATAGAAGATATATTACTATAAAATGATTTTTATTTCATCTATGTCAACATCCTTTGAGGGATTAAATGTTTGTTTGAAGTTGATTTATTATGATACAAAAATTCCATATTGTATTGAAGGTTTTGTGATATGTTTTACTTTGGATGTGTTATTTCATACCATTCATTGTTTATAGATAAAGTATTGACATTTTGTATACCAGTTTTAATAAAAATGTTTATGTTATGTCTAAACCTTTTCATATGAGGAATGAATTAGATTTAATAAGTGAAGTGTGGAGCCCGCTATAGCTCCTAGATGCATCGGTAGGTCTCAAGAGACAAACTAGTTTCTTAACACAAGGCCTCGAAAAAATATTATTTGTAGTGTTGGCACAAGACCTTCACTGTGTGGTTATGAAAGTCCAGCATTATGCATTCCATACTTATGAAGGTGGATATTGATATTGCATGTGGTTATTAGACTAGTAGAATATCCATGTGAGTAAGTCAATTAAATTATTTTGATTTATATTTTCCATATTATGATGATGTTTATGTTGAAAATACTTTTGTTTATTTTTTATACATTTCCTTAAATTTTTATTCTTATTTATGAAAGATTATCCTATATTATTATCCTTTCAGAGAATCTCAGATCACCCCTTTCTATGATTAATTTTTCCTAAGATGTGAATAATAATATTATGACTGACCTACCGGGATAGTCTATGGGATTGGTTGGCCGTTTTACTAAATGTATGTTATCGGTGTACCAAATTGATATTACCCACTCTTAACTTAGTATAGTGAAAGTGTGGGGTCGATCCATAGGGAACTTGGTAGGTGCGTGAATTCAATTGAGTTTAGAATTAATTCAGGGAGTTATGGTAAATTTAGAGTGTATTTTCTTATTTGTGATTAAGGAACTTTTTTTGATTACTTTGAAATAATGATTAATGATTTAGAAGAAAACAACAATGATTTTTAACAATTTAAGAGAAAACAACATGTGAATTTTTGATGTATTAAGCAAGAAAAAGAGTGTGTTGGGGCTATGGTGATTATGGATATTTAGTGAGGATTGCTTATATGGTTGGGTTGGTTATGATAATTCAACATTCTGGATCTTATTAATGACAAGGATCCCTTGGTTCAGTTAATTTGTCTTGGAATTGAAGAAATTTTACTCCTTGGTCAGGTTGTCAGTGTTTCAAAATTCTCACTTTTAGTTTTAGTCCTTTTTTGAATCGATGAATCCTTTCAATGGTCATGAAATAAATCACCGTCATTCTTCTTTTAGATCCCTGAGAATTCTGTCCTTGGTCCAGTTCAGAATTCCCAGTAGTAGTTAACAATGTTTTAATAAGGATAAGAAGAATTTAAAAGGAATATACACAACCACATAAATCATTACAACATGAAATCCTTCATCATCCACAACCCCAACACATGGGGTGTTTTGTTACACATATATGACATATTGAGAATAACACCTTCGATACCTTTAGTGGTAATCAGTTAACCTTCGAGGAGAGGTGTCAGAAGGTGGAATAGAGGAGTAGTGGTACAACGGTGGCGCAAGAGGAATGGCATCAGAAGTTCCCCCCTCTTCATGTGTTCTGGATCTTTCTAGTCGGGAGGCCAAGGCCTCTATTTATAGATAAATAAAGTACGCGATGTGTATAAAAGTACATTCCATGTAGTCTTGTCAACTTTCTTTTTCCACGGTTTTTCTTCCGTAGGTGTCTAGCCATGCCTTCTTTGACTTACACGGCATCCGCGTTCGGTTGGTGGACAGTACACGACATGCAGCGCCACCAAAAATGGCGTGTAATCCCTTGAAAGTTCCACCAACTACATCTAGAAGCCGGTACATGGTGTGTATTAGTAATCAACCTGGCATGTAGTCTCTGGCTAGTGACTTGGGCATGTACTCCCCCTTTTGATCTGTGTCCCCGTCTGAATGTACATGCTGTGTATAAAGGTACACGCTGTGTAGTTTCAAAATTTTCAAAAGCTACTCTTGATTTGTGTGTTTTGGCCAGAAATCTCCTAATGATAAACAAAATCACCAAAATCAATGAATATGTTCATGAAACAACACATATTTGGTGAAAACATGTTTTTATTTTCCATAATATATATGAAAATGTATACACAAATCGAGTGCATCAAATTCCCTCACACATAGTTGTTTTCTTTCCCTCAAGAAAAATCTCAACATCTAATTAAAAGAGTCTATATATTTAAAAGGAATGAATTCAATTAATAAATGTAATAAATGACACAGTTACAGAGGAAATTTTTAAAATCCATAAAAAATTTAATTCATAATACATTTGAATTATGCCTCATATATAATAAAATTAACTACTTATATCCTGTTTTAACACATGTTCCAACCTCAAAAATATAAGCAAGCCACATGATGATTTACCTTACCAAAAATACAATCAACACTCAAGATGTTTTTAAACATGGTTATGCACAATAAAAGACATATACACTCTATCCATAGGATTGCAAGAATTATAGTTCTCCACATTAGAAATTTAGTTTTACACAAATCATGAGGACTTTTCAAAAAGGATCAGATGTTTCTGTGGCTAAAGGTTGGTAGGTAAGGATGTGAGAAATAACTCTGAGGCTTCAAAGAGGAGGATAAATTCTTAAATAACAATGCGTGATATTCAAAGTTAAACTCGATGTAATAACATCCTCAACAAGCTTTATCAAAAGATCTCATCACCACCATCTCCTTTAGTTGAGTAAGAGTCACAAACCAACAAATGTATATAAGGCCCCTTTTTTGTCCCATTTTTTTTATCAAAAAGGGAACCTTACTGAATTTCCAAAATAGTGGTTTGGAACTATATTTCGCCCCAAATGATCAAGAGGAACTCCCCCATACTTCATTTCTTAACAATTCACGAATTTATACCATGTGTTGTCAATCCCTTCTATTGAGCTCAAATAAATAATCATGCAAAATCAAAAAAGAATTCAGGTAGGAAGGGAAATAGCCTTGAAATATGGCTTCCTATAAAGGCTCTCCATGGTCTCTATGGGATTCATGAAGATAAGATGTATGGTAGGCTCAAGATAATGGGGTTAACAATCTTATGCCTCAATCGTTTTAATGTAATTCAAAAATTACTCATGTTTCAAAAAGAAAACATGAAAATTCTGGTAGTTATGTATATTCTAGGAATCTCTCAAGAAAGAGGGTATTAGAAAGAAATATGATGAATGTTTAGAATACCTCTCAAGAGTGGGAAAGATAAATAAAGGTAAAATCAGTTAATGACATGCATATAAATTATTATCCTAATGTATGTAATTATCCATGGATTAAAGTTTCAATTTTAACTATATTAGAAATAATTTTAAACCACTTAAGAACCAGAATAACCATGAAACCCTCAAAAAGTTCCTACTGATATCTTTATAATTTATAAATATGATTTACCAAAATTGATTCAAATTTGAAAATTTATAATCTAATAATGATGTCTCCTAGATTAGTTCAAGGGAAAGTACTAAGGTGAAATAGAGAGAGGATCCCCCACAGATAATACCGCACATGGTCCACCAAGTGCCCAAGAATGAACATGGGAAAGTGGGGACACAATATTGGACCAGACCGAGGGAAATTAAGTAAAGAAGGAAAGAAATAAAAAAATAAATAATTGAAAAAAGAAAAGTCCCCCCGTGACAAAGAGGAGGAAAAGGGTAGGTGATGGAAAAGCACATCCCAAAATGTTCCGGGGTACCTGTGAGAGGGAAAGAAAAAGAACACGTCAAGCATGCATAACAAACACGGGCATAAGAGAGCACAAAAATATATGTATAAAGAAAAAAACAGGTCCCAAAACCAGTCATGGTGTTGCCTCAGAAGAGGCATCATCCAGTACAAGATCATCCGAAAGAGATGGCTCAAGCTCCGTGGAAGCTGGAGGCACGGACTCGGTGGCGGGATGGGAAGCTGGAGAAGTAGGAGCAGAAGGAACCAGACTCGGTAAAGGAAGCTCAGCATCCCCCTAGGTCTGAAAATAGTGGTGGTGGCAGGAGAAGTAGTAGCAGGGCCCACAGTTGGTAGTAGAACAGAATCTGTGGCCAACGTTGTGAGTGGCGGTGGATTAGTAGGAGAAGGGCCAGGAACCGAGGCAGGTAGTGGGGGAAAGGGAATACCAAGATGACGAACAATAAGCACCAGAAGCTACTCAAGGTTGTCCTAGAAGCTATCAATATGAACTAATCTCTACTCCATATGATACTATCGGCTGGCATGGCTTACTAAGACCTGCTCTAATCCAGCAAGGCGGTAGGAAAGGTCCAAATCGACGGAGGGTGCAGGGGTATGTGGGGATGGTGGTGGGACAGAATAATGAAGGCCAGAATATGTGGGGTCAGTAGGAGGTGGGTGAGGTGGAGAAGCTGGAGGTGGTGAGGAAGGAGGAGCTGGTGCATCATCTGGGGCAGGAGGGTCAGCAGGTTGGTGGGGGCGAGCCTGGGCAAGGATGTAGGCACCCCCTGCTTCCGAACCAATCCCATGAGAATAAGCATGAGACAGTCTATCTACTTGGGAGAACCTAACAATTCATGGGGTAAAGAAGGCTCTAAAACCACAAGGTGGTGGGCGAGGTGAGTGGAGTAAAACCCGCCGTTCAGGTTGCCCTGATGGCCGGTAATCATAGAATGGAAATAGGAGGCGGTTAGATAGGGGAGGTCTGGGTAGTCGTGCCGGATGACACAAGTAAGGATCTCCATGTCACGACTGGTCATGACCCCCATATCCTCATTGAGGAGGAGAAGGATGGAACTGAAGCACCAATGGGAGAAGCGAAGGATAGGGTCAGTGATAAGGGTGCTCTTCTGGGAAGTGGGGGAATACCGGTGGTCAGGCCCAGCGATCTCCCGCCGCATAGAAACGAGCTCAGATCACTCGGGTCAGGTAAAGGTATAAAAGGGGGGTGGGGTGATATGATGGGGGTAGAAGATGCACCCTCCTCCAAACTCAGTCATGGTGAAGGAGAATTGTCGGCCGCCCCGTTGTGATCGAACCACGGGTACCTCATCACCAGGTGTCTCCCGGTACTCAGCTCCGTCGAACTCGAAAGAGGCTACAAACTCCAAAAATAAATCATGGAAAATAGGAGTTCTAACCTGTAAAATAGAAAGCAGTGGAGTATGTCCATGGAGCTCCTCTAACTCACCCCAGATATTGAGCTACTGTGGAATGCTGCTATCGAGGTATCATGTAACGCCCCGACCCTAGCTACCTAGAGTCGGTGCATTACTTCGTAACATTGGCATGATCACAAAAGATCAAGTCTCGAAAGACCGATTAGTTTAGTAGCCTTGGAAACACTACATACATTCGTAAACGTTACATTACATCATAAAGTGAAAAAATACAATAACAAAGTCTCCATAGTCCACACTCATATCCTCTTCTGACTATCCCTGCAGGTCATTCATAAAATACTTCTTCACATCCTGGAAAATATTAAAACATTGAAAGGGGTGAGCTCAGATGCTCAGTAAGGATAACAATAATGCGGAAGCTTTCATAAATAATCATTAACAATTAAGGCAATGTATAAATAAAACAAAAGCCTTTTAAACATGAACTTCAACATAATATGGCAAATGTAAAATGAGATAATGCCATTTACTTCTTCACATGGATATTCTAATGGTCGAATAATCACATGCAATACCAATAACCACTTTCATAATGATGGAATGCATAATGCCAGACTATCATAACCACGTAGTCAAGGCCTCGTGCCAAGACCACAAATAAGATTTTGTCAAGGCCTTTTGCCAAGACACTAGTTTGTCTCATGAGACCTGCTGATGCATCGAGGAGCTATAGCGGGCTCCACCCGTCACTTATTAAGTCCAATGCATTCCTCATATGAATAGGTTTAAACATATCATAAACCATAACATAATCGTATCACATAAAACATGCATAAAGGAAACATAACATTTCCACATTTCAATCACAAGATATAAATACAACACATTTATATAATAAAAATGCTTTCAAAACCATTTTCAATACCAAAATAAAATAAACTTAAAACTTTTTATTTATTTTTCATTAAAAAAAAGATGGCTTATAGAGGAAGCCGAAACTCAAATAATGGTCACGGCGGCGGAGAAGTCGTTGTCGCCGCATAAGTACGGAAAGAAAAACATTCTCTTTTGTCGTTTAGTAAAACACTTCGTATAAAGAAGATTCCTTTTGAATAAACGTAAAAGTCAAAGGGGTTTATACACCGTATAAAAGAAATTTGTGTATAAAACAAAATATGCCTCAATGAAAGGAGATTGAGACGAAGTCCTTAAAAAGATCATTTTTAAAATAAAATAGATCTATTATGTGTATTCACTATAGGTACACATAAAGAAAGTAAAAATACAAAATAGGACATAATAATATCATGACATAATTTGAAAGTAGGAGATTAACCCAAAGAATGGAAATTGGGTTAAGAAGTTCCCTTACCTTGTGTCCGACTTGACTCAACCGTTCTTTAACCTCCTGAATAATAAACTAGAGTTAATATCTACCTTATTAAGAACCATTTTCAATCTCATTATCCTCATTATATCACTTATTACAATGATATGGACATTATGTAATTATTTAAGTTAATAACGGTCGTTTTGTCGATCTTTGATACTTGAGTCAACAATAAGCTTCTTATAATTACAAGTTGTTTATGTGGTAGAATATACATTATCTCCAGAATTATATTCATGATTTAGATCTCATATATATCTTATATATCCAGTATATACATTCATTTATAATATTATGTAACATTTAGAGGTAAGAAATGAAATGCACCGTTCATGGAGACGGTAAGCCATACGTACGCATGAACGCTACTTTCATTTCAATTTCATATTTAATGGAACTAAATCATAATGATATAAATGTATAATATAATTCCAGTATAATATAGTGTATAATACCATTTACTCCATCCTTTATACATCCCACATATGGCATTAACGATTCAAATCACTTTGAGGGGGCGGTAGTCCGCACTTCCTAAAATGAAATTATCGCGTTTTACCCATAATGGAAATCATAAAGTATGCCATAAATGAGAAATACAGAAGCATAAGTAAAACAAAAACATATTATATATCATATATAAAAATAGTGACATCTTAATGGACACCTTTGAAGGTGTTATATTAGTGTTGAACAATCATCGTTTCGTGAGGCAGAAATTCGCCATCCACAGAAACCGTATGTTCTTTAACCATTAGATGTAGGTGTGTGTAAGTGTAGCTCTAATCCTTCTTATAAAAACATCCTAGTATATTGAGGATACTGGTGTTGTTACAAAAGAATTGAATAAAAAGAGTTTAGGGGGTTGGAGAAGAAAAATAAAACAAAACAACATTAGAAAAGACATTACCTCAAAATCGGGTAACTCTTTTTGATTTGAGCCAAAGGCTTCCTTGGGAAGAGTTCTGCCCAAAGTGAGGCTTCTATGAGTAAGGTAGGAATGTTGGGAGAGTATTTGGGCAGAGGTTGGCCGAGAAAAATGGCTTGAAAGTGTAAATGAGGTGGGAGAGGTGGGGGCCTTTTATAAGTGGAGAGGAGGGGCACTTTTGGAAAGATTGAAATGTTACATTATTTCACAATGCTTTTAGGATTCTAAAGGTCCCACACTTATATAATTCGAGGCTAAGGTGATAAGGTTTCGAAATATCTTCATCCAATAGGCTTTGGACAAGTGTATTCTTTGGATTTTTCATTATCTTCTCATTTTATTTAAATCGTTAAATAATGAGGTCATCGCTGCATCATAATGATGTCATAAATAATTTAATTTATTTAATGTCTAAAAATTATAAAAAAACTCCTATGATGTAGGAAAGCTTTTTAGCTTTCTAATGAATATTTATAATCAAAATTTGGACTTGTGTAACCCCACGTAAAAATTGTTTTAGTAAAATAACTCATGTTTGTGTCAATTTAACTTTAACATTAAATAAATATATATTAATGTCATTTTCCAACTAAAGTGGCTCCATGGGGTCCCCAAGTTGACCCATGGGTTGTCTTGGTCGGCCATGACTCATCCAATAGGAGTAGGACAAGTGTCATGCTCATCTCATATTATAAAAACATTATTTGTACCTTAAACTACACTAATTACCTCTAATCGCGATTAAGAACTTAAAAGTTACTATTCACCAAAATATTATTTTAATCTTATTGAACCACATTTTACTTCTTAATGACAACCATGTATGTAGGATTTTTGAAAATCAAATCACAGAAGTGGTAATATTTCATTTAAACGAAAAATCAGTTATTTAACTACCACTTAGTGGTTTCACTATTCATCAAAAATTGAAGTTTTTCAGAACAAGGCCAAAATTTCACCCTAAGCTATAATTGATATTACGAATTCAAAAATGATGTCTATTTTACAAAATTCTAAACATATTAGTTGCATTAATTAATTTTATAATTAATTCCCGTTGTCACAACAAATAGCGTGTTTTTAAGAAACAATTTATATCAAAAGATTGGCAATTGTTTATGTCCAATTTCAATGTTAAATTTATTCTAATGACCACCATTGGATAAAATGGTAAAAATATATTCTAATTATACTCTAAAACCACTCAATAGTATAATTTATCACTATGAATTATTTTGATTAAAAAAGTTGTTTTAAGTATTTTTCACTATTCATAAAAATTTTGAAGTTCTCAGAAAATTACAAAAAATTCAACATAGGCTAATTTCAATATTAGGAATACAAAAATGAAGTCCATTTTGAAATATAAAATTTCTATAATTTTAAAAAGTGGTTATTACTATTCATAACGGCTACTTTGATTTGTCGCGATGTTTTAGAACTCGAAGTTGCGTACAATGTAAGCTATTGTATTATTGAATGAGAAGCGTATCGTGGAAGCTCGGGGTGTTACATTCTCCCCTCCTTCAATAAATTGCGTCCTCACAATTTGAAATTTTTCTTGGAAAATAAAAGGTTGAAAATAGAAAATACCTTTGTGGAAAACCCACATCGGAAATAAGGTTAATAAAATTTAGCCTTAATAAGAGGGAAATGGAAATAAGAAAGTCACCACCAAATTATGATCTCGATAAGGAGAACATTGGTGGCAATTAAAGACATATAATTGGAGGAAAAACGCAAATATTTGTAGGGAGTGATTGAGGTCATCAATCACAATCAACTGTCAAATTGAGGGCCTCAAAGCCTTCAATCTATGTTGATTTAAAATATCATCAGTTCAACAAGACATAAGGTATTAGGATAACACATTTTTTTTATTTTAATATCCCTTTACTAAAGTTTAAGAATTAATTTATTCATTGAATAAGAGATAGGTATATATATATTTATGTTTGACAATTAGAGTTTCAACCTTCAACTCATCTTTCACTCAAAAGATAATAGAACTCAAAAATATTATACTTATCCTAATTGTATAAGGTTCCAAATGTTAACACATACCATTTAGATTAGTAAAATTATTTTGTAATAACCGGGGACTTCCTCTAGGCTAGTGGTAGGAAATAAAGGCCTGTCGCACTATGATTGTGGGCTCGATTCCTGCAGCTTTGTCCGACGCGACGGGTTATTCCCCACCCTGTAGGTTGTCCTTTTCCTAAAAATATAGTACTATACTATTCCAAAAATAATCTTCATAAATGTTTTAACCTTAAACATTACTATCCAAAGTTCAACTTAATCCACTCCAACCTTTATAATTATCCAAAATACCTTCATCCAGACTTTCTCTAAAAGGTCTCTAAATTCCAAAATCAATTGTAACGTCAGATTCCCCAAACAAAGAAAAGTTTCTCTTATTGTCACATACTAAAAATATGATTACCTTAATCATATTAAAACCTTACTGAAATCAAAAAGTACTGCAGTACAATCCATATATATATATTACATTATTCTTATAACCAGAATATAATCCTTGAGTCCAAAAGCACCAATACATTAGTTATTCTGCTTCAACTGTAGTAACAGCATAAGATTGTCCTTGATCCCTTGGCCTTTTCTGAGGTAAGTTTCCCTGACGCTTAGGACATTCATTTGCATAATGACCCATTTCTCTACAATTGTAGCATTCAACTTTGACAGCCTCTTTCTTTTCCTTGCAATCACGAGCCTGGTGACCCTTTTCTCCACATTTATAACAAACTCCCATTCCTTTTAGGCAAGTACCAGGGTGATTCTTCCCACAATTATCACATAACGGAAAATCCTTCTTTCCCTTTTTCCCTTTATCTGTCTCTTGTTCCACCATTCTCTTCTTCTCTTGCTTTACTTTGTTGTCATAAGACTTAGAGAATTCCTTTTCTGTCTTGATAGCACACGAGACAATATCTTCGTATGATGAGAAGGATTGTGATACCAAAGCTCGACGGAGAAATGGTTTTAACCCATCAAAGAAATGATCAATCTTACTCCTTGGGTTACGTATGTAATCGGCAGCATGCCTCGCTAACCTTGTAATGTTAGCCTCATACTTTGCGACATTCTCATCCTCCTTCTGCCTCAGACTCAGAAATTGCCTTTCCATATCTGCTCGATGGTCACGAGGAAAGTATTTTTCTAAGAAAAGATCTTTGAACTCCCTCCATTCCATATTCGATACGTCATCATCTTCCTTTGTGTTTTGAATCAGCGACCACCACTGATCGGCATCTCCAGTGAGGCGGTAAACTGCCATGACAACCTTCTCCCTTTCACTACTCCCCAAGGCATGGAATATTTTCTCTAAGCAATTTATCCATTGCTCAGCTACTATAGGATTTGTACTCCCATTGAACGTTGGTGGTTGTTTCCTCATGAAGCGGTCTAACATTGATCCTCCACGTTGCGGATCAGGGTGCTCCATATGAGTAAGGTTATTATTCATAACCTGAGTGAGTTGTCCCAGTATGGTAATAAGTTGATCAGCACCATTTGTATCTCCAGATCCACAATCATTATCTTGATCAGGAGGGCAATCCCTACACAGAGTTCGTGCATTGATACGGTTTCCATTCCTTCTACTAGGCGCCATTTCTAAACAATGCCATAAACTAGATTAGTTTATGAATCAAAATACATAATTCCATACTTGTAAAACACTTTACATAAATTGAACTATTTATGGATATAATCCATAATCATAAAAAGAAATGTTTTCTTTGAGGAAGTATATACTCATAACCCTTCATAGTGGTTTGTAAATAAAATGAGAATTATCCTAAGCATATCCCCCGGGAGTGTCATAACCAAGAGTGCAGCAAGGCCCGTTGTTGTGCACCAGTTCCCGTTTGAGTCTAGCTCAAAGCGGTGTTTTCGGGTTTTACCCCAAGGTACATCTGTGCCAGAGCCGCCTCTACCTACTCGTATCCAGACAGGGATGTATTGCTCGGAAAACTCACAAAATATCTACAATAACAAAATTCTAGGATGTTATTCTATACTAATCCTCAAAGTCTATCTTTGGGCTATGTGCTCTAATCAGAGTTTATCTAAATCTAGCTTCCAAGGTTAGTACTAAACTGCCTCTGATACCAACTGTAACGCCCCGACCCTAGCTACCTAGAGTCGGTGCATTACTTCGTAACATTGGCATGATCACAAAAGATCAAGTCTCGAAAGACCGATTAGTTTAGTAGCCTTGGAAACACTAGATACATTCGTAAACGTTACATTACATCATAAAGTGAAAAACTACAATAACAAAGTCTCCATAGTCCACACTCATATCCTCTTCTGACTATCCCTGCAGGTCATTCATAAAATACTTCTTCACATCCTGGAAAATATTAAAACATTGAAAGGGGTGAGCTCAGATGCTCAGTAAGGATAACAATAATGCGGAAGCTTTCATAAATAATCATTAACAATTAAGGCAATGTATAAATAAAACAAAAGCCTTTTAAACATGAACTTCAACATAATATGGCAAATGTAAAATGAGATAATGCCATTTACTTCTTCACATGGATATTCTACTGGTCGAATAATCACATGCAATACCAATAACCACTTTCATAATGATGGAATGCATAATGCCAGACTATCATAACCACGTAGTCAAGGCCTCGTGCCAAGACCACAAATAAGATTTTGTCAAGGCCTTGTGCCAAGACACTAGTTTGTCTCATGAGACCTGCCGATGCATCGAGGAGCTATAGCGGGCTCCACCCGTCACTTATTAAGTCCAATGCATTCCTCATATGAATAGGTTTAAACATATCATAAACCATAACATAATCGTATCACATAAAACATGCATAAAGGAAACATAACATTTCCACATTTCAATCACAAGATATAAATACAACACATTTATATAATAAAAATGCATTCAAAACCATTTTCAATACCAAAATAAAAGAAACTTAAAACTTTTTATTTATTTTTCATTAAAAAAAAGATGGCTTATAGAGGAAGCCGAAACTCAAATAATGGTCACGGCGGCGGAGAAGTCGTTGTCGCCGCATAAGTACGGAAAGAAAAACATTCCCTTTTGTCGTTTAGTAAAACACTTCGTATAAAAAATATTCCTTTTGAATAAACGTAAAAGTCAAAGGGGTTTATACACCGTTTAAAAGAAATTTGTGTATAAAACAAAATATGCCTCAATGAAAGGAGATTGAGACGAAGTCCTTAAAAAGATCATTTTTAAAATAAAATAGATCTATTATGTGTATTCACTATAGGTACACGTAAAGAAAGTAAAAATACAAAATAGGACATAATAATATCATGACATAATTTTAAAGTAGGAGATTAACCCAAAGAATGGAAATTGGGTTAAGAAGTTCCCTTACCTTGTGTCTGACTTGACTCAACCATTCTTTAACCTCCTGAATAATAAACTAGAGTTAATATCTACCTTATTAAGAACCATTTTCAATCTCATTATCCTCATTATATCACTTATTACAATGATATGGACATTATGTAATTATTTAAGTTAATAACGGTCGTTTTGTCGATCTTTGATACTTGAGTCAACAATAAGCTTCTTATAATTACAAGTTGTTTATGTGGTAGAATATACATTATCTCCAGAATTATATTCATGATTTAGATGTCATATATATCTTATATATCCAGTATATACATTCATTTATAATATTATGTAACATTTAGAGGTAAGAAATGAAATGCACCGTTCATGGAGACGGTAAGCCGTACGTACGCATGAATGCTACTTTCATTTCAATTTCATATTTAATGGAACTAAATCATAATGATATAAATTTATAATATAATTCCAGTATAATATAGTGTATAATACCATTTACTCCATCCTTTATACATCCCACATATGGCATTAACGATTCAAATCACTTTGAGGGGGCGGTAGTCCGCACTTCCTAAAATGAAATTATCGCGTTTTACCCATAATGGAAATCATAAAGTATGCCATAAATGAGAAATAAAGAAGCATAAGTAAAACAAAAACATATTATATATCATATATAAAAATAGTGACATCTTAATGGCCACCTTTGAAGGTGTTATATGAGTGTTGAACAATCATCGTTTCGTGAGGCAGAAATTCGCCATCCACAGAAACCGTATGTTCTTTAACCATTAGATGTAGGTGTGTGTAAGTGTAGCTCTAATCCTTCTTATAACAAAATCCTAGTATATTGAGGATACTGGTGTTGTTACAAAATAATTGAATAAAAAGAGTTTAGGGGGTTGGAGAAGAAAAATAAAACAAAACAACATTAGAAAAGACATTACCTCAAAATCGGGTAACTCTATTTGATTTGATCCAAAGGCTTCCTTGGGAAGAGTTATGCCCAAAGTGAGGCTTCTATGAGTAAGGTAGGAATGTTGGGAGAGTATTTGGTCAGAGTTTGGCCGAGCCAAATGTCTTGAAAGTGTAAATGAGGTGGGAGAGGTGGGGGCCTTTTATAAGTGGAGAGGAGGGGCACTTTTGGAAAGATTGAAATGTTACATTATTTCACAATGCTTTTCGGATTCTAAAGGTCCCACACTTATATAATTCAAGGTTAAGGTGATAAGGTTTCTAAATATCTTAATCCAATAGGCTTTGGACAAGTGTAAGCCTTGGATTTTTCATTATCTTCTCATTTTATTTAAATCGTTAAATAATGAGGTCATCACTGCATCATAATGATGTCATAAATAATTTAATTTATTTAACGTCTAAAAATTATAAAAAAACTCCTATGATGTAGGAAATCTTTTTATCTTTCTAATGAATATTTATAATCAAAATTTGGACTTGTGTAACCCCATGTAAAAATTGTTTTAGTAAAATAACTCATGTTTGTGTCAATTTAACTTTAACATTAAATAAATATATATTAATGTCATTTTCCAACTAAAGTGGCTCCATGGGGTCCCCAAGTTGACCCATGGGTTGTCTTGGTCGGCCATGACTCATACAATATGAGTAGGACAAGTGTCATGCTCATCTCATATTATAAAAACATTATTTGTACCTTAAACTACACTAATTACCTCTAATCGCGATTAAGAACTTAAAAGTTACTATTCACCAAAAAATTATTTTAATCTTATTGAACCACATTTTACTTCTTAATGACAACCATGTATGTAGGATTTTTGAAAATCAAATCACAGAAGTGGTAATATTTCATTTAAACGAAAAATCAGTTATTTAACTACCACTTAGTGGTTTCACTATTCATCAAAAATTGAAGTTTTTCAGAACAAGGCCAAAATTTCACCCTAAACTATAATTGATATTACGAATTCAAAAATGATGTCTATTTTACAAAATTCCAAACATATTAGTTGCATTAATTAATTTTATAATTAATTCCCGCTGTCACAACAAATAGCGTGTTTTTAAGAAACAATTTATATCAAAAGATTGGCAATTGTTTATGTCCAATTTCAATGTTAAATTAATTCTAATGACCACCATTGGATAAAATGGTAAAAATATATTCTAATTATACTCTAAAACCACTCAATAGTATAATTTATCACTATGAATTATTTTGATTAAAAAAGTTGTTTTAAGTATTTTTCACTATTCATAATAATTTTGAAGTTCTCAGAAAATTACAAAAAATTCAACATAGGCTAATTTCAATATTAGGAATACAAAAATGAAGTCCATTTTGAAATATAAAATTTCTATAATTTTAAAAAGTGGTTATTACTATTCATAACGGCTACTTTGATTTGTCGCGATGTTTTAGAACTCGAAGTTGCGTACAATGTAAGCTATTGTATTATTGAATGAGAAGCGTATCGTGGAAGCTCGGGGTGTTACATATTAGCCACTCAACGGTATTAGCCGGCGAGAGAATAGTCAGACCCTGTCATGTGCCAGATCGGTGACAGGGATGACCATGCATGGGTAGGGAACACCTGAAAGTCTTGGTCCAGGTGCAGGTGAAGTAGAAAGAGCTGGCTCTATGGGTGGATCAGTTGCAGGAGGTGAAGGCTCGGTAGATGAAGTGCTAGATGTGGGACCATCTACTGATGAAGATGGTGCAGGTAGAGTGGAAACTGGTGGAGCATAAATAGTGGTGCTCGGAAGCTCTGTGCTGGTAGGAGGAGGTACAACTGTGCTATGCCCGGCCTCTACTAGGGCAGTCGGTGGTGGAAGAATGACCAATGGAGGGAGCTCATAGACTAGTGCCTCTGGGTCTGGCTGTGTCGGAGGTCGGAGCCGAATCCGTCATAAAATGGGCCTCTCGCCCTCAGTGGTGGAGGCCGGCCACTTCCCCTGGGAAGGATCATGATCATCCATAACCTAAAAAAAAGAAAAAAAAGAAAAAAACCTAAAAAAACAAAGAAATAGTGAGAAATAGGAAAACTAAATGTACATGACGTGTACATCCAGAGTACACTGCATGTAGTACAAGCGGAGCAGCAGCCCGTGTTCTCTGGATAAACACGCCGAGGGTGAAGTAGAGTGACCATGTAAAGGGACATGATGTGTACTGAACCTACACGTCGTGTGTATAAAAAGTGCATGTGTTTGTGTATTTACAAACGACATGGCCATGTTTTTAGAAGTTCTAAGAATAAAGTACATGCCATGTATCGGAAAAACTCGACATGTTCTTTACTCTAGGAACATGGCCGTGTGGGGACAAGACATGGGTCGACCGAAATAAATAATCTACACGGCGTGTACCGAACATACACGCCATGTATGGGAACATGGTGTGAGAAGCTCTGTTATGTGCTACACACGGAGGGGCCAAATGAAATGATATACACGGCATGTACCAAACACACAGGCCATGTATGTGAAAACGGTGTGTGAGGCCGTGTGAAAAGGGGTACTCGGGCACGATGGGGAAAAGTACACACTGTGTAGCAAACATACACACCGTGTATACTTACATTTAGAAGTATTTTGTATGTGTCCATATATAGAAGTACATGGAATGTGTTATTCATTTCATGGTCATGTATCATGGAAGCTAAACGGTCGGAAATTCCGAAAATCACCCAAAACGAGTCTAAAAACTTGAAATAGAGGGTATAGAAGGGTGTACCTAGAACGAGGATCACAATACAAGAAAATTCATAACTCGAAACGACCTGAATCAATGGATCTGAGATTGAGGCCTCCGAGAGGCATTCGGGTGAAGAAATGGGAAGAAGGGGAAGAAATGGGGAGCCGCATGACACGGGCTCAAGCCGGGAGGCCTGCTGCCTATATAGCTATGATACACGACGTGTATGTATGGACTACACGCTGTGTATCCCCAAATTTTTTTTAAATAAAATATACTATATAATAATTAATATTAATTAAGTAAAATAAATTTAAAATAGGTAGATATATGTATAAACCTAATTAAAAGAAAATAAAAAAATACATGTAATGTAGTGGGAAAATACACGCCGTGTGTTTAAAAATTTTAAAAGGAGAAGTACAACCTTTGGTCCGGTGCTCGGGGCGAGTTTCAAACTGGCGATCGGCCACTGTGAACAGAGGCCCTCAACCACTGGAGTGAAGGTTGTACTATTGCCCATATATATTATTTATATAAATTTGATCTATACAGCCTATACACATAGGAAGCATGAAATGAACAACATGTAGTTTTTAATTATTAAAGAAGAGGATGAAGCAGAGAGATTAGCTGAGTTTGAACTCGGGACTTTTGGATCCAGGGCTAAGACTTTTCCAATCTTCCAACTTCATCTGCATGAATTTATTTTATAAGAAAATGTTTTTAAATTAGTATGGAAAAATATGGCACACACGACGTATATCGAAAGACACGCTACATGGTTTTATTAGAAGAGTAAATGATGGAAATGGGGCGGTTTCCAAGATTCAAACCCGGGTCTTTTGGAACCAGATAATGATTGTGGCCAACCGATCCATCCCCACCATGGGTTTTCTTATATGAATATATATATATATACATATATATATAATTTACTACACACGCCATGTATGAAAAGGAGAAACCCTGTGCCGAAGGTAGGTCGGGAGGACTCGAACCGGGGACGACTCGTATAAACTCCAGTGACTTTACAATCGGCATTGGCATCATCCCTAGTTATTTATTAGTTATTCTATAGATTTATATTATTAAGATTATAAATTTTAATGATAAGTACATGAAGTGTATATAAGTGGGATGCAATGTGTAATCTCTAGGACGCCTCCGAGGAAGCGCCTTTGATTTAGGTTGTTGGCTCAACCTTCTTACCTTTACTTACCTATGAGGTGTGGGGGAGATCGATCCCACTGTATCTTCCATGGGATGGTAAATTTTTAGGTGTTGGACATTCACCATGAATGGTTGGCCATCCTCCTTAGCAATTTCCACCGCTCCGTGAGGGAATACTTGTATGATATGGAACGGTCCCGACCACCTTGATTTGCACTTTTCGGGGAATAGACAAAGAAGATAGTATAAGAGGAGTACCTGATCACTGGGTTGAATTTTTTGTCGAGAAATCATCCAGTCATGAATGGATTTTGTCGTCTCTTTGTACAATTTAGCGTTCTCATATGCCTCTCTTCTTATTTCATCGAGTTCCGATAGATGGAACTTACATCTCTCTACGGCTGCCTTCATATCAAAATTTAGGGCTTTGACGGCCCAATATGCTTTGTGTTCCAGCTCCACATGTAGATGACATGGTTTTCCATAAACTAGATGAAATGGTGACATCCCCAGTGGTGTCTTGAAGGCGGTGTGATAGGCCCATAAAGCATCGTCTACCTCTTTAGACCTTTCCTTCCATGAGGTATTAACTGTTTTCTCCAAAATTTGTTTTAGCTCACAGTTAGAGAGCTCCACCTATCCACTTGATTGGGGATGGTATGGTGTACCAATGTGATGTTTCACCCTATATTTAGAAAGAAATTCTTTCATTAACGCATTGTCAAAGTGAGTCCATCTGTCACTGATCAGCACACGAGGAATGTTGAACCTGCTGAAAATGTGTTTCTTTAGAAAGTCACGACTACCTTGGCTGTGTTGTGGGTCATCGCAGTGGCTTCCACCCTTTTGGAGACGTAGTCAACACAGACAAGGATATAGTTATGCACAAAAGAAGGGGGAAATGGTCCCATGAAGTCGATGCCCCACACATCAAAAATCTCGACCTTTAGGATGGAGTACTGAGACATCTTTGTTCTTCATCCCATATTACATGTAAGTTGGCATGGATCACAATGGGAAACGAAGGCTCGAGCATCTTTATGCATGGTGGGCCAGAAAAACCTAGATTACAGAGTCATCGCTATGGTATGATCTGGTCCATGATGTCCTCCAACAGGTGAGGCATGACAAAATTCCAGGACCCCTTGGACCTCCGTCTCTGGGATGCACCGTCAGATCACCCCGTCACCACAAGATCGGAATAGAAGTTGGTCTTCCCATAAGTATGTCTTAACATCAGAGCGGAACCTTTTCTTCTACTGGAAGAAGAGGTCGTGATGGATGGAACCTATAACTAAATAGTTATGAATATCAGCAAACTAGGTCCTAGGGGATTCAATAATATAAAAGAGATGCTCATTAGGAAAATCCTCCCTTAACTCTCAATCCTCCTCTTTCTCCAAGTGTGGAAGCTCCAAACGGAATAGATGATCAGCAACCATGTTCTCACTCCCCTTCTTATCAGAGATCTCTAAATCAAATTCTTGTAAGAGGAAGACCCATAGGATCAATCGGGGCTTTGCAACCTTCTTGTTTAACAGGTACTTAGGTGCTGCATGGTCAGTATAAACAATAACTTTAGATAGCACAATGTAAGAACAAAACCCGTCGAAGTCGAATACTACCGCTAGTTTATCCATCTATATAGTGGTGTATTTATGTTGGGCCTCATTGAGTGTCCTGATGGCATAGTAGATGTGTCAGAAGATTCATTGTAGCTGTTTACCCAGGATATCTCCCACCGCATAGTCGATGGCATCACACATCACTTCAAATTGTGCCTCTTGGTTGGGGGAAATCATCACTGGATCTTCGACCAATCATTGCTTTAGATGCTCAAAATCTGAGGTGCATGCCTCAGTGAATTCCAAAATCGCATCCTTTTTCTTGAGAATGGTGAGGCGCTAGGCTATTTTCTAGAAATCTTCGACAAAACACCTGTAAAAACCCGCTTGGCCCAGGAAGCTGCGGATGGCTCGAACAGAAGTTGGAATGGGAAGTTGTGAAATGACTTCTATTATCACTGGTTCCAACTCTATCCCCTTTTCTGATATTTTGTGGCCAAGGACTATGCCACTTTGCACCATAAAATGACACTTTTCCCAGTTCAAAACTTGGTTAGTGTTTTCTCTTCACTCCAGTACTAGCTCTATGTGACGTAAACAGATGGGGAACGACTTCCGGTAAACTGAAAAAATCATCCATGAAGACCTCCAGGATTTGTTCCGCTATGTCGTGAAAAATATCTAGCATGCATTGCTAGAATGTGGTGGGAGCATTTCACATACCGAAAAACATCCTGCGGTAGGAAAATGTTCTGTATGGGCAAGTGAAAGTTCTCTTCACTTGATCTTCTGGGGAAATGGAAATCTGATTATAGCCAGACTATCAATCAAGGAAATAGTAATATTCATGCCCCGCTATCCTATCTAGAATCTGATCCATGAAGGGCAGGGGAAAATGATCTTTCGTTGTGGCGTCATTCAGCTTCCTGTAATCTACACAGACTCTCCAGCCCGTGACTGTGCGAGTTTGGATGAGCTCGTTCTTGTCATTTGATACCACAGTGATGCCTCCCTTCTTTGGGACCACTTGCAAGGGAATCACCCACGGGATATCTGATATAGGGAAAATGATTCCTGCATCTAAAAGCCTATTACCTACATCTTTATGACTTCCTTCATGGGAGGGTTCAGACGCCGATGGGGTTGTCTCGATGGCTTTGATCCTTCTTCGAGTAGCACCTTGTGGGTGAAAATGTGTAACACCCCGAGCTTCCACGATACACTTCTCTTTCAATAATTCAATAGCTTTCATTGTACGCAAGTTCGAGATTCTAACACACCGCGACCAATCAAAATAGCCATTATGAATAGTAATACCCACTTTTTGAAATTATATATATTTTATATTTCAAAATGGGCTTCATTTTTTGGATTCGGAATATCGAAATTATCCTTTTTTGAATTTTTGGTATTTTTCTGAGAACTTCCAGTTTTTTTATGAATAGTGAAAAATACTTAAAAACAACTTTTTTAATCATAATAATTTACAGTGATAAATTATACTATTGAGTGGTTATAAAGTGTAAGTAGAATATATTTTTACCATTTTATCCAATGGTGGTCATTAGAATTAATTTCACTTTGAAATTGGACATAAACAATTGTCAATCTTTTGATATATATTGTTTCTTAAAAACACGTTATCTGTAGTGACAGCGGGAATTAATTAGAAAATTAATTAATGTAACTTATATGTGTTGAATTTTGTAAAATATACATAATTTTTGAATTCAGAATATCAATTATATATTAGGGTGAAATTTTGGCATTGTTCTGAAAAACATCAATTTTTGATGAATAGTGAAACCACTAAGTGGTAGTTAAAAAACTGATTTCTT
This sequence comes from Viscum album, assembly GCA_963277665.1. Taxonomy (NCBI): domain Eukaryota; kingdom Viridiplantae; phylum Streptophyta; class Magnoliopsida; order Santalales; family Viscaceae; genus Viscum; species Viscum album. Next base: position 2,127,518,944 of record OY728127.1, on the reverse strand, counting down.
GTTTAAATGAATCATTACCACTTCTGTGATTTTATTTTAAAAAATCCGACAGACATGGTTGTCATTAGGAAGTAAAATGTGGTTCAATGGGATTAAAATAATTTTTTTTGAATAGTAACATTTATGTTTAATTAATCGTGATTAAAGGTAATTTTTGAAATTTAAGGTAAACATGATATTATAAAAATATGAAAATACCTTTAAACTGGTCCTACCCCTATTGGATGTGTCATGGCCGACCAAGACAATCCATGGGTCAACTTGGGGAACCCATGGAGCCACATTGGTAGGAAAATGTCATAAATAACTTTTTATTTAAAGTTAAAATTAAAATGTCACAAACATAAGTTGTTTTACTAAAACAATTTTTAAATGGGGTTATAAAAGTCATATTTTTGACTATAATTATTCATTATAAATCTAAAATGATGTCCTACATCATGATATTTGTTTTATAATTTTTATACATTAAATATATTTAATTATTTGTGACACCATGATGATGCAGCGATTACCTCATTAATTAATGATTTAAATAAAATAAAAAGATAATGTAAAATCTAAGACTTACACTTGTCCAAATCCAATTGGATGAGTATATTTCAAACCCTTATCACCTTATCCTAGAAATATATAATTGTGGGACCTTTAAAATCCAAAACTCATTATATTTTAAAGTAACATTTCATTACTTTCCAAGAGTGCCCCTCCTCTCCTCTTATAAAAGGCCCCCACCACTACAACCTTATTTACACCTTCCAGGCCATTTGGAACGGCCAAACTCTGCTCAAATACTCTCTTAACATCCCTCTATTACTCCTATAATCCTCACTTTTGGAATAATGCTTCCCAAGGAAGCCTTTGGCTCAAATCAAAAAGAGTTACCCGTTTTAAAGGTAGTGTTTTCTCTTGTGTTCTTATGTTTTATTTTGCTTCAACAACCCCCTAAAATCTTTTTATTAATTTCTTTTGTAACAACACCATTATCATCAATATACTAGGATGTTTTTATAATAAGTATTCGAGCTACACTTACACACACCTACATCTAATGGTTAAAGAACATACTGTTTCTGTGGATGGCGAATTTCTGCCTCACGGAACGATGATTGTTCAACACTCATATAACACCTCTCATGGTGGCCATTATGATGAAACTATTTTAATATATGATATATATTATTTTTTTGTTTTCCTTATTATTCTGTAATTTTCATTTATGGCATACCTTTACGATTTCCATTATGGGTAAACATGATTATTTTATTTTAGGAAGTGCGGACTACCGCCCCCTCAAAGTGATTTGAATCATTAATGCCATATGTGGGATGTATAAAGGATGGAGTAAATGGTATTATACATTATATTATACTGGAATTATATTATACCTTTATATAATTATAACTTCATTCCATTAAATACGAAATATAAATTAATGTAGCGGCCATGCGTACGTACGACCTACCGTCTCCATGAACGGTGCATTTCATTTCTTACCTCTAAATGTTATATAATATTATAAATGAATGTATATACTGGATATATATGATTTATATGATATCTAAATCATGAATATAATTATGGACATAATGGATATTTTACCACATGAACAAAGTGTAATTATAAGAAGTTTATTTTTGACTCAAGTACCTAAGATCGACAAAACGACCGTTATTAACGTAAATAATTACATAATGTTCATGACATTGTAATAAGTGATATAAAAGGAATAATTAACTTGAAAAAGTTCTTAAGCAGGTAGATATTATCTCTAGTATATTATTGAGGAGGTTAAAGAGCGGTTGAGTCAAGTCAGACATGAGGTAAGGGAACTTCTTAACCCAATTTCCGTTCTTTGGGTCAATCTCCTACTTTCAAATTATGTCATGATATTATTATCTCCTATCTTGTATTTGTAATTTTTTATGTGTACTTATAGTGAATACACATAATAGATCTATTTTATTTAAAAAATTATCTTTGTAAGGGACTTCTTCTCAATCACCATTCATTGAGGCATATTTTGTTTTATACACAAATTTCTTTTATACGGTGTATAAAACCCTTTTACTTTTACATTTATTCAAAAGGAATCTTTTTATACGAAGCGTTTTACTAAATAACAAAATGGAATGTTTTTCTTGTCATACGTATGCGGCGACAACGACTTCTCCGCCGTCGTGACCATTATTTGAGTTTCGGCTTCCTCTACAAGCCATAACTTTTTTTAATATAAAAAATAAATTCAAAGTTTTATTTTTCTTTTATTTTGGTATTGAAAATGGTTTTGAATGTTTTTTTTATTATATCAATGTGTTGTATTTATATCTTGTGATTGAAATGTGGAAATGTTATGTTAGCTTTATGCATGTTTTATATGATACGATTATGTTATGGTTTATGATATGTTTAAACCTATTCATATGAAGAATGCATTGGACTTAATATGTGATGGGTGGAGCCCGCTATAGCTCCTCGATGCATTGGAAGGTCTCATGAGACAAACTAGTGTCTTGGTATGAGGCCTTGACAAAATCTTATTTGTAGTCTTGGCACGAGGACTTGGCTATATGGTTATGATAGTCTGGCATTATGAATTCCCTCATTATGAAAGTGGTTATTGATATTGCATGTGATTATTCGACCAGTAGAATATCCATGTGAATATGTAAATGGAATTATTTCATTTTACTTTTGCCATATTATTCTCAAGTTCATGTTTAAAAGCTTTTGTTTTAGTTATACATTGCCTTAAATTTTTATGTTTATTTATGAAAACTTCCGCTATATTTTTATCCTTACTAAGCATATGAGCTCACCCCTTTCAGTGTTTTAATTTTTCAAGGATGTGAAGAAGTATATTATGAATGACCTGCATGGATAGTATGAGGGGATATGAAGACAAGATGTTGTTGTAGTTTTGTTTTACTTTTTGATGTAATGTAAGACTTATGAATGTATCTAGTGTTTACAAGGCTACTATACTAATCGGTCTTTAGAGACTTGATCTTTCATGATCATGCCAATGTTAATCAATAATGCACCGAATCTGGGTAGCTAGGGTCAGGGCGTTATAGTTGGTATCAGAGGCAGTTTAGTACTAACCTTGGAAGCAAGATTTAGAAAAACTCTGATTAGAGCACACATGCCTAAGATAGACATTGAGGATTAGTATAGAATAAATTCCTAAAATTTTGGAATTATAGAGATTTTATGAGTTTTCCGAGAAATAAATCCTTCTCTGGATACGAGCAGGTAGAGGTGGCTCTGGCATAGATATACCCAGGTGTAAAACCCGAAATCATCACTTTGAGCTAGACTCGAACGGGAACTGGTGCACGATAATGGGCCTTGCTGCACTCTTGGTTACGACACTCTCGGGGGATATTCTTAGGATAATTATCATTTTCTTTACAAACCATTTTGAAGGGCTTATGAGTACATACTTCCTCAAATAAAACATTTTTATGATTATGGATTATATCCATAAATAGTTCAATTTTTTAAGTGTTTTACAAGTATGGAATTATGTATTTTAATTCATAAACTAATCTAGTTTATTCCATTGTTTAGAAATGGATCCTAGTGGGAGTAATGGAAACCATATCAATGCACACACTCTGGGTAGGGATTGCCCTCCTGCTCAAGATAATTATTGTGGAGCTGGAGATACAACTGGTGATGATCAACTTATCACCATACTGGGACAACTCACTTAGGTTATGAATAGTAACCTTACTCGTATGGAGCATCCTGATCCGCAATGTGGAGGGTCAATGTTAGACCTCTTCATGAGGCAACAACCGCCAACATTTAATGGGGTTACAAATCTATTAGTAGCTGAGAAATGGATAAAATCCTTAGAGAACATATTCCACGCCTTCGGGTGTAGCGAAAGGGAGAAAGTTTTCATGGCAGTTTATCGCCTCACTGGAGATGCCGATCAATGGTCGTCCCAGATTCAAAACACAAAGGAAGATGAAGAAGTATCAAGAATGCAATAGAGGGAGTTTAAGGAAATTTTCTTTGAAAAATAATTTCCACATGACCATCGAGCAAATATGGAAAGACAATTTCTGAGTCTGAGGCAAAAGGAGGATGAGAATGTCGCAAAGTATGAGGCTAACTTTACAAGGTTAGCGAGACATACTGCAGATTATATACGTAACCCAAGAAGTAATATTGATCATTTCTTTGATGGGTTAAAACAATTTCTCTGTCGATCTTTAGTATCACAATCTTTCTCAATATACGAAGATATAGTCTCGTGTGCCATCAAGACCGAAAAGGAATTCTCTAGGTCTTATGACAACAAAGTAAAGAAAGAGAAGAAGGGAACGATGGAACTAGATATAGATAAAGGGAAAAAGGGAAAGAAGGATCTTCCATTATATGATAATTGTGGGAAGAATCACCCTGGTACTTTCCTAAAGGGAATGGTAGTTTGTTACAAATGTGGAGAAAAAGGTCATCGGGCTCGTGATTGTAAGGGAAAGAAAGATGCTATCAATGTTGAATGCTACAGTTGTAGGGAAATGGGGAATTATGCCAATGAATTTTCTATGCTTCAGGGAAAATTACCCCAGAAAAGGCCAAGGGATCAAGGAAAATCTTATGCTGTTACTATAGTTGAAGTGGAATAATTAATGTATTGGTGCTTTTGGACTCATGGAATATATTCTGGTTATAAGAATAATGTGATATATATAAGGATTTTACTACAGCACTTGTTGTTTTCATTAAGGTGTTCATATGATGAAGGTAATCATATTTTTATTTTGTGACAATAAGAGAAACTTTACATTGTTTGGGGAATCTGATGTTACAATTGATTTTGGAATTTAAGGACCTTTTAGAGAAAGTCTGGATAGAGGTATTTTGGATAACTATAAAGGTTGGAATGGATTAAGTTAAACTTTGGATAGTATTGTTTAAGGTTAAAACATTTATGAAGATTATTTTTGGAATATTATAATACTATAGTTTTAGGAAAAGGGAAACCTGTAGGTTGGAGGATAACCCATCGCGTCGGACAAAGCTACAGGAATCGAACCCACAACCATAGTGCAACAGGCCTTTATTACCTACCACTAGCCTACAGGAAGTCCCTGGTTATTACAAAATTGTTTTTCTAATATAAATGGTATGTGTTAATACTTTTAACCTTGTATGATTAAGATAAATATAATATTTTTGAGTTCCATTATCTTTTTGAGTGAAAGATGAGTTTGTGGTAGAAATTAGTTGAAGGTTGAAGCTATACTTGTCAAGCATATATATATATATATACCAATCTATTATTATATGAATAAATTAATTCTTAAACTTTAGTAAAGGTATATTAAAACAAAAAAATGTGTTATCCTAATACATTATGTCTTTTTGAACTGATAATATTTTAAATCAACATAGATTGAAGGCTTTGAGGCCCTCAATTTAACACTTGTTTGTGATTGATGACCTCAATCACTCCCTAAAAATATTTATTTTTTTCATCCAATTATATGTCTCTAATTTCCACCAATGTTCTCCTTATCGAGATCATAATTTGGTGGTGACTTTTTCATTTCCATTTCTCTCTTATTAAGGCTAAATTTTATTATCCTTATTTCTGATGTGGGTTTTCCACAAAGGTATTTTCTATTTTCAACCTTTTATTTTCAAAGAAAATTTCAAATTGCGAGGATGTAATTTATTGAAGTATGGGATAATGTAACACCCCGAGATTCCACGATACACTTCTCTTTCAATAATGCAATAGCTTGAATTGTACGGAAGTTTGAGATTCTAACACACTATGACCAATCAAAATAGCCATTATGAATAGTAATACCCAATTTTTGAAATTATATATATTTTATATTTCAAAATGGACTTCATTTTTGGATTCGGAATATCGAAATTAACCTATGTTGAATTTTTGGTATTTTTCTGAGAACTTCCAATTTTTTTATGAATAGTGAAAAATACTTAAAAACAACTTTTTTAATCAAAATAATTTATAGTGATAAATTATACTATTGAGTGGTTATAAACTGTAACTAGAATATATTTTTACCATTTTATCCAATGGTGGTCATTAGAATTAATTACACTTTGAAATTGGACATAAAAAATTGTCAATCTTTTTGATATATACTGTTTCGTAAAAACAAGCTATCTGTAGTGACAGTGGGGATTAATTATAAAATTAATTAATGAAAATAATATGTTTGGAATTTTGTAAAATAGACATAATTTTTGAATTCGGAATTTCAATTATATCTTAGGGTGAAATTTTGGCATTGTTCTGAAAAACTTCAATTTTTGATGAATAGTGAAACCACTAAGTGGTAGTTAAAAAACTGATTTCTTGTTTAAATGAAACACTACCACTTATATGATTTGATTTCCAAAAATCCAACATACATGGTTTTCATTAGGATGTAAATGTGGTTCAATGGGATTAAAATAATTTTTTGGTGAATAGTAACTTATAAGTTTAATTAATCGTGATTAAAGATAATTAGTGAAATTTAAGGTAAACATGATATTATATAAATATGAAAATACCTTTACACTTGTCCTACCCCTATTTTTTTGTCATGTCAGACCAAGACAATCCATGGGTCAACTTGGGGATCCCATGGAGCCACTTTGGTATGAAAATGACATAAATAACTTTTTATTTAAAGTTAAAATAAAAATGTCAAAAACATAATTTGTTTTACTAAAACAATTTTTAAATGGGGTTATACAAGTCATTATTTTGACTATAAATATTCATTATAAATATAAAACTATTTCATACATCATGATATTTGTTTTATAATTTTTAGACATTAAATAAATTAAATTATTTATGACACCATGATGATGCATCTATTAACTCATTAATTAACGATTTAAATAAAATAAATAGATAATGTAAAATCTCAGAGTTACTCTTGTACAACGCCTATTGGATGAGTATATTTCTAACCCTTATCACCTTATCCAAGAAATATATAAGTGTGGGACCTTTAAAATCCGAAACTCATTATATAATAAAGTAACATTTCGTTACTTTCCAAGAGTGCCCCTCTTCTCCTCTTATAAAAGGCCACCACCACTACCACCTTATTTACACCATCCAAGCAATTTGGCACTGAAAAACTCTGCCCAAATACTCTCTCAACATCCCTCTCTTACTCCTAGAAGCCTCACTTTGGGCCGAATTCTTCCCAAGGAAGCCTTTGGCTCAAATCAAAAAGAGTTACCCGTTTTAAAGGTAGTGTTTTATCTTGTGTTCTTATGTTTTATTTTGCTTCTCCAACCCCCTAAAATCTTTTTATTCATTTCTATTGTAACAACACCAGTATCATCAATATACTAGGATGTTGTTATAAGAAGGATTCGAGCTACACTTACACACACCTACATCTAATGGTTAATGAACATATTATTTCTGTGGATGGTGAATTTCTGCCTCATGAAACGATGATTGTTCAACACTCATATAACTCCTCTCATGGTGGCCATTATGATGAAACTATTTTTATATATGATATATATTATGTTTTTTTCCTTATGATTCTGTATTTTTCATTTATGGCATACCTTTATGATTTCCATTATGGGTAAACGCGATAATTTCATTTTAGGAAGTGCGGACTACCGCCCCCTCAAAGTGATTTGAATCGTTAATGCCATATGTGGGATGTATAAAGGATGGAGTAAATGGTATTATACATAATATTATACTGGAATTATATTATACCTTTATATAATTATAATTTAATTCCATTAAATATGAAATATAAATGAATGTAGCGTTCATGCGTACGTACGGCTTACCATCTCCATGAACGGTGCATTTCATTTCTTACCTCTAAATGTTATGTAATATTATAAATGAATGTATATACTGGATATATATGATTTATATGATATCTAAATCATGAATATAATTATGGACATAATGTATATTTTACCACATGAACAAACTGTAATTATAAGATGTTTATTTTTGACTCAAGTACCTAAGATCGACAAAACGACCGTTATTAACTTAAATAATTAAAAAATGTTCATGACATGGTAATAAGTGATATAAACGGAATAATGAACTTGAAAAAGGTTCATAAGAAGGTAGAGATTAACTATAGTTTATTATTCAGGAGGTTGAAGAGCGGTCAAGTCAAGTTACACAAGAGGTAAGGGAACTTCTTAACCCAATTTCCATTCTTTCGGTCAATCTCCTACTTTCAAATTATGTCATGATATTATTATCTCCTATCTTGTATTTGTACTTTTTTATATGTCCTTATAGTGAATACACATAATAGATCTATTTTATTTAAAATATGATCTTTGTAAGGGACTTCGTCTCAATCACCATTGATTGAGGAATATTTTGTTTTATACAAAAATTTCTTTTATACGGTGTATAAACCCCTTTGACTTTTACATTTATTCAAATGGAATCTTTTTATACGAAGCGTTTTACTAAACGACAAAAAGGAATGTTTTTCTTGTCGTAAGTATGCGGCAACAATGACTTCTCCGCCGTCGTGACCATTATTTGAGTTTCGGCTTCCTCTACAAGCCATAACTTCTTTTAAAATGAAAATGAAATACAAAGTTTTAATTTTCTATTATTTTGGTATTGAAAATGGATTTGAATGTTTTTTTATTATGTCAATGTGTCGTATTTATATCTTGTGATTGAAATGTGGAAATGTTATGTTTCCTTTATGCATGTTTTATTTGATACGATTATGTTATAGTTTATGATATGTTTAAACCTATTCATATGAGGAACGCATTGGACATAATAAGTGATGGGTGGAACCCGCTATAGCTCCTCGATGCATCGGCATGTCACATGAGACAAACTAGTGTATTGGCACGAGGCCTTGACAAAATCTAATTTGTAGTCTTGGCATGAGGCCTTGGCTACGTGGTTATGATAGTCTGGCATTATGAATTCCATCATTATGAATGTGGTTATTGATATTGAATGTGATTATTCGACCAGTATAATATCCATGTGAATAAGTAAATGGAATTATTTCATTTTACTTTTTCAATATTATGCTCATGTTCATGTTTAAAAGGCTTTTGTTTTAGTTATACATTGCCTTAAATGTTCATGTTTATTTATGAAAGATTCTGCTATATTGTTATCCTTACTAAGCATCTGAGCTAACCCATTTTAGTGTTTTAATTTTTCCAGGATGTGAAGAAGTATATTATGAATGACCTGCATGGATAGTATGAGGGGATATGAAGACAATATGTTGTTGTAGTTTTGTTTTACTTTTTGATGTAATGTAGGACTTGTGAATGTATCTAGGGTTTCCAAGGTTACTAAACTAATCAGTCTTTCGAGACTTGATTTTTCGTGATTATGCTAATGTTATGCAATAATGCACCGACTCTGGGTAGCTAGGGTCGGGGAGTTACAAAATGGTAGGGCTGATACCCTTTAAATCTGCCACAGTCCATCCAATTTCCTGCTTTCTCTACTTCAAAACATGAAGAATCATCCTCCTGGTCCTATGATAGTGCAACCCTAAGTATAATAGGAAAAGTCTGATGATCCCCCAAATTCTTGTACTTTAAGGAAGGTGGGAGAGGCTTCAACTCTAGTTCAGGTGCCTTAAGAACTAAAGGTACCCGTGGTTGTACTTCTGCCCTCTCTAGGATGTCAGTAATGACAGCTCAATGCCAGTAGTGCCCCCTGGCCTTCGATGAATTTCCAGTCCTCTGGAACCTCATCAGTGGGTATGTCTGGAAAAATCATATCATCTGAAATGGAATATCATACCAGATCATCTTTTTGTCTTCTCATTTGTTCATCCATGGTATTCACTGTGTAGCATCCTTCATGTTTGGGTAACGATGCTTGTTTTATGGACATTAGAACATTGTAGAAGACTGTTTCGTCGCCTACCTGGAAAATCAATTCCCCCTGGTGCACGTCAATCAAGACATTCCCTGTGGCTAGGAAAGGTCTCCCAAATATAAGAGGTGCCTCATGATCATCCTTCATGTCTTGGATAATAAAATTTATTGGGAGGATCAATCGTCCCACCTTCACGAGCACATCCTCTAGTAGCCCATTTGGATATTTAATGAATCTGTCAGCAAGTTGAAGGGCGACTCGGGTAGGATTCAGATCGACGAGTCTGAGCTTTTGGAAAACTCCAAATGGAATGAGGTTGAAACTGGATCCTATTTCACATAGAGCTTTTCCAAATTCACAGGTTCCAATTGTACAAGGGATAATAATGCTTCCTGGATCCTAGAGTTTTGGAGCAATGGAATGTTGTATGACTGCGGAGCACTTCTTTGTCAGTGTTATGGTGCCCAAATCCTTCATCTTCCTTTTGATTGAGAGGATATACTTAATGAATTTTGCATATGTGTGCATTTGAGTCAGAGCCTCTGCAAATGGGATGTTGAAGGGTAGTCTTCTGAATACCTCCATGAATTTCCCAAACTGATGATCCAACTTCCTTTTCTTCATTCTCTCTCGAAAAGGTAATGCATGCTTGAATGGTTTGACGATCCCATTTCCTTTTCTTGGTGGAGCCTCCAGCGATGGATTTTCATATGAAGAGGGGTCTGAAACTGTACCTTTTTTGTCAAAAGGGAGTATAGGTGCAATTGATTGTCCTGGTTCTTTTTTGGTGAAGATTATTTCCACTTTATAAAGTGATGGCATTGGCCTGATCCCTTGGGTTCTTATCGATGTTTCCTGGTAGTGTACCAGGCTACCTCCCGGAGAGCTGGTTTTCTAATTGGCCGATTTTGTTCTCAAGGCCTCGAATAGAAGCCTCCTTGTTCTGAAATCTGGTCTCTGAAGTAGAGATGAATTTGTTCATATGATCGTCTAGCCTGGAGGTATTCTCTTGCTGAGGTGGTTGTTGAGCAGGTGGAGGTGGTGGCTTCCGCTACTGCTATGGGCGAGGGTTTTGATACCCTTGTTGCTAGTAAGGGATCTGTTGGGGCTATTGCTGCCGCTGGTACTGGTTCTGATATGGTTGATCACTATAGTCGGGCGATCATTGGGGCAGAGGGTTCTGCTGCTGTTGGCCCCATCCTGGGTTCTGATTATCTCTCCATGCCGGGTTCTGGTATTGTTGATACTGGTTCGACCCTCTATTTTGAGTAACATAGCTCACCTCTCTTGTCAATGGTTTAGATGAAGGCCCCAGGCATTTTCCCAGGATATTGTTGTTACCACAGTTGCCGCATGAACATGAGATGCACCCTTGAGATTCAGTGCATCTATCTTTTCAGATATTGAATCAAACTGGGAAACAAGCATGGTAGTATAATTAATTCTATTAATACCCCATTTTTGGGCCCCCTGTTCAGAATTCCATTGGAAGATGTTGGCAGACATATCTTCCAGATGTTCGAAAAGATCTTTAGGGGAATTTCTCATTACCATACCTCCAGCAGCTGCATTCACCATGGACTTTGTATTCGTTGTTAGTCTTCCGTAGAAGAATTGGACTTGCATATAGAGTGGAAGTCTGTGGGGTGGGAATTTATGTAAAATCTCCTTGAAACGTTCCTAGGATTCGTACAACGACTCTGAGTCGTGCAACTGAAAGTTGTGGATCTTGTTCTGTTGGGTTACCGTCTTCGATGGTGGGATGTATTTGGACATGAACGCCTAGGCCAGATCCCCCCAGGTGAGAATAGATCTTTGTGGAAACCCTTTGATCCAGTATTTCGCCTTGTCCCGTAGAGAGAAAGGGAGCAGGTGAAGACGAATGACATCCTCATAGACACTATGGTAATTGAATGTATTGCATATCTACAAAAATTTTCAGAGATGGGCGTTTGAGACATCACCGGGCAGGCCGCCGAATTGAATAGTATTTTGGATTAGCTGCATGATAGCATAATTGATACCGAAGTGATGGGCCCGTACTAGAGGACGAACGATGCCCGTATCAACCCTGTGGATCGATGGCTTGCCATACTCCATAATAGTACGTCATGGAGGTAGATGCTGAGGAGGGAGAATCAGCAGGTACTGTTGGTCCTGAGGGGTGTAGTATGGCCCCTGACCTTGGTTAAAATATGGCATCCGCTCTGGTTGGAATTACCAGAGTTGTGGTGAGCCATATGGTGGAGCAAGAGGGGATTTCTGGTTTCGGTTGTCATCCGGACCAAACTTTTGTTCATCTCCTTGGACACCATCTGGATTTCCTTCCTCGTTCTGAGTCGTGGAGTTATTTTGATTTTTTTTCAACCATGAGTGTTCGTTGGCACCTCAAAAACGTCTGTTCGATCTTTGGGTTAGTTGGGAAAAACCCTGATGACTCAGTACTCTTGGAATGAGTTAGGTGGTCTCTCATACAACTACGTACCTGAAAAAAAAACTACCAAGGATAAACGAGGAAAAAAAGATAAATAGAAAAAGGATTTCGAAAGAAATTTTAGGAATTTTTATGTTTTATTTTCACTTAATTAATTACTAACGCAACTAAATTTTATCACTTAAACTATAAGACCCCAGCAATGGCGCCAAAATTTGGTTGGTCATTTTACCGAAGGTATGTTATCGGTGTACTAAATTGATATTACCCACTCTTAAAGATAGTTTAGTGAAAGTGCAGGGTAAATCCATTGGGAACTTTCTAAGTGAATAAATTCATTTGATTTTAGAATTAATTCAGGGAGTTGTGCTGAATTTAGAGTGGATTTTCTTGTTTGGGATTAAGGAACTTGTTTTGATTACATGGAAATAATGATTAATGATTAAGAAGAAATCAACAATGGTCTTTAACAATTTAAGAGAAAACAATAAGTTAATTTTTTATGTATTAAGTAGGAAAAAGAGCGTGTTTGGGATATGGTGATTATGGATATTTATTGCGGATTGCATATATGGTTGTGTTGTTCATGATAAGTCAACATTATGGACCTTATTAATGGCAAGGTTACCTTGGTCCGGTTAATTTGACTTGGAATTGATGAAATTTGACTCCTTGGTCCAGTAGTCAGTGTTTCACAATTCTCACTTTTAGTTTTAATCTATTTTTGAATCGATGAATCCATTCAATGGTCATGAAGGAATTCACCGTCATTATTCATTTCGATCCCTGAGAAACTTTTCCTTGGTATAGTTCAGAATTCCCATTAGTAGTTAAAAATGGCTTAAGAAGGATAAGAATAATTTTAAAGGAACAGACACAACCACAGAAATCATTACAACATGAAATCCTTCATCCACAGCCCCAACACAAGGGGTGTTTAGCTACACATATAGAAAAAAACTAGAATAACACCATAGATATCTGAAGTGGTAACCAGTTAAGCTTCGAGGAGAAGTGTTTGAAGGTGGAATGATAGAGTAGTGGTACAATGATGGCATGGGAGGAATGGCAGCAGACGTTCCCCCCTCTTCAAGTGTTTTGGATCTTTCTGGTCTGGAATCCAGGGCCTCTATTTATAGAAAACTAAAGTACACAGCATGTATAAAATACACACTGTGTAGTCTTGTTAACATGCTTTTTCCGTAGTTTTTCTTCGGTAGGTGGCCAGCCACATAGTCTTTGATTTACATGGCATCGGCAGTCGGTTGGTGGACAGTACACGGCATGTAGCGACGCCACACACGACATGTAATCCCATGCAAGCTCCACCAACCGCATCAAGAAGTCTGTACACGGTGTGTATTAGTATCCAACACGGCGTGTAGTCTATGGCTGGTGACTTGGGTCTCTACTCCCCCATTTGATCTGTGTCCCCGTCTGAATGTACACGGTGTGTGTAAAAGTACACACCATGTAGTTGCAAAATTTTCACAAGATTCTCTCAATTTGTGTGTTTTGGCCAGAAATCTCCAGATGATAAACAGAATCACCAAAATCAATGAATATGTTCATGAAACAACAGATATTTGGTGATTTTTTTTTATTTTCAATATTATATATGAAAATGTATACAAAAATCGGGTGCATCAGGGATCTCATTGTTGTCTATGTAAACAATGTTGTTGTATTTTTCCATTTTATTATGTAATGTAAACCTTATGAATGTAACTAGTACTTCCAAGGCTACTAAGCTAATCAGTCTTATGAGAAATGTTCTTTTGTGATCATTCCAATGATACATAATAATGCACCGACTCTAGGTAACTAGGGTCGGGGCATTACACCCAAGGTGAAATAATACATACTATAACCGCAAACAACAAAAACAACAATCCCACTCCGAGTACACAGGTTTTCCCACATACATGGGTTTGCAACTCCAATTCATGACCTATAATCATCCTAGTCTCATGTATAAATTTCCCAAAATAGTAAGAAAAAATTTAAAAAAATTAAATTTTCACCTCTCATTCAACTTTGTAACGTCCCGACCTGGGTTCCATGAAATGGTTCCCCAATCTGGTACACCACACGACCTAAAGCATGCCTCCCTATATTCTAGAGGATTACAACTAGAATAAAGGGTTTTGTTTGTCATTCCTGGGGATACCATACCCTCTTTTATTAGAGTAAAATACCAGCTTAAGTAAATAAATAACTTCTAAAGAAAATATGACCAGAATAGTACTCGTGTCACAAGATAACCAAAGAGGAAGTACAATTACCAACTGAAGGGAAAAACATGTTATACCAATATAAGTGTCAAGTATCTATAATAAAACAGAAAATAAAGACACTATAACTCCCCAATGGAGTTCTGAACCATGTCGGATTCCCTCCTCCAAGCTCCATCCCCAATTTTACCACTTATCCCATGACCTTTTCCTTTATCAAATTTTGCAACAATATAATCTATTCGGGTAACGATCAAGTAGCCTGAATAGGGTATGAGTAAAAATAAATATTCCACCACCAACAATTTATAAAACCACTCCAATCAAAATATAGTTCATTCAGTTCTATAAGGAAATAATTACAATGAAATAATAAATAATTTATCACATTTTCATTCATTCTTATCTAAATATATTACATATATGGTTTCCAATAATATGCATACCTCAGAACTAACTTCATCTAGTACTGGAGGCATAAGTGTTCCCTAGGTAATATCATATCTTAATACCTTTTTCTTCCTGATGCTCTAAGTATTCAAGGTGCTATGATATCTCAGTACCTAATTCAACTCATACCAGAGTATGAATATTCTTTTTTGAGGCAATAACTCTGAGTTCCATTATTCTATTAATTATTTCACATTTATAAGACCCATTTATAAAGTTACCAATATAAAAAACATTAATAATATGACCATGTTACTATTATTACCCCTAAAAATAATGACAATGTTCCCATTCTCCGTACCCATAAGTATAATTACTATGTTACAATGTATACTTCTCAATTTAGAATCACCACATTCCATTCTATTTAATCAATAGTATGATTACCATGTTACCATTTTTAATTCACAATTTAGAATGACCATGATTCCATAATTTATCACATAATTAATTTACCAATTAAGTATCCACACAAATCCCATAACTAATTCAATAATTAGTTAAACACATCTATTCCATCAATTAATTCAATAATTAATTAAATTCTTCAACCATTAATTAATTTATCAATTAATTAATCAATATAACAATTCATATTAAAAAATTAATTTTCAATAATTAATTACACATTATAATCTATAATTTCCAAAATAAACCCCACAATTAAATTTCTAGATCATATTATCAAGAGAACATAATTAATCGTTAATTAATTATCACAACATATACATTTCAATATATCATAATTAATCCCCCGATTAATTAAATAGATTACACCCCTACCTCTTAAAATAAATTTCCCAAAATTAATTATCTAATAGAGTAGTCTCTTAGTGTAATGAATAATTCCTAAAAGGTCATGTATAACAATAAAGCATTATAAATTAATTGGTCAATCTAATTGACCAAATTCATGAAAATCAATTCCTAATGCATGCTAGAAATTCGACAATTTTTCATATACATTTCAAATCTAAAACAATGGGAATTAGATTTATACCACCCACCATGTTTCTTTGATGGATGATTTCCCAATATAAATCCCCAAAATTTTAGCAACACAACGATGTTAAGAAATGTTTTGTATCCAAATCCCTCAACCAAAATCCAGATCAAAGATATCAAGATCTCAAAAATCTTGATCCAGATCCACAATACTTGATTAGTCTTCATGAAATAGGTTTATATCCAAGGGAATAGAGTATATATTCCATTAAAGGATCTAGGAATGATATAATAAATATTAGAAGAATCATCGGGATGAAATCCACTTACCGGGAGAAGAGCATACCATCAATTCAAGATTTATATCTTCATGAATGGTGTATGTAAGGCCTCAAAATTCCTCTGAATCGATGAGAGAACCTTTATTTATCCTCAATAAAGTAAAATACGTTTCTAGGACCTTATAAGAGATGAAAAAGGTCAATAAAAGTTAAAAACCAATGAGATCCACAATTGTAGGTTCTCACTATCTTCTATCGCACGGTTTATTCTCACTTTTAGACAAATCATTCAATAATTGTGCGTTAACCATTACTTGAATGAGGAACATCACATGAACACCTCACACAGCCTTTCAAACCATGATTTAACCATATTAAGGCTTCTTCTGAATAATACCAGAGGGCGTATGGTTTCACTTAGGCAGTCACACGTTTTTTAAAAACTATACGCCAACATTGCACAACCTATTTTCTCCAAAATTTTCTTAGGCTTCACAAAAACACACCACATTCCATAACTATAATAAAATGTTCTTAAGTTAAAAAAGAACATGAATTGTTCCCATTGTGACACTAGAAATAGTCAAGATCTTATAATCAATCACATGTACTAAACTACGAAGCTATACAATTAGAATATGACATCCCATAAGAAGAACAACCTGTGGAACTCTTGGATTATAGACATGGTTCTACTAATCAAGTCCTCCTATCTATTCAAGGATCTATGGAAGAATTATTAGCATGAGAAATCTATTTGGGAAATATAAGACATTATGATAAAAAAATTTCATCACATGATTAAATATGTTTTATAAACTATTTAAGATGAAATTATCTTATGGGTGTTGAATGTAAGGAAAAAAAATTATTGACATTATAAAATACATGAAATGATTGATATGGTTAATTACAAACTTCACCCAATTTAAATATACAAAAATTTATTTAATTGATTTTATTAATAAATATATAACAAATTCTCAAATAGTAAACAATTAAAAATGATTACACATAGAATATAAATTATAGATATGTTTAATTTGAAAAAGTTTTCTTAAAAATAGTTTTTCTATATATATAATGTTTTTATTATAAATTTTTTAAAATTATTGTTTTTGAATTTTTTTAGACAAATTATCTCTTTTTTAATTGAGAATATAAAAAATTATCTAGTATGATTTTTTGGGATTCTTCGGATATTTTTCAATTTCAGCCCAAAATTATAGTAATTAAATAACTTGTTGGTTTTTGTGTATTTATCATTAATTATGAAAAATATAGAAGAATTAAAAAATTATGTAATTAGTAATTTATTTGAGAATAAATATTTTCATTTTAATATATTATTTGAGCTTATAAATCCAATTCTCATCATTTTTAGAAGAAAAATAATGTGTTAACTTAATAAAAAAGTTCTTCAATATTTTCATTGAATGTGTATTTTCAAGGGGAGATATAGTTTTTAAATCTATTAAATCCTCATGAAATTTATTATATATATAATAATAATATTTCTACTATTAATATTATTAAAAACGATAATTTATTTCTCATGTATAAATTTAATGGTGTGAAAAATTGTTTTTCTAAAAAAAATTATGTGATTAATAATGTTTATTTAAAAACTAAAAAATCACACAGATTGAAATTTGATTTGAAAAAAATATTTAAAATTTGAAATTATAAGGTTTATATTACGGAAAAATTATAAGTTTAATTTTTTTAAAAAAAATTATTACTATTGTTAAAGCATGGTTACCAAGGAAAAAAGTAAAAATTGTAAAAAAGCATTTTACTATGGGGAAATAGATAAACATGATAAAAAATGTTTAAAATAAGTTTTTTTTCTTACTATAGTATAGTGAAATCATTCCCATATTATTTCTTCCTTTTTGAGTCCATTTAACATTGAATATAGTCACAATACTATGGAAATTTTATTTTTGTTCCCAAAAGTTCCTTTGTCTTCTCTTATTAAAGGATACCAATGTATCTATTTCTAGGATACAATTATCCTCATACATTATCCTTGAAAATTTTATATTTTTTACTACAATATCTCACTCACAATTCATTAATCCCCTTTTTTACATTATGTTAGCCAATGACATTCAATTCCAAATAAATACAAGTCTCCAATGTAAATATTTTCTCCTTCATAAAATTTTCATCTTAATATCACTCTTAAAAATATTTTGTTAAAATTATTATATGATGATTATAGTGTTATTAGTATAATAATATGTTTTTATTATAATTTTATAACCCATATATCTTTATTTTATTTTAATTATAAAAATAAAGGAACATCAATCTTGTATGTGTGCGGACTACCACCTTTATGATGAAAATTTCTTCCTCTAGATTTTCATAATTTATACAAAAATAAATAAATCAAGATCAAAATAATATAAAATAAATATTATTTATTTGTTATTTTTTATTTGGATATTATTTCTAATGAAACACCTTCTTGAGAATACTCATGCATCTAGATATATCATGTTAATGATAAGGTTCTTTAACCACCTTCATAAATAAAGGCTACAAAAATCTATCAACAATGAATATGAGAACATAAGTAATAATAATATTATTAGTTAATAATAATTTAATGATTATATTTTTGTCCTCAAAATTTTTTATATTATGTATTTAACTTATTAAAAAAATCTATTCCTCAATCGCTAAATTTACAAAAAAATAAAATAACACCAATATAATTTTTACACAAACATAAGAAAAATAATAACAAATAACTATAATATGGAAAAAATACAGAATAAATTAAATAAAGAATAATAATTTTAAATATAAGATACATAGTAAACATAATTGGTTTATTCCATATGTTAGTCACATGAAAAAAATTAATATGAAATTGGGTATGGATTTCGTCTAAAAATATCCTTATTTTAGACCCATTTTCATTTATGAACCTTATTTCATTTTAAAGGGTTATATAATTACATTTGGATAAATAATATCATGATTTATCTTAATTAATAATATTTTGACATTAAATTCATGATATCTCTATTTCAAGGGGTTTTATTATAATTTATCTTAAGATTTAGGGGTTTTCCAACTCAATTCATATTCCTTGAGATGAGGTTTAATTTTGCGAACTAATTTTTTTATCAATAAGGTGTATATAATTCCAAAGAATGTATTTTTTCAAAATATGTGATATAATTATGATATTTATATATCCATTTTATTTTCACTAATTTAATGACTTCGGATTCAAATATTACTAAATCTATAAGGGTTTTAATAACTGAATTACCTTTCATTATGTTATACACCACTTTATTGAACATTGTCATTAAAACATTGTTATAATAACCAATATGATGATATAATGATATAAAAACCCCATATATCCATGGAAATTATGTTTTATATCCATGTATTATTCCTTTATTATTTCATTTTAATCTGTTCTATTGCAATGACTAATTTCAATATTTCTAATTTATCAATATTTTCCATGTCCATGTTTTCTTTTTTTAGCTATGTTTTCTTATTATTCTGAAGGATATTTTGGCATATCACTTATTAATCTAAAATTACTCTTTTAAAAAATTTAGAATTAATTTTTAACAACACTTAAAATGTTGTAGGCTTCATCAAATGTAAAAAATATTAATATACAGGATTTTATTTAAATTCTCAGATATTCTATATCATAAACCAAATTTTCATATTTAAGAAATTTTTTATTTAAAGGTTATTTATTTAAATAATTATTTTTTAAAATTTCTATTTTAACCCTTATGGAAAATATATTATCTATGATTTTAAGATATGTTTTATAAACAATATTAAAAAGTTTTAAAAAATATATATTTCCGAAAGCGTGTTTCAAATAAATTCTAATCCTATAAAAGACATCAAACTAATGGATTTATATTTTTCTGATTTACGATATATATTATCTTATAATTTATTTAATTTGGGTGAATACATTTTGTATCATTGGTTTTTTATTTTTTATTATGTTTTTTGATATGACATTTCATAATATCTTAAAACACATTTGTCCTTATATAAGTTATTCTATGATGTGTTGATTATTTTTCAAGTGGAATGGAAATGAATGTTTATATGAGTTGGGTGGGTCCTATATCTCTCTATAATTTATTGGGTAAAAGATTATATCCCATGACATAGAACTTTTCTGTTTATAGGTTATCAAGTATAAATTTTCTCAAAGGGTGAGTGTTGTGGTGTTTAGCTATACTAAAAATTTTACGTGAGAATAGGTTAAAAATTATCTAGGTTTGTATTGGTTTAGTTGGAAGGAATTTATCTCTAATATAAATTTTAGGTGTGAATGGGGTGGATAGTATCTGTGTTCACAATGATAATAAATCCTACGTTTATATTTTTACCAAATTATTTTCTATGTTCCATAGCACATGTTACATCATCCATGTTTTATTTTTTCTCGTCATGTTTAAAGTGTTATTGTTTGAGATTTTATTTCAATATTTAATTCTAATGGTTAAAACAAGATGATTTTTTTCACTTTTAAATAAGATATTATCCCTTATTTAATATTTTTCACATGTTCAATATCAAACCATTATGTACTTTAATATGTTATCCCTTACTGAGCATATGAGTTCACCCCTTCATATTTTTTACATTGTCTAGGATTTAAATATTATTATGTCTAATAGGATGTGTATGTGGGAATTTAATTTATTGATAACTTAAAATATCTAAAATAAGTTTTTTCATGTCTCTAGCCTCCAATACACTAAACCATTATTTCTTAAGGATATGTTGATAGTTTTTAGATGAATTAATTAAACCATGTAATCAATATATTATTTATTTTTGTTTAACATGGGTTATTTAATTCAAGGGTAGCCTCAAAGATATTTCCATGTTTATTTCATCCCACTTCAATAGTTTAACAGAAAGTAGTTGAATTAATCTACATTGTTTTCAATGTTAATACCATATTTTTTAGTAAATAAGGAAATTTGTATGACTCCCCACAAATAAAACCATATCAATTAAATTAAATTAAATAAGTATTGTATAATAATACATTCAAAATACCTTTTAGTAATATATTTTTAGAGAACTATGATAAAACATTCACAAACAAAACCACTGTCAATTTCAACTAGTAAACATTTGTTTCATTTGACTATATAGATATCTGATACATATAAAATATGTTTTCAACAGATCCAACTAATTATATATATATGATAATATTCTAGATAATTAATACTTATTTATAATTATAATATAGTTAAGTTGAATCATAAGATTGGGGTGAGGTCATATGCTCAGGAAGGATAAACATAGGTGATAATAATCACTGATCATAAGTGATTATAAAATGAAAATATTGGTGTAATCAGGATATATGTGAATGGTATTCCCAAAAAATAATAGATCCTTTATTAATAAATAATGCATATATGCAAATAAAATCATGGAATCTCTTATAAAAGTGGTATAAATATGGAATTTTTCATTTTCTGAAAATAAAACCAATATAGAATGGTGTAATAACATGAAAAAAGAAAGCGATATAGATCAACCATAGGAATAGTAAAATAAAATGAGTAAATTCAATATCATCACACATATGTGAACAAAATAATTATTTTTATTCACGAATGTGTTAGAAAACACATTATCACCATTATTTTGTTAAAAAATGCATTATATCCATTCCTGAAAATATCATGGGATATAAACTAAACCCAATGAATTTGAGGTCAATATTGACACCACCCATCATCTTTCGTACAAATGTGTTCCCTAAAAAATCAATCATCATCATACCATAATGGATCAATGTACTGAAAATGGGATTGATATCCAATTTTTTAAAAAATGAAAAAAATCATAATTCGATCAATAAAATTGATTATACCATAGAATATAAATGTGAATAAAATGATAATAAATGAAATTCTAGGTAGATTCCATTCTGTGGAGTATATAATATTTATACCAATAAAATGAAGTGCAAATTACTTTTTCAATAATTTCACTATTAAATTAATTATTTAAATCCAACTGAACAAACATTAATTAATAAACGTAAATATAAAGGGTTAATAGAGAAAAGTCATTTAATGAATAATAATACATGTTCACATTGGATGGCTAGGCGTGAAAAAGAGGGTAAAGGATCAATTTTATGATAAAAAGTAATATTTTAGAATACATATAGATAAATATTTTTCATGTTATATTTTGAATAATTTCATTAGTTTATCATAACATATATCAAAGGATATTGGGTTATATTAAAAACATTTTTTAAGAGAATTATGAAAATAGGATTTGTAAATAAGAAATAGTTCTGGTCGTTTAAAAAAATTATTAATGCATATATATTTCATAAATATAATAGAATAATAACTTATTTTAGAAAACATGAAAACAAGGAAGAAATGTTTCAATGATGAAGTTAAAATTATTGGGAAGATGTGTTCATACAAAACATATAATGAAAAGTTGTATTTCACAAATTGATTATAATAGCACATACTGATAATGATAAAATTTTATATAGAAAATCTAAATAAGGTTAAGTTTTTTTTTTTAGAAAAGTGGTGACATGAACTGGTTTCCCAATTCATGCCCCCTAGAGAAATTTATTAAAATCAAAAAAAAAATTGCGTTTCAAAATCGAGGTGTAAAGAAATTACACCAGCAGGGAGAAATCGGGGGTACATGATAAAGAAACTCAAATATACCACAGCAAAATGTTGCAGCCAGACAGTAATAGATCTCCGGAAAAAGGTAGAGCCTTCGATCAAGATCATCCATTCTGGCCTTGACTCCAATCCAACACTGCAGCAGCCTCATTAAACTGATCATCAACCAGAGCACAATGCATATCATTTCCAAACAGCATCCTGATTAACACATCATGCTGGAAAGACAGCATCCATTTCGAAATAATGCTTCAAGGAGGTTCAGGTAGATGACCGCATAAACAACCAGAATATGACCAAGCTAATCATCAACAGCCAGCTGCCACAAAATGTCAAACACTAAGATATTTAAAACATCTCATCAACCAAGCTGTCCCGCAACCATGGATGCAAAGGAAGTCCATCATCATTGAAACAGAATGGCGCAGGACAACAGCAGAAACAGTAGAGAAGCACTTTGGATCCAGATCTGGATTCTGTATCCTTCTCCAAAACCAAGTGTAGAGCAGTTGAACAAGAAACAGGAGAGGCTGAGAGACTTCAAACAAGTTTGCATCCAAACAGTAAAATTATATACTGAAAAGAAGTAGGCCAGAGGCAATAAGGATGGAAAGATCAAACAGCTTCCCAACATAACCATCCGAGCAACCCAGAAAAATATACTATCATGGCCAGTTTCAAGGACAGAAGTAGGAAAAAATGCCACCAAATCCTCAGTGACATCTGACCAACCCAGTACAAAAAATGGAAAAAGTCCAGAAGAAAACCATGTATCCAGCACGTCAGGATCCTGGCATATATGAAATTTTTTCCCTGGAAATGTCTGGCAAGCTTTAAATTGAGCTTCTTGCTCGTCTCTAGTAACCACCCAGTGATCATTGTACGCACCTATTTCCTTCAATTTGTCATCAACCAAAGAAACATACCAATGCCATTAACCAGAGCAGAACCGGTTCCATGAGAGAAGATAAAAACTCAGAAGCTCAGCAGCAAAACCAGAATATAAAAACCCAGGAAAACTCTTACTGAAAATCCTTAGAATTGATGGCAATCAGTAAATCTTGAGGAAGAGACAGATAACTCCCAAACAGGGTTAATCAAGACAAGACAAAAGCATCAAAGAGGTCAGATTCAATTTGATTTGCTGTTTATCCTTGATTTTTCAATGGAGATGGATCTTTTAATATAAAGATATTGCTCCTTTGAAATCTTACCTTCCTGAAGCTCCTGTTGAGCAATCTGCTGTTGCGTATCCATATGCTTGATCCATTCCTGAAGATCATGTTCATCAAAATGTGGCGAAAAGTAGTACAGAACAGTACTAGAGAGTGATTCTTGAGGCTTATCCTGAGGATCATTAGCAGGTTCTGATTTGGGAGTCTCAACTTGAGTCTTCTCTTGGGAAGTTTCTACATGCTCAGCTTTAGAGATGTCCACTGATCTAGTAACAATGGTACGTTCTATGTTTGAGTAGTCTTTGCGTCTTCTAGTTTTTCTTGGATGTGGAGTGATGAAACCATCCTCATCTACCAAAGGTTTTTTACCTTTTTTAGCCATATTATTTAAGAAAGATTCTTCCATCTGAATAGGTTGGTCAGCTTCCTCAGCAATGGAGTCTAATACATCATGATCCTCTTCCCCTGAATTTTCGTTAGGTACAGCGAAATCCTTTTGTTCTTGAAGGGGAAGGGGATTCTGAGGTTCAGTTTCCTTAGAAGCACGAGAGTGCTGGGATCCAATAGGTTCAATCCTAGAGGGAGTAATCGTATTTTCAATAGCCGCATTAATAAAATCTCGAAGTTTATTTTCAGAATTGTGAGCATGATCCAATCCACTCGCGCAAACTTTTATATCAACTGGAGCCTTATGTCCTTTTTCAACCCAGGTAGGTTTTTTCACCTTGGGACAGCCCTGATTCTTGCTACGGAAATTAGGGGGATGGCCAAGCCTGAGACAGTTATGACAATAATCTGGCAATCTCTCATACAGAATCTCCTGAGAGAAACCAAGTTTACCGCTCTGAATCCAAATATGTGAAGGTAAGTGTTTTGAGACGTCCACTTCAACACAAATTCTTGCAATAGAAGGCCTAGAAAGTGACTTTGTGGCAGAATCAAGTCTCATTGGATTACCAATGAGCTTAACAATAGGAAATAAAGCATTTTGGTTAAAGAGGTGCAATGGCAGTTCAGGAAAACCCAACCAGAGTGGCACAACCGGTGATTCGATGTGCGGATCAAAATCTGGATCCCATTTTAAAACTTTCATAAAACAACCACCAAAAAACCATGATCTACGGACCCATAATCTATAATATTCCGCTTCAGTCCGGAATCTAAAGATTATATGAGTAGAGTTTAGAAGCCCTAAATTGAAACCCGAAAAACCCATGGATTCAAGCGCAGAACGAAGATATTTCAGAGAAGGCTTTCGATTCGTGAATTTTCCAATGAGGGTAAAGCGCAAATCCTCGGCAAGAGACCTTACCTCAGTTTCTGAGAAGGAAATCGCATCCTGCCCTCTATACCGAAAGAGCATGGGCGAGATTTTGAGCTCTGAAGACTCAGCCTTCCGAGCAACATCATCTACGGATCTTCCAGCAACCACATCTGCAAAGGATCTGACTCGAAGATTAGGGTTTTTCGCTTCCGTCGCGTTCGAGAGGTTCAGCGCTTCGGGCTCCATCATATATCCATCTAAATAAGGTTAAGTAATAAAAAGTTTCCTTAATCAATTATTGAGCCATATATAAGCACATTTGTAAAATAATCTAACTAAAATGGCCACAAAAGTGAAGTATTTTTTTTCCAAAAATATGTGGTATATTTTGTTTCCTTATAATAGTTAAAAATGATCCAATGGGAAAATTGAATTAGGTAAAAGAAATCTAAAGGACCATGAAATATTATAGGATAAAAAAATTATAGAATTTTAATATATAATGTATAAATCTTTTCTAGATGGATTTTTTTAATGAAATTGGAATTTGAAAATTTGATTGGGGATAAAATCACCATGATATTTGAAATGTAAGATAAAAAATCATTAGTGGGTGATCATTAATGGGGAAATAATATATAATGAAATGGAATATATTTTCATTCAGTAATGAAATAAGGTTTAATATACACCATATAAAACAAATTACGTTTCACATTATCAAAAAAGCCTCATGGAGTTGAAAATGAGACAAATAAATCCTTACCACGGGCTGGATTCAGGCAGTGCATTTTATTATCAATATAAATATAATTATGTTTATTATATTCTCTATTTGGATACTCAATCATCTATATTTAATTTACCAAGGACAACTTATTATCATATTATATTTATTAATTATTTTATTTTATCTTATCTTGGATATTGTAGGTGGTCCGTTAAATTTCTACATAACTATTTTAGTATGACCATGGTTAAATTTTTTATAGTAAAACATCATAATCTATATAATTATAGGGTTTTATTCCCATTATTATTATATTATTATAAAATTTATATTGTTATATAGTTTCATATAAAATGAACTTTGTTAAGGAATGATACATTGAAATGTTCATTATAGTTGGTTAAATTTAATATAATAATATATTACAAATATTATATAAAGATTATCAAATATTTTCATTATATAACATTACTAAACTTAAAAATATCATGTTCTAAACATAAATATTATTTTAATTTCATCCATGTTTGATTTTGATGAAAAAAATAACATTTTTTAGTGATGGTGGAGGTTCGCATGAATTCAAACTCTAATTTCCCTTCATTTTCTATGAATATTTGAATTAATTAGTAAGGGATGTTATATTAATATAATAAAAAATGGTTATAGAAATAATAATGAGTTAATTATATTATTATTTATTTGGATGTTTTGGTGGAGAAATATTTTGATGAAAATTTAAAGGATTTAGTAATATGAACGTTGAAATCTAGAAAATTCTCTTGAATATCTCCTTGGAATTGATGTGCTCAGTCTAACTTATGGTGACTGGGGGATTTAGGCCATTTAAGGAAAGTAACACCACAAAATTAAAACATATCATTATCGTTAAATAATTATATTTTCTCAATATCTTTCTCAATATGAAATACTAAACATAAAAAAATGATCATATGTTTAGATAAAATATAAAAAAATTATATCTATTGAAAATCTAGTAACATAATTAGAAAGAATGAATGAAGTTAAGTAATTTATGAAATATATTTATAGATAAAACATAAGATAATTGTAATATGAAATATATTCAATTTTTTAACTAAAATGGATAATAATATCATATATTTATTAGAAGATTATTTTTATCAAATTATATCTTTTATGGGATATGTGTAATATTCATAATTTTTAAATGTTCCCAAAAGTATCTTTTTAATATAATTTATACAAATTATTTTTGAGAATCTATTTTTTTCTCAAAAAATTTATATCTTAAGAATTTATTTTTGAAGATTTTTTTGAATGTAACCCTAGACTTACCAGGGTTACATATGGGTAAGATGGAATTTTAAGACCTCATGTACGGTTAGTGATGTTTTATATTAGTTTCATAATGGATAAATAGATTTATCATATATTTGGGATTAAATAAATGACTTGTGTAAGGGTAATTGTCACAAACTGACCCGTACTGGGGCTCGAGCCGCAACTACCCCTAGCCCGCCTCCATAGGCTAGGTGCTGGTGACTGGTGCCAAAATCATAACAAACTCGAGGAGGCCTTTTCCTAAGTACCTTTACATACACACATCCCACTAAATGAAAAAGTGCAGAGGGGAAATAAAACAAGATGAAACAAAATAATATATATGAACCACAAATATTCATCAACCTCTTAATAGTAAAAGTAAAGAAAAATAATTTGAAATGGAAAGCAAAAAAATACACACCCAACCAGAAAAGTTTTACAACCTGGAAACAGGTGGAGAATTAAAACAGATGAGAGAGCCCTGCTCCTGGATCCCAAGATATGACCACCACAGATGGTCCAAGAACCTCATAACCCTATGCTTCTCTGATTTCATGATATACCTTTCCATCGTCATCAAGGGAACACCAAGTTCAGGAAAATCTCAAGAAGGGATGAGTATAAAAATACTTAGTAGGATGCCCCGAAGGCTCAAAGGAGTAGGAAGTGAGTTAATAAAGAGGGATGCAATAAATAAAACATGTTTCAGTAAAAGAGTACAGATCATCCCAAAAAATAAGTAAAGTATGCTCATACAAACATGTTGATCTAGAAACAATGAGAAGGTCAACATCTCATCAATTTTTATCTACCTATAGTAAGATATTAGACTCATCCAACCACGAGAAGTTAGACACAGAAAGCATGTGGCATACCTTGTGCGTCTTCGCCTCTCCTGGATAGAGAGTAACCAAAGCCCTAGGAGTAGGTACTACAATATGATATATATATATATATATATATATATATATATAATCTATACCAAAGGAACCCAAATGAGAGAGTAATGGGATCACCATATCACTAGCTCAACCTAGTAAAATATTCAATAATAGTTTTAGATGTAAAAACCATCTAAACCCAGCATTAGACATGTCTGCCCAGAACTGCAAGTCAAAGGAGTTCAATCACCGAACCTTGATACTATCCTCTTTGGGTGGTTATATCTCACCCGCACAATTTTAGGTCACATTAAAAGGATGAATCTTAGTGGTAAAAGTTCCCCACCTTCTTGAGAGTCCAAATTCATGTCATGTACATATTGTCGATATGTTTTATAGTCGAGATATCTTGTCACAAAGTCTTGAACCCACTATCCAGCCATGATGAATGATACATGTATAAAATTCATTGATAAACACCACTACCCATCCCACATGGAGGGTAATCCCAGAAAGAGTAATGGACGAATGCCATTGCCCATCTGTGCTAGAGGGTATGCCCTGAAAGATATCAGTTAATGCCACTGCCCAACTGCACTGGGGGTAATCCATAAAAATTATCGACGAACTCCATTGCCTAGTTGCACTTGAGGGTAAGCCCTAAAAGAGAAACGGGCGAATGACACTACCCATATTCACTAGAGGGAAATCCCGAAAGAGAACAGTGAACCCCACTACCCATCCTTGCAAGAGGGTATCCCTGAAAGAGAATGATAAACCCACCTACCCAGACTCGCTGGAGGGTAAGTCGAGATTGATCTGGTTATTCTGAAAACATCAATGTTATCACTATCATCATTAAGCATTTCCTCAAATTGGAACCGCACAGGGAAGATCTCTCATCACATCTCGAAATCCACTATGGTGAGCACCATCACAACGTAAGCGGAGATACACCCAGGATAGGCTACTCGCATGCCACAATCTGAGTTCATATGAAAAAGATACTAGAAGTAGAAGATTCATAGTGGTACATGGAGAATATGGGGCCCACAAGACGTGTGACCCCTCATCATCTCTTGAAAATATACCTAACCATTTATGAGTCCCAAAAAGTATGAACAAGTACCAAATCATGTCAAGGTAATCCTAGAGTACATGACATAATAGTTTCAATGCCGACGAGTGAACGACACTCTTCACTAATCTAGAGGGTAAGGTTCATAGGTTAGCTAGAACAAATACTAGAACAGTCCCATGACATCAACAGTATCTCCTTATACACCTTCACTGCTATCACAAGATTCCGATATAAACATATTCGTGGATTCTCTTCAAACACGTCAGAAGGCTCTTCCACTAATATTCCTTCCATGTTTCCACATTTAACAAGAGTTTGTGAAAATGGCCCTACAAAATGAAACATATCACACCATCATGATCCTTATAGAAAAACATGTATGATCAACTACTCGCTCGTCAGAACCGGACTCCTGATGCAGAAGATGTATCTCCTAGAGTCAAACGCAAACAGTGCCCCTTGGGGCCCGCACATCATTTCTGAAACACATCATGTGGATCACAATATTATGATCCCAATTAAAAACACATGATTGGATATTCATTCATCCCAAATGGACCACGACTGAAAAATGTGATTTTCACCGCAATGCGTGGATGGTGCTCGATCACTTTCACTGGAAAAAAGGACATGCACCATTGAACAGATTGCACAATTGCAATCCTTGCAAAAAGTACCCAAAGTAGGCTATTAATTTTCCCTGAACAGACTTATGAAGCATAAGTCATCAAAATGCAGCACAGGTCGGAAATTCACCTCATGGGGCCCAAGCATCAAACCCGAATTTAGGCGGGCGGATTGCGCCATTGAAATCCCCACAGAAAATCACCTAGAAATGAGTAGTCAAACACCCCAAACAGATTTCGGGTGAAAAGTGGCATTTCCCCACAAAACGTGTGAATCGGGCCATGTGGGGCCGACACCTTGTCTCCAACCTAAACACATTGACAAGCGTCTCAAAAATTCTTCATGAGGTTTGGGGTCATGTTGTCAAACAAGGTGCATCAATTAGACATCCCAAACAAGAGTTAGGTTTGATGCAATATTAATTAAATAATTAATTAATTAATTAGTCACACTAAGAATTTCATTCCACCAAGTGGTGAACCCAAATAAGAAACATACTAAACCAGATTTTTAAGGACCACCTGAAATTTGGGGTCACAACGCCACTGACAACACATCAATCGGACATCGTTTGTAGATGTACGGTCCAATTCATGTTTTCCTAATAATAATAATATTATAATTATAAAAAACAAAATTTTTGTGCCCTTGAGAATCAATACTAAAACAAAATTTCAGGAAGGTATCCTCAAACTATCCTCCTAGAAGGAAGGGTCATGTGGACATAGATGGAATGCAAACTAGACATTCGGTTTGAATGATATAGAGGTTTAAATGCCCATGGACCAGTCTGGCCAGACCATCGCCGGAGCATCCGCCAGACCGCTGCTGCCTCGCCAGAAACTGCCACCGCCGAACTACTGGACCGCCATCGAAGACCTTGAAAATCCACCAAAAAACATCTACAGACCACCACGGACACTCCAGTGGTCCAAAACATTATTTGGGACCCGATCTGGAATCCTCGGGACAATAGCTTTACAGCACTTGCATATACTTGATAATCCGTCATCATTTCAGCATCATGAAAAGTAGTTTCTGCTTCCTCTCAGTGATGTGCTTTATCCCGCACCCGAAACTCAATCCCAAGAATAGAACAAGACTCCTCCAGTCAACAGCTTTGCAAACATGTGCCTTTGTCCTCGATATGTCTATAATTTTGCGATCTGAATAGTTGGTGGATGAAAAACACGAAGAACAAGCAATAATAAATTTAAACAAATAATGGTTGTGGTTTGTTTGGCCATCGTTAAAGGATTATATTGCAGTGAAGACAAACATAAATGATTTCCGAGGATGAAATATTTAACCGGGGCTGCAAAATCGGAAATAGAAATCCTACCGTGCATCTGGATCCATTATTGCCTTCAATGTGCCCTGGTCAATCAGCGTCTAATGTTTTTCCAGATCCGATGACATTTAGACGTCGAATAGCCGTTGGCCAGAGCATCACTGGTTGAGACAAAAAATGAGCTAAACCTGCTCATTTCCTTAATTCTCTATATATAGAAAATTGTTGATTGATGCAAAATCTGAATCTCCTATGCCCTCTCAACTGAGGTCACCCCTAGGGTTAACACCACGACAAAAACTCAACGGAGGTCTCATATTCCCTCTCTAATTCTCCATTTGGAAGTTATTTAATGCTTCATTTAAAAAAAATTAATTTAATTCCTTTACTTATGGTTCTCCCCCTGGGACATTTTCTACAGAAGTCCTGCACGGACAATGCTTATACCCCTATTAGGGTAAATGGCATGCTCTGGACACATCATTGGACATGGATTTCCAATCTATGTTATTGTTTGAGAGTTCATTGGGTTAGATCTATTAAATGAATTAATTAATAAATTAATTCATCCACATACATAGAGCTAATGAGCGAGGGGTCCAAAAAACCAACGTCGACATGATTTATGTCACACCTAGGGTAAACACCATGTTTTGGACCCAAATGTGGTCTCAGATTTTTGATCTGATCAACCATTTAAGAGATATGTTGTTTATGTTGTGTGAATACGACAAAAACACTTAGTATTTTTTATAATTTATTCATGGCACAACATTCCTTGTAATTGCACATCATCTCAGTACCTGGCTATGGAAAATTATGTGGAAATATTCTTAAGTATTATCAGAAAAAACCCGGGTCTCTACATCATTATCTCCTTCAAGCTTTTCGTCATTGAAAATAAAAACTAGGAAAAACAACTCTGGATACGGAGCTCACATTTGGCTCTCATGCTCCCAAGATGACCTTCACAACTCCATGCTGGCACAACACATGTTCTGATGGGATGGTTCATACTCCTATGTTTTTCTACCTAGCAATGACTTTCATAGGAACACACATGCATCTCATCACCTGCGACACATGGAAGACATCGTGCGCCCACTCCTACTATTCGAAGGGTAGGTCAAGGAAGAAGGAAACATCACCATCTACTATATGATTCTAAATGGCCCAAAGAAACTCAGTGGACATCCTCATCCAAACCACTATATTCTAGGTCACAACCAGAATCACAGTTTATTCCTAGAAAATTGTCTTCTGATTCCCTGCATCAGAATATCCATCTTGTGAAAACCCCAAGCATATCTTGTCACGCAAGATTTCACAATCGGTGCATCATAACATAGACTCTCATACACGCTCGAGGAGTGAAGGAGTTAACACCATCGACTGAAGAAAATTTTCACCCTCATCCTCCAACAAGGTCAACTACAGCAAATCTAACTACTACAATACTTTCCACACCTGGCGAGCCTGGAATTTCCTACTATGGGAATCTTCTACAACGCTGCCACATTCTGGAGCATAGAATACCTCGAATTCATAGTCTTTTAGGAATTTCAACAGGCACTGTCATCTCACGTTCAAGTCTCTGTGGGTGAAGATTCACTTGAGATAGTGGTGGTCTGAAGAAACCACAAAGCACTCTCCCCGAAGATAGAATTTTTACATTCTCAGAGAGAAAACTTCCACTTCCAGCACCACATAGTGATTCATATTGTTCTATTTATTGGGTGTCCATAACCTCAAACTATATTTGATAACATTATCAAGATTTATGTTGATCACCCAAGGTACCAATGAACATGGCATGTGAGAAAACTCATCCAACCGCAAGAGGCTAGATTGGGAAAGCACGTGGCATACCCCACACGTCTATTCCCCTATTGTAAGGAGATTGATCCCCAAAATAGGTAATTTTAGAATTCCTCTAGTTCCACCTCAATAAAAGGGAGGACATGTGAAAATACTCCATTGGAAAAGCCAATACCAACTTTGACACTACACTACATAGCCCCGCCATGAACACACAAGTCAGAGGGACTCATCCACCACACCTCGATTCTATCCTCATTGGGTGGTACTGACTCTCCATCACAATTTTTGATCACATCACAAAAATACATCTTAGAGGGGAAATAACCCCCCTTTCTCTTCCATTCAAATCTATTTCGAACAACAACGACATAGGGTTACACTGACGCCCTACATCACCCTCGGTAACTCCACGAACAAGGAGTTAGAGGAAAAGAGTACCTCATGCATTTTCTAACATGTTATACTTAATGAGGTATAAAAACACACAATGCATACCTCTTATCAACTCACGTGTTTTAGGATTATACAAATCCAAAGCACACAGCTGCCCATGGCCCCGGCTGCTAGCTCCCTCAGCCCGACGTAGACTACCTAGTAGTGGTGGAAGGACCTCAAAACATAATCCCCCAACCACAATTCTTTCTACTAATCTTCCAACACAACCTCACTAGGGATAACCTTTTTCTTAACTCAGAGATCTATGATCATTTCACTACAACTATAGTGGCGGAGAATTTACCAACTGCCTGAAAAAATCATCACATCTGGTCAAGTAGTCTCATGCCATGTCACCTCACCCAACAAAAGAAAAGAACTAGTACTCCCTAGGCTGTCTTGGTTCTCTATGACACCCCATAACATGTTTCTGAGACTTATCATGAGGAGCCCTCATGCGTTGATGCTCTCCCAACTAACGTATGCTAGCTGTGGAAGATGTCCCATGTCTGTTGCGCCACTGCCAATACCAGCCAACTGGCATACTTCTAACAGAAATTTATCTATCAATAGTGCCTACTCTAGCACCTTTAGATGGGTGAGTATGCACATGGTCACTACACTGGCATAAATATTCTCTACGGATACCCTGCTCAAACTTTTGTGGCCAGAAGATTCCATCATGGACCATGTCCAAAGGGTACTAAGTATGGTCTATGAACCTAGTCGCGTACTCAGCCTCTACCATCACTACCCGATGAAGCTCGAGTAGATTCTGAAACCATACAATGCATAATAATGATAGGTGGTACTCCTCATGAAACAGCTACTAGAATTCATCCCCTGAATGTGACACCTCAACGTGCGTCTTAGTACCCTGGCTCTTTCAATGCCAATCTACTCTATGGAAGAAGACTTGCTGTCAAAGCCACCATATAACATGTTGGTTCCAAAACAAGAATAAATAGGTGAACCACTGCCTCTAGCCAACCCATCACTACTTGAGGATATGGCTCACCGCGGAACCCCATAAGTCTCTAACACTAGATCTCATGTAGCATACTCAGCCAACGCTTGTCATCTGCCTTTTCTGTCGGTACTAACTTCTACTCAATAGGTTGAGGTGCTGCTTCATGTCATCCTAGAAAAAGGGTTATAATATGATGGATCTTGAATCGATTCCTCATCACACCCGAAATCATCGTCACCAAACATTGATAGTATCCTGGATGACTATCATCACAGAGGCATCCTGAATCCAATAAAGGAGTACTATGGTCAAATTAGCACAAATATATATCAAAAACGATAGGGAGCTAAATCAATAAACACAGTCAAATACTCAATCCTATATCATGCACGTAACAATATTCCTTGCAACAAGTGTCTATTCACATTGAGTAGACAAGTGGGTAATTAGGGTCCTTGTGAATGGCTACGTCAGTCGTTGCACCATAATTGGACTCCCTAGCCTGAGAACCACTCTGGATACATGTTGACACTACTTCCCTTAAACCAATTAATTCATTTTTGGGATCATCTGATCAACATCCCAAGGAACTAACCACCCCTGATACCACATTTTCATTAACTAGAACGTACCATGGCTCGAGCTGCAACTACCCCAAGTTGACCTCCACAAGCCAGGGGATAGCGACCAGTGCTGAAGTATAACAAACTCAGGGAGGCCTTTTCCTAAGTACTTGTACACACAAACACAACCAACTTAATGATAATGTGTAGAGGGATACAAAAAAAGATAGAACACACCAATGTATAAGAACCACAAACATGCATCAACCTCATAACGTTTCAAGTAATGAATCATAAACTGAACGGGAAAGTGAAAAAATACATGCCCAGCCAGAAAAGTTCCAAAAACCAACAACAGGTGGAAAAGTAACATAGCTGAGAGAGCCGTGCTCCTGGATGCCATGCTACGACAACTGCATGTGGTCCATGCACCTTGTATTTCTATCCTCTTTTAATGTCATGATCAACCTGGTCTTCGTCTTCAAGGGTGCCCTGAGTGCGGGAAAATCCCATGAAGGGGTGAGTATAAATATACTCAGTAGGATACCCTGAAGGCTCAAGAGAGCAGCAAGTGAGGTACTGAAGAGGTAAGAAATAGATAGAACATGGTACAATAAAAGATTGTAGCTCAACCCAACAAAGATGTGATGTAATCTCGTCCAAACACGAGGAGCTAGAAATATTGAGAATGTGAACATCTCATCAAGTCTTCACTAACTAAAGTAGGAGATTAGACTAGTCCAACAATGAGAATCTAGACATGGAAAGCACGTGGAAAACCCCACACGTATTCACCTCTCCTAGATGGAGTGTAACCAAAGCCCAAGTAGTGGTTACTACAATATGATATATATATATATATATATATATATATATATATATATATATATATTCAACCAAAGGAACCTAAACGAGGGAGGAATGGGAGCTCCATATAACTTGCTCAACCTAAGAAAATATTCTTTGATGGTTATATAAGTAACACCATCGATTCCTAGCATCACACAAGTCTGCCCTGAACTACTAGTCAAAGTTGATCAATCATCTCACATTGAAACTGTATACTTTGGGTGGTTCTATCTATCCTTCACGGTTTTAGATCACATCACAAGGACACATCTTGTGGGGAAAAGTGTGACTAATTCTTGAGAGTCCAAAGTCACATCAAGTACATCTCCTCACTATGCCATAAAGTCGAGAGATCATGTCACAATGTTGTGAACCCACAATACAGCCATGCTAGAGGTTATACTTATAAAATTAATCAATAAATACCACTACCTAGCCCAGCTGGAGGGTAAGATCTGAAAGAGTAATGGTAGAAATTCCACTGCCCAACTACGCTGGAGGGTAATATCTAAAATATATAGGCGAATTCCACTACCCAACTACACTGGAGGGTAAGCCCTAAAAGATATCGGTGAACTCCACTACCTAGTTTTGCTGGAGGTTATGCACTAAAAGAGTAAGTTGAGAACCCCACTACCTAGCCTCGTCGGAGGGTAAGCCCTAAAGGGAACTTCGAACCACACTTCCCATCCTTATTGGAGGGTAAGCCCGAAAGAGAATAACGAACACCACTACCAAGCCACGTTGGAGGGTGAGCCGAGATTGCTCTAGTGATTCTGAAAACATCACTGCCATCACTATCATCATCAAGCATTAGCATAGATAGTCACCACACATGGAGAATCAAACATCAAATCTGAAATGCCACTATGGAAGGAACAATTGCATTGTACATGGATAAACACTCAGGATTGGTTACTCGAAGGCCACAATCTGAGTTCAGAAGAAAGAGATACGAGAAGTAGAAGACTGTTAGTGGTACATGACACATGTGGGGACCTCATGATGTGTGACCCCTCCTCATCACCTGGCCATATACCTAGCCATTTCCGGGTCCTAAAAAGGGTGAAAAAAGTACCAAGTCCAGTCATGGAACTCCTAGAGTACATGAAACCATGGTCACAAAGCCAACGTGTGAACGATGATCGTCGTTAACCTAGAGGGTCAGGATCAAAGGTTAGCATACACACATCCTCAAACAGTCCTAACAGATCAATAATATCTCTTCATACACCTTCTCTACTCTCAAAAGAGTATGAGATGACCTAAGCCATGGATTCACTTCCAAAATGTCAAAAGGATCTTCCACTGATATTCAATTCATGTTTCCACATTTAATAAGAGATTTTGAATAAGGATCCCAACATTCAAGTGGATCACACCATCGCGATCCTTATGAAAAAACATGAACGATCAACTACTCATTCATCCAAAATGGACTCCATATGCAGAAACTGCATCTCCCAACGTCACACACAAATAGTGCATTGTGGGGCCCACAACTCGATACCGAAACCCGTCACATGGGTCGCACCATTGCAATCCACACTGAAGAACACATAGGATCAGATATTCATTCGTCCCAAACATACCACCATTGAAAAATGTGATTTTCATCGAAACGCTTGAATGGTACCTGATCATTATGGTTGGAAAAAAGGCCACGCACCACCAAACAGATCACACCATTGTTATCCTTGTAGAAAAATATGCAATGTATGCTATTAGTTTTCCCCAAATGGACTTATGAAGCATAAT
The DNA here is from genome assembly GCA_963277665.1 of Viscum album. Lineage (NCBI taxonomy): Eukaryota > Viridiplantae > Streptophyta > Magnoliopsida > Santalales > Viscaceae > Viscum > Viscum album. Next base: position 2,127,481,275 of record OY728127.1, on the reverse strand, counting down.
TCATAAAAATGCAGCATATGACTGAAAGTCGACTCATGGGGCCCATACTCCGGGCCCAAATTTAGGTGGCTGGATTGCGATGTTGCCATGCCATTAGAAAAACACTCATAAATGTGTATTCAAACACCCCAAATAGATGTAGGATGAAAAAGTGGCACTTCACTGCAAAACGTTAGAACCCAGACCTATAGCTCCCACTCTTTGTCTCCAACATGAACTCTATAGAAAGCATCTAAAAAATTCTTCACAAGCACTAGGGTTATGATTTGGCTGACGACGCATCAATTGGACATCCCAAACGAGAGTTAGGTCTGATACAAGAATTATTAATTAATGTATTAACTATTCTCATTAGTCGTTTCATGCCACTGAGCGATGAAACCAACCAAAAAACATTCCAACAAATCATTGGAAGGACCACCTCAACTCCAAGGTCACAACACCTCTAACAGTGCATCAATCAGATGTCATACGCAGACGTATGGTTCGATACAAGTATCCCAAATAAAAATATTAATAATATTGATATTAAAAATGGACATTTCAGGACCCCAAGAATCAATCCTATAACAAAATTTCCTCAAACTAGCCTAATAAGGACCTCTTCGAAGAAAGGGTCGCGTGGCTGGAAATGGCATGAAAATCGGACACTCAGTTTGAAGGATATGGGTGTTTAAATGCCCCCAGACGAGTCTGGTTGGACCGTCGCTGGAGCGCCCGCCGGACCGCCTCCTCCTCGTCAGAAACGACCACATCCGGACTTCCAGACTACTTGCGAAATACCGAACCACCACTAGAGATGCCGAAAATATGCTGTAAAACTTTTGGAAACAACCACAGTCACTCCAGGGTTCCAAAACGTGATACGACATCAGATCTAGAATCCTAAGGATGATAACTTTACAGTGCTTACCTCTTCATGATGATCTGTCGTTGTTTCGGAATCATGAAAAGTAACTTCCACTTCCTCTCTCCACTGCGCATCCTCCAGTGCTCAAAACACAATCTTGAGTATAGATCGAGAATCCTTGAGTCTAGAAAATCTCAAAAATATGACTTTCTTCATGATTCTTCGATAATTTGGCAAGGCTAAAAGTTGGTGGACGAAAAACATGAGGAATGGGAAATCGAAAATTCAAACAGACAATTGTTGTTGTTCGTTTAGACATCATTTAAGGATTCCGTAGAAGTAAAAAAAATAGAATGGATTTCCAATGATGAAATTTTTAACTGGGGTATACAGAATCTGAAATAGAAATCCTACCTCGAATTTGGAACTCCAGTTGCGTTTGTTGCACCCTGATCTATCAGCCTCAGATGTTCTATTGCGATCCAACGACTTTTGGATGTGGAATCACCACCATCTAGAGCATCGATTTCCAAGAAAAAAATGAGCTAAACTAACTCATTTATTTAATTTCCTATTTATATAAAATAGCTGATAGATTGAAAATCCGAATCTCCCAAACCCTCTCAACTTAGGTCACCCCTAAGGTAAAACCTCGCTATGAAATCAACGATTATCTCGGATTTACAATCTAATTCTCCATTTGAATTTTATTCAAAGTAGTGTTTCAAATAAAACAATTTAATTTGTTTCATTTATTTAAGGTTTTTCCCCCTAGGATTTTTTCTACAAAATGCATGTGCGGACAAAGCTTATACCCCTCCAAGGGTAAACGACATTCTCTAGACAAAACCATAGACTTGGATTTCAAATCTGAGTTTCTGTTTGAGATTTATTTGGGTTTTAGATATTATATGAATGAATTAATAAATTAATTCATCCATTTACTACCCACTAATGAGTGAGGGGTATGACCATCCCACGTCGACAAGATTTATGTCGCACCGAGGGTAAACACCAAGTTTTAGACCAAACCGTGGTCTTATATTTCTAGTATGATTTACCATTTAAGAGATATCATGTTTCTATTGTGTGAATAGTAAAAAACACTTAATATTTTTTTTATAATTTATTACAGGCACACCAGGCCTCGGAATTGCACATCGTCTATATTCCTTGCACTGGAAATATAAGTAGAAATAATCCAAAGTATTACAGGGAAAAAAAGGATCTCTACCGTAATCTGAAATATTCATATGATTCACAAGCATATATACATATTTAAAAGGGCTGTGTAAAGGTTCCTTAGGAATTATATAAATGTACGATCGGTTCTTTATTCAATGTAAAAAGGTATATCATAGTTTCTAATTACCACATGAGGGTAAATATTATGTTTCATAAACATAAATAATTCTTTTCAAGGGTTATATAGGGTCAACCTAGAACCCTCACATGAAATGCATTGGATATTAAAGAGTAAAACAATTTTATCTCCATAGATTTCCCTTTTTAGGAAAAATAATTTTTAAACACTATTTTTCCTATTCTTCATCCAAAAATATCATTAAATATGTTTTTGATAATTATAAAGGCCTAAAATAAGGGAAATAAATTTTAAGTATTATTTAATGTTTTTGACTCAAATTATGTAAGGATTTAAAAACTTAAAAATTAATAATTTCTTAAAATAAAAATTAAATACTGATTGTAATTTTGGGGTTTCCAATGCCAATTAACCAAATCATGGTATGATTTTTAAAAAAAATACCAAACCATTAATGATTTTTTTTTGTGAGATCCTATTGAGGATGTGAAGTCAAAAAACCCTTAGACAAGATCTAAAAATATAATTTCCAACATTTGAAGTTCATCTTATCATTTCCCCGCATGGACAAACCTTATCCAACCCCAATTCCCGGGAGTACTCTTTTAAGAGAAATAAATTCTATGTATGAATTTTAAAATCCTATTCTCATTATTTCATGTTAAAATTTTCAAATAATGACAAATAATTATAAATGAATAATAATAAAAAACATATCATTATTATCAGGAATTATATTATAATGGTAAAATATTTCTTCATGTGGTTTTATAATCATTATTGGATAATGGAATGATTAGGTCATGATATTTTTTCAAATTATACTTTTTAAATCAACAGGGAGAAAAAAATTTATGGAATATGTTATTTTTAAATTTGGAAATATAATCAATGAAATAAGTTATAGGAGTACATAGTGAGCGGTTTGAACTAACTAAATCTCCTGATGTGATTTAGGTAATGCATCATTGATGAACCTTGATACTAATAATAAAAACATTTAGGTAGGATGTTCCATACATTTTAGGGATCCTGTATACACTTTTTTCTATGGTATTATTCATATGATGTATTATTGTTTCCATGCTTTACTGTGATCACATATAGGTTTGTGTAGCCTATGATAACAATTATGAATCCTTAGTCTATGAGTTTTCTAGAGTACCTTATTTCCATAGTTGATGTGGGTTCACATGTTGTTCTAGGATTATACTATAGTCTCATGATTTCTTGATCTACCTTATTTTATGTTATCATTACAATGTAGGATTAATTATTTGTATACATGATAGGTGACCATCATGTAGTGATTACATATTTAATGGGGGTGAAAATTACATGCGATGATGAAGAATGTGGACCCCTATATAGCATAAGAGTGTGATAGCCATGTGTCCTAGATGGAACTCATGTCATTGGGTGTACCATGTAATGTTTCAAAAACTGATTTCATGAAGATATTGAGAAGCTTGTTTAACTTCATTCCTTGAGGATCCTAACGTACATGTAGTAAGACTCAAAAAATCCTTTGACACAATGGATTGGAACATCATTGGATCTATTCTTCTGGCTTTGGATAGGATGTTAAATTCTTTCATTAGAAAAAAAAACTCTTCTCGGATAAACTCATTTACCTATAATCATTATTGGATCACAGAAATTATAGTTCACTTTTTAATGGGGGATTAGGTAAGGTGAACCTCTTTCCATGATTGTCTTTTCCATTTCAAATATTATTTCAGTAGACTATTCACACAAATAGAAGAAAAGGACGATTTGAAGACTATTAAAGCTCATAGAGGCACCTCATCACCCTCACATTGTTTTTTGCTGATGAAATAATTGTTTTCACCTAATTTCAGGAATCTCCTTCATCACGATGAAAAATAGATAGAGTCCCCCCAGGATCCGCCTCCCGTAGGCCCCGGGGTGGTGACCAACACCAAAGGTATACAAATCTCTCAAAATGGAAGGAATTACCCTTTTATAGAAACTCATTTTGGGAGATAACTTGTATCAATCTCAAAAAATATACGACACACACACACATATATATATATAGAATGCCAAAAACCATCACACATTCATGTTTAAAGAAAAAATTAAAGAAATACAATGGAAATCTCCAATGTAAATACCAAAACAAAAAAACTGTGACACACCTACTCCCCTCGTCTGAGCTCATAATGTCCAGCATGAATCACATAATCTACCTAGAAAACTAGTTTTTTTTACGTACATAGGATGAGAATACAAGTATACTCAGTAGGAAAATATAATGTCACTCATTCATATGTTTGATAAGTATACTAATTCTTCTGTTAGAAAACAATAGAAAATCAAAATCATCGAACAAGGTATACTATCCACCCTAATGTCACCATTGTTTGCTAACTAAATAAAACATGTAATGTAATATAAAGTATTGATCAAATAGATATCTAGGTACCACCCAACACTTACCCCTGGTTAACTTCTCATTCCTAATGGTGAATTTCATGTCACTACCACGCCCTTCCACAAGACCCACTGTCACAACCTTCTCGCACACACATGAGCCACAAACTACAACACATTTCTACCCCATACACACCTGGGACACAAACAACACCTCATTCCTACCTACAAATACTTCTGACTCATACCAAATACACCTGGGAAAACATACCATTCCCACACACAATTGGGCCCATACAACCACACCATGACCTGCTCATAGAGTATTGGGATACAAATGCCTATAAGGGGGAGTAGAGAAGATCCAATAACCAATTATCCATCCTCCCAATAGGATGTTGGGAAAGATAACATCCCCATATTGATGGGGGTGCTTGGAATTTAGTTCTCAAAAAGGGTGGGGTGAACATAGGGATCAATTGTAATTACCTGTATACTTATATAGGTATCAAAAACATATCCCAACCTATCAGTTTTCAAAACAAACAACTAGCCCTCACAAAACATCCCTTGTTGCCAACCCTATATGCATGCATCACCACAAACGATGATCACATCCATATTGAAAAAAAGGCAACCGCCTAACATTTAGTCACTTGAAGCTATTAATAATTTACCAATTATTCCATCCATACCTAGGAAATTACTAAACACTCTACATGACAAGTAACACCATAACCCACACTGCACAAAAGTTTCAGGAAACATTGGGAGAAAGGACCATGCAAGGTAACACTATCCTTTTTCAAAATTATCCCTCCAAAACCATCCTTGACATCCCCACTACATGGAAAGAACCACATCTAGCAAAACAAAAAAAACTCAACAATCTTTCAGTCCTATTGCACACTCCCATTTTTTGAGTACCCATTCAACCACTAACACCATAATTTTGCAAAGTAGTGATTCCATGTACATCCTCTCAACTAGTAAACCTCAACACACCTCATTACAACAACACACAGTATCCCCACTTCCTAAAAACACCACATGCAGTAACATAAATCTAGAACGACCCGAAAATGTAGCCCTTCTTCCCAACCGCTGCCCAATTGTAGTCCTACTACATCGCAAGTTCATCTATTCCAACAGTCAATCAATCTCTCAAACTAATATTGAATCACACCACCCACAACACCCCAGACTCACAGCCACACTCCCAGCCAAAACACCACACAACCATGACAAACACAAGGTTGAACGTAGACATACACATCACACAACTTCATCAAACAATAAGGGGTATTCAGATTTAACAACATTCATTCTTTAATTCCACTTTCTTTATTCATTGGTGATCACAAAAAAAAGTGTGATACTGGGGCATCAATATATTTAACTTAATATATATGATTAATAAAATATCTATATTTCATCCATTCAATAATGAAAAAATGAAAAACATTAAAAAGCCATTCATGTGTGCAAACAGAGGTCGCCAACATCAATGATTTTTAGAAGGCATACATCCATTACAAAACAAAACATGGGCGAAGGATAGCATATAAAACAGATCCATCGTCATCATCTTCCCAACCCATTATTGGTTACATCTTAGTATCATCATTAAATTTGTTTCAATCATAACCATAATAAGACATTAATACACCACCCCGCATGATACACAAATAAAAGGGAGATGAAGGGGTCCCTACATGGAACAACAGATGATCAAAAATTCCTTTTTACGCAAAAACTATTGTTTTATGAAAGTAGGAGGGGGACTCCAATGATTGATAAATCTGAATTCCCTAGAAAAACACATGACTCTGGTGTGAAGAACGGATATCGGTACACCAAGTGAAAAACATTACACACTGGGAAGAAAAGATATCAGATAAGATGATCCAGATCCTTTATCAGTGGAACAGAAACTATTCCAAGGCCCATTGAAGTATGATTATAATCAAGACCAAGTGTTTTGACTATTTCAAAGCCCAGAAGCATTAGTATACTAATAATATAATAAATATCATTTTTAATGACTTTATAATTGCTCAAACAATGCCTTAAACACAATTAACATCAAATAAAACATAAGAGGGTTGAAATTGGAAAATCATGAAAAGATGGAATTGACTCACTGATGGGTGATTCACCAATTTTTGTCACTGGTGATGACTCATAAATAGCGAGTCACCAACATGAACCACTGATAGCGAGTCACCGATGCGACCCACCGACACCCGAACTATATACATGTTACCTATCGACACTCGACCTACCAATTCCCATCATACTAAGGTTAATCCACTAATGTTATTCCACCGATGCTGATCCATTGATAGAAAAACTATAATTTTAGATAACATATAAAAACGAGATATGGTTGCCTCCTCGAACTCTAAAAACGCAAATTTTGACAAATTAATGGACCATGTAGTTCTAGGACATTATAAACAAGGAGACATGAAAAATATAAAAAACCTCAAGAGTGCTCTGGCACACTATGAATGTTTATTGGGATAAGAAATCAGTTGGGGGAAATCATTCATATATATTGACAAAAACATTAATCCTACATGAAGAGGAAGAATTATCAACACTTTGTGAATAAATTAAGTTCATCTTCCTTTCAAATACCTTGTTTTACCTATCTTTTGTGGAATACCTAGAGCTTCTTACTTCACTAAAATTTTGAGCTAGATTAGATGAACATTGTCCTTCTCAAAATGAATATCGGTCTCAATGGAAGGGAGAGTATTCATTATCAAGAAAACTATAACCTTTAATCTTGTTTAGTATTTTATGATTTATATCTAACCAATATATCTAATTAAAATATTCAATTATTCAATGAATAACATTATATGGAATGGTAGTATCTCAAATGAAAAGTTTTCATAGTTTACAGAAAATAACGCTACAAACCCTACAACCTATGGTGGATTTCCATCAAGAATCTATAAGTGTTAAATAATTATCCAAAGGAAAGCGTTATTTGGAATCTATCCAAAGGAAAATATAATTCTTTGGAATTTCATAGAACCAAATGATTATATTAACTTATGTATGGAAAGATTAATTACATTGAATCCTTAGTATGGACAAGATTGCAAGCTATGTTTGATAAGGTTTATAGAAAATACCAATGGATAGTGAATTCCAAATATTCTCTATGATTTTGGTAGGATAAATTGTTGGCAGCCCCTTTTTTGAATAGGAGAAACTTGCTAATTCAAGCTAGTGATTATAATATCAACATTTAAGATCAGTTGAGAAATATGGATTACTTCTCAAATAATATGAAATCTTCCATTTCAAATCTGGTCTTCATGGAATGTAATAACTTACTGGTTTGGGAAACATCACCAAATGACATATTAGAATCTAAAACCATCTATAATCATGATATATAAGGTAATTATTGTAGGATTGTAGTGTTTAACCGTAGTTGGATGTAATTGTATAGATTTTCACTACATTGGGGAATCACTTAGTTATGTTTCCTAGTTGATGAATATTTGCAGCGGAGAGGTATTTCACTCTGTTATTTGTGCATTTTATGCCATCAACATAGGGATGGAATAGATCACATATTCCATCCATTCTATATGACTTCAGACTTATGGAACTCATTTTTTCATCTTTTTAGCCTTTATGAAATTCATGTGAATAGAACTGAAAAACTTCTCCAAGATATATTGAAAATATCATTACCAAGATAACTCAAAAACCTTATTCACATTTGGTGTACAGAGTTTCTTCATGTGGTATGGTGAGGTATAACTAAATTCATACACGACCACATTACTTTCATTATTCAATATTATCTTTTATGAATTACAATGACTATCTAAAGGGATTAGGAATCTCAATATCCAATATAATTATCCTCTCACTCATGGCTTGATTGAAGTATTTTGGTTTCCCCCATTCATGGGATGGAAAAATATCAATACAGATGGTGTTTCCAAATGTAATCCTAATTTAGTAGGATTTGGGTCTGTCATCAGGGATTATAATAGAGAGATAATTGACTAAATTTATGGGCATTCAAAATACTAAACCACACTTGAATCTGAAATGATTTCTTTCATGATTTATATCTACCTAGATAATCAAAGGAATTGGAATTAGGACAGGTTTGAATTTGACTTCACACCGATTGTGCATGCAGTGAAGCTAGGTATCATTTATATTCCACGAAATCTCACTACAATATGGTCTGATTTCATGAAAAAGTTTTCTACTATGAACTACATCATCACATATTCCTACCATAAAGCTATAAATATCACAAATTCCCTTCCAAACATAGGATTTATCCAAGATACTTTCACTCATGAAGGAAGGCTCCCGCTTGAACTCTTACTTATTCATCAAAAAGAAAAACATAGAACCCATTATTTTTTCTGATATAACTCTTAGATTTATTTATAATATGATTTGAACTTATTATTTTTCTAATAGTGATGTAGAAAGTCTTATTGAAATTTCTTGATTGTTATTAATTATCCTCGACCACTTTAACAACATGGAGTTGAAGAAGGTTTTGTTGGGGGGCCATTGTAAAACAGGAAAGTGCATGATCACTCATTATGTGATTATATTTTTGTTATGCCTATTTACACAATTTTTATTATCATATCATACACCTGTTATACTTGATCATAATTTTGTTGAAATTATTTTTAAGACTGTGAATATTTTTGGAGATATCTATGTCTTTATTTCAGGTACATTTTGTTTTTTATTATGTTCCCGTGATTGATTTTGTGACTTTAGGGTGTGCTTGGTTGGATTCTAAGAAAATTGGGGAGAATAGGTGGATGTGCATGGTTGTGGCACAATTTGAACAAATAGTGTGACTATCAAGGAGAAAACGGGTTCCATTTGGTATTTTTAGGTTGTAGAGTTATCATAGTTAACACACAGTTTGGGAGGCCAGGCACAGAAACCATGCGAGGCCCCCCTTGAAGTAGTTGCTAACACACAGTTAGTGCACTGTTTTTATAACCATATGACTAAAACATGCACAGTATAAGAGTGAGAGCCTAAAATTGTGTATGTCACTCATTTTAGACTTTTAATGACTTATTTCAGCCCCTATGTGGCACTAACTCAGGATTTTACTATCATACTAATAAGGGAATATTCACACATCGACCAGGAGGGATTCCAAGGCCTTACAAACATCGTTCTTTGAGATCGAAAGCTTTAATTGAAGATCCTCTCTTCATCCGATAAGTGTATTTCATCTCAATGATTCTCATGTTATTTCTACTATCTTTCCTTGATATTTTCATGGATGATATCATTTTTTCGTTGGATCTAATACTAAGTGGTGAATTCTAGATCAAGTATTGTGGTTCTAGATTGAGATTTATGAGATCTTGATGTTTATGATATTCATTTGGATTTAGGGATTTAGATCTGGAACTTTTATCTATGTAATTGTTCTACTCTAATTTTATGTATTTTCTATTGGGGAAACATCCCTAAAAAAATTGAGGTAGGTGGTATAAATCAAATATGCATAGAGATGGATTTGAAATGTATATGAAAATTTGTAGAATATCTATCATCATTTAGCAATTTTTTTTCTTCAATTCCGTTTATTAGAAGAGCGACTAATTGATCTATCGAAGAATTATTATAATAGGTGATTATTTGGGGAATTAATCATGAGACTAAGGGGATGTCCTATTAGATAATTAATTTATGGAAATTGATTGTAACAGTTAGGGGTTATAATCTAGATAATTAATCTATGGATTAATTATGAGATATTTAAACGACTACGTTGAGATAATTAATGGCGGAATAATTATGTTCCTTTGATAATATGATATAGATTATTAATTTTTGGATTAATAATGGAAATTTTAGACTAGAATGAGATATATAATTTTGGAAAATTAATTATGGAATATGAATAGTGATATTGATTAATTAATTAATTAACAAATTAATAGTTTTAAGTACTAATTTAATTGTTGGGTTAACTAATGGAATGGATGTTTTAAATAATTATTGAATCAGTAATGAGATTGTGGTGGATAACTAATTGATTTATTAATTATGTTATATGGAATAGGAACATGTTCATTACAAATTGAGAAGTAGAAATTGTAACATGGTCATTATACTTATGAGTAAATTTAATGGGAACATGGTCATTCTATATTGAGAAGTATACATGGTAACAAGTTCATTATACTTATCAAAAAGTAGATTTGGAACATGGTAATTATATAGAGATGTAACCAAGCTATCATATTCCTTTTACTTAAGTATGTGATATTGGTTACTATGGAAATGTGGCTTTTAAATTTGACGTTATATAATAACAATAATGGCACTCTGAGTTATGGAGTCACATGAGAATATTCGAACTCCGATAAGAGTTGAATCATGTATTAAGATATTATATCACTATTTAATACTTTGATCTTTAGATAGAAGTGTGTACTAGAAAAGGATATTACTTAAGTAACAATTTGGGATCTGACATGAGATGAAGCTAGTATTGGGGTATTGTTCTCCTTCGGAAAGTTGAAGTTAATTTTGTTATATAAGAATAAATGAAAATGTGATAAACTATTTATTATTTTATTGAACATATGTCTTTATATATATTATTGAAATATATTTTGAATAGACATGTTTTAGACACCGTTGGGGGATGCCTACTGAGTTGTATTCACACCCTACTTGGGAAGACTAATTGGTACATGAATTGATTCTGTTGTTGTAGGACTGGATAATGAAAACGGATCTGGGATATGTGGATGATTGGAGATAGATCTTGGAGTAAAAAATTAAAATTGGTTCGAGGACCATTTAGGGAGTCATAGTGAATTTTATTTTAGTTTTAATATAGAAACTTGACACTTATATTTGTAGAGAATTTTTTCTCTTTCAGTTGAGTATTGTATTTCCTATTTGGATATCCTATGACATGAGTATTTTATAGTTATAAATATTCTTCCTCAGTTTCTTATTTACTTATGCTGGTGTTTTACTCAGATAAAAGAGGTTATATTATCCCCTTGAATGAACTACCAGACCCTTTCTACTAATCAACAACCTCTTTATATAGAGTGGCATGCTTGAGGTTGTGTGGTGAACCGGCTTAGGGCATCGTTGGGTGGCCCTGGAGTCAAGATATTACAAAGTGGTATCAGAGGTCTAACTTTCATTCTTCTTGTTTTTGTCTTACTATTTTGGTAAAGGTATACATGTGACTTTGAGAGTATGGTCTTGGTAACAATCTTGTGCCTTAGAGTTTCACACCAATGTACAGGGGAAAACCCAATTACTCAGGGTGAGATTATAGTTATTTCCATTTGATGTAACAATTGAATATTATTTCCCCATGGGTGACACACTTATGGTGTAATGGAATTGTTGTTTTTGACAATTTTTTAGTATGGATTCATGGCCTATAATGGCACTAGATTTGAGTCCATATGTATCATTCTATTAACTCAGGGTTATTATGACATTCTTCATTTTAGGTACGTATGAGAAAACAGGTTATGTGTAAGTTGATAAACATGAACAATTATCCATGTTTTTTAGATTAAAACTAAAAATGGGGACTAACCTGAATTTATAAATATTGTAAAAATATCAAAAATGAGAATAATTGAATTTATGAATTACAAACATGTTTCTGGTTATGTCTTTACCGTTGTTAACAGAAACCTAGGATTGTAATGGTTATGGTCAGCGATAGTGCCATAGTTTGGACCACGTAGCAAGGTGGGAAAAAAGGATTGGTGTGATTATTTTCATCTTAATTAATTTTTATATGGTTGTGTTATGATAACTGATACATGCATTTGGAATTTTAGAGAGTTTTTCTCAATGGCGCATAAGGATAGAACAACTGATTGGTGTGCCTAGGAATGATTTTCCTGTTAGAAAACATGATGCACCCATCATGCTAGATGAAGATGAAGGGGATAAAATTTGAGGGATATTTTCACAGTTCATTCAATTCATGGAGAGATACCCAAGGTGAGTGGTGAAAAGTATGTTTGATTTGACAAGGGAGTGTCAGTAGCATCACACTTCTAATATTATTAGAGTGGGTCGACCTGAGGGAGATGAATTCTGGGTTGAGTCCATAAAGACTATACTTGATTATTTGGAGATTCTAGCTAGTTGGATGGTCATGTTGGTAGCTTATATGATAAAAGGATTAGTGAATCACTGGTGGGACATTCAGGTGAAAACTTGATAGGATGACGGTATGTTATCGAAGGACATCTGGGAGAGGTTCTTGGAACACTTTTATCTAGAGATGTTGAGATAAGTGAAATCTTCTAAGTTAATGAATCTAACATAGGGGAGAATGTTAGTGATGGACTATGCTGGATGGTACACATAACTGCAATGCTTTGCTCAAATTTTAGCATTATATAAAGTAGCTACATCGAAACGTTTTCAGAATGGAATTAATTGTGAGATCATGTCCCAAGGGAATATCTTCAGGCAGAAGAATTTTATGGAAGTGGTGGATCAGTATATCAATGTTGAAGGGAACCTGACGAAGGATTCTAGTGATGGACATGTAGTTGTTACTAGACGGTCAGGAGGTGAAACTTCCATGATAAAGAAGCACCATTATGAATCCTTTATCCAAGGTAGTGACAAGTAGAGTACGCAGATAAGATGTTTGGTTGGACATGACCTTATTGGATTGATCTATCATTAGTGTGGTAGGCCTGAAGACTATCATCTACCTTGTTCTTAACCACAATTAGAGTGTTGATCTTTTGGAAAGATGGGTCATATACATAAATTCTTCTGGTCATAGGGATAGATTGGTACTGAAGTAGTAGCTGGGTAGAGTTAGAGTATGGTCAGAGGATCTTCTACACCATATCAGACTTGCCGTTTGAGTTCTACTGGAGAGGTGGTAAAGGCAGTGGATGTGGTGCTTCTGGGTAGGAGCACTCATATCAGTATAGTAGTGCTACTCAATGGAGTGAGACAACATCACAGGGAATAGGGGAAACATAGTTACATGTAGTTCAACCTACACATGTAGATAATGAGGCTGGACCATCAATAGTGAGAGGTACTATTCTAGAATCACATACTTTATATAGTACCTTGTTTGGTAATACTGTATTTCATTATTTTATAGTTTCAAAACTAAGTAATGGTTTGATATTGAATGTGATGTCTTTTGAGTGGGGTTATGATTACAGATACACCATTGGGTATAATGTATAGAGATCTCTATTGATGTAAGGGTTGTTCACTAGAGATTGGGTAATAATGTTTTTTATGGGATATTTATGTTCTTTATATATGAGGCTTTAACATAATTTTTGGTATGGGCTGGCTAGTCACATACCAAGCCCACGTCGACTATTACTATTGGAAAGTTTCATTTATATCTACAAATGGTGATAAGTATATTCATCTTGGAACGTGGGATATTAAGGCATGCCTAGACGGGCTAATTACACAGCAACTGGGAGAGCATATAACCAAAGGTTCTTGTCTTATGTTGGATTATGGGGGTGTTAGAAAATATTTTATTTCCACTAATAGTGTAACTATTCCAGGATTCATGAAGACATCTCAGGGATAAACCTTGAGAGAGGTGGGGAATTCACTATTGATCTCACTATAAGGATTGAGGCAGTATCTATTACACCATATAAAATTTCACTAACTCGGATTCAAGAGCTTAAGACTTAGTTATAGGAGTTGGACGATAAAGGATTTATCTGTCCATGTATGTCACCTTGGGGATCACATGTTTTGTTCACAAAGAAGGCTGATGAGAGTTTATATTTGTGTGTCCATTTCCAAAATTTGATCAAATTTACTTTGAAGAACCAACATTCTTCTCTATGTATTGATGATCTATTTGACCCATTTAAGGGAGCTTTCATGTTCTCAATGATTAGTTTGAAATTATGGTATCATCAGTTGAGTGTATGGACTTCTGATATATAGAGGACAACTTTCATAAGTAGGTATATCTTTCATGAGTTTATTGTCATGTCTTTTTGGGTTGAAAAATTCACTATAAATGTTTATGGCTTTGATGAATAGGATATTTATTCCATATATCAATCAATTCATGGTGGTGTTTGTGGATGACATCTTGGTGTACTCTTTCGCTCATGAAAATCATTCCCAACATCTTGACATTGTCCTAGGTACACTGAGTGAGCATCGGTTGTACCCCATCCTATCTATGTGTTAGTTTTAGATTGACTAGGTACACATCATGGGGCACATCATCTTAGAGGAAGGAGTGTCATTGGACCCAGAGAAGGTTGATGTTATGGTTTCATAGAAGTATCCTAGGAATTTGTTTTTTATATATGATGATTATTGTGAGTAGCTAGATATTACAAGAGATTCATCCAAGAAATTTTCTATTTGGTAGCACCGCATTCCGGCTTGACCAAAAAGGATGTAAATTCTAAATGTTCATATTCTTGTGAGAATGATTTTTAGGAGTTTAATAAGCACTTATCATCAGCACCAAATTTTATCCCACTTGAGTGGGGTGAGGAGTATACGGTTTATTATGATGCTTATGGGATCAGACATAGAATTGCACTAATGCAGTGAGATCGAGTTATGGTGTATAGGTATCGGTAGTTGAGGCCTCATGAGAAAAATAACCCTATGTACGACCTCAAGTTGCCAGCAGTGGTTTATCCTCATAACTGTTGGAGAAACTATCTTTGGGGAGAAAATTTTATAGTTTATATAAATCATAAGATCTTAAAGTATATCTTCATTCAATTTGATTTGAATCTTGGAAATCAGAGATGAGTGGATTATATGTAGTCTTTTGATTTTCAACTGCAATATATGACTATGAAAGAAAATATTTTGGCTGATTCCTTGAGATGGAAAACTCTAACTAAGATGTTTCAAGAGTCGAGTTTAGAGTAGAAGATGATGACCTTGCAGGCTAAAATGTATTTGGTGGTTTAGAAGATTCAGGCGTAGGTGACTCTAGTTTCAGTTTAAATGGAATCTATTTTTTTTGAGATAGATCAGAGATAGAAATTTTGAGGATCTAGGGTGCTTATCCTTGAATGATAGATTTGATGGTGCAGAGACATCTTTGTACTAGAGTATATATGATGTTGAGATCATTTATGTGATGAATCGAGTTATCATACATACAAGCATTCAAGATGATATCAAGTAATAGTTTCATGATCTGAAAATGGGAAGTGGTTCCAGGTGTAACCAAAATATATAATGACCTATGAAGAAAATTTTGGTGCACAAACATGAAAAATGAGATACTTGGGTTTGTGAAAAGACACTTTACTAGTCAGCAGGTGAAGTTGGGGACTCAACGACCCAAAGGACTTCTACAGCCATTTTCTATATTAGAATACAAGTTGGATGATAAGACCATTGATTTTGTGGTGGGTCTCCTAATGATGACTAGAAAGATTGATTATATTGGGGCCATTGTGGATCCACTAACAAAGGTAGAATATTTTATGCTTATAAGAGAAACATTTACAATAGAAGATCTAGGAGAACTGTATGTTTGGGAGATAGTCCATCTACATGGATTAAAACACACAATAGTTTCATATTGTGTTTCATGATTTACTTCACGCTTCTGTTTGGGCTTGAATAAAGTGCTTGTAACACCATTATTATTGAGTATGTCTTTCTACCCACAGATAGATGGTAAGTCGGAACATACAATAAAAGTCCTTGAGGATATTCTAAGTGAATATTTTCTTGACTTCGATGGATCATTGGAAAAGCACAGGGATTTAGTGGATTTCAACTATAAAAACATTTATCTAGAAACTATATAGATATAACCATATCAGGATCTTTATGGTAGGCCATGAAGATCGCCTCTATTCTATATGGAGGCTAGTGTTTCAAAGTTATTGGTACTGAGTCTTGTGTTGGAGTCATTGGAGTAGGTAATGTTCATTCGGAAATGTATGGATACATCTCAATGTAGATAGAAGTTGTATTATGAAAAAGAGATACGACCCCTAGAGTTTACATAGTGTGATCATGTATTCCTTTGGGTATCGTTTAGGTTGGGTCACCGTAGGATATGGAGGCAGGAAATGTGGGTTCCCAGGTTTTTTGGACCATTTCAGATAGTGGAGAGAATTGGGCTGGTGCCGTACCAATTGACTCTTCCACTGGGATACAACAATATGGATGATGTTTTGCTTATATCACAAAATCAGTGGTATCACCTTATCCCTTCTCATGTGATCGATGTGGATGAGTTTATCCATGAGAAAGATGCTTCCATTAAAGACCATCTGATTCATGTGTTGGATCACAGTGAGAAAGTGTTGCGGGGAAATATTATGCTGATAGTTCATGTGTTATCATAGCATGGTCATGTATAAGAGGAATCATGGGAAATTGAATTATATAAGAGGGATCAATGACATAATCTTTTTGACTTGAAATCTTATTAAGGCTTGGAAGTGCAGCTTGGGGATTAGATGTTATATGATATGGAGATTGTAATATCCTGACCTTTTTTGTAGTTATCTTGGGCATGATTTGAGTTACCTTTATTTTTACTAAAGAACCTTTCATTGGAGTTGTGACATGGGGTGATGTTGGGATGATTTTATGAAAATTATGGAAGGAAATGGCATTTTCACGGTTGGTTCAGAGTTTGAAGAAACTGTGCGGCTATCATGGAGAAACCATGTGCCCTCTAGTGTTTTGATGCAGCTTATTTAGCTTTTATAAAGCATAGTTTAAGAGGCCATGCGAGGAAACCATGCAAGGGCCCCTTGTAATAGTGTCTATCACACGGTTAGTGGGTAGTTTTTCTAACCGTGTGACTAAACCGTGTGCGGGATAATAGTAAGATCCTAAAATAATGGGTCTCACTCGTTTTCAACTTTTAATTACATGTTTCACCTCTTATGTGGCCCAAACTTAGGATTTTAATTTTTTATGGGTAAAGTATGATTCCCTCAACAACTCGAAGGGATTCGAAACAACAACAAAAACAATTATTCGAGATTAAATGCCTTAATTGAATATCTTATCTTCAAAGTATAAGTGGATTTCATCATGATACTTCTCCCATTATTTCATCAATATTTCCTAGATATTTTCATGGAACATATCCCACGTTTCCTTTTTTATAAACCTATATAATGAAATATAGATCTAGGATTGTGGATCTAGATCTATATTTATGAGATCTTGATGCCTATGATCTTGATTATGGTTTAGGGATTTTGACCTAGAACATTTATCAACATAGTTGTGCTTATCGGATTTTGGGGATTTTCTATTGGGGAAACATTCATCAAAATATTGGGGAAGGTGTTCTAAATCCAGTTCCAATAGTCATGGTTTATATATATATATACAATCATTTAAAATTTCTAGAATCCATTAGAAATTGATTTTATTAAATTTGGTTTATTAGATTGACCAATTGTTTTATCCAAGATTTTTTGAAATTGATGATTTATTGGGGAATTAATCATGAGAATAAGTTGATTCCCAATTAGATAATTATTTGTGTAAATATATTATAATAGTTTGGGGTTGTAATCTAGATAATTAATCAAGGGATTATTTATTATATATTTAAATGGCTACGTTGAGATATTTAATTGTGGGTTAATTATGTGCCTATGAAAATATGATTTAGATAATTAATTGTGTGATTAATTATGGAAATTTGTGATTATAATTAGATAATTAATTCTAGAAAATTAATTATGCAATATTAATTAAGATATTGATTAATTAATTGATGAGTTAACTAATGGTTTGATGAATTTACTTAATTGTTTAGTGAACTAATATAATGGATGTGTTTAAGTAATTGGTGAATTAGTAATGAGATTGAGATGTATAATTAATTGATAAATTAATTATGTCATACAGAATGGGAACATGGTCATTTTTAATTAATAAGTAAAAATAGTAACTTATTCATCATACTTATGAGTAAAGATAATGGGAACATGGTCATTCTAAATTGGTAAGTATCCATGTTATCATTGTCATTATCTTTATGAGTAAAGAGAATGGAAACATTATCATTATATTGATGGGTATGACGGGTAACATTGCCATAATACTTGCGTTATTGATATTGGTAACTTTGGAAATATTTATAATAAATGTGGAATTATATAATCGAAGTAATGTCACTCTGAGTTATGGACTCACATGAGAATATTTGAACTCTAGTATGAGTCGAATCAGTTATTGAGATATCATAGAACCTTAAATACTTAGAGCTTCAGCAAAAACTAGGTAATAAGATGTAATATTACATAGTTAACACTTCAGTCTCATGTATGAGATACAGTTAGTATTGAGGTATGGGTATCCCTGGGATCTCTGGAGTTAATGTAGTTAGACAATAATAAATGAAAATGTGATAAATTGTTTACTTTTTCATTGTACTTATTTCTATATAGATGCATGCACATTCTTTTTACTAGACTGGTTTTAGAGACTGTAGGTAGTACCCAACTATGTTTTACTCACACCCTATTCAAGATTCCTGATATAAAACTAAATAGATAATATTATTGTAGGATTGCATAAGGGAAAAGTCCATAGGATAGGTGGAAAATTGGGGATAGAGCATGGTGGAGGGAACTATACATGGTTCAAAACCCGCTTGGGGTGTCGTATTTAATTTATTATTAGTTGAATTATACACACTTGACACTTATATTGGAAAATAATTTTCCCCTTTAGTTGAGTATTGCATCTCCTATTTTGTTTTCTTGTGACATTAGTATTGTTATGGTTATATATATGCTTAAAATATTTCTTATTTACATCTGCCGGTGTTTTACTCTAATAAAAGAGGGTACAATGTACCCATGAATTAATTACAAAACCCTCACTTCTAGTCGGTAGCCTCTAGAATACGGGGAGTTATTCTTGAGGTCATGTGGAGAACCAGATCAGGGCATCGTTGGGTGGCTCCCAGGTCGGGATGTTACATTATTTGTGGTATCCCACTAGGTTTTATTACTCACAGTGTACTCATGCATCTCTATGTTCATAATAAATTCATTTATATTAATATAAAAAAGGGAAAGAGGAATGTTGTAGATGGATGAGTAGAGGATCGGGAAGTTGGTATTAGAATGGGATGCACCTCATAAGACTTAATAGATTTTATTAATTTTATCTTTTATATTTTTTACTCAAGTTTTTATCACCACACTAGGAGCCTAGTCTATTTATATGTATGACTCTACACCATAATTTTTTTCCACTTTTTTATTTAATTATTTAATAAAAAAATTATTGTCTCACTAGTTTTGTAATGTGATGACATGATAACAAGGGTGTAGTCTCCTTATAGATGGTGTTCAGACCATCATTGCTAGTGGAAAACTTCTTGCATACAAGGAGGCACATATGTGGTCATGTGTCACAATGTTTCGGATCTAATGGTCCAGGTTATGGAATTATAAAATTTTATCAAAGAATGGGTTTCTACCATACCTTTTGTAATAACCTAGCACTGGTAGAGAAGAGATGGTTGTGTGATACTTTGGTAAGTTTGTTTCTATATTCTAGGATAGTTCATGTGTAATAGACCTCTGAGTTATCATTATTGGAAATACTATTACTATTAAATGGGATTTTGGTGCATTAATGCGTCATAACATGAAACATAGGATCACATGACATATAAATACTTATTTTAGTGATACATATTAGTTTTTTAATTCAATTACTTGTATTGTTCTATCTATTTTGGATAGTCTTATTCTTTATGTCGTGTGATATAACTTTTTCCTATCTATTGGATATATCTTGGTTGCATTAATTAGTAGATAATGAGATTGTATTTATAATAGTATGTATATGAATATCACTAATGTATAGAGATGGAAATATTGGTTAGTCCATGATGGGTTATACCTTAGGTTAGAGGTAGAATACTAGGAAAAAAATGCTTGATATGTTATATTTTTTATGATTCAGCATGATGAATCTGTTTCTTTTCTAAAATGTTTCTATCACATTTGAAAAGTGGTCACCCTGAAGGAGACTAATGGGAATATCTACTAATGTGGGATTTCATATTTCCACTAGGGTGATTCCTATATTCATCTACCTTCTATGTTGGGGTTTTTTTCAAGAGAACAAAGTCACACCTACTCTAGTTGTACATGTAGTAGGCATAATCCAAACTAGAGTCCTTCACTTATTCCTGACTAGGTGGAGGGGTACTAAGGTCCAGCGTCATCTATTTCTGATAATTTGTCATCTAGCTTCCGCCATCCTTTCTAGGCCTAGGGGATATTAGGATGTTGTGAACTGGATATAATTTTTTGAGAGAGAGTCTCCGAGATTATTGAGACACCTGATAATAAGATCATGATGCTGGAAATATTCATGTTGTAGGGTCAGTCAGTCGATGGCGTGACATAATGAGAAATGATGTAAGGCATAAGGGCCTCACCTTGGAGTCTTTCAAAAACAAATTCTTCATGGAGTTCTTCCATTACATTTTGATGTTAGAATAGTTGTTGGTGTTTATGGACCTATATTAGGGGTCGATGATGGTTTCCTCATACTAGAATATTTTAACTATGTTACTTCACTATTATCTTCAATTTACAGGATTCAGATAAAAAAAGTCTAGTGAATTTAATATTAGACTCACTCCATAAATAAAAAAAATGGTCTTGAGTTTCAAAATAACCACTTACCTAGAGGTTCTACATAAGTCCTTGACTATATGTAATGTTCTTGAAGAGGATCACATTGTTGGTTTTATTATAATATATAGTATGTATTGGGGTTGAACTCTTACTGTTTTAGTGATCTTTTCCACTAGTATAAATAAGGGGAAGATATGGTTTGTGAAGCAGAGTGGTGGTATATAGGTCGAGTGGCATTTGGTTTATCCATCCCCTAGAAGACTTTTTATACAGTCCCTTAACTATTTGATGCTGATAAAATTTCTTATGTTCTATACATAACCCTAAAACATGTTTCAATAGTGTTGAAAGATGGGGCACCTCCAATAGTTTTACTACCGGGGTTAATGGTTGAGGTTTCATAGGGGTAGAGTAAAAATGTGATCTATGACACAGGGATCCTACATGGGTCCTTCGTAGTGGGCACTGATGATGACGACTCAAATGGCCCCTCATCTCAT
The DNA here is from genome assembly GCA_963277665.1 of Viscum album. NCBI lineage: Eukaryota > Viridiplantae > Streptophyta > Magnoliopsida > Santalales > Viscaceae > Viscum > Viscum album. The sequence goes on along the minus strand of OY728127.1, from coordinate 2,127,459,528 downwards.
GCACAAGGACATAGATCCATCATAGGTCGTTCTTATTCAGTCAATCAGAATCCATCTAAGATGTAATGGGACCATCTACAATTTGATGCATGATTTATATCAACAATAATTTATCTACATCCATGTTTGATAATGGTTCTTCTCAGTTTTTTATATGATCAAAATATGTCACCTTAAATTAGTTATTGGTAAAGTTATATTCTAAGATACTTTTTATTGATACAATATTATACATGAATGTGAATAAAATTCAGTAATTCGTAGAGTGTCCTATAATCATTACCTTTTATGGGAATATATGGGAATTCAATATTTTGAGATAATGATTTTTTTTTCATAGTATAGAATGGATGGCCAAATTTCCAGGTCACGTTGAATACTATTAGAGAAGGGTATTGTTTACATCACTAAAGATTGAGAAGCACATGATGAATAGATAATAATAACTAGGATAAGGTATAATTGGTTCAAAATTGAGTCATTCCAGGACTTGAGTTAGCTCAGGACAATCATAGTTTATATAGATATCATATTTGGTATATATCCCTTTTCAATACCACCTTCTCGAATGGAAAGTAATACCCCGTGATTTTATGTAATATATATATATATATATAAAATTTTATTACATTGATTCATTCTTTACATGCATCGTCGTGGTCAAACTGACCATGATATAATATTAAAATATTATTATTTTATACGATAATCGTCACATAGAAATTAGATTGGAGGGTATGAATATAAAAATTTAAATTATTAAAAATTTATTATTTATGAATATATAAAATGAATTCATGGGTTATAACTTTATTAGAAACAGGAAAAATCATTTAAAAATAAAAGATATCATTTTTTAAAAAAAATGGTTTGATGCATGTAATGTGTTTTTATCTTATTAAATTAAATTAATCACTATTGGGGAATGATTTTAAAGAAATTTAAAAAATATATATTCAATAAAAAATTTAATATTCATTTATTATTTTCCACGAATGGGAAAAGAATAAATCATGTTTTACACCTATAAAATTATTTTTCGAAATAAAGTATTTCATCACATTTTACACAATTATTTTAAAAAAAATTCTTTTCTCTGTTTAAATTGAATTAAGATAAATTGATTAAGTATTTGGAATTTTTAAACTCATGTTTGGAAAATATATCACTTTTATTTAGGTTCATTATTAATAGTTTCCTTGGTAGATTTTTTTCAACTTGGTAAGGGTAAAATGGGTAAAAAAGGAAAATGACATTGGGTAAAGGAATTAAAATTACTAGAATATTTATTTTTATTTTATTGGATATGTGAATATTGATGATTCAATCCATGTCTAAAAAATATTTCAATTCAGTTACACTATTCTTTGATTAGGCCCGTACAATTATTTTAAAAAAATTATAATTACAAAATAGAACACTCTTTGAATTTTTTAACTCTATTTTTTTATATGGACAAGAAGCGGATAATATTTTATAATGGTATATTTGAAATATTATTGACTATTATTATTATTTTAATATAATTATAATTTCTAGTGATGAAATAATTACTGTAATTGGCTACATTATGTCGTCACAGTGCTTGTGCTAGTAGTAGAAAATTCATCTAATTTTCTTTAAAAAACTCTGAAAATGATATTTTTTGGGTGAGTAATAGTGAAATATAAATTTTATAGATTAATATAATAAATTAGGTATGTTTTAGAGATTTATATTTTTATTAAATTAGTATATTCATTTCATTAAATTCATATTAAATGAATAGTTTTAAAATGACTCAATTTATATTTCTTGTTAAATTTTATATTATTGAAAATTTTAAAAATCATAAAATGATAAAAATGGAAATTTAATATGATAAGTGGTATAAAATTACACCCCATGGTTATTTATGAGCTATTTTTTCAAGTATTTTTAATTAAAACCCTTTAATATTGAAAAATCCATTACGGTATTTAATTTTTAAATCAGGTAACGATGTGTTTAAACCTAATTGTATGTTTTAAAATGACACCAAAGCCTATATAAACGTCACTGGATTATTATATTATGAAATCAAATTTTTTTTATTTAAATATCTATCTATTTGAATTATTTTTTATTTATAATAGTCTAATTATATTCAATTTTCATTAGTAACTCAAAGTGTTTTATTTCCCCCAAATAAAAAGGGACATGAATCTCTCTTTTATTTAAAAAACCTTTTATACATCATACTATACCAACCCATATAAAATTATCTCATATAATTACTAATAGAAAAATTAGAGGTTGTTTTATTCCTAAAATGTCTTTCAATTTTTCATTAAGTAATGATTTAAATGAGGTATACTGAATATGAAGTACTCATCTTATGCACTCTCTTTTAAATTATTTCTTCTTATATATTCAATAAATCTATGATATTTATCACTAAATAATTTTTTTTATAATATTAAATTTTATAAAATTTCATTATTATCCTCATACACTATTATCACCCACTTTTCCATAAAATGTAAAATATAATTACCACTAATTCTAACATGTGAAATATAAAAACCACATAGGTATAGAGTTAATTTAATATCGTAATCTTTCATGGATGGTTATTATGATGAGTTTAGATTTTAAATATTTTATTTATTTCATAATTATAATTCTGAAATTATAATATCATATATACCTTCTTACCTTCAAATCCATCAAAAAATGATAAAATTTCTCATGTGTATGTGTAGACTAGCACCACCATGAAAGGATAAGAATCATTTTTTCATTTCAACATTTCATGGACAATAAGAAGGATAGATTTGATGAAAATATATGATATATATAATATAATAATGATTTTATAAAGTTGAATTATAATTTATTAATAAATCTCTCTATATATATATAATTAATATATATGATATTTATATCAGGATTTTTATTCTAAAGATGATGAAAAATGATCAATGTAAAGGAATGGAACTATTAAACCAAAATTCTAATGAATAATGAAATATCTAACACTATGAAACTATGATTTTAATAAATAAATATTAAAAAAATCTGTATTAAATTTTATAATTAGATCAATAATAAAATTATATATATGTAAATGGCATTTCTATATAATTATAATAAATTATATTTTATTATACCTGATGTTATCGTGCATTGGAAGTATGTCAAACTTGTAATAATAGTTTTATGTTACAATATCAATGCTTACCAGAATTGTTTATGATTATGTTTTTTATGATTAAATATCTTGATATACCACTCAATAATTTAATTACTTTATTTCCCTTTTTTTATTTTTGGAGACTACAATCTTTCCTATCATTTTCTTATACATACACAACATACCGAAAAATTGTTTTTAAGGAAAACCAAAATTATCACTCTCTTCAGTCTGAAACACTTCAATTTCCATGGGTTTGGACTCAATAAATGTTTTTAAAAATGAATATAATGTTCCCCTAGTATTGGTAAATGTCAGTTTTACTGATCATTAAATTTTTATTAAATGGTTTAAAATTAATATTATTGTCATTTATTAGAGATATCCTTTTGAATTATTACTAAAAACATAGAAGGAAAATTTTCTTTAACATATACTTCTTGCATGGGATTTAATTCCATCATTACAACTCAATGGAATGAAGTAAACTTTATAAATTTCCATAGTTCTTTTTAATGTTTTCTTCCTTATTATTTAGGGAATTTATTGAATTTAAATATGTGACTTGAATGTGAGAAGAGAATTTCCATAATGAAATTTTCCCAGGATATTTTAAAGGAATTATTCATCAATGATATCATACATTGATTTTAATCAGTATTTAATGGTGATATGAGCCAATGATTTTATATTTATTCTTTCTATAGATAGTTTATTGTTATAATTATGATTTATTAAAGAAATCTAGTTTATTTTCCATGGGTTATATTTTGATGAATTTTTTTACAATTATTTTTAACACATATGATTGGATTTATAATTATGTGATTGGTGTACCAAGAATTATATATACCTATAATGAATTGGGTGAATATTAATGTTCTACAATATCAAATGTTATGTAATAGGTCATCCCATACTCTGAAAAAGTGGATACATGAGAGGTTATTCCATTACCAAAAAGGTTACATGAGAGTTTTTCTAAATCTCAAATAAAGTTATTGAGATGTTATCCCAAGCCTATCCTGATTTGAATGCCTTAGTGAGTATCCATGACATAATATTTCTATTATTATCATTATTCTACACATTATTCCACTCTTTAGGGAATTATATTTAGAAAAGGTTATATTCACCAGGCCTAAGATCTTGACACCTTTATAACTCATGTATTATAAACAACCATGATTTATGTCATCACCCATGTTTTTGATCATAGAATTACAAGGTTATGAAAATCAATGTATAAGATCATGTTCTCATACCACTTATTATCATGTTATATTTAAATTATCATTGATATCTACATTTTTTACCCTTACTGAGCAAATGATATAACAGATTATTATGCCCTCCATTCCCTAGGATATAATGTATTATGTCCCTAAAAAGGGGGATAATTGTAGATAACTATTTTAAACATGATGTAAATCTATTATGGATATTTTTCTATTGTATACATGTTTCCAATGAAACTAAATGTATATGGTTCCAGTGCATAACATATTGTTATGTAATTTACAATCATAAAATAAGATGTCTAATTTATTTTTTAAATTATTGGTTTATATATTTTTTATTAGAGAAATTTTTTGTTACCATTAGAATCTAGGATGAGGAAATATTAGTGAGAACCCATAGGATAATCCTTATATATGAGAACACCATAAGTTATGGTAAATAAATTTGAATATTTTTTCTAATAAAACAACCATGTTTTTATGCTTCATGTGGTCATGGTTATAGAAAAAATTCTTCTTTGGGTGATAACATGAAATAGAGTTGTTCAAGTAAACCTCATATATCATTCTTGTGTGTGGTGAGAGTTCTTGTTATGCACATAATTTGACACTACTATGGGATATGATTGGGCTAATTCATATTTTCATTAGAATACATTATGAATTATTTTAATATATTTTGACCATGTATAAACTATGTTGAACCATTGGGGTCATAGGTTGAAAATAAACATTCATGATTTAGATATATTAAGAAGGATTTTTTAGAACAACCCAAAACTCATACTATTAGATCTGGTTCCAAAATCATGCAAATTACATTTATAGATTTGAAGATTATAATAATGGACCTTTTCCCCTTATATCACTTACAACATCAAAAGGAAAAATTTAGGTAACTTACATTAACAAGAACCATTTTGATTTATAGTTTCAAAGAATTAGGAAAAACTTCTTCATAAAAAATTCTCATTTTTTCAAATGAGTATTTCTCCCACCTAACCAAACATTTCTTATTTGAAATTAATTCATCATCATCATCCACATGGAATCCCTTTACAAATATTTTTCCACCTCATTAATTATAACATGGGGAAAAGGAAACTATGTGAGAGTGAGCTCAAATTCTAAGAAAGTGTATACATAGGAATTAGAAAATAAATTTTATCAATGAATATAATAAATGCATAAGGGTATGAAAATATAATCATATTTCATTATTGAATCATAAAAGAGCATATAACCATCAATACATAGATCATAAAATATGAAAACATGAAAAATGATGAGTCATTAGAATTAATAATCCTGATTCATGTGATATGAATCTTGATGAAAATAAATATTATAATCACAAATTAATCATAAAAATTGTTTTGCGATCATAGAACATTTGTATTCATAACTCATGTTAAAATAATTTCTCAAATAACGGGAACCCAATTAAATCCATTAGAGAAACCCTTAGGTACACCCACTTTCATTACTCTTAAGACAAGGTATATTACCCCATGCATTGAATAACTGTCTTGGTGTACCCATATTTTAATTTTTAACGGTCTCACCCAGTTAAATCTAGGTCAGACCATTATATAAGCTGTAACAATCTCAATCGATGGTATCTTGGCCACACCATTGTATAAGCTATGCCCAAGAATCGCAACTTGAATTATGTACAAAGATCTATAATTTCTGTAAAAACTCATAAAAAGAATAATAATTCCACTCACAACTTTATTAAAATGAGAAAATGAAATGGATTTCATTTCAATCAATTAATCACAAGAATAACCCATGGAAAAATATCTATTTTTATAATAATAAATTTGAAACATGATTAAATCAAGAAAATAAATGGGTTCCATAAAAGTCACGTGAAACAATCTTAATCCATCTAGAGAAATAATGAGGATGATATAAATAAAAAATATCTTTATTGTATGATATGTTAAAAAAAGTTTTGATGACATTTATTAATGTAAATTCTATTAAAATATCATTAAATTCAATATTTAGGAAAATATTATTTTCATTTTGAAAATAATATATTAAAAAATAATAATATTTGATAATATTTTTCATTGAAAATCACCATGTATTTTCAAATTATTAAGAAGAATATTTCATTAAAAATAACATTAAAAACATGAAAAATAAGCTTTAATTAAATTATAGTCATTTCATGGGGTAATACCATACATTCCATACAGTACATTCCATTTACAAGTTAAAAATGGTAGAAAAGTGGCTTATTCAGAAAGTGAAAATAAGAATCAATTTTTGTTCTTTAAAAAAAGAAACAATTTGTAAAAATATCTTTAATAAATAACTATTAAAACTTTAGAGACATTTTTGAAAACATTTTTATAAATCTGGTTTTTGGAAGAAAACATATTTTCGACTGAGGAGAGAAATTAAGTCCGACTTTTCATATAAAAATTTGTTAAAAATTTTAAGAAAAAAAGAATAAAAAATTGTAAAATTACGTGAACATATCATGATTAACCTGAGAATAATATGACTGATTATAATTATAAAATTTCAATAATATCTACTTAGTCATAAACAATCCCGATAAATGATGAGATTGTAATATGAAACATTTACCAAATTGGTTATATTTAATCGTAAGACCTGAGATAGGATTACATTAAATGAATCATAAAATACCACGATAATAAATAAATTATTGATATTAAATATAAATGGTGTTGAATATAAAAATCATAAAACAATATAGGTGCATAATTATACACATGTCTCAAAAAAAGAAAATTGTGACAAAAATTTCTTACTACTTTGGTAACTTTGAAACTGTAAACACACAGAAAGGGATATTATAAAATTAATATGTATGTCCCCATAAATTTAATTATAATAAAAATAAATTTTATTAATGGGAAATATATACCCAAAAAAATAAGTGGTGAATATGGAATATATCTCAATTAAATAAAATTAAGATTAAAAAACCCTTACCTTGAGTCTGATTCGTCATGCGGGTCATTATCTAAATGAATAATAAACTTATGTTAATTATTTAATTTATTTATAAACCTTACCTGGTATATTTTTACTTTTATTAAACTTATTATTATTTTATATACAATTACTTAATTAATTATTTTTACATCGGATGTTTTGACCATATTTGATTTATGTGTCAAAAATGAACTTGGTAGGCTATCTATGGTCAAAGAGTTCATTATTTAAAAATATACAGAATAATAATAATTAAATTAATACCAAATTTATAAATAAATCATACTATTAAAACCATCAATGAATTATGGGTATGAAAAATGAGCTAACGTTATGATCATGGAGATGTTAGGTCGTACGTATGCATTAGTGATGTTTCCATTTTTCAAAGATCATTAAAGAAATAATTAAGAACAATTTTTTATGATAATATAATAAATTACATATTATTTAATTAAATTTATTTTTATATATCATTCTTGTGATTTGGTGATGAAAAAAAGGAATCACAATGCTTCGTGGAGGCAGTATCCCACTCATCCTTGAATGACATTATAATTTTTCCATTTTGTGAAAGGGTAAAAAGAAAATAATTTATTTTATTTAAATAATAAAACATATTTTATTAATATCAGAAATATTTCATGTATATAATTTTTTTTTAATTTTCTTAACACTTATTACCTTCCATACACTATGTTATTAAATAATTAATCACATCGCTTTGTGAGGTGGTAGTCTTCCGTACACATGAGAAACATTTTCATATACCTTTTATAGTAAATAATTAAAAGGAAAAATATGATATAATTACTATATAGGTATAATGATGTTATAAATAACCTATATAAACATTATATACATCATCATATCCAATTGTGATATGTGTTAATTGAGAAACCAATGACATCATTTTGTGAGGTCGTAGTCCAATGTACACAAGAATGATGATTTCATAACACATTTAATGGATGTTTGTGTGGATATATGTCATAACATTAACATAAAAACATAAAAGTATATTTAAGATATTGTAGAAATTATATCATCTTTGTTTAAGGAGACTTGAAGGATGTGGAGAAAAGAAGAAATAAAAAACACGTTGAAAAACATTGCCTTGTCTCGAGTATCCTATGTAGGATTCTACTGAAGGCCTTTCTAGGTTAGATTTCTAAGAAAAATACTATTTCTAAATTTATGGGATAAAATTTAGAATTTTATTTAGGTATTTTCTCTTATAAAGAAATAGTTTTGATGGTTTTATTTTGTAGGAGAGTTGGTGTCCTTTAATAAGTGGGATGCATGGAACACTTGAAATTTTTTTTATAGAGAGAATTGCAACCAAGTTATTTCATGTCACCAAACATAAATAATGGTTCCTAGGAGAAAATAAAATTGATAATATAGAAATATTTCCTTAAAATGTGTTTCATAAAAAATTTGGAACATTTTTACACCTTATATTCTATAATTAAGAACTAAGTAAACTCGTTTTTACCTTAATCAATGTAATTAATTTTAATTGTTCTATCTAATCACTTTGGTCATTATTTAATTTTACCATATTAGATAATATAAATTATTTTGATTCAAATTATGGACTCCATTTGAACAAATTATACTCACATATGTTTTTGAATTTAATTTCAAATTAATCACGTAAATACAGTGAGAATGTGGGTGTTTAAAAATAGTATTTATGAGAAAAATATGATTCAACATTAACACTATAAATAATAATCATCGTTATATAAATATAAATTAATATTTAATGATATAAAATCTATACATTTCATTTAAAAAAATCCTCATTAGGGAATATTTTATTTAATTAAAAATTATAAATATTATGTATTCTAAAACTGTTTTAAGAAAAACCCCATTTTTTATCCCAAAAAACATATACTAAAAACAAATATAAATATGATTAAAAGTAATTTAGTGGATTAAATATTTATTATTATACCATAAAATATATTCAAAGCATTTTGGCACTCATAAATTACTTAATTCATTCAAAACATGAGACTATATATAAAAATTGAATGTTTTCACTCTGCACTAAAAAATCAATATTATCCAAAAAAATACCAAAGATACACACAAAGTAAATTTTGAAGTTAAAATTACATAAATGATGTTAATTTTATCAAATAAATTTTATAAATTCTCTAAAAAATTATTATAATATTTCATACATGAAATTAAATAAATGAAAAAACATTTTTATGATTAAAATATTTTTTTAAGAATGAAATCACTTTACTTAAAAATTGATTGATTATTTAAAAATTTTTAAATAATTTATTTTGAGAATGAAATATATATATATATATATATATATATAAATTTTTTAATATTATTCATATCCACCAATTTAACTAATATGTTATAATGTTTATATATATCATTAGTTATTTAAGTTCGGTGTTGTGTGTTTAATATGCAATCAAACATAAAAATCATTGGATTTCATGAAGAACAAGACAAAGTATGTTTTTAATGTAGTGAAAGATGAACATATTTTTGTGTATAATGGAAAATAAATTCATTTTTTATGTACTTTAAGAAATAAAATATAATTTTTGTCTTTTAAAATACAAGGGTGTTACATCCTATCCCCTTAATAAATTGTGTCCTCGCAATTTTAATATTATATCAATAATCAAGGGTTAGAAAATGGAAAATAACTTTGTCTTAAACCCACATCTTAGAAATGGTTTATAAAACAACCTCTTAATAAGTGGTAAAGGGTAGTTAAGAAGGTCATATGAAATAAAAAATAACATAGTTTCCAAATCGGAGAACATATATGGGATTGGGGGAAAATAATAAATAAATGTAGGGAGTGATTTAGGTCATTGATCACATTCAAGTAAATGAGAAGTGGAAACATAAGGGCCTAAAAACCATAAATTAGTGATCATAAAATTAGATCATAGATTCATCAGATTTTAAGGTACTAGTATAGTACTTTTTTATGTAGGTCTTTTTCCATGAATTCAGGAAGTCTATTACCATCTTGAATTAGAAAATATGTAAATATACTAACTTTATGAGTGTAATTTCATACATTAATCGATTTTAACCACAATCTCATATTTTTCTCCAACTATTTTTATTCTTGATGAATTTTTCATTCCGGAAGCACACAATCCAATTTTATGGACCACATATATAAAAAATAGTTAATAAGTAAGTCCTAATCTATTTATACATTAAAAAAATGATATTGGTTTGAACATAGTATAATAATAACAAAACTGAATAAAATTGCATAAATTAATCTCTAAATATTAATAATAAAGGTTAAAACCAAATCAATCTATAAATAAATATCTTTAAAAATTTCCAATCATTTCCTAACTATGTTCGTAACCAAAATATTAAAAATATTTCATCATATATTATTCCAAGATAAATCATCAATTATTACTCAAATAAAATTCCATGTGAATTATAAATAAAGTTAATATTTAACTAAAAAACGTAATTCTAACTAGGACATCATATAGGACAACGGTTGGAATGAAACCCTTATCATCTTTTAGTTATGGGTTCAATCCCCAATTCCTTATTGGATACGATGGGTTGTTTCCCTATATATGGTTGTTTAATTTTTTTTAGAAATAAAAAATAATTCATTCCAAAATAAAATTTGTGTTGATCATATAGGTTACAAATACCTCAACCTAATAAAATTTCTCTAAAAATGTCATTAATCACTTTATCATATCACTACATAAAATATAAGAGGTGTTTCTATGAAATTGAAAAATATTTGTAATTGTGTATTAACTATTTTGTATCACCATTTGTTTTGATAAATTACAATTATCTAAACTTTAATTAAATCTAATTTTTTCATAATTTTTTTCCTTAATTTTTTCCTTCATACCGTGGTTTAATATTTTTTTATATTTTATTGTGTTTTTTATTATTTTTATTTGTAATAATGAATATGGATATTTGAGAAATCAATGAAACTGAACCTCAACCACCTCTTTGGGGAACTGGATGGGCCTACCCTCATGGGAGGTCTAACTTTTGAAAATTTCACAGAACCATCTTCAATTATAGTGCAAGTTTAGCTCTAACTGGGAATAAGTATATGGTATGGACAACGAATGCAAGTGGTGGGAGTTGGCTACCCATAGTGTGTGTAGTGTTTTTAATGTAAGCCTCCATTCTGTGCATTTTGGTTTATATAACATCTAGTCCCCTTACTTTCATTTTGATGTTGGGTGAAATTTATAAACCATGTATTGATCATCGACATCAGATTTCTTCTCTATTTTCACATACGTCATATTATCCTTTTCTATATGGTTGGAATTTTTTTGATCTCTCAATTTTCATTTACTATCCTACAAAATTTACTATTCCTCCACTCATCATCTACAGCATTAGGCCATCTAGTGACTCCCTTTCTTTGGTGTCCTTATTTTCTCTAGATCGATTGTGTAAGCATCATGTTTTATTCCAACTTTTAAGTTGTATTTTATTTTTTCTATTTTCTCTTTCTTCTCCTGTCCAGCTTATACCGACTAATCTGCATCATCTTCTTTGGGATTCCCTTCGAACCTGAAAAATATTGGTGTTGTTCAGAACATATTTTCTTTCAACCGAGCCTTGATATCTAATGTTATTTTTCATCATGCTTGTGCACTATCCAGTTCTTGTCGAGTTTATTTTTTGGTTCAAGAGTACTTTATCTTAACTCACTAAATTATAATCTTCACAACTCTTTATATTTCTCCTCATATATTCTTAAATTCTTTTGTTTTATTTTCCCCTCAATTTTGTTTCTCTTCTTTTTCAAGTCACCATGGGGTTTTATGAACATTCATTCATTCTTATCACCGTTGGTTTTTATCAATAATAATTGTTTGTCTATCACCATTGGTTTTTACCAATAGTGACTGAGTTTTGTTTCCATTGAAAAATTTCCAATGGTGAGTAATTTTAGTCACTATTAGAACCCAATGGTGGTTTAATGACCTTCCACCAAGAGATCAATGATGAGTTAATTTACTCACTATTTCCTTTCAATGGTTGAAATATATACACACTGTTGAACACCAAATGTGAGATAAATTTTCACCCTCAATTTATATTCATTCTATTCTAATACATGGCTAATATTGCTTCAAAATAATTTAGAATATTTAGTATCTTTCTTGACGGGGATTGATTTATTCGATTTGGTGTACGTAGAATTATATAAACAAATCCAGGTATGAGGGGGATATTACCTTAGGAATATTCATCATCACAATGACTTGATCCATCCTCATTTACATCGTTAGAGGATCAAACAATAGGAGTGATGCCCCCTACTTAAGATGTTTCCTAACTTGTGCATCCTAGGAGAATTCTTCTAGTACTGGTTCGTGGGGTCTTTAGGTGCGGTTGTAATAATTTTCCTCTGGTTTCATGATGAATTTTGATGGTTTGTGCATTGTGGGGGATATATAAAGAGGAAGGGTGGTAAATTACTATTGGCGGAGTGTCCTAATATCCTATATAGCTTACTATGGGAATGAGAGATCTATCGAGGAGGATGCCAAAGCATTGTACATGGGGATGCGTCTTTGTAGACAATAGAATATTGCTATGTTTATAGGTTGAAACTAACTTCATTATCATTCATGATTCTTTGTATGGAAATAGTGTGGGTCCCTGGTTGATTATATACATCATTTGGAAATATAGAACTATCCTTAGAAACAACATCTATGTTGTAGATACATGGTGTGAAGGTAACTAGGTGGTGGATCATATTATATCCATGATAGTGGTGGATCAAGGCCCCAATATTACATGTTTCCCAATCATCAAACTCATGAATCTATAGAGGGATTACCTTATTAGAGGTTATTAACATGGGATTTATTACTTTAGGCCTCCCTAATCTCATGTTATTGTTTTTCTCCTACTTTCTTCTGATTTATCCTATTTGGTATTACTTTTAATACTACTTATTTTTTTAATATATATTATTGATGATGTTTATTTTCTTATTCTTTTTGGTTTTTATATATTTAGTTATCTTGAAGTTTGGAAATATTAATTTTTCCAATTTGATTCTATTTTATTTTTAATATTTCTAGCTTCGTGGATAAATATTAGTAAATATCTTATTATTTAAATATTATTTTATGTTTGGATACAACCCTCAATTTGAACCCAATTTTTGTTAATTTACTCTCTGGTCAACATCCAATGGTAGCTAATTTTTTATTATTCCCCTGAATCCTTTGAGTATTAAGATGCATGGAATTGTTTTTATATCTATTTAATTGAATTTATATTTTCATAAAAATACAACTATACAAAATTCTTTTTTTTCCTCAATTGGACATTTCTAATGGTATGCAATGTATCACCACTATCTGTTCATAATGGAAAGTCATCACCTACCATTAGTTAAAATTTTGTTTCAATTTTTTTTTAATTTATTAATATTAGTTAATGTTGTTAAATTATAATAAATTTTCAAATTTATATTATTTTATGGTGAAATACAATTACAAATTTTTTTAAAAAATAATTTCACTAGTTTTTAGTGACATTTTCTTAGGCAGCCTATTTCTCATATGATGTTCTATTTTTCATTACATTTTATTTATTTTATAATTTTTATAATTATATTATTATTTTAATTATTTTTTAATTTTTATATTTCTAATAATAATTATTATTAATATATTAAATATTCTTTTCAATATTTTATGAATAAATATTAGTCGGGTTGTGTTTTATTCAGTGAAACTTCACCAAAATAAGGTAACAATTATATTATGTTTTTATTAAACATTAACATGTATGATATAGAAATTGGACTCAGAAACGATCCTGTAGATATATATTTCAGTGTTTCATACGACATATTCAAAAATAAAAGCACATGTACCCGTGAAGATGATTTGTTTAACAAGGGACATGATAAGAATTTTCCTAATTTTCTCAAATTTATCTAGATATTTCATAAAATTTTTTATACTATGATCACATACGATATCCATTGATTTCATCATCCTTCCATAATGTGATCAATAAACGTGAGATGCAACAAATTTCTACATCATCCACTCAACTAATATTTCATTTTTTTCTATTATTTCATTTTTGTAATTATTCCAACAACCTATTTGTCCTCTATATTTTTGGTTTAATTTTTTACTATAAAAAGCTAACATTGGGTTATTCCTCCCATCTAAAATTATGTTAAGGTTGTTCCTCTAAGAAAACGGAAGGGAATCTATGACTCATTTAATAGTCAAGGGTAATACCACCAGTTGTGAAAAGTTGTGTTTTAATTTGTATGAAATTGAGTTATCGCTCCCATTAAAAAGTAAGGATATAAGGCCTACCAGTCTCCTCGATATGTAGAAAATATTGATGAGAGGACTATGATCTTAGGGATAAAAAAGTCTATAAAAATTTCTTATGTTGTCGATTTTATTTCTGTAACCACTTTTAACATAATTATAACTCTAATATATTTAGTAATTATAATAATAATTCAAAAAGAACCATTTATATCCCTCTTGTCACTACTTCCATACCAATAGACCTAGAAATTGGTATCAAAGAGTGGTTCCTTTTTAAGGATTTTTTTAATTATTTCATTGTATATTTTTGAACAAACCATAATCATTGATTTAAATGTCTAAGGAATTGATCCACTACTATGTTATAGGTAATTAGGATTTCTTGTTTCAAATCCCATCAGAAAACCTCACTTTAGTGGAAGTGACTATGTATTCTAGAAAAATAGAATAAAGGTGTTTCTAAAAAATATATGTCCTGATTATCAGTCTATATTGTTAAAATAATATAAATTTACTTAATTATATTTAGAATATATCACAGATAATGATGATTCAAAATGTGATTTAAATGACAATGTTATGCACTTCTTATGCTTCTATCTTTGTATACATATATGTAGTTATGTTTCATCTTGTAAAATAGCTTATGACATTTGGATGACATTGAATTTCACTCATGACAGAACTGAAATGTTATGGAGGACCAAGTTAGGTATACACATAGTTTAGCTTCATGAATTTAGGAAGACTGATCAAGCAAGCATAAATGGGATGTACAATAGATTGACTAAAATATTCAATATCATGGTTGATATAGGAGAGACCATAAGGAATGAAACCCTCATTTAAAGTATACCTCAATATTAACCCAGGATATTGAATTCAAATAATGTTTATATTGATGAAATTATTGATTTTACTAAATATTAAATGAATAAATTGATAGGATCACTACTTCAATCCATGTTGAAATGATGAATGAGAATTATAATGAAGATCGTAAAAGGAATGTATATACTTTAGTTTATATTTAAATTATATTTCTAATTATTATAATTATGAGTAATATAAAATTGAGAAGGATGAAATTGAAAATTCCACCAAATCATTGCACATGTACATAAATTTTAAGATATTATTTAAGAAGTATCCTACAATATATTTTAGAAAATATTACAAAAAGGGTAGTAAAATGGGTAAAACTAGTAAATATATTGTTTCTAAATTAATATGTTAAGAGTGCTAAAAAAGGGGCATATTAAATCAGACTTTCATAAATTTAAAGAATAAATAAAACACAGTCAATTCAAGAAATGATAAATGAAATCATATCATGCATGATGATGTTGTACATAAGAGTTAGACTCAAGTGATTTTGCTTCAAAAAGTGAAAAAGAATCTAAAAATCAGTGTTCGATAGTTATTACTATAAATGAGTTACACATGATTATAATTACAATTCATGGTTATGAAACTAAAATTGAAAATTATTTTAAATAGTTAACTATACAAAATGAATATTTTAAAAGTGATATATTGAGAATGGGTGAATTATATAAGGAACAATAAAGAGAAAATGAAAACATTAATGAAGAATGTAACATATTGAATAATAATATTTAAATTAATGTAGAATATAAAATGGTTTTAGATTTTAAATATTAAAAGATAAAGAAGTTAAAATGGGAATAAATTATTTTATGTCAAAAAATGATGAGTTTCAAAATAAAATATTTACATTTTTTATGATTTAGATTAAATTGAAAAATAATTTTAATATCCTAATCCTGAAAATAATTAACTGAAAAATTAGGAACTATGGTCAAATGTAAAATCTTATGATGACTTAGAAGTTATTTAGAAATACAATGAACAACATAAAAAAGTAAATTAGTTGTCTAAAATAAACATTTTCTAGCCTTTTTCTAGGCTAGAAAATTTTTGATAAAATATTAGTTTCACATAAACTAAAATATGATAAAAAGTGGTGTGGCTATAATACTCATGTTCCAAATATGTATAGAACTATTTTTGTGAAAGGAATAAAATTGAATTTTTCAAATTAAACATTATTTAATTGGAACATGAAAGGGAATTATGAAAATGAATGTCCTTTAAAACATTCCCAATATTTAGTTTGTACTACGAATTTCATTTCTAAATATTTTATTTCTAGATTAACATACAATAAATGTCTCAAATCTTTATGGGTACCTAAATCTTTTTCAACTAATCTAGTTAGACTCAAACTAGTTTCATTCCCATAATAATCATCCTCTTGATTTTTTTGTAGGAAACTTACCTTAAGAGTTCCAAAGACACATGGTATATGGGGAGTTGTTTCACAATGCACAGGAAAGGTTAAATTGATAACGTGTATTTTTTTAAAATTTATGATGGATGTATTATCACTTTTTTTGAAAACTCCAAAGGTAGGTTAAATGTTTTTAAAGAAGTAATTATATTATAATATATTATAATTTTTAATGTAATTTTGTTAGAAGGATTAAAACATAACATTACTAGAATATCTCAAATTTGTAATTATGGAATGAATGTAAAATTTTATGATAACAAATGTCATGTTTATAAATATAATTATGTTTTATTTTAACCTAATAGAAAGAATATAATCTTATTATTTTTCAGAAATGTCCCAATAGAATGATAAAGAATAATTGTTGTAGATATAGATCATATTCTGTGGAACATGAGGTTGGTACATATTCATCTTCAACATTTTTACATTCTATCTAAACCTGAATAGGTCCCATGAATTCCAAATCTTAGTTTATGTAAGTATTATGTATGTGATTATTCTATAAAATTAAGCATTAGAAAGAATCGATTAGATCTCTGAATGTGGTTAATATATATAGATGTATATAACTGCTACATATTGATCTTTTTGGACCCATAAGAACTGAATGATTAGGATCTAAAAGATATTTTTTAAATTTTTTATTGATTTAGTAGACCTTATTGAACTATTTTATTATCTCATAAATATAAAATAGTAAAAAAATATGTTACTTTATGTTTTAAAATTAAAAAAAATGAAATGTCGAATAATCTCTTATATTATATGTGATAAATGAGGAGAGTTTGTAAACTATCAATATTAAATTATTTTTGAATCTAATGGATATTTTCAGAATTTTTTGTCCCCTATAATATCATAATAGAATAGTGTTGTTGAGAGGAAAAATCCATCGATTCGTGAAATGGAAAAAATATTTCTATTGAATTCAACCTTCTAATATATTTTTGGGAAAAGTATATTATCATAACTTACTAGATCTTAAATATAGTTTACAATAGAACCTTATTGAAAAAAACACCCTATAATCTATTTAGAAATAAGAAACCCAAAATATGTTTTTTAATGATTTTGGATGTACTATCAATATTTTAAATACTAAATATAATCTATAAGAGTTTGATTCAAATGTAATTAAGGTATATTTTTTGGATACCTTGATAATAGTATGAATTAAAGGGTATAAAATAAAATAACTACAACAATTTAATAACCTCAGAAAGTTATATTCTTGAAAATAATGATAAAAATAGTAATGATTCTATTGATGTTACCAGATATTTTGAATAATTAATATTTGATGAAGATAAAAATGAAATTAATGTCACATCAGTTGAGGGGGATAATATATCATCTAAATCTGATTCTTTAATTTGGAAAACTCAAAATATAACTCTTTGGAAAATTTCTTGGAAAATTTTAACAGAAAAATAGAATTTGACATTCTATTTTAAATTTCGTTTCTAATTCTTCCTTTGTAGATTATATTTTTCAAGTAAATATAGAAGATTATTTGAAATATTCTAAATTGGGTTAATTCCATGTATGATGTAATTGACCATCAAGATGGAAAAATGAATGGAATCTAATTAATTTTACTAAAGATTTGATGTCTATGTAACCAAATAGATTTTCTGAAATAATTTTAATTAATCTTGTTATATAGTTGGAAATAATGCATGTTTAGTTTCATAATGTTATGTTCATGAAGAATTTATAGATATTTAGGATTCATTTTCAGAAATTTTGATATTATAATCCATTCAAATTATATAATATTTTTCATGTTTTTAATATTTTAAACTTTTCAAAATGAATATAAAAAGTTATTTTTTAAATGGTGTAATTTAAGAAGTTTTCTATGTTAAACAACCATCTTCCTTCAAAAATAATGAATTCAAAAATATTTACTTCATACTATCTAAATAATTTTATGGTATTAAGGAAGGTCCTTAGGATTGGTATGAAATAATAACTCAATTTTTAAATCAAGGTGCATTTGTTAATGTTAAGGTTGATCCAAAATAATTTATTAAAAGGGTTTCAAATGATAAATTGATTGTGAAAATTTATGTTGATGATATTATCTTTAGGCCAAAAAATGTTAAAAAAATTTATGTGTTTTTAAAATTAATGACAAATGAATTTGATATGAGCCTAATGGTGGAATTAAAATTTTTTGTTGGTATGAAAATTAGTCATAGAAAAAATATATTTTCTTAAATAAATCTTATTTTTACAAAGAACCTATTAAAAGGATTGGACTTCATTCATGTAAAACTATGAGAAACCATATGATCACAAACTCTTAACTACATACAGTTGAACCTAGAATGCATTTTATGATAAAATGTGTAGAGGCATGCTATGAAGCCTTTTTTATCTTACTGCTTTTAGGCTATATATTATGTTTGATATTTTTTTGTGTGCTAGATATCATTCAAACCCCAAAGAATGTTTTTAATAGATTTTGAATGATTAAATTAGAATATTAAAATTATTTTTAGTACAATATTTTTTTTATTCTAATGAGAATTCCATTTTTATTATCTTTATCTGATTTTGACTATTTGAGGTTGCAGACTATAGAGGAAAATTACTTCTTAGTAAAAAGATTAATTTCATGTGACATTAAGAAAAAATATAGGTAGCACCATGAATAGCTAAGGATGAGTATGTTTTTGTTTCTATCTATTGTTCACAGAGTATTTGGATAATGAAAACATTGTATGATATCAATATTAATTTTATGAAAATTACTATTTACAATTTAAAAAGTAGTGCAATTTTAATTTCTAAAAATCATCTTCAACAATCTTGAACTAGTCACATAATTTTTTAGGGATCGAGTAAATAAAAGTGATACATTTTTATAATTTATTCCAACTGAGAAATAAATAAATGATATTATCAATAAATCCAATGATTCTGTTAAATTTGAGAACATGAAGTTAGAATTTGGAATGTTAGAATCTTATCATTTTCATAGTTTAATTTTTAATGTGATAAATATATTTAATTTTTATTCTATGTCTTATTTAACATAATGTTTTTTATTAAATTTTGATTAATTGTAATTAAATAAGACTCATTACTTGTCCCTAAAACTATCTATTATTTTATATGTATCACTTATTTTTTCAAATATTATTAAATATTTATTAGATAATAGGGATTAAAATTTCATTGTTAAACAATATCATTTTTGTAATATTTTATATAACATTAATATTTCACTTTTTTTCTTCAACTGTTATACATTTTTTAATTTTTTTATACTTTTTGATTAATTTTAAAAAGGGGGAGAGGGTATTTGATGATTTAAAAATTTTCTATTATGTTGTTTGAAAATTTAATAAATATTATGATTTTTATTTTATGTAAAGGGGATATAGTTTTAAATTGAGAAATAATTATTTTATATTATTTTTTTTATAAATAAAAATAGTATAACATTAAATTAACTATATATTTTTTCAAAAACATTTTTTCTTAATTAGTTGGTTTAATATTGTATTTATTGATTTATGATTGTGTTTAATATTTTTTGTATTTGTTAAAAAAATATGGTTTTTTTGTGAATGAACTCATGCAAGACCTCATCCACTTCTTCGTGTACCTGAATAGGTCAATGGTCTTTGGAGGTCCATCTTTTGAAGCTCGTATCGAGCTTACACTGAGGATTGTTCTCGCATAGCACCAACCAAACACGTTTATGAGGCATGTAAAATGTATGAAGGTGGTGGTATTTTATTCCCCACAATGTGTGTAGTGTTTTTAATCTGAGACTTAATTCAACACATTTTGGGTTATATACCATTCTGTCCCTATTATTTTATTTCGATTTTGGATTAATGTTATAATATATGTTTTGATTTCATTCAACAAATATCTGATCCATTATTGACATAATTTTTCATCATTTTCCATCCTCTCTGAGTTATTTTGAACTATTCAAATAAATTTACTCTCTCACATGGTTTCTCCTTCCTCTACTAATCTTCTTCCACAGTGGACCGTCTGACAAATCCCATTAACTTGTGTCATTATTTTCTCCAGATCGATGGTGTCTACATATTTATTTATTCTTCCTTTAAATTTTTTGTTTATTTATTAACTTTTTTATTCATTCTAAATCATGATTATAGTGACTTATCTACCTTATTTTCTTTTGGTTTTCCTTTAAACTCAAAAAATACTGGTTTTGTTCATAACGTATTTTCTTCCAATAAATACTCTCTCTCTTTTGTTATTTTTCTTCATGAATTTTCACTATCCATTTTATGTTGGGTTTCTTTTCTTGTTTTATATTACATTATCATTGATCTATACTTCATCATCTTCAGGAATCTTTTAATTAAACGTTACCCTGGATTGATTCATATGTTTCATTTTCTCATCTATTTGTGTTCATTATTTTTTGAGTGACCTTTTTTACCAATGATTAGTTATTATTATCCGTGTTGGGTTTTACCTACATTGAGTGTTTTTTAATGTTGTTTTTTACCACGGTGAGTGGAATTTTATGTCCATTTATATATTTTCAATGATGAGTAATTTTACTCCCCAATTGAACCCAACGTTGCGTTACTGACCCACCACCAGGAGATTAATAGTGAGTAAATTTACTCACCCCTTCACCTCAATGTCAAGAATATTAACCCACCATTGAACATTAATGATGAGTTAAATTTTCACCCTATGTTTGTTTCTTCTTACTATTCTTATACTAGGAAGATATTTTTTCAACCTCTTTCAAAATATTTCTTTTACTCATTCATGATTACTGCGTTAATCAATTTTCTTTTTATTTGTTCTAACTATATATTATTTTTTTGTCATATGTTTTCAATTATGTTTATTTAATACTCCTTTATGTTTTTTATATTTTTTAGTATTATGAAAGTGTAGTAGTATCAAAAAGATCAATTTATTTTATTTTATTTTAATTTTTCATACTTATTTTATAAATAGCAGTAAAGATATTCATCTTTAAATACTTTTTAATGTTCATATCTAACCCACCGTTTTATCCCAATATTAGGTAATCTACTTCCCAGTAGAAATATAACAATAAGTAATCTTAGATTGTTCTCATGAATCCTTTGACTGTTAATATGTTTGTAATTAGTTTTAGTTTTGTTTAATTTATTTTAATTTTTCTTAGAAATATATTTATAGGTAATACTCTATTTTATAATATTTTATATTTCTAATTGTTGGTAATGTCTCACCACTTTCTACTCTCAACGGTGATTCATCACCCACTATTAGTAAAAAATATTTTCTCAAATTTTCATTTTATAAATTTTAATTACTATTTTTAAAATAGATTACAATGTCAAATGTTTATTATTTTTTGTTAAAATAATTTCTTTAAAAAAATAATTTTATTAATTTTTAGTGACATTTTTCATACAGACTTTTTTTCATATGATGCAATGTTTTTCCTAACATTATGAGGAATTTATAATTTAAAGAATTATATTATTATTTTATTTATTTTTGAATTGTGATTTGTCTAATAATTATTATTCAAAATATATTAAATTATCATTTAAATATTTATTGAATAAATATTAGTTCTATTGTGTCTTATTTTTATAATGGATAAAAAATAAGGTTGAATTCATATTATTTATTTACTAGACACTAAAAATTGTCATGCATACATTGGACACAGACACTCTCCTATAAATCTCTATTTTAATATTTTGGGAGATTGATTCAAGAATAAAAAAAAATGTACCGATGCAGTTGATTGATTTGAAAATGGATATGATAATAATTTTCATACTACTCTCAAATTAATCAAGATATTTATTCAACTTTTTTTATACTTCAATCATTTAAGATATTCATTTATTTCATTTTCCTTCCCAAAATTGATTAAAGAACACGAGAAACAAGGAAATTATACATCATCTGCTCAACTGTTGTTTCAATTATTTTCTATTATTTCTCCATTATGATTAATCCCACTGCCTTTTTTTCCTCATGAGTTTTCATTTTTTTATTCATATAAAAAATATTTCATTGGGTTATTCCTCCCATCTAAAACAAATTCCAGGAACAGCATCCCCAGAAAAAGGTAGGTTGGTTTTGACTCTATCAAAAGTTATGGGTTTTACAAACAATGTTGAAAAAGTTATGTTGATATTTTTTTGTAATCATGATATCACTCCAATTCAAAAGTGATAAATAGTGTATACTAGTCTCCTTGAGGAGTAGAGGATATTTAAGAGAGGACTAGGATCTTGGTGATCCGAACCTCTATATAAACTTCATGTATTACCTGTTTTATGTCAAATAAAACATTTAACACTATTATAACATTGATAAATTTAGTAATTGTCAAATAAATAAAAAAAGACCATTCACCCCCATGTTAATACTTCCATATAAAGGGACCTAACAATCATATGATAAACCTTAATCTTATAGAGAAAATATGCTATCTATAGCTCTTAATATAACCTCAGATGAATAAATCCTAATCTCCAAATTTATATAAACCAGTCTCGGATAAAAAATATTATAGCCCATAAAAAAAACTTCAAGATTCGATGCTAAAATAATAAACATTACATTTTCAACATTGATATTGATAAATCTGAACCATTTTTTTCACCCAAACTATAAAACATTAAAAACAAAAAATTGGATCAGTTATTTTTTGGACCATTTATGTTTTTAGTTTTTGATGAATAGGAAAAGGTCATTCATAAGAAATACTCATGTCATTAAATTGTAATTTCTCCCAATTACCCCTGCTTTTCTAAATTTACCTTAATTCATAATCATCATCATCCATATGATCCAAATTCTTTATAACCTATGGAAAATAAAATAAAGGAACGGTTATTTAAAATGACATCTAAGGGTAAACATAAGTCATAGTAAATGAATGTTAGTAATAAGAATAATAGGTGTATAAGGATAAAATAATAGAATCAATTTTCATGAGATAATCCTATTAGAATCTTAGACCCATAAATACCAAGGTCATAAAATATGAAAACACAAAAATGTAAAAATATATTAGAATCAATAATCATGAGCCATGCGATATCAATTATTCATCCAAATAAGAATAGTAAAACCATATAAAGCATAAAAAACATTTTGGTAAAATGGATTATTTTTATTCAAAAATCATGTTAACCCCTTGTCATAAATAACTGGATGTTAGTGAAATCCATAGATGAAACACTCAGGTAACTCCCTCTTTTCATCTCAAGATATGGTATATTATTCAATGAATTAGGGTTCTATATTGGAACAACAAACTTTTAATCAATAAAAAATACACCCAAGGATATCCAGATCACTCCTTGATATAATATGTAATGAGAAACCCCAATGCTATCTGGTCCATCCCATCATATTCGAAATTTCTTAGAACCACTACATGTATAATGTACCAAGATCTATCATTTCACAGTAGTATTTCGAAAAATAAAAATTATTAATTTCATTACATTATTAAGCCATGGAAAATAAATTATTTTCATAACAATCCCTATGAATCATGATTAACACATGGAAAAATATTATTTTTTTAAAAATCTATTGGAATCATGATTAAACCCTGAAAAATAAATGACTTCTGTAATGTAATATTTTATACAATATTAATCCATTTAGATAACAAATTAGAACTATATCAATAGCAAATATACTTGGTGGAGTATAAGTAACAAAAAGGGTTTTTTATACTGATTAATTTAAATAATATGAAAATGTGATTAAAAATATTGTTTTGGAAAATATTATTTTCAACTTGATAATCACTTTTTAATCATTAAACATATTGAAAATCATTTCCATTGATAATAAATATTAATTTACAAAATATTATTAAACAATTTTAATTAATAATAACAATTTACAATTATTAAGGATGCTTCAAATTTTGTTTAGTCATGTTGGTGGGTAATTGAATACATGTAGTAAATAAAATTCTTTTTGTGCAGTAAAAATGATATAATTATTCCTTGTACGAAAAGGGAATAAAAGATTACATAGAAAACATTTTTTCCAATGTAAAAATCTGCAAAAAAATTCTTTATTAAATAATTTTTAAAAATTCAAAAAAATTGATTACAGTTTTAGAAAAAAAACTTGGAAGAAAACAGATTTCTAGCCAAATAGTGAAATGAAGTCATATTTTTCATAAAAACAATTTATCATACATTTTATGTTCCAAATAGTGTAAATATTTTACAATTAATTGAAGATATCATTATTTACTAGTGTAGAAGATAATTTATAGGAATTATAATATTTCAACATTATGTACATATTCATACATAATCCTAAAAAATGATGATATTATAACATGAAACTCTTATAAATTTGGTAACGTTGAATCCTAATAAACATGAAAGGATAAATTAAATGAAAAAATACCATTATGATAATAAATTAATTAGATTAAATTTCAAAGGGTATTTATATACACCTCTTCTAGGAATATTAGTACATAACATAACATATGTGTTGAAGAATACAGATTGTGACAAAAATACCTTACCACTTTGGTAACATTGAAATTGTAAACCGAATGAAAGAGAGATGATAAAATGAATAATTAAATCCCATAAATTTACTTAAAAGAACAATTAAATGTATTTATCGTAAAAATGTTCTCCACATAGCAAAAATAAGTACTCAATATGGTATATGACTTATAGAGATAAAAGTGGGATGAGAAAACCCTTCCCTTGAGTCTGTTTCATCATGTGTGTCTTTATATTCTTGAATAATGAACATATATTAATTATTTAAATGATGTAGAAAAACTTTTATGTGTATAATTACTTTTATTTCACTTAGTATCATTTTATATAAAATTACTTAATTAATTAGGCTTATGTCAAATGTTTTGACCATATTCGGCATATGTATTGAAAATGAATTCGGTGTGTTGATTATGGTAAAAGTGGTAATTATTTAAACATCTCTAGAATAATAATCAGGATAAAATTATAATATTTATATATATATAAAATTTTTTAAAACCATTCATGAAATTTGGTTATGAAAAATGAACTAATGTTATGATCATGGAGACAATATGTCGTACGTAGTCATGAGTGTTGTTTCCTTTATTCAATGAAAATTTTGGAAAGAAGGTAAATAAAATTTATGATAATAATATCATAAATACATTATTATTTAATTATATATACTTATATATATCATTATTCTCATGTGTTTATGAAAAAAAGGAATCACAATTCTTAGAGGAGGCAGTTTTCCACATGTCCACACATGACATTATCATTTTTTCATAGAGTGAAAGGGTAAAAAGAAAAAGATATATTATTTTTAAAGAATGATAAAAATGTAAATAATTTAACAAATATTTGATTTATATCATATATATTTATTATTTTTATGTTTATTACCTTCCATGTATCACGTTAGTGAAAAATGAATCACATTGCTTCACAAGGAGGTAGTGCGTCACACACTCAAACGACGTTATCTTGACCCTTAAGGAAAGAAAAAGGAATTTTTATATATGTTATGATGACTCCAGAGGTATTATAATGTTTTAACTATCATATATAGACTTTATATCCATCATCAAACTTAACCATGTGAGGTGGTAATGGAAAAATAAATGACATGATTTCCCGAGTCAGTCGTCCGCTGTACCCCAGAATGATGATTTCGTAAACAATTTTATGGAAGTGTGTATGGTTGTACGTTGTAAAATTTTAACTAAAAATATATTTATTTTGATAATAAAGAAGTTATTATGTCATCATGGAATAATAAAAATTGAAGGAGTTGGCAAAAAAATATAAAACAATCTCGTTGAATAATGTTACCTCTTCTTCGGGTATCCTTCTTAGGTATCCACAGAAGGCCTTCCAATGATGTATTTATTCCAAAAATAAGAAATCTAGGATGCATTTAGGGACTGGGGATGTTATTTGTTAAGGTATTATATGAAACTAATAGTTTTTACATTTTTAATAATGGATGACATGGGGTGGACCATTATAAGTTTGGTGTGTGGCACACGTGAAACGTTTTTGGAAAGTGAATTTCGCCCATGTTTGTTTCATTTAAAAAGGACCAATTAACTATTATTTTTATATTATATAAGGTATAAGGTTGAAATATGTATTTAAAATGGGATTCATACTTGTTATGTTTCATTTCTAAACCTTTTATTCAATGATTAACTGCTAAGTCAACTAATTTCTATACCTTAATCCATGTAATTAATTATAAAACTTTCACTAATAATTATGGTAAAAAATTAGTTTGACATTATTATAAAATATATATTATGTTTATTAAAAATATTTAATTATTTTATCTTATTTATAATCACAAAATTGGAAGAATATAATTTAAAATTAATCCCACATATGAGTTAAGACAACGAGATTTAAAAAAAATTATTTTTAGAAAAAGATAAATTTACATTAAATCTAGGACTAATATTAAAAATATCATGAAAATAAATTAATATTTAATGATATAAAATATATAAATTCAAATTAAAAAATTCCCCATTATGTATTATTTAATTTAATTAATAATGAGAAATATTATGTATTTTAAAATATATTTTTGAAAAATTCATTATAAAATTCAAAAAAAACCTATACTAAAAAGAAATATAAAGTAGATTAAAAATAATTAATTGGACTAAATATAACATAGGATACGTGAAAACAAATTTGAAACATGTTTTTATAATTAAATTACTCAATTTGTGGAGAATAATATTCTTTTTACAAGAATAAGTATTATTCAATATTCACTAAAAATATATTTTCAAAAAAAAAAATCAAATATATTTCATCCAAAGAAAATTTTGATATTTATATTTTAAAAATGAAATTAATTTTATCAAATAATTTTTGTAAAAGTTAAAAAAATTATTATAATATTTTATTCATGAGAAGAAGAAAAAATTAATTTTTTAAGAGAATTTATATTTGGAAAATGAAATCAATTTACTATTTTTTTTATTATTTACAAAAAATTATCAATAATTTATATTGAGTATAAAATATATATATATGTCCTAAAATAGTTAATATTATTCATTCCCTTCAATTTCATGGCTAGGTTGTATTGGTAAAATATATCATGGGTATCCTATGTTCGTTGTTGTGAGTTAAATATGCTATCGAAACGAGTCCAAGAATTTTATAATACACAATCTATGTTGAGTATTGTGTGGAATGAAATATAAACGTTGTGTTACATTTAATACATGATTAAAAAATTTGAGTGTCCTTTACACTATGAAATATAATTTTTTTTTCTTTTGAAATATTAGGGAGTTACATTTTTAATGACATATCACATTGATAAATGATTATTGATGGTCATGATAACCATTTAGGTTTGATTAATATATTGAAAATATAATTAAAATGTTTGCAGTGTTACAGATATGATCAAATATTGATGTAACCTATTTTAGATTAGTCTTATGAATTATTATATAATATAAAAATTCTCATTTAATATTAATTTTTATCGCTAACAATTATGTGTTTAACTAGCAGTGAAAACATACAATGGTAAAATAATCCAATGTAATGTCCAAAATTCTTATATAATTTTCTTTCCTGATTTTTTTCTTCTAAATCTCAATATACATCAACTAGTTGAATATTATTTTATTATAGGCATGGATTGACAATGATTACATAAATCCCACATTAATTTCCAATTACGGGAGCTAAAATTTTATATTTTGACCCAATATATGATATTCTATTTGTGTAGTGATAGATATGAAAATACAATAGAAATTAATACCATTATATTTTTCTTTATTCATATTCAAAAAGGTAAGTTTATATCAGATGGTTAGTGGGAACCTCATCATCAAATGTATTCTTATAGCATGGGAGTGTGTCGATGTTTTTCTAAAACAATTTCCATAACTCCCATTGAATCATGAATTTTATTTGTCAATATAACATATAAATTGTTCTACACCAATTTCAAGGACACCATATCAAATGTATCCTATTGATCTGTTGGAATTGAAGAAGGAAGTTGAGGGGAATCTTCATAATTGATTCATTCAAGAAACTGTTTCACCTTGGGATGAAGATATTATTATTTTAATAGTAAATATAGATAAACGTGAATCTAAATTGATTATTGTGATCCTAACAAGATCAATATAAAGAAAAAGTATCATCTACTAAATATTGATGACTTGTTAGATCAAATGTGTAGAGTATAATACATTTCCAAGATTGACCTTTGTTTTGGATATCATCAATTGAGGGTCATGAAGGAGGATATACCCAAGACACAATTCCACCCAATATATAGACACTATGAATTTTTATTTAATCCATTTGGTCTTACTAATATACCAATATCACCAAAGATTTAATAAATAGAGACTTAAGATATTATCTTGATTAGTTTGTGGTTTTTATTATAGATGATATTCATATATACTAAAAGATAAATGATGAGAATGAAAATAACAAGTGCATTTTACAGAAGACCCTATGTAAGGATAAGAGGTACAAAAAATTTACAATATTTGAATATTGAATATAAAAAGTATCATTTTTTGGTCATATAATATCTATCGAGGGTAAATTAGTGGATCCTTGAAAGATGGATGTTATAGGACATTGATACATATGAACCACTATGAATAAAATCTATAGCTTTATTATACTATTTATATACTATCAAATAATTGATAATAATTTCTCAAGATTTTCTAATAAACTAACCAAGTAAAGTTTTAAGTGGTTCATATTCTTTTGGATATATGAATGAGATGAAAATTTCAACTCACTGAAGAGATAGTTAGTCATTACAGCTATAGACACATTAGCTTAATGTGGAGAAGCTTTTGTGATCTATAATATTTAATTAAAGAAGGTAATGAAATGTTTCCCCATAAATAATGGTATAGTGATATAATATGCCTAAAAATAATTGAACATTCATGATAAAAATTACCCAACTAATTATTTAGAGTAAGCTGTTGTTATTTTTTCATTAAATATATGGATGTACTATGTTTAAGTAAAATGGTGTGATATATATAATTATCATAAAATATTAAAGTAAATATTGACTAAGAACTAGTTGAATATGTTCTAGATAAGATGGCTGAAGATGATAAAAGATTATGATTTATCAATAAATTATAAACCTATTAAATGAATAAAGTGTAGTATTCTTTTATTCAAAGGAATCATGATATATTATTAGTGATAATTATTACAAAAAAATATTTTTTTTGGATTTTCATACGATGGATCTATAAAACTGGAAGGAAGTTGTGAAGTCCTATATTTCTTTAGATGAATGATTAACCCTAAATCAAGGTGAGGATTAAATAAGGATAAAGGATGATGTAGAGATATAGAAGGAGGTCAGTTGTGTTCTTTAGTTTAGCCATGATTTCAATGGAATGAAATGTTTTTTGAACCATTTATACATTCCATAAATTCTATATATGAGGAATTAATATATAGCTGAATCTCATTGTTCAAAAATATCTATTCATCTTGGAAAAAACAAAGATATATAGAGATATTAAATAGTATTTATGATTGGTCCACATGATAAAATATATTATTGAGTGTACATCAGTGCTTGGAATGTTAACAATTTAAGAATGATAGGAATAATTCTAATGGGTTGTTAAAATAATTACTTATACTGGAATTGAAATGGGAAAACATCAGCATGTATTTTTTCATCAGACTACACAAAATTTCTAAATTACCTAATTCTATTTATGGTGTAGTATATCACCTTATAAAGTCAAAATACTTCATTATTAACAATAAATATTTAATTCATGATCTTATTTCCATAATATAAATTAATGAAG
This sequence comes from Viscum album, assembly GCA_963277665.1. NCBI lineage: Eukaryota > Viridiplantae > Streptophyta > Magnoliopsida > Santalales > Viscaceae > Viscum > Viscum album. Next base: position 2,127,428,630 of record OY728127.1, on the reverse strand, counting down.
TGGTAAGGATTCATTAAGTACCACATTCTATTACATATAATCAGGTTCCAAGGTATACCTTGAAGTTATTCCTAAACAAGATTTGGAAACATAGTTGATATTCTATACTACATATCAACCTCAGAATTATGTTCAGCATGAGAGAATCAGTCAAACCCAAAATTATATTTTTAAGTGTTTTTCAACAAATTTCAATGCTGGTTGGGATAAATACAAAACTCTTCTTGAGTTTGCATATAACAATAGCTTTCACTTCAGAATTTAGGTGTCTCCATATGAAGATAAAAATAAAAATAATCCTAGGAATAAAATGTGCTCTGATGAAAATGGAAAAATAATTCAATTGTATATTGATATAGCTTAGGTAATGTATTAGAAATTTAGATGAAATCAACATCACATAAACACATCTTAGAGCATACAGAAAATTTAAGATTATGATCTTCTATAAAATATGGATTTTTATGTTAGTGAGAAGGTATTCCTATGAATCTATCCATTGAAGACTGTTATAATATCAATAAATAAGTGAATCCTAATCCCTATGTGTATTGTCCCTTTTGGAATTCTTGATAGCGTAGGGATGGTAGCTTATCTCTTGGTTATTCCACTGAACCTCTCCCATGTTCGTGATTTCTTCCATGTATCTATCATAAGGATGTAAACACCCAATCCTTCCCATAAACTAAAATTAGTGGCTGTTCTATTACATCATTATTATTCCTATGAATAAAAACCATGTGAAATATAATATCATAGAGAAAATGTTTTAAGGAAAAGGAAAACTCACCTAGTTGAAGTTCTCTAGAAGAATTAGATAATCTAAGAAGCTATATGGGATCCTTAGGAAGTTATGAAACAAATATATCCACATTCTACGCATTTGAATGAGGGAATTTTGTAGGAGAAATAAATTTTATGTGGTATAGAATGTAACAAACTAATTTTATTATATTAATCTCTGTAAATAAATTTTATTTCACTGATATCTTTCTTTACATGGAACACTATGATTAAATTAACAATAATATACTACTAAAATATTTTTATTTTATATGATTATTTTCACCTATTTATTTTATTGGAGAGTTTGAAGAGGAAATATTAATGTATGATAAATTTATGGTTTAAAAATTTATAAAACATATTTATTGTTTATCAAATGATAATAAAAAAATAAACTCCATCTAAATTTGTTGATTTTTTGAGATTTTTTTTTGACAAAAATTTGTTTTTATCTTTATAAGTAAATTTAATCGCTATTGGTGAATTATTTTTAAAAAAATAAATATATATTATATTAAATTATGTTTTTATAATTTATCAAAAGCATTTTTTGTCTTGGGAAAATAGTAAATCATGTTTTATGCTAACAATTTATTTGAGAATAAAACACTTTTTTTCATGTTTTGTTCTATTATATTAAAATAAAATTAGGACACTTTTACAAAATGAATCATGAAGCTGGATCAAAATATTTTGAATTAGGAGATTTTTTTTAATAGGACCATTTTTTTTGTAGTAACTGGGGTAAAATTTTGTTACCTTGGTAATCATAAAGTGCGTAAGAGAAGGTTAAAAAAAAATTGTTAATGAATTATAATTTTTATAAAACATTACCATATCCTATTCGAGGATTTTATTTCAACATTATAATCCATGTATCTAAATTAAGATCTCTTTGTTCCATTTTTCTTTAGAAATGGAATTTATATTATTTTAAGAAAATGAGAACTAAAAAATGTCCCTTTAATGATATTAATAACTATATATTTTTAGTCTATATATATAATATGATATGTTAAATTATAAATGTTTATTAGAAATATTAATTTAATATACTTTTAGGGTATTTTATCCCTATTAATCAGTGGGGAAATGAAATTAAATACTTAAACAATTCTGATATAACAATTTTATAAGATATAGGAAAATCATGTAAATATTTTAAAAATACAGTAAAAGTAATAACATTTCCCTGAGTTATATTTTCCCAAGAATTTATAGATGATTAAAAACTATTGGGAATGTTTTATTTGATTAATTTATAGTTAAATTATTTTCATCATGTCTGTAATGTCATATTCAATGAATGGAAAAAAAATTACATTAATTATATTTTATGTTAAATAATAATTTGGTAAATTATTTAAAAATAATAACAATACTGTAAGAGGAAAATTAGGATAAAAATGTTAAAGCAATTAATCACATGTAAATTATTGAGAATTTTTTTTACCTATTATGTAAAATTATAACACTTTAAAATTGAAAAATTCATTTTACAGTTAAGGTTAAAATCATTTAACGAATGGATTAAACAAAAATATAAGAATTAAAATGACACCAAAATTATTAAACATCATTTTAGGAGTATATTTAGACCTTATATATTATTTATTTAAATATACGGACATTTTGAATAATTTTTCTGGACAATGAATTCATTATATTTTAATCATTTATAGTCATTCAATGTGTGTCATTTCTATCATATATAAAAGGACACCACTTCTCTATTTTTTACACGATATTGATCCATATATCTTAACCAACCTCAATATATATATACTCTCCAAATAATTATCCAAAAACTATATTTTCATTTATTACTAAATTAACATTCGAAAGATCTTTTAAGAAAGGATCTAAAGGAGGTCTACTAATAAAGAGGTAATCATCTTTCCTAGCCTATCTGAATTAATTTATTCTTATACCAAATATAAACCTTTTTTATTATTAAAAGAATAATAAATTTAGTATCCTTAATATACTAAAATGTTATTATTATCATGAAAAAAAATTATAAACCCTATTTTTCATCAAATGGGATGTAAAAGTATCGCTCATGCATTTGTGTAAACTACCACCACCACATAATGATGAAAATCATTTTCCATCACCATATTCCATAGATGGTTATCATGATTTGTTTAATGTTTATATATTTTATTATGAAATAATAATGCCTTTTAAATCTATATATCATATCTTCCTTCATACCTTACTATGTTTTTGAAAACCATAACATCTCTTTTGGGAATGTGTGGACTAGCACCTTCACAAAGATAAGTAATTAAATTTCCATATTAGATTTACAATTATGGTAGTAAGGATATATTTAATGAATATATAGGATATATATGATATATTAATAATCATATCATTTTGAATTATTCTTTATATTTCTTTCATTTCTTCTATTGAAAAGTGATAGCAGAGATCATGCATATGTACAACTTACCATCTCCATGAATGGTGTAATTAATTTATATATATACACCATTTATGAATGGATATAAATATTTTTTTAATTATTAAATATAATGTTTATATTTATATTAAATTATTTTATTTGATTGAATTATGATCAATGTACAAGTATTGGGACAGTCAAACCCAAATTGTCATGATAAATGAAATAGCTAACACCTGAGAATGAGGATTTTAATAGGGAATTATTAATAAATGGGTGTTGAAATATTATTAGTAGATAATATATGATATTTTAATTATGTACAATAATTTGGTATAAAATTATAATAAAATTATATTTATTATAAAATATTTCATAGTGCCTTTGAAGAAAGTCTGGCTTAAGGTAATCATTTTTTATTACACTCTCATTCTTTATATGGATTGTTTATGAATAGTTTTTTGATAATGATGTTTCATAATATAACTCTCCATAATTTCAATTATTTTCTTATCCTCTAGTTATTTATTGATATTTTTTTCTCCTTTCATTATCATATATTTATGTACTTAATAGAATGAATGAATATTTATAAGTAAACAAACATTGTCCCTCTCTTTAGTAAAATACCATTTTTTTCATGTCCATGTTTTCTATATATTAATTCATGAATTTTTTAATTTTCCCCAATAATGTTTTAATTAATTTTTACCATTTTTTAAATATTAAAAAAAAATTTAAATAGAATATTCTTGTCATTTTCTTCGTGGGTTACTTTTTACTTTTAACCCAAAATGTGAGTGAAATCCTTGTTTCAATGTATACGACATAGTTTAATTTTAACACCATTATAAACACTAAAATTTATATTTCATTCCATGTTTCCAAGGTTCGTTTCAATGAAATTATTTTTCTTTATATTTGGAATATATTAAAATTTCAAATTAGTTAATTCATAGTGAATAATGATTTTTCCTCAAGAATATTTCTAGTGATATTTTATGGGAATTTTTCAACTATGATAAAATTATTTGATATTACATAAGATTTACTATGGTTGTAACCCAATGATACCATATTTATTCATTCTCTATTAAGATTATGGATATGATGATTAAATATAGATGAAACTAATTTTATTTTCTATGTTTTATGTTTTCATAAATGTTTCTATGATCTTGTGACATACTTATGAATGGATTTAAGAATATGTGATGGTTATTATGAAAATTATATAGCATTTCAAAGAATTGGTTAATGGTTAATTTTATATGAGCTTAAATTGTGAATAGGTGGTTATCCCTTGCATGAAAAATAAGGTATATTCTTTGTTATCCCAATTTTTAAGGATGGTTAATAAGAGGTTATCCCATGCCTAAAGGAGGTACAAGGATGGTTATCCCATTCCTAACTTGATATTATTGTCTTTCTTGGTACCCATGTTATAATATTTCAATGATTATTATTATTCCATGCTTTATTCCAACCATTGATGACATGATATTATTCCAATGTTACGTTCTCATGTATCATTTTCTTTTTTCACTATATCATTCTTGTATTATGAACTATATCGGTTTAATCATTGCCCCATTTTTTGATATAAGAAGTAATGTGTACTATATTCAAAGGGTTTAATAATTTTGTAATACCAAATATTCTCAAATTATATATAAATGATCATTAATATCTCCATTTTTTATAATTACATAGAATCTGAGATCGCCCTTTATTATGATTCCTTTCCCCAAGAATATGAAGAAAAGTGTTATGTATGATGTTTCTAAGAAGGGTCCTATAAGAACCCAATATTTTTTTAGGTAGGGATCCTTTTAATTTCAGTCTAATATTTTTTTTGACCTAATATGAATGACCAATGGGTTCATAGAGGATACCAGGGTGTTTGAGGATTGTTCGGAGCTCATAACCACAACTAGTGGAGAAAAACACATGGCTTCATGGTTAGTAGACACTGTGAGACCCAGTTTACATGATCTCTCAAAACCATATAAGGATGGATAGATGAGAAGTTAGGGTGCAAGATTTTCTATGACCACTCCCAAGGGGCCACAGACCCATAAAAATATATGTTGTTTTAAGCAGACTGGTATCACATAGTTGGCGCATGATTTCTTAAACTATGCAGTTTAACGATGTGTGTCCCCTTCCAATATAATGATACATTCATGGGTGGCACACGGTTTGGAAAACCATGTTTTCAAAATGTGTTCCCCTAAATTTATCAGTGAAGTAATGTATTTTCCATTCGGTTATTTTAAATTTCACCCCTCCTCCTTATTCTCTTATTTCCCAACATTCAATGGGGTTTTCCACTCGCTGAGCTCCTTTGAATCTGCCATGTATTTTCTTCAATAACTTGTCTCTCTAACCTCAGATTCAACTTCCATTGTTATAATTATATTCCCCTTCGTAATCTCCTCTATCCATAGGCACATTTCACTGATCATTTATCTCTTGACGATGTTAGGTTGATGTTGGCTCATATGCTATATCTTCCGGGCATTTGTCTATTCTTCAGGTTTCATCTAATCCAGGCCAAACTAAAAGATGATTCTTGATAAAGAGAGGTTTAAAAACATCACGTATGTGGTCTATTAATTATCCATTAATCTTATATGTTTTATAATATGTGTCATTGTACCGCATATCAGTTTTACTGTGTGTTCCCTTATATTACATCTTCCTTGAGTTAGTCGACTTGTTAGAAAAAAAATCATTTGGATGCCCAAAACCCTATAGTGATCCATAAAATTGGGTTTCCCTCCATATGCCTAATTAGATTCAAAATATTAAACAAAAAAAACTAATGGTGTTCTTGTAATTGGTACCAAATGATAATATCATTTTGATATGGATTAAATAAATCATTATAATGTGGCCACTGTCGTTGATGATTTTATTGGATTGATTAGAGGTGAGTAGTGAACCCATGACACCTAATTAAATGGAAAATGGTTACACCCATGTCATTATTAAATTTAATTGTAGTATGAATTATTCCTTGTGTCGTAATAAAGGCAATGAATATTATTAATAAATATGTGTGGGCCTGGAGAACATATTTAATTATGAATATTTTACATGATTAACCTTATGCATGATATATATATATGGGAATGAATACCCTCTATATTTATAATAAATGATAATTTTGAACCTTTATAATGTAATAAAAGAATATAGACCCTTTATAATTTTATATGGGCATAGATACCCCTTATAATTAATTACGAACATTCAGACCCTTATAAATATGATATGGGCATGAAATCTCTATAATGTGATACTGCCCATAGAGTCCCTTACTACTATGAAACCAGAAATGGTGTGCCATACTAATGTGATGTTGGGTATGGCATCAATATTCTATCATACTGGGCATGGTGTACCTTATAAATGAGATATCAGGAATTGTGCCCCTTGATACTTGTTCATAAATCTTCCAGCACATGCCAAAGTAGGTATTATCGACCTATTTTTCTTTCAAAAACTAGAGTTTTCCCATTTACAATTTTTTTTACTAATTTAGTTTCTTATATCTACACACTACCATATAGTATACATGAGTGGATATTTATAGAATCTATTTGTAGTTTCCTACTGATTTTATATCACACCCTATCTAGGAGGCATATAGCAGCCAGGTAGACAATATTATTCTAGATTCAGATAAGAGGAAGAGACCCCTAATGGATGTGTGACATTCTACCATGTCATAGGATATAAATTTGGAGGAATATGACAAGGATGGAGATCAATTTTTTTTGTTATACTTTGGGGCTTTTTATATATTTCTGTATAGCATGTATTTCAAACATCATTATATCCATGTTTTCCCTCTTTCTAATGATATGAAAAGAATTATTATCTTTTGTTTATGTTTTAATTTACTTATTTAAATTATTATTATGTTCTTGGTTATTAAAGTTTTTTTCCACTTCTTATTAAATTTTTTACTACAACACTTATTTATCTATTGATATTACTACTATGCTACTATGGTAATTAGTGTATAGTCTCCCAACATACACATCAATGTAATTCACTTTTATTTAGAAACATTTGGCCTTAAATGATATTTTTTGAGGCCATGTGGCCCACCAGGCACGTGGTACCTCTGAGTGGCACCTTGGTTCGAGAAAAAAAATTTGTATTAGATCCAGTTCCTTCATTGTTTTACTATTTGGACATAATAGACATGATATTAGGAATGGTAAGGTATATTGAAAAATGTTTTTCTGAGGTGTAACTAACCCATTTATAAAGAATAGATGAATATCCTTGAATTTTAATTTTAATTTTCTTCATTTTTCTTATTATAATGGATTTCATTCCACTGTTAGGTCATGTACTTGAATAATTATATTACTATTGTAATATTTTTGTCTTACCTTTTATCCATCGCTCGATGAGATAAGGTAAAGGAATCATTTAGCATGCATCATATTAGAAACCATGTAGAAAATTCATATTTCATGCATTCAACATTTTACATAGGCGTATTGTGTTATTTTTATCACCTATGTTTGGAATGATAGATTTGATTGTTATAAATGGAATTGTTATTGGGTAATGATTCATTTAGGATATTGAAAAACATAGTTATTACATAGAGTAACTTCCAGATACTAATAGTGTTCTCATGTAAAGTCAATATTTGATACCCCATGAAGTCAACTACGTAATGTTGCGTGATTGACCATTGATCGTGTGGATTGAAATGTTTTATGGTATGCATTGAATAGATTCCATGTTTTTCTATATTAGGTGTATAGACCTTTATAGATCAAAAGTGGTGAACCAATCTGTTTGACCATTTAATTCTAGTTTAAATATAAATATGAATCTAAAATGAAATTTAAATTATAAAATAGATCTTGACCCAGTATTGGACATGTTAGTGGGAAGTAGGTATCATCACTGCTGTTTTATATAAGTATTCTATAACTCAAACCTGACTCTTTGAGCTAGAAGTGGGGTGAAATATTACATAGAAAGGAATTTTACCTTTTCTATTCTTAAACAGGTGGATTATTCTATTATAGATTCTTTTATAGGGCTTTTATTGGAATTTTTGAGTAATTCCACCATGAAATCATTCGTTCATACACCAAGAGGGTGTGAAAAGTATTCCCCAGAGGTGGTGGGACATATACTGCCAATGATACCTCCATTATATCCTCATATTGAAATTCTTACTATACTAAACATGGGTGATGATTCCAGGTTTTTAGGTCACTTTCTATAGATTATGTAGATGATATAAGGTGCTATACGTTCGACCCATTCTCTGGGAGAGTGGACTCAAGAGTTCCATCAGCATCACCCACCCATGTTTTCAAGGGATGAATGACCACTAGCAGTATAGTTATGGATCAAGAAGATAATGGATATAATCAAGCACTTAGAGACACCTTCTAAAAGGAGAGTGAAACTATATAAATATATATTTAGAGAATCTTCCAAACACTTGTGGGGTATTCGGAACCAGGCAGGTCAGTATGGAGAAGAAACTTGAAGGGATTTCCTCCCGATTTTCGTTGACCATTTCTTCCATGATACACTATGGGCAGATCATTATAGGTAATTCATGAACCTATAGCTGATTTTGATGAAATTTTGGTACTATTCATCTCATTTTAAAATTCATCAACACTTCGCGTCCATCTATATAGTTGATTAAATATCAAGAGAGAGATGATTTTTGGATATTTTGAGTAATCCAATTCATTCTACGAAAAATATTTTTTGGTTTACTATTGTGTCTGATATAGTGAACCAAGCCCTTATCACCATGAAAAACCTAAGTGAATTAGATTATGTGAGCCTGAGTGGTTCAAAACCTAGATAGGGTAGTGGTTATACTAGTTTTGAAAAAATATGTTTTCAGACTATGTTTGTGAGGAGTGAAAACTTATTGAAACAATCATATAGTTACATGGAGTGTCACTAGTGTAAGAATAATGCGCATAAGAGACCCTGGTGTCCTAGATACCCTATATAGTACTGATATTATGGAATATTGGGGAAACATCATTGATTCAACAGGACCATACCATATCTTTCATGTGGGATAGGAATTGTGCCACCACCAGCTTTTGGAGGAGGTTTTGTAGCACATCATCGGGAAGGAAGCTCGAGTACTATAGGTTATGAAGGTCAATGAAAATTTCATCGAAATGGTATCCAGGATTCAAATTTTCACCACCAACAGAGAGGATTCACTCAAGGTAATCAGGTTGTAGCACAGGTTCGGGGATCAAGAAATATTTATTCAGTACAACCTATACCAGAGGAGTAGGACATCAGGACATCTACTATTTGAGGTTCTATTATAGTATCATATACTATTTCTTATACCATATTTGATATAAGTGTATAACATTATTTCATATATGTGCATACAATGGATATTCTCGGACTTCATGTTGAGTACTATTTTGGTGTGATGATTGTTGACATTTGGTATATAATTCGGGAGCATACACCAGTGAAACGACATTCTTATAGATATAGACAACCATAATTTATTATGGAACATATTTTTACTTGAGATGATATGATTTAGAGAAATTTTAGGTATAAAATGGTTTGTTCCTTATCATGCCTATGTATATTTTTATCACTAGAGGGTGTCGTTTAATGAACTAAAGGATGGTACTTATATTCACAAGGGAGAGTGGGATGTACATGCTTGTAGAGTTGATCCCAAACTTCTAGGGCTAGATGGAGTGAAGAAAAATATTGATAGACATAACATATATGATCAAATAATACATCATCCTTATTTCTCTCATATAATCTATTTATTCAGGGTTTTATCCCTTGATGAATTTTCAAGACGACTTCCTGAGAGAGAGGTTTTCTTTACTATTGATCTAGTTCGTTGAGATGCACCAGTATTCATTCCTCTTTACAGGATGGAACTACTATGTTGTTTGATATCAATGAGAAGCTATAGGATTTAGATATCAAGGGTTTTATACAATATAATACATCTCTGTGGGGTTCGCCAATCCTTTTCTCCAAGAATGCATAAAAAAAGCTCATGCATTTTTTATATTTCTAGAAATTGAATCAACTCATAGTGAAAAACCAATATACCATAACTCAGATCGATTATATTTTAGACTATCTCATTAGAGAAAATGTATTTTCAAATATTGACCAAGGATTGGGTTGTCATCATGTTCAATTCAAGCATTCAAATATTTCATATAGAAATTTCTGTAGTTAGTATGACTTATATGAGTATATCATGATGTCATTCGGTCATACAAATGTGGCTTAAATATTCATGGAAATGATTAAACCGGTTATTCATCCCTACCTAGATTCCATTTTCCAGGTCATTATAGATTACATATTGGTTGATTCTCATAATTTAAGTGATCTTACTACCCATCTAGAGATCCATCTAAATACACTGAAAGAGAACCAATTTATTCTAAGCTCATTAAATGTCACTATTGGATCAAAAAGGTACACTCTCTGGGTCATTTTATCTAATAGTCAAGAGTTTTAGTTAACCCAGAAAAGGTGAGAGTTATGGATACATGGGAGTAGACCAATAAATTCATTGAAATGAGGATTTCCTTGGGGCTGGTAGGTTACTACAAGATTATATTAATGACTTCTCATTCTTAGAATTTCCACATACGAGATTCATTAAAAAGGGAACGAAGATCATATAGTCTTAATCATACTAGAAATTATTCCAAGATATGATAGGAAGATTGACTTCAACATCGATCCTGATTCTTCCAAAACTATATAGAAGTTATAAAGTATATTATAATGAGTTATGTATTAGGATAGGATAATTTTTGTTGCAAGAATATAGAGTCATTGTACATAGGTCATGGAATTTTATAACTCATGAGTGGAATTACCCGATGTACAATCTCCAGTTGGTAACTTTTCTAGATTCCTTGAGCTATTGGAGGCATTACATATTAGGAGAGAGTTTCTTAGTTTTCATGGACCCCAAAACAATCATGTATATATTTACACAGCAATACTTAAATTCAGGTAAGCGAATATAGGTTAAATACATTTATTCCTTTGACCTCAGTCATTCCTCTGTGCCTCAAAAGGGCATTGTTATTGCATTACATTGAGCAGAAAGACTCAAACATAGGAAATAATAGAGGCTATTAATGTATTTATTTTCTGATATGCACATTTAGGTGAAAGACCGTCTTGGATTGTTTGTACTTAAATCACTATCAGTGAACTACTCACATCGAGATAAGGTGATGATGAGATAGTTTTCATATACTGAGGGCTTGGTACTATGATAGATTATTACAAGAGAGGACCCACCTCTATATTGGTCTATTGATGATGATGACATCATATATGTATATGGATGTATTTGTGTTCCTACATATATGAGAGAGGATATGATGTAAGATTCACATGATACATAGTTGGACGTTCACCTAGGTATCTCTAAGATGTACTGTGATATGTGATAATTGTATTGGAGGCCACATATGAAAAGTTATATAGAATGTTTTATCACTAGGTGTTCCACCTATTAACAGGTGACGATAGATAACCAACAACATGTAGTCTTGTTACATCCACTTCTAGTGCTAGAATGAAAATGGGATGATTTTTTGATGGATGTTGTCATCAACTTACCAAGGTCTCCTCGTGGTAGCGACACTATGTGGGTCATTGTGGATCAAGTAAAAAATTTATCACAAATTATTCATTTCTAGGAGACTTTCCCAGTTGATGAGTTGAGAATACTTTATGTCTATGATATCAAATGAATATAGAGGTACCTCGAACTATTTTTTAGGTAGGTACACTCATTTTACATTGAGGTTCTCACAGGTAAAGTAGAAGACTATAAGTACATTCGTGATGCTGAGCACATCTTTTCACCCTCAAACCGATAGTCAATCAGAGTAGACTCATGTCCTTTAATGTTTTATTATAAATTGATTTACATAAATATATTCACTATCAATGGAAATTCTATCTTATAATTAAAGTTAATGATTAAGAATGTTATTTATCTAAAAATGATTTTACACATTTAAGTGTTTATATTTTAAAATTTTCTTTTCTTACATATAAATACAATATTTTAAAAAATAGATTGTAAATTTTATATATTATTGGTCAATATAGTTAATCAGGTAAATTTTAAATTTTCTTTTAATATTAATTTCTATTTTTTAAAATTAGTTACCCTAATTAAAATTAAAAAGTCTAAAATGTCATTCAGTAAGGGGACATGGACATAGGACATTAATTTTTTTTAAAAATGATTTTGGAGGAATGGATCGACTATATATGACACTATTTACTCATTTTTTAATTTTATAGGCTATAGGATCTTTAAATGTTAAATTAAATTATTCAAAATCAATGGGTATTTCCAAAACTACCCTTATCTTCACTTATAAAAGGGTAACATATTCACTACTTCAAGGATCACATTTCCTTGGAATTGAACCATTAAAATAATCCATTTCACACTTTCTTGACCCCTATTCAATTATCAATGTATTATGTTCAACATTAGTTTTGATAAGGACATCATTTCCATTGAGACATTTTCAGAAAATAATAGTCCCTTATGTAAGTTTAATACACTATATAGTTTTCATCATAATTGTTGTCTTATAGATTTATTATTGGAAACCTAATATAATAATATATGAATAATTTAAAAAAATTAATGTTACTATATTAAGGTTATTATCATTTCTTATTAATATACCCAAACTATGATGAATAACAAAACTATTGTTCATGTGTTGTGTGAACTACCCCCTCCATGATGTATCATGTATCATTTTATTTCACCTCCATAAAAGGTTGGATATAATGATTGTATTAATGGGAAAATATGGTTTCATTATATATAATTATGTTAAGTTGGAAAAAATTATTCGACCAATTGATGATATGTTTAATAAACGATCATATAAAATTATCACACTAAGATAAAAACATTTTATTCAATTTTTGTAACATTTACATATCTGTTAATCTTTTTTATAATTTTTCAACTTTTAGATATAACCCTATATGAAATCATAAATAAGATCATTTTGAATATGATATAAATATATTATAACCAAACCACCCTCTAATTTTTCATTATATCATGTTATGTTCATGTTTGGGTCAGTTTACCCATCCACTTGGACAATAAAATTAATCCATGTCTTCAATTTATATGTGAATATAATTAATGTTATATTATGATATAAATGTGAAAATAACGTTTTGTTTTTTTTCTGGATATTTTATATCATTATTTCATTCATTATTTAATAAAGCACACTTTGGTTGATATGAATCACTAGAACATTATTCTTATCAATTTCATCTTGAAGTATGAAGACTATAAAACTCATGAAAGGGTTTTGTAAAATCATCAATAGTTATGACAAATTCCATAAAAGTAACCATAATACCTAATAATGATTAAATTTTATGTAATAATTATGATAAACATTAGTATTATTGAACTATAGTAAATGACTAAGACCACAATCACATGATGTGGAAAACCATAACAATCCATGTAAGTAATGGATATTTATTAAAAGTATGAATGAAAATTGATATGATTATGTTTATGAATTATATTATTATAAAACAAAAGATTTTAATATAGGATGTTAATGTATATTATTAAAATTTGAGAAAATATTAAGGGATTTGGTCTCAAGTTATTATTTATGAGACATGTTTTGTTTTCAATAGAAAATCTCATTTATGTTGTGTCTAAACAACCTAACTAATAAATCATATCATGAATTACCTATTAATCAGGTTATTCGAATTTCTATTAAATTACCTCAATTTTGAGGTGTTTTAATTCAATTGTTTCAAAATCCATATGTGTTTTCATGGTGTCAATTCTGATTCATTATTATATAATACATTTTCTAGAAAAATTATTTCTTTGTTTGGTGCATTCACAACAAATGGATATATTTTTCTCATATTTTTGATATTTCATGGGATATACTCACTGAGTATTATTCCCTTATTCATGTTGATTTTGATACATTTTTTCCCAATAATAATAATTTTTTAACTCACCTTTCATTCATTGAGTTATGGTCATTCTGTTAAACTTATTTCATATAACTAGGTTACATTCTACCAATTTATTATATAATTTACCATTATAAAATTTTTATATTTATAAATGATAAACCATATTTTAAATGTTTCATTATTTAGCTTTTAGGTTTATGATAATTGATATTTATAACTCAAATCACATTTATTTGTGTTGTAATGTTTCATATTATATATCTCATTTCCATTAATGGGTTCTTCACCCTAATATGTTCCCATATGATATTATATATTCCTCATTTAGAAAATGATTTTTAATAGAATATATTATTTTTGGTAAACATGTTATAGTGTTTTCTTTTAACAGATATATTTTCCAAGATATTAAAAATGGTTTTTTATTTTACATTCATATTATTTTTCATCCTCTCCAAATTTATCAAAGATAAAAAATATTCCTTCTCAAGGCTCTATTTTTTAAGAATTTTGTTTTAAAAAAATTATTTATTTTCTTATATTTTTCACAAATTCTTTTCAAAAAGACTTTTTAATGTGACCTATCAGTTTCTATTTTACATCAATGAATAAAATATTTTTTAAATATATTTTAAATTTTCACTTTCAATTTTCTAATATATTTACACTAATAGGGGTTATATTCCATGATTTATACCCTAATATATTTTTATTTTGGGGGTTTGAACACATGGTAGAAAATAGTTCTATTATTAAACAATTATATTTTTTATTTTTTGATGCATTCATTTATGAGGGTTTTTTATTTTTCACAACACCTGTATTTTTTTAATTTTTTGTACAAGGTTTTTTTATTTTAAAACCATATATATTCTTTAACATAAATTATAATGATCATTTTTTCTCTTCTAATTATTGGAGGAAATGTATTTTCATATTTAATATTTTCATTCTAATGTGGATGATTGTTGTAAATTTTATTATGTATTGGTTGAACCTCCACCCTCATTCTTAGGATATGTAATGATCATTATTTCCATTTTATTAATATAGGGAAAAGTATCGGTGTTCCAAATATTTATATTACATTACCTTTGATTATTATAAAGTTTTTAATATATTTTTTAGCCATACAAATTCATTCTTAAAATTATTATTTATTATGTTATCCCTTTTATTAATATTGGGAAATGTATTGACATTTTTTATGATTTATGACTTATAACACATGTTATTGATGTATTGATATTTCATATTATTCATTATATGAATATCTATATTCATATTAATATAAAAGTTACTTAAGATGTGGTAAAAATCATTTTATTAGCTCAAAATGTAAATTAATTGGAATTAATTATGTAACATTAGGGGCTGAAATTACATGTCCCTGTGATGAATCAATAGATCTTATGAGAAAAAAAGGATTGGGTGTTGATGTATACCATCCCAATTGGGAATGATGTATTTTTTTGGTCTATATAATCATAAAAGTATCTTGGTACAAGGCCTTAATATTAGGGTTGTGATGTTTTACATAATGTATTCTATTATTTTGTGATCATTAATATTTATAACCATGTTTTTATTTATTAGAATGATCATAGTTTAATGTTTATTAAATATTCATGTTGTTTACCATTTCCTGTTGTAATATTTATGCCATATTAATATGATGATTTCTTTAGTAATATATTACCCTTGCTAAGCATTTGATCTCACCCCTTTATCATGTTTCTATCCCTAGGATCTGATGAAAAGTAGTACTTGTGACATGTTTACATGGATAACATGTGTGTATGTACATATGGGAGACATTGAAGATTCATAATAGAATATGTAGTTTCTTATATAGTAGAATTATTTTCCAATTTTTTAAAAGAATATGTGAATTATTATTTTATGTAGATCCAAACCATAAAAAATCCTTATAGTGTAAGTGATGCATTAATCGTTATTTATTTTCAAATTAAAGAGGGTTATGTCCATTATTTTATAGTTAGTATATAAAAAATTATATAAATTAAGTGTTTATGGAATTTTATTATGGACATTGGGTCTAATGCATCAATAGAAACTTCTTGAAGTGGTAAATTTGTTAGAGGTTAAAGGAAATTTAAATAGGTATGTTTAAATTTGAGAGGGTTTAAGTGATCCACTTTTATAATTTAGGAAAATGGATGTTTTCTAAACACTCCTTATTTTTATGGAATGAAATGAAACTATTCATAGGTTGATATTTCCAAAAGTGATAAATAATGGAATACGAGGTGGGATTGTGTTATGAAATCCTCTAAAAATCATTTTCACATATGTTTTAGAAATGTTTCAAGTAATATCCCATTAGTGTTTTCACATTACACAATTTTAATTTTTTACTTAGGTAACCAGTTCTTAACTGTGTTATGCTATTTAAAAAAAGTAAAACTACCCCAATTACAATATTTTTTTGTTCTGACCCAAAATTTATCCTCAATTTTATACAATTAAATATATACATATAATAAAACTAATATTAAAAATAAAACATTTAATATTGAAAAATATTTATTTAGGAAAATATTTTTTTACGAGTAAGGGTTCTCAATATTATTTATTATATATTACTAATTTAGTGTGTGTTAATGAATTTATATATAGGTTTTAAATTATACAAGATTATTTTTAAAAAATTTACTAATTTATTTATTAGATGAAAATTACATGATGTTAGTGAACCAATTCATTGAAAATAACACCATGACTATTAACATTGTTCTAAAAA
The DNA here is from genome assembly GCA_963277665.1 of Viscum album. NCBI lineage: Eukaryota > Viridiplantae > Streptophyta > Magnoliopsida > Santalales > Viscaceae > Viscum > Viscum album. The sequence continues at coordinate 2,127,411,612 of OY728127.1, read as the reverse complement.
CTAATATTAGGAATCATAATTTTATTCTCTAAAATGATATTAGACTTATTAAATAATATGAATATTTTGATAGATGATATTAAATCCATTTTCAGTTTTAATTTCCATAATTGGTGAAAACCAATGGTTTATATATTGGAATAAAATAAGTTTTCAAATTAAAATATTACTCAAGTTTCCAAAACGTTATACAAATATTTTATAAGATAACTTTTGATTTTTAAATAAATTATATTAATTCTTAATTTTAAATAATTTATATAAAATAGGTATCATATTCCTTTATTTAATTCATCTATAAATATAATTTCATTAAAATTATTTTTATAGATGAATTTAGTATTTTCACTATTCACATAAAAATAAATAATTTTATTTTATAATCAAAAAACATGTCCTATAAAATTATATACCACACTAAACCAAAAATGAAGTTAATGTTCTGGAAATAAAATTTGGAAATTTTTTAGTTTATCTTTTATGTAAAAATACAATATATAAAGAGATATTTGTAATACTAAAAAATGCTCTTTCTAAAATTCAAGTGTTTTTAATCATATTTATAATAAATTTCAAAATAATTGAAGGTAGAAATATTATTATTTAAAAAAATTATCTATATTATTTTAATATATTTTTAATTATGGTAATGTAAATATATTATGTTTAATGGACTATCATTTTTATATGTTTTTTAAAAACACATCATTTTAAATAAAATTAATCAAAATAATCATAATATATAATTATATTAGTTTTACACTTTAAATTTATTTACTAATTACTATATATATCATGTAATTTTAATATGATATGGTTTTTTAAAGGCATTTGTTGTGTCAGTTCAGTTTTTATTGTGATATAAGCTATCAGATATACTAATAATTTAAAGGATAAAAATTATTAGGTCGTTTTTACACCTATTAACAAATTTCTTCTAGTAAATTTATAAATATAACTCACAAATGAAATTAGTGGAGGGTGTTTATCATTAATAATATAAATTTTAACATAAAATCTAATTTAATCACAACGTATATAAGAATGTTCTTATCTTTTATTGAACAACATTATTCATTCAGATAATCTTATACAAAAAATTTATGATCATATATCATATATTGTCCATAAAAAACCTCAAAAAACAATTTTATTATCCAATACATTAAACGAAAATGTTCTTATATATACCCCCATAAGTTATATCTATATTTGACCCTAAAATGGAATTAACCATAACTTCATATGGCCATACCCTTGTAAATATATATCATAATCCAAAAATTGTGATAAACATCACCAAAAATAACATGGATCCATTTTTCATTAAATTTGTACTCATATGTGGGGATATACATAATATATAAAATAATATCCTCAAAACTAATCAACCCTTTATTACATAAATATTATGTATATATTAAACCTTATAGTTTTCTATTCCTTAATCATTTTTTATTCAATGATTTTCTCATAAAAATATAACATTATAATAAAATTACAATATAAAGTTATTGATACCATTTAATTTTTTTCCTAGGAATTAAATAAAATTACCGATGAATAATCCTTACAATTTCCACATAATCTTCATAATTTTTAGATTTTACTAGAATATCATAGACAAATATCACTCACTAATAAAATTCACTATGAGTATCAATATTTAATTTTTATTTTATTATCACTCTCAGAACCATATGCAAGACTAGGAAACTCATAAATTCCATTATAATATGAATATATTTTTATTATAAACTATTTAATTATAATCCATTATTTAGTTATAATATATTAAATTTTCTAGAAACATACCGTTCACATCTTGATTTCTACTGTCCCTTTTCAAGTAAATAATAAAATCCAAAATGGTAATAAAAATAATAGAAATGATCATATCCTTATTAACAATAAATTGTAATATTTATACACTTATGATTCCTTAATTTAATTAATTGAATCAATCTATTCAGTCTATTTTTCATTATTATATATTCTCTAAAAATTCATATCCTAATAATAGAAGATAAATATCCATATCATGCTTCTTTTGTAATAATAAAAACATGAAAATAATTAAAATTTATCCTCTAAAAGTTAGACATACCATTTATACATAAAATAAATTATTAATTATTTTGTGACGTAACCTCTGAATTTCAATGTTCCAATCTTTGTTATCCATATGTATTCCCTATTACATTTTCTAATAATATGATATTTAATTCCTTCATAATGGTTGATAAACAGAATGTGAATTAACATAATAATATAATCTATGAGGTTACATCTTGGTGTGAATTCTGAGGCCCACACAGCATGCATAAGGGTGAATATTGATTTTATAATCAATTGTCCTTTTTAAGGGTAATTACCCCTAGGTAAATCTATTCCACAGTCGCATCCACATTGTAGTATGTAGAATAGAATACAATTTCTATAAGAACTACACAATCCCATCCTTATCACATAATTATTAGGTTATCCTACACATAAACTTGCCCTTTAAACATATACCTAGTAATTTGACTAATATTCTATTATACCAGTCCCGAAAATATATAATAGTACATTTACAAACAAAAAGTGTTATATATACCTTTGAAATTATGATCAACCATTAATTATCAAAACATAAGATATCCTGACCAAGATTCATAACCTCTAAATTTATCTTAACACTACTCTAATACCATTTATGACACCCCACATATATCATGATCTGAATTATGTGACTTTAAATAAAATAATTCATTTCAATAAATTCTCCAGACATTATGTGATTATATTTTTAGAAAACATGATAAATTCTCAACTAAAAAATACCTATTTTTTCAAATAATCGACATTATATTCATTCCTCTATATATAAATTGCTAAATATATAATAGGTATTAAAAACATAAGACTATTTTTCTACATAATATACTCTTATTGAAAATTCTTATGTTTATTTTCTTCATTATTTGGGGAAATGGAAACATAGTAAAGGGGTTAAGTCATATTTTCAGTAAGGGTAAATATAAGAGATAAAAATAATTAAAAATAAGTGATAATAAGATGAGAATATGTGTACAAATAAGATATATAAGTATTTTATAACCAATATATCTTAGACTATAAATCATTCTATATTGCATGGAAAAATATAAATCTTTTGAATATCATAGAAAATAGTCAAAAACATGTAAGGTAACATAGCTTGGTAAGAATGGGATCATAGAAAGGTGTCATAATAATAAAAATTACATGGAGATATGGAAAAATGATAACAATATAAAATATTGGGTACATACACAATATTCCAAAAACTATGTGATCAAAATCATTATTTCCTTGCTTGAAAATGTGAGAAATCACATCGCACCCATACAAATATGGAAAAGGTCATTATTTCCTTTCCTGATTATCTTATGAGTTATAAATATAAACTAATCCCTTTTAGGGTGATATATGACACCAACCCATATCATACTTATATATGTATTCCATGTGATATCAATAATCACTAGATTATAAAGTACCCATGTTATGAAAATGGGTTTCATGTATCTTTAAAATGAATTCATATAAAGATAATATTCCCAATTCAATCAATAAACATGATAAAACTAGGGAATATAAACTTTTATCAAATGATACTAAATAATATTCTTGATATATTCCATATAACAAAGTATATAGTATTTATATCATATAGATTAAGGGTATATAATTTATTTTATAATTTCACATAATTAATCATTGAATGAAATCTAGGTGAACCCACTTCAATTATAGGAAATAAATATAGAGTTATTTCAAGGTAAATATATTATATTAAAAATAATTTTTACTTATAGTGGATGTTTATAAGATTAAAAGGTAATGATGTATCATTTTTATATTAGAAAGAATATTAAATTTTTCATCTGATATAATATTGAGGATGATGTATTTTAAATAATATATTTTATTGAGAATAAAATATGTCTTCGGATATTGAGTTATATGAATTACCTTATTTAGGATTATTAGAAAACTATATTTGGAAATAAAAACAGTAATAACCTACTAATAACATTTATTTATATTGAATTATGTTTTAGAGTAAAGAAAATTAGAATTTATTTTCATAAATAAAAAAATATTTATATAATGTTTTACGAAAACGAATAAAATAGTATAATTTTGTGTTCATAGGAAAACATTAAAAAGTGATTATTTTCTCAAATAGATAAATAAATACCATACCTAAAAAGAAAACAATTTAATAAAAATATAAATGAAATTAAAATTTTTTTTTAGAAAAGTGGTGACATGAACTGGTTTCCCAATTCATACCCCCAAGAGAAATTTATTAAAATCAAAAAAATTGCGTTACAAAATCGAGGTGTAAAGAAATTACACCAGCAGGGAGAAATCGGGGGTACATGATAAAGAAACTCAAATATACCAAAGCAAAATGTTGCAGCCAGACAGTAATAGATCTCCGGAAAAAGGTAGAGCCTTCAATCAAGATCATCCATTCTGGCCTTGACTCCAATCCAACACTGCAGCAGCCTCATTAAACTGATCATCAACCAGAGCACAATGCATATCATTTCCAAACAGCATCCTGATTAACACATCATGCTGGAAAGACAACATCCATTTCGAAATAATGCTTCAAGGAGGTTCAGGTAGATGACCGCATAAACAACCAGAATATGACCAAGCTAATCATCAACAGCCAGCTGCCACAAAATGTCAAACACTACGATATTTAAAACATCTCATCAACCAAGCTGTCCCGCAACCATGGATGAAAAGGAAGTCCATCATCATTGAAACAGAATGGCGCAGGACAACAGCAGAAATAGTAGAGAAGCACTTTGGATCCAGATCTGGATTCTGTATCCTTCTCCAAAACCAAGTGTAGAGCAGTTGAACAAGAAACAAGAGAGGCTGACAGACTTCAAACAAGTTTGCATCCAAACAGTAAAATTATATACTGAAAAGAAGTAGGCCAGAGGCAATAAGGATGGAAAGATCAAACAGCTTCCCAACATAACCATCTGAGCAACCCAGAAAAATATACTATCATGGCCAGTTTCAAGGACAGAAGTAGGAAAAAATGCCTCCAAATCCTCAGTGATATCTGACCAACCCAGTACAAAAAATGGAAAAAGTCCAGAAGAAAACCATGTATCCAGCACATCAGGATCCTGGCATATATGAAATTTTTTCCCTGGAAATGTCTGGCAAGCTTTAAATTGAGCTTCTTGCCTGTCTCTAGTAACCACCCAGTGATCATTGTACGCACCTATTTCCTTCAATTTGTCATCAACCAAAGAAACATACCAATGCCATTAACCAGAGCAGAACCGGTTCCATGAGAGAATATAAAAACTCAGAAGCTCAGCAGCAAAACCAGAATATAAAAACCCAGGAAAACTCTTACTGAAAATCCTTAGAATTGATGGCAATCAGTAAATCTTGAGGAAGAGACAGAAAACTCCAAAACAGGGTTAATCAAGACAAGACAAAAGCATCAAAGAGGTCAGATTCAATTTGATTTGCTGTTTATCCTTGATTTTTCAATGGAGATGGATCTTTGAATATAAAGATATTTCTCCTTTTAAATCTTACCTTCCTGAAGCTCCTGTTGAGCAATCTGCTGTTGCGTATCCATATGCTTGATCCATTCCTGAAGATCATGTTCATCAAAATGTGGCGAAAAGTAGTACAGAACAGTACTAGAGAGTGATTCTTGAGGCTTATCCTGAGGATCATTAGCAGGTTCTGATTTGGGAGTCTCAACTTGAGTCTTCTCTTGGGAAGTTTCTACATGCTCAGCTTTAGAGATGTCCACTGATCTAGTAACAATGGTACGTTCTATGTTTGAGTAGTCTTTGCGTCTTCTAGTTTTTCTTGGATGTGGAGTGATGAAACCATCCTCATCTACCAAAGGTTTTTTACCTTTTTTAGCCATATTATTTAAGAAATATTCTTCCATCTGAATAGGTTGGTTAGCTTCCTCACCAATGGAGTCTAATACATCATGATCCTCTTCCCCTGAATTTTCGTTAGGTACAGAGAAATCCTTTTGTTCTTGAAGGGGAAGGGGATTCTGAGGTTCAGTTTCCTTAGAAGCACGAGAGTGTTGGGATCCAATAGGTTCAATCCTAGAGGGAGTAATCATATTTTCAATAGCCGCATTAATAAAATCTGGAAGTTGATTTTCAGAATTGTGAGCATGATCCAATCCACTCGCGCAAACTTTTATATCAACTGGAGCCTTATGTCCTTTTGCAACCCAGGTAGGTTTTTTCACCTTGGGACAGCCCTGATTCTTGCTACAGAAATTAGGGGGATGGCCAAGCCTGAGACAGTTATGACAATAATCTGGCAATCTCTCATACAGAATCTCCTGAGAGAAACCAAGTTTACCGCTCTGAATCCAAATATGTGAAGGCAAGTGTTTTGAGACGTCCACTTCAACACAAATTCTTGCAATAGACGGCCTAGAAAGTGACTTTGTGGCAGAATCAAGTCTCATTGGATTACCAATGAGCTTAGCAATAGGAAATAAAGCATTTTGGTTAAAGAGGTGCAATGGCAGTTCAGGAAAACCCAACCAGAGTGGCACAACCGGTGATTCGATGTGCGGATCAAAATCTGGATCCCATTTTAAAACTTTCATAAAACAACCACCAAAAAACCATGATCTACGGACCCATAATCTATAATATTCCGCTTCAGTCCGGAATCTAAAGATTATATTAGTAGAGTTTAGGAGCCCTAAATTGAAACCCGAAAAACCCATGGATTCAAGCGCAGAACGAAGATATTTCAGAGAAGGCTTTCGATTCGTGAATTTTCCAATGAGGGTAAAGCGCAAATCCTCGGCAAGAGACCTTACCTCAGTTTCTGAGAAGGAAATCGCATCCTGCCCTCTATACCGAAAGAGCATGGGCGAGATTTTGAGCTCTGAAGACTCAGCCTTCTGAGCAACATCATCTAATGGAATGGACATCAATGAATAAAATTATATAATTTTTACATAAAAAGGATTAAAAAACCCCATATGGATAAACATCCAACATAAATATCTTTTTGACAATTTGATTAGTGAAAAAAACCTAATATTACTAATAATGTAAGAATCAGAATATAATAATATGGATATCACGAAAATGGAATAAAATTATCATGAAATAGAAGACACAGTCATTAGTGAAATAAATTAGGTGGTGAGTAAATCATTTAAATTAAATGATGGGGTGAAATATAAATCATGTCTCATGGAGATAAAAACAAGACAATGAACCCTGAATTCATTCCTGATTTGCTCTAAAAATGCACCTAAACTCTTAAAAAAAAATTATGTCTTTCATAAACCATATTGGGGGCCTTATTTTTCCACATTTCTTTTAATGATGATAATTTATTATAATATTCTACTTATTTTTTATATTATTTTTTCCTAATCCTATTAGTTGAGGTGTTAGGCCAATTTCTACATGATTTTTTTGGAATAATTTTCATAGTTAAAGTAGACTTGGTATAACATACTGATATCTTTAATTTTTGGGGTATATTTGTTTTATTACTATATTGTAAAAGAATTTATAAATATAAATATGTTTTTTATAATGATCTCGGATTTGGAATGGTACTCTGATATGTTTATTTTGTGTGGTTAAGTTTTCTATAATCCTTTATTCTTAATATTAAATATATAATGTGAAACATTATCTTTCAATCATATTAATAGTTTCATAAAGTTAAATTTTTAACATTAAATAAAATTTTAATTTCATCAATTATGGGTAGGGATTAAAAACCAATCGTGCTGCTTCGTGGAGATAATAGACTACCAAAACACAAAATATAGTTTCTTTTATATTTCTAATTGGATTAGAAGGAATATATAAGGGTTTATACATTAATATAATAATAATTAAGAATAATATTCCATATATCTTCATTTCATCACAATGTTTAGGGATGTTTTTGATGATAAATATAAAGTATAAAATGTTAAGGATCATGTAATACTCACATGGGTATGTGGATTATTCCCCAGAATAACCCCAGGAAATAAAGGGATAAGGATAAATTATAGCAACCATTATATTTATGTTTTTTAGCATACATATAGGAGTGTAAAATTTGGAAAATGTTCAAGAAAAATTATAAGGGTATATGTGTCTTTTCAAGGGTGGAATTGATCTTCTTTTATGAGTGGTGAAATGGGGACTTTTATGAACACCCTTAGTTTTTTAATAATGGCATGATACTAGTCAAGGATAAATGGTTTCAAAAATTGAAAAATAATAGAATTTATGGTAATATTGGGTGCATAAAGCCTCTACCACTCATTTTTACACAATTTTTAATTATTATTTAATTAATTTATTATTTTGTTTTTATATTTTATCTTCTTTTGTATTTTTGAGGTGACTAGTTTTTACCTATGTATTAATGTTTTTATATTAATAAAATAGAATACATGAAAAAACATTGGGACTATAAACCTAGATATACCTTTTATTTATTGAAATTAAATATCTAATTAAATAAAAATTATATTTTAAAATAAAAAATCAATATATAGAAAAAATTTTTTGTAGAAACATATTTTTCATACCACTATGATTTGTTAATCTATTTTAGTAATGATTAAAATTTTACTGATTGTTAATGTATTTATATATAGATTTTATTATAAATTAATATTCATTGTTTAAAAGAGAATAAATTATTCATCACATAAAACTTACATAATATTAATAAAATAATTCATTGAAAATAACACTTTCACTATTATCTTAGTCAATAATATTAATATTAACAATAAATATTTTTAGCCAAAAATGTTATCTTACTTGTTAAATAATAAAGAAATATTGATCTAATGTATGCAATATTTTTATTTTGTTTAATTTCCATAATTCAGGAAATGTAATTTTTATTATAAGTGAGTAAAAATCATTTTTAGGGTAAGTTATTACTGAATTTTCAAAAACATAAAATTTTGATTTTATAAAACCGATGTTTAATTTTCAAATTATCTATAATACTTATAAAATAAGTAATTTTTTTTATCAAACAATTTTTTCATAGAGTTTCAAGTAATTCATGATTAAAAATGAAGTCATAAAAGTGTTAGTTTTTAGCAAAACACATATTTTTACTATTCAACTAAAATTAAAATATTTTAGTAAAATATAAATTATTCAATCTAATATAGTTGGGAAAATATTAATTCAAAAATAATAGTATTTTATTCCAAATTAAAATTTATACTTTTATAAATTAATCTTTTAAATAAAAATACAATATATAATGAAAACATGGTTTTTCTTAAACAAATTACCCTTTAATCATTAATTTTTTTTAATCAAATATCATATAAATTTTTAAATTATTTAATTTGTATAGATTGGTTTATAAATATAAATATTTATTATTATAATATACATTTTAGGGTGATAAAATTAATTTATTATGAAAAAATAAAATATCATTTTTAAAAGTTGTTCTATGAATGAAATCAATTTTTTTAAAAATATTAATAAAAAAATAAATATATATAATTATTTTAATTTATTAATGTATTTTTATATATTAATGTTTATGTAATTATGTAATTTTAATGTTTCTTGGATTATTTTACTTGGGTGTTTCATTAACCAGTGATGCATATGAAAAAATGGATTAAAGATATTAATTAATAGGTTCTAAAATCTCAGGTTGGTTCATTCTACCCCCTCAAATTGAATGTTTTATTATAAGTATTAATTATTACACAATTATGAATAAAAGAAAGGGTATTTAAAATTTTATATATAACATCAAATTTCACATCTTACATACTCTCTTAGGTAATATTAATATATTGATAATTCCCTAAACAATAGTAATCACTCATACAATCATACACCCATTTATATATATATATATATAATATTATATATAACATAACTTTCCCAAAACCAATTGAATATCTATGATAATAAACCAAAATGATATCATATATTATTTTAAAAATTAACTTCATCTTTAACACATATAAGGTATTAACTTATAGTTTAAAAGTAAACATAGAGAAGTCAATATATATAATTAACCAAAAATAAGATAAACATCACAAAAAATATATTTGATAACATTTTCAATAAATCAATGATTATTTCAATGGATATTATTACTATATAACCCACTTCAATCATACTAAATCAACCATTTATTACCTCAAAAAGTTTAAACTTAAGAGTTTTCAATACCTCAATCATGAGTTTTACAATAGTTATCCCCAAATATATGAACTGGAATTGAAATTACTTTTCTAGGTTATTGATAAAATTAAATATAATTTTCCGACATATATTCAAAAATTACTAGAGAGAAATCATTATATACTTCATAATAATTATAATATTTATAATATACTATAATATCATCGACAAATACAACTCATTAATGAGAATCACTATGTGTTACAAGATTTATTATCAATTATGATATCAATATCAATAAATTATACAAGACCAATAAATAACATTTTCCACCACAAAATTATTATAATAAATTATAAACCATTATGTATTATCCCTTAGTTATAAAACATTATGTCATTTCGGAAACAAATCATTCTCAGCTTCATTTCCCAGATTTTTTTCCAACCAATACTGAATCTCAAAATAGTTATTGATAATATAGTGTTAAATTATCATATGAATATTAAAATATAATTTTATGATATATTATATAATTAAAACATCATTTAATCCTTTAATAAATTTTCTTGAATATAATTTCCATTAGGTTATGTTGTATTGTAATTGATATCCTAATACCAAAAACTACCGTACAAAAATTATGATGAACTTTAATACAATGTTATAGACCCATAAATCATTGAAATCATTATTTTTTTGTAACATTTATTTTAAAAGAACATATAAATTAATATATTCCTTAAAATGGAAATATCTATGACTAAATATATGTTCCCATAGTAATTCCCTCTTATGCTTTCTGGTATTGATAGTTTCAAATCCGTAATAATGGTTTGTAAACCTAATTTTAATTTACCAAAAAAACACCCATCTAGAGTCTCTATCTTTGTGCTCAATCTTAGGCCTACTCATCATGAATTAGTTTAAATATTTATTTGATTCTCAACTATCCTTTCTTAGGGTGATTACTCAATGGTGAATATTTTTCCCTACTACATCCGCTTTCTATAATGTAAATGGGGATTCAATTTATAGAAGAATCAAAGAATGTCATGTTTACTAAAACAAAATTGATTTTTTCTTTTTTGTAGACTTATCAATTACACTTATCAAAATGGTTATCTGTAATATTCACCTATCCCAATCCAATAAATTTACAATTTTACTTAAACTATAATAAATGGAAATCTATATCATTCAAATAATTCTCGACCCTAAATCAATAAACCTAAACTAATCCAAAACCAACATCATAAATAGAAAAGGTTAACTAAAACTAATCTTATACTAATATAAGAACCCATATATATTTTATCTCAATTAAATGAATTTAATTAAAATATAACCTAACACTTAATCCCAATATCTTATAGTTTCCGAGTTTTGAGAATTAAGATAAAACGTGAACTAATAAAATGCATATCATTTTTAAATAATGGATTTTCTCTATTCCACTATATCATAAACTTATAAATCCATAACAAGTTTACATCACATACAGCTAATTACAAACATAATATAATCATCCTAAAAATTCATAAATTTCTTATCCTTATAACCCCTGAAAATGAAAACATATAAATGGGGCTACCTCAAATGTTTCAGAATGGTTAACATAACTGATAATAATAAAAAATATTACGTGGGAATAAGATGAGCATATAGTTATAATTAGGATGCTTAATAGTAGTATTAAAATCAATTATATTCCATAAATAGTGGATTTAGCAATTTCCTAACATAATAGTGTGTAATATCATTGAATAGAGGAAGAAACTGGGAAGCTAATATAGCCTAAAAATATTGTCAAGGTAGAATGATCGTATAATATGCAAAAATAATATAGATATAAACTATCCCTAAGAAATATAAAATATTGTGAGATACTCAATATTCCTAGACATGTGTGGAAAAATTATTATTTTCATTCTAAAAAATGAGAGTAAAGTCATTATTACCATACTTAATTAAAAAATATATATATTATCACACCAGACTATCTCATGAGATATAAAAATACCCCAATTAATTTGAGGGTGAGATAGGATCGCATGCATCATCATCCATATATATGTGTTCTAAAATAATTTAATAATCATTATATTATAAAAAACACTTGAAAAAATGGGGTTCACTTCCATAAAAAATCATATAAGGGAAACCTTTATAATTCCATTAGTAAACATGATAAACCAAAGGAATATATTTGAGTTTCCAATTATACAAATAAAAACCTTCTATTAGAAACCATTCAATGAATTAGTTGGTATTTACAGCATATAAGTAGATACTATATGGTTTATTCATCATATTTTCATAATAAATTAATGAATGGAATCTTGGTTAACACCTTTAATAAATGGAATGAAATATATTGTTCATATAGTATTGGAATTAGATGAAAAATTATTGCTACTCATAGAGGATAGTTTTGAATGAATAAGGTTGTGATGGATTATTTTTATGATAGAATATAAAATTTCATATGATATCCTAATAAATCATATAGATGGTATATTTTGATTATATCCATGATTAAGTATAAAATATGTCAAGTGACATTGAATAATTTTTTTCAGTATTAATAAAATATCATCTAAAATGAGAAACACCCATGATATTTTTTGAAAACACATTTATATTTATATTTAAAAAAACAAAAAATAATAATTTATATTGAAGAAAATTAAAATTGAGATTTAATTTTTCATTACAGATGTAAAAAATGATAGATCATTGTGATTATTTATAATACATTAAACTATATTGTTTTCACACAATAATGAAAATGAATCATATTGATAATGATAAATATTTCATCAAAAAATTCAAATAAGTTCAAGTAGTATAAGATAACCTCGATCAATTATTGATCAATAGAGAGACATATGTATAATAAAATAATGAATATTGTCATTGAAGAGAGTGATTCGTGATTAAAAATGTGGTGGAAAGGCATCCTCCCAGACATAGTGTGAAAATGATCTATGTGGGAAAATGAGATCGGGAAAAGACAATTCAAACCATGATAATGAGTAAAGTATAAAACATTGATGGCATTTTTAAAGATTCGTGTATTTAAATTCCTGATATGGATTATATTTTCAACTAAATAACTATTTTAAAATAATAATGGTGATAAATTCATCATGTTCTAAGTAATATATGCATCAATGGAGGTTAAGAGGGAGTTATAAAAAATACACACTTTGGTGTTTTTTGGTTGTGTCAATGGAGAAGTTATTAAAATTAATAATCTATGGAATAATACTATAAGACTATAGTATAATTTTGAAATATATATATTATAATACATTTTTTCAATAAACCAAAAATGAGATTTTAAATTTATATTATTTCAATAAATGCTTACACATAAAAAATCATTTACATATAGGTTATATATAAGTAAACATTATTAAAGTTAGAAAATTATGTATACTTGTTTCTATAGAATATTATAATTCAACTACATAATGAGTCACATTTATAAATACTACTATTCATGGGTAACATTAAAATAGTCTATTCAATTGATTTATTCTGTAGGAAAAAATTCAGCTACGCCAATCTTCATATATACAAATTTGGCTATGTGAGAAGGTTCACCAAAAAAACCATGAATGTTGTATTTTAGGTCATTTTAAAAGATTGAATACATGATGGAGTTCATGTATTAACTTTTTTCAAATAAAAGTCTAGGTGAAACATATTAAAATTTCATGATATGTAATAATTTAAATCAAGATATATTATTTTCATTGTGAATTCTATAGAGATATAGAACATCTTTAAAACCGACTTTATACAATATATAAAATGTTTTAAATGTTTGAATCATCAAGTTAATTCATACAAGATATATGATCCCACATAACAACTAATAAAAGATTTAATAGGTAATTATATTTCAATTAAATAAAAATATTTTTTCACAAAATATGTATGAGATATAACTAAAAAATATCATCGTACGACTATAGAGTATTGATGATATTAATAAAGATGTAACTTTTAATGCTAAGAGAGATTTAAGAAATTCCAAATATGGTTTATATGTAATTTCCTCGTAAAATTAATTATATTATAATGGATTTAAAGATAATTATTGTTTTTGAGGTTGATAAACACGATGAAATATATTCTATCACAGACAATGGTTGAATAGTTTTATAATGGTTGAATAATCATGGGTAATTATTTTAGTCCATGATTATCATCAATATCATATGAAGATTAAAATTGTGAAAATGGTATAATAAATTATATTAAATCCACGCAAAAAATAATGAGAGAAGATGTTATATGATGTAATTATATATTAACTACAATAATAAAAATAGTGGACAAGAATTTTGATTCATTGAGGAAGATAAAAAGGGATTATCAATGATAAAAAATGAGACAAAGAACATCTTAGAGGACATGATCTCTATAAAGAATGAGAAATGGGGGTTTATATATATCATCATGATATTTTTAATTAAATAATAATAATAATGGAGTACATACTCTCCCTTAAAATTATATATGCGACAAAAAGACCCAAAATAAATACATTAATACCATATATAATTTAAAAAATGATAATTCATTATATGTATTAGTGATCATCTATCTAAAGGAATTTATTAAGTCCTTTAATTTTTATGTTAACATTGAATTAAAATTGTTATTGATACTTCTCTTGTAACATTTTAACATTTTTTTATTTTTATAATAAATCTTATATCATCAATATATTATGTTACAGTCAACACTATGTTTAAAGAAATTGTGATATAAAAATAAAATATTATTATTTAATGTGAAAATTTTAATATAACATTTATTTTTTAAAGAATTAATATTAATATACATAATTCTAAATTTATGTAACAATATTTTACTTAAATAAAATATTTTTATAAATGAGTACATATGTTTTAGTAAAGTTTTTATATGCTTTGAAAAAAAATTCCCTCAAAAAAAGTTTTTTAGTGCTTGTCTTGAACAAATAAGAAAGTTAATTTTTTTAAAAAAATTAAACATTATTAGAAAAACATAATTCATATTTTAAATTAACATTTGAAAGTCATTTTAGGGTTACTTTTTGATAACATTTTGAAAATATTTGTTTTCGATGAATATTTATATTACTGATTTTTATTCAAAACTACCTTTTCGTTTAAAGAATCTAAGAAATTACATATTTTTTTTAAAAAAATATTTTAAAATTGGTTAAATAATATTATATTCAACATAATATAGTTTATTGGGATAAAGTTTATGTTGATTATCGATATTAAAAAATTCTATACTAATTAAAATTTTCTTAATGGAAGATTGATTTTTCTGTATCTCTTGGTTTAAATGTAATTTAAATTTTCATAAATATGTTAATGGAATTTATAAAAATGGATTCCATATTTGGAATAAAATTTATTAATATTATATAATATTTTTAACATAGTTTTTTGTCAAAATGAATAGTAAAAACTGTAAAAGCTAAGTGTCACAGTTAAGGCTAAAACACATTTAATATGGGTTAAACAAAAATCCTAAGGTTTCAAATTACCCAAATACTGAACTAATTTATATTATAAGGCAATATTTATACCCTTATGAAATTAAGGTCTATTTTTATGGGTATGTGGGACACTTTCCTTTGAAAATGGCCAATATAATAAATTAAGTAAAGAAGAAGAAAAAATATCACCCACATGCATTTAAATTATGATTATGTGTTCACACATGGAAAAAATTAAGATGTTAAAGAATATTAATGCATGTTTTGAGAATAAAAGATCTAAATTAATTAGGGTAATTGATTTTTTTTAATAATATAATAACTTAAAATTCTTAAAAAATGCTAATGCAGTAATTATTTAATTAGTAGAAAAATTAAAAATAATGATAGGGAAAATAATAAATGTAATATAAATAGAATGAATTGTAATATTCCATTAATTTTTTAAGTAAAGAAGAAATGTTATATTTTAGGGAAATAATATATTCTGAATCCTCATTTTTTTATGTTTTCAAATTCATATTAAATGAATAGTGTCAAAATTGCCTTTAATGTTATTTTATATAAAAATATTTCATTAAATGATTTGAAATTCCTTAAAAAACAAATCCTTGGCCAATAGACTGGTATATGTTTAAAAATATCAACCATATACCTTTAATGGACCTGTCTTACTTTTATAATAATTATATTGACCACAAAATAGTAATAAAACATAATTACCAAGGGAATGGAAAAATATGGCTTTTCACAATACATAAACTAATTTCCATATTATTTTTCCACAAAAAAATTATTTTTATTTTGTAAATTTTTTTCATATTTAGAACTAATGGGTATTAATTATATTTTATGGTTTACTTTTTATTCTTATATGATAAATTAACTTGGTAAAAATACTAGTTAACATATTGAAATCTACAATAATTAGATCAATTAAACATATTTATTAAGGGACAAAATGTTTAAAATTTGTGTTTTTGTTTTCGAGGTTTTGCACAACCATATTCCCCCCATTATATTATATATCATTTTTTTAGGTATTGTGGGTGATATTGACTCCTTATTTTTAAATAATTTTAGGTATTGACAAGAATGACATTCCTCCTTAAATATAAAAGGGGACTTTATCCCCACATGCATTCACATGTTTGAAGCCATTTTACTCAAATAACCTCTGAAAATATTCCACAATAACACCTATTCACATTATAGAGAATTGTTTCTCCCCTAATGACCATCCCTAAGGTTCTTAATAAAATATCCAAAAGGTTTTTTTAAGAAAACATAACTAACCCCACTAAACTCTTTCATCTAATCCTTCCCTTACCACATTCATTAGTGACATAGTAATTTAATTATAATAACACCATTACATATGATATACTTCCATATTATAATCATTATGTAATAACTTATATCTATCTCCTCTTACATGAAATGGGATATGAAATCGTCGATCATGTGTGCAAAAATCTACTGTCTCACTTACCGATGTAATTAATTTTCCATCACCTCCTATCATGACTAGAGATAATGATACATTTAATTTTTATATTTTATATCAATTAAATAGTAATATTCATGAAATTACAATATCTCATCTACCATCTTACAATTCAATATATTTAAAAATGATAACATAACTTGTGTGTATGTGTGGACTACGACCTCTAGGAAGCATGTTGATATATTCTTCAGTTTATTTTAACATGCATTATAATAAGGATAGATTTAATGAATATAAAAAAGATATATATTTTATAAAAATGATTTAATAATGTTGAATTTTTATTTAACTTTTTTTCATTCAATCTATCAAAAAATGATAACAGTGTTTACGCGTACGTACATGTCACCGTCTCTATGAACAATGTGATTCAATTTTATATCTCAAATTTTAGTGGATTACTCTTTCTATAAATATTATTAATATTAATGATATATTTTGATGGAAAAAATAAAATATATTATGGATAAATGATTAGTTGAAAAGGACAAAAAATACCATTCTAAAACATACAAGAAAAATGGAGTAGTTATTACCCAAAATGTGATTTTAATAATTAATTGATAATAATAAATTTATAAATGGACAGAAGTAAATAGCATATGGTATTATATATATAATTATGTTTTCATAAGATATTTATAGTACAATTAAATTTATATTATTAGAGGTTTGAAAGAATATTATTAAAATAAGGAATCAAGGTATAAGACTTCCATACTCTCTTTCATTTTCGGGCAACATATTTCATATTCACAAGTAATTTATTTTCTATAATGTATAAAATTACAATTTTTCTGTTTTTTATAGTGAATATAATTATTTAATGATATTTAAATTTAAATATTTTTTTATTCTTTATTTGGTATTACTATTCAAATGTTACCAATATTATAGGATATTTACATTATACTTTTATTTTTTTTGAGACACATGCCATATTCACCACATAATTCTTTTGGTGTTGTATTTACTACCTTTAAATGTATGTTATATGGATTATAATGTAATTAATGGGTATTTAAATATATATTTAATTTTATTTATTTCAGGGTCTTATGATACTATAGATACCAATGTGGTAAGGGTTTTATGTTATAATCTAACTGTTCAATGAGATTTTCTATGATTATTCTTCTAATGCTGAAATATTTTGATTTTACTCTTTAAAACTAATTTCTTCATATCATAAAGTTATTTTTGGATAATATTTGTTTTCATTTAAATTTTAACTCTTTAAAAACTCAATATACTAAAAGAATATTTTTAGAAAAAAATTAACTTTGTATTTTCATTGGTCAAAAATGATTTTTCTTCCATATCCATCATTTCAGAAAAAAAATTTAAAAAATATTTTAGTATTCTTAAATAATAATTTAATATAATTTTTATCCATGTTTTAATTTTTTAGAAAATAATTTTAATGGAATATTCTTTTAGTTTTATAAATGAGTTGAATTTTAATTTTATAAAATATGTGAAATAAATCATTTTTATCATGTATGGAATAAATGGTATTTTGTGATGTTATGACTACTCAATTGTGTAATACATAAATTAAATGTTTCCAATGATATTTTAAAATAAAATGTTTTCTTTCTTGTTTGAGGAATTTCAATATTTTAAATATATTGTTTTAGAGTTGAAAACTCATTTTACAAAATAAATGTTACAAGTGATCTTTCAAACCCATTCCATCTAAAAAAATACATTGATGTCACATAAGATTTAATAAGGATATGATCGAGTTATAATATACTTATTATTTCTTTGGATGGTTTTTTTATGATGAGAAGATGTTTGTGAAACCATTAATTTTTTCATGAGTTATGCTAGGATGAAATGATGAAATGTTTATGAATCCACTTTCATTCCCACTAGTTATGAAATAATTAATTTTTAATTAATCCCATATATTTTTCATCAATATTGATATGATTAATTTCCTATGATATTGTGTCACACAGATGTATTATTTAAAATATTTTATGGTTGGGACCTATATGTCCTTATAATTAATTGGATATTGTTTTATATATCATGAGATAATTATGGGAAACAATATTATGTGCTTGATAATCTATGGAAACAATATGACGTTCTTGATCCACTATGGGAAACCTGTGATGATGATTAATCCATTATGAAATGAGAAAAATATGTTTATTCATGATCTATTATGATTTGATAGTCTTATATATCAAAATTGACATGAATGGTTTATATACTTATTATAGTGCCACACTTATATGATGTGATCTTATGGTTCATGATTTATTTTTTATTATTTCTCAAAATTATGGTTTCTATATTTTGATATAATTATGTTTTCTTCCATGTATCATGTTTTTAATCTAGGATGTATTTGGAATGGACTATTTATGTTATATTAAAAATATTACACCCTTATACCTATCTTATGCTCCAATATGATCAATTATTTATATATTCCTGGTTTACCATTATTGTGTTTTTTAGATCACACATTACTAGTTTTCCAATACCTTGGTTATAGTGACAGGTTTGATTAGGGTATTTCAATATAGATTACTAAATGGGATGATCTTAATGTGAGATATAACAACCATGCTATTTATCTGAATATTAAAAGTAATTTATTACCTAAAAATCTACTTAATACAACACAAATGATTGAGATTTCTAGTTTATTTCGGGATTTGGAGAATTTTATGTTAACTTAATACAGAAAATAAAATATCTTCATTGAATACATTTTTCCATAACCACATAATTTCTTCGTACTTAGCATTACATGGGTTAACCTGAGGACATACATAAGAAAAGGCTGTGATATAAATCCCACTAAGTGACTAAAGAAGGAATAACATGAATAATATAATAAACATTAGTAAATAGGTATATTAATGGAGAACAAGAGACATATGAACATAATGTCATGATATAACAAGATTATCACAACATGGAAATGTTGCTACATCTTAAAACACAACATCATTAACATAAAAGAATCAGGTAAACCCCTATCCCTACATGGTATAAAAAGTTAATATAAAGGTATCAGGTAAACCCTTATCCCATGAATAAGTATCATGATACTAATCATTAACCAATGCATTGAGTGTTATTAGGGCGCACCCTTTAGGCATATTTTAATATAATACTTAAGAGTTCCACATATATCATATAACATGGATTCATTCGACATGATCATTTTTACCATGATAATGGAATGTGGAATATATATATATAAAAGTATATAATAAATAATTATATGTATATAAATTTTATAACCCTTAATATATAGATGGGTATGGTATTCATTAAACGATGATTTGGAATGGAACATCGTCGTGCAATTTCCGCAGAATATCGACATCACATATGGATTTATAAAGTGGGTTTATGAGAGAAAAATGGTTAGTCTTTGGATGGAATAAATACATGTTACAATAATTGTAATGTTTAAATAGAAGGTGTAACATAGTAAAGAAACTTGAAGAATAAGGATGAATGAAATAAATTTTGCGAATTTTTTGCATTGTATCATGTGTACATGGGAGGGATTAATGAAAGAGAAAGGGGTATCCAATCATGAAAAAATAATAATTTAGGTCTAGTGGAGGTGAAAAAACATACCCCATCATTTTTAATTGAAAATGAAAGGGTCTAACAATATAATGAAACTTGAATAAAAGTGAGAAATGAAGGAAAGTGAGGAACCCTTACTTTGATGTGTGGTACCAATGTCTTGGGATAGGCTTCATGGGAGCTTAGGGGATCCTTAGGAAGACGTTATGGAGTGGAGAGTTGAGTGGGGATGATATTCAAAGAGTTTTTGTAATGTTTAATGGGTGACTAGGTGGGTTTATAATGAAAATGAGAGGGTAATTCATTAAAATTTCAACAACATATGTTTTGGAATCTATGTAATTAATTATTCAAAACCACAAACATTCCCATGGATTTTTAACAAGGTTTTCACCAAATAGGAGTGGAAAAAATTATTTTATAAGGAAAATTTCCAAATATATTAAAATATCTTCCTTGCCTATGTAGAGGTGAGTCACATTATTAAAGAAATGAATTTAAAATCATAAAATATATTATATATTGTAGAGGATTTACTAAGGATTTATGAAATAAGTAAAAAAATCTCAAATCACAATATTTTCATGTTAAACCATATTTTGTTCCGAGAATACCCACTGTAGTATTTTTTACATCATTTTTCGTTCATTTTGATGCCATAAAAAATATTTTTTATTTATACGGTATTTAATTATTTCAAAAATATTCATCTATCTAATAAAATATTTAAAAAATCAATGTTGGATAAATTTTATTTCATAATTCCAAAAATAATATTCATTTTATCTAAATAATTTTCAAAATATCGAATTTTTCTCTCTTAAAATGAAAAATGATATTTTTTACAAATTCACGGGTTTTGAAGAAATAGTTTTCAAACCATAATAAAAATTACAACTGACTTCATAATAATTATACGATCATTTATATTTAATAAAAGTAATTTAATAATAATATTTTATTAAAATATTATTTAACTCTAAAATCCATTATTTCATCCAAATATATTTCTTAATTGAATTTGATTATTAAACCTACATATATATAATGCTTTAAAATCTATTACAAAATAAATAAAATGAAAGTATATTAATTATTATATATAATAATAATTCACATAATAATAATTCTAGGGTCCTATTTCATATACCTTTATTATAATAGGATACACTCTAAGGGTAAGGTGTACGATAAGGGGCTTTCCTGGGGACGTTTGGTGAACATGGTTTGGGTTGTGATCTCAAGGACCTAGAACATATACTATAAATGGTTCTCTCATTCTTATGTTATTGTATATAGGCTTGGGATTCATCTAGGTAAATGCCTAGAAATTCTATAACCCCACAAAAGCTTCGATAAATGTTCTTCAAAGGGTACAATCCCACATAGTGAGGTCATTACATCCTTGGTCTATAGTAATAGGATTTGTTAAAACATTTAATTTATACTAGTCATGTTATCACTTCCCGAAGACTATATTATCAGCGATAAGGATACATAATAGTCATTTTAAATATAATTAAATCTAATAAAACAAAAGGAGTTCATTTTTATCAATATCCATAAAACATTTAAAGATACGTAATATTATTCTCAAATGGTTGGGTCATTACAAACATCCCCCTTTAAGAAATTTTACACTTGAAATTTATTTTTCCCACACTAAAGTAGATGAGGGTAACACTGCTTCATCACTTCCACTGATTCCCACGTTGCTTATTCAAACATTTTATTTCTCGAAAACACTTTGATGAGTGACATTGTATGATTTTGTAGAACCTTTTCCCTATGATATAATATCTTCACCAGATTCCCTTAATAGGAGAGTTCATTATACAATGGTTTTACATTTGGATTGCGTACCTGGGGTGGGTACGGTATGAACTTCTTCAAGAGTGATACATGGAATATATCATGTACTTGAGAGAGGTTCAGTGGGAGTTCTAGTCGATAAGCCACTATGCTGATGCGATCAAGGATCTCAAAAGGGCTTATGTACCTTGGACTAAGATTTTCCTTCTTCCCAAATCACATCACTCTCTTCCATAGAGATATCATAGGAAAATCATACCTATAACATCGAACTATATGTCTCATAGATGGTTATCAAAATAGCTATTTTGTCTACTCCAAGTAGCTTTGATGTGCTTCTTGGTGGACTTAGCCTTCTCCACCATGTCTTCAACCATTTCTGGACCTAGTTGTTTTCACTCACAAACTTCATCCCAATATGTTAGTGTTCTGTAGCTCTTCACATAATGGGATTCAAAAGAAACCATTTGGATTCTTGAGTGAAAAATATTTTTTTAGGAGAACTAAACCCGAAGAAGATATTGATCCCATCCTCCTTTGAAGTCCATTGATCATGCTCTCAAAATAACCTAAACTATTTTTATAGTCCACTCATATTGGGCACCAGTTTGAGGATGATATATCGTACTGAAGTTAATCTGAGAATATAAAGCATATAGGAGACTCATACAGAACTTATAGGTGAATCATGGATCTTTATTGGCTTCAATCTATAGTGGTACACCATGTAACCTTACAACATATATGATCAATATTTGTGTTGGTTGATCCAGTGAGATATCATCATGAATTGCAATTAAGTGTTCAATCTTTGTAAGATGATCCAAAATAACCCAGATAGAATTGTTTCCTTTGGATTTTTTTGAATGTTTGGTGACAAAGTCCATGGTGATGTTATCTCATTTCCATGTTGGTGTGGGAAATAGTTACATCATACCTTTATTCCTCTACCTCTCTGCCTTCACTTACTGATATACTAGGAACATTGATGTATATTTGGCGATCCCCTTCATCAATTTATCCCACCAATAATGCTCTCAGAGATCCTAATACATCTTTGTGTTCCTTGGGTTAATGGAGATATTTGAGCTATGTGAATTATCCAAATGTTCTTTCTTTAACTTTGGATTTTATAGAACTCATATTCATGACCAAAATCTCACAATTACTTCTTAATTATAATTGAACTCTGAGGATTTCATTAATTTGATAGCTTTAACTTTCTTCTAAATTCCTAAATCATACTTTTGAGCATCCTTTAACCTTTCCAAAAGATACAGTTGAGAAATCATTTGTGAAAGGATTGACGATGTTCCCTTATTTAAGATTACCGTTTCCATCTTCACCAAATATAATAAGATTGGATCCTTTTCAATTTTCAACAATTATATAATCACTGGTTCTTTTCTACATAGAGAATCATCCACCTTGTTTTCTTTCCCATGGTGGTAATGGATTGAAAAGTCATAATCCTTGGTGATCTATAACAATCATCATTATCACATGTTCAGATCCTTCTATGTGAATTTATATTTGGGACTTTTTTGATCCGTATATATTTCTCACTTTTCTAGAAAGAGATAATTCATCCATATTTAAAACTCAAAGATCATAGATGCCAACTTCTGATCATGCATGGTATAGTTTTGATCATGAATTTTCAACTACCTTAAGGCATAGGAAATTAATTTTTTGTTTTACTTCAAATTATATCAACGGTAGGATTATAATATTTTCAATAATAACATTCCCACAAAAATCAACATGTTATAAAACACTTAGAGATGTTTTTTATCTAATGATTTAATATAATTTCTAGAGGGGAATCAATGTTCTTATAAAACGTAAGAGATATAGCAATAGAAAATGAATTGAAATACATTATGACATACACTACTTGGAAGTGGTGGTTACATATAATTCATTCATTTTAATCCGTCTTAGCATTGGATTTTTTTATCCCTTTAACATAGAGATTCTTGATGCTTATCATGATTCTCACCTCTTATAATAGATCATTGTCTTGGATAATGCGCAACTTCTGGATATTTATGACATAGAATTATGTAAGATTCCTTAAATGTATCTTTTTCTCTACCTATCACATTATCTATTCTTTCATGGAAATTGTTAAAAAAAATTCCTCCTTTCCACACATAAAACATATACTAGTTCCCTTGTGACATTTCCCTTGGATCATCTTTCAACACATGTTTCACAAAGTAAATTGGGTCTTCTTTCCCTTACTAGATTTATCATATGGAATTTCATGAGATGTCATCTTACACTTCCTTAATTTCCATAGGCAATCAAAAAAGATTCAATTTTTAATCATGTTTTTTGATAGCTAGTTTGGAATAATCAAGATATATCCTACTTGGGCTCCCATTTTATTGGGAATCTTATTGGTCCATTCTTCGCATTGCCATTCACATCGGTTGTTAGCCTGATTCCTCATATTACTGACCACTTTCTAAAATAAAAGGAATATTATGGGTAAATATTTTAAAATATTAAACACATAAAGGGGAATACAATGAAAAGAATGGATAACATATAAATAACATTTATTTCCATAACTTATGAATTTATAGGATTCAATCTAAGTTATCCATGATCTATTTCCTGACATATATTATTATAGGTTTTTTTTGTTTTGTCTATTTGCATAATAAGGGTTCATACAAATGTTATGAATATTATAAATCATATCCCCCAGTTGTGTCGAACCATTAGTGAAGCAAGGACTATTTTAATTCACAAGTTCCCATTCGAAGCTAGCTCAATGTGGTGTTTTTGGGTTTTACCCCTAGATACATCTATCTTAGTGCCACCTCTACATGTTCATATCCTGATAGGGATGTATTTTACTAATAAACCACTAAATATATACTCACAAAAATTTAGGGATTATTTTTTATACTAAAATATTATACCTAAGGCTTTCACTAGAGATTTCAAATCCTAATCACAAAAGTCAGTAAACATATCCTCTGATACCAACAATAATAACCCTTCTCTTTATTTCATATTTAAACATGATTTGTTACTGAAAATTGAACATAATAAAACCCTAATGTTTGATAGGTATAGTGTACTAGTGGATTAGGAACATTAAATTACAACTTATGACATAAAATACAACATCTTTCCTAAAAAATTCTTTTACATGACCACATAATTCCTTCGTATATAACATTGCATGGATAACCTCCAAACATATATAAGAAATGGGTTAGATATTAACCCTAGTAAGGGAGTAAAAAAGTCATAAAATGAATAATATAATACATGTTAGGCAGTAGGTATATCAATGGAGCACAAGATAAACATGAATATAAAGGCATGATATAAAAAGATTATAACAACATGGAAATGCAGCAACATCTTTAAACACTGCATTATTAACATAAAGGAATCAGGTAAACACCTATCCCAACTTGGTGAAAAAATTTCCTATAAAATAATAAATTAAACCACTATACCAACATGGAATATCATGATACTAAACCTTACCCAATGCATTGGAGTGCTATTAGGGCGCATCCTTCATTAACATTTTATTCTGAAGCTTATGTGTGCCACAAAGATCATATTACATGGATTCATTCAACATCATCATTTATTACATGATAAAGTATTTTGGAATACATATATTAAAGTATATAATCAATAAGTATATTTTTATAAAGGTGAATACCCTTGATAGGGAAATGGACATGGTATTCCCTAAATAATGATTTTGGCATGGAAAATCACGGTGTAATTTCAGCAGCATAACAACATCACATGGGGATTCAAAAAGCAAGTTGATGAGAGATAAAGGGGTCCATCATTATTTATATGTGAAATTTTTGTTAAAAGTATCATATAAATACATGTTCCAACTTTATTACTTGGTAAATACAGTTTCTAACATAATAAATAAACTTTAAGGAGGATGAATGAAATAACTCTAATAACTTTTCGGCATGGTAAAAGGTGTACTTGGGATGTATTAATGAAAGAGAAATGGGTATATAATCATAAAAACATAACAATATTTGTATGGGGGATGTGTTAAAATATACCCCATATTTTTAATTAAAAATAAATGGGTTTTTCAATATAAGGAAACTTGGATAAAAATGTTAAAGGAAGGAACATGAGGATCCTTTACTTGTTTGTGTGATCGCAATGGATTGGAAGAGGATTATTGGGAGCATGGGGGCACCTTTGGGAGACTATAGGGAGTGGTGAGATGTGTGAGGATGAGATGAAATTAATTTTAGTGAATAGTAATGGGTTCTTGGCTGGGTTTATATAGGAATTGAGATGATAAATCTTTGATATATCCCAAAACATAGGTTTTACAATCTATATATTTAAATATTCACAAAAAATATTTCACATGGGTTTTGCCCATGTTTTTCGGAATATAGAAGTCATAAAAATTATTTTATAAGGACTATGTCTGATCATATTAAAATCTTAGCCTTGCTTATGTGGAGGTGTGTCACAATATAAAAGAAATAAATTTAAAATCATAAAATATATTATATATTTTAGAGGATTCACTAAGGCTTTATAAAATAAGTAAAACGAATCTAAAATTACATTATGTTAATGGGAAAACATATATTGATAATATAACACACATTATTGTATTTATTACATCATTTTTGTGTCATTATGCTGTCATAAAACACATATTATATTTATATGTTTTTTAAATTTTACCCAAAAAATCGACTGTCTAAGAAAAATATGAAAAATTTACTAATGGATAATTTAGATGTGATGATTAAAAAAATAAAATAAAATTTATATTAATAATTGTATAAATATTTGAATATTTATTTTTAAAATGAAAACCAACATTTAGAGAAAATTTATAGGTTTTGAAAAAAATAGTTTTCAAACCTTAATAAAAAGTAAAATTGACTTCATAAAAATTATCTGATGATTTATATGTAATAAAATTAATTTAATAATATAATTTTATTAAAATATTATTTAACACAAAAAAAATTAATTCTTCACAATATATTTCTTATTTAAATTTTAATATTAACCAAAAATACTATTTGTTCTTCAAAAAAGTTTTGCAAAATAATAATAATAAAATGAAAGTATAATCATTATTTTATAAAATAATAATGCACATAATCATAATTCTAGGTTCTTTTTACATATCCCTTTATTACAAAAACATATTCTCTTGGAGTAATGTGAGTGACGGAAGGGCGTTCATGGGGTCATTCGGTGAACATGGTTCGGTATGCGATCTCTATGAGCTTGAACTTATCCCATAAATGGTTTTTCTCATGCTTAACTTTTTAGAGATAGTCTTGGGATTGGTCTAGAGGAAATACCATAAATGTTATCTCCCTAGGAATTCCTAATAAATGGGATTCATAGGGTACTATATTACTGGTTTAGGTCATCACATTCAATGTATATACCATAAGGATTTGTTAAAACCATATATTTATACTAATCATGTGATCACTTCTCATCAAATTTATTTTCAAGGATTAGGATACATAAAAATAAATTAAATCTAAATGGATATAGTAAAACAAAATAAGGGCATGGGTTATCTATATCCAAAAGTCTTTTAAATAAAGTTTATTTTATTCATAAATGATTGGGTCATTACAGAAGATGTTGAAAATCATTCATGAAATAAAAATATTATGTAATTAATATTCAAAGACATCGAAACCTTATGATCCTAGGGTGTGTATTTGTCAAATATGTTTAATAATTATCTAAAATAATTTTATATTTATTTGGTAGAATCCATGATCGTTATTGTTGGTATCATGGAATAGTTTTTTTTTACCATTGGAAACCAGTATGAGAATACATTACTAATATCCCTAGGGAGAGTCTAAGGATATATATAAGTATTATTATAAAAATAATTCAATGTATTAAAAAATATCCATGACTTTTTATAGAGGATTTAGTGAGTGATTTCTATGTAACTAATCCCTTTGGGGATTCTACTAGAGGATTTGGATTCATAAAAGTATTACCTAGGGGTAATAACTCTGAAAAGGTCACATTTGGATTTTACTCATTTGTCAGCTTGTGTAAAACCATGGTCCTTGATAAAAATATGATTTCTCACTCATGATGGATATGTTTTTTAAATACACACACTCCCTAAAAACCATCATAAAGGATTTTAATAGGTGATCTCCATGAATGACCTAAGATAAATCTATGCTGTCATAGATTTAAATAATGTGTTGAAATTTAAACATCCTATAAGTTGTTTTTTAGTATTTTTATCTTCCCCACTATGAATATTGTTGATTACACTATGTTTTTTGGTTTTATTAAAATATAGAAACCAGAAGGAACTAGGTTTAACTTTAATGTGATTGACAATTTTCTAATTTAATACAATGTTGAATTATTAATGGAGTAAAGGATTTTGTGATATTTCATTATTTTTTATTATGATATATTATTAACCACATTTTCCATAACCAACTCTCAGAAACCACAAATAAGGTAAATATAGAGTTCTCTATGATTTCAAGTGGTTCATACCATATAGATAAGAGTATTAAGTTTCCTATATATAGAAAATGTTGTAAGAATCACTCAAGGAAATGTCTGAGAGGGACTTAAAAAATTCTTATTTGTCGATTATTAGGGAACTGAGTATGTAATTATAAAGGAAAAAATAAAAATTATACTTTATGTATTGATGATTAATAATTATTTCCTTATGGAATCATCAACTATTGAGTTTTTAAAGTTTTTATAATATGGTAATTATATTAGTTGATATCCAAGAGGGAATGTAAGAGAAATAGAGAATAAATGTTTCATGGGTAAATGATTTTTTTATAATGAAGAAAATTATAATAACATACTAAAAGAAGGTGGTATTGAGGAATAATATAATGAATCAAAAATAATAGTTTAATAATGAAGTAGACTGATTAATGTGTGTATGTATTGAAAATTCAAGTACTATTTTATATGAATCATGAAATATATAATCATTATTTTGTAGAAGTTTTTAATTAAGAATTTAATAGAATATTATGAATGATATTGATAACCTAGAAATGTGATTTAAAAGAATGATGATATTTTATTGTAAACACATGATTAAGGGAAAATTTATCCTTAATATGTTCTTGACGTTGATAAAATTGTTTTTTGTTAGTATAAAGAGATTATTGATATGAATAAATCAAATTGCGTAGTATTTATGTCCATGTAACTGATTAATGGTTTTTTTTAAAAAGTGTGATATAATATGATTGAGGGGGTGAATATATTTTTTTATTTATGGAATAAATTAAGAAATATGTTGTTTTATTTATGGAATGTAGAACCATGTTTGTTTTCATTGATGTTTTATGGTAATTTTGGTCATTACCAGGTTTTAGTGGAATATATGACCAATGTATTTACATTTCTGGTATGTGAGAATTACAACCTATTTTATGATATTTATTGGATTAATTTTAAGTTTATAATGGTATTTTTAGTGAAATTATTAATAATTTTTATAATTTTGTATGGATTTTAAGATTAACCATTTATAAAGTGGTTTATGATTAACTTTACATGAGGATTTATTGATTAATTTATTATTTCACCATATGAATATTTATTCATATTTGATTAAAAATTATAACCATTTAGGTTTCAATGATAAATTGAGAATGAAGGAATGATTTATCATTATTTTATGAATATTACAATCAGTTAGTGCTTCAAGCCTATGAAATTTACCTTTATTTCATTGAGTAATAGATGAACTAGAAATTGATTAATGCACAACATAATGATGATGAAATTCTTATTAAATTAAAAGAAATTAAATTAGTATATTTTCATAGGTTCCCTAAATTTATAGTGAAAATTCCCTCAATTTTTGGAAAAGTATTTAGAGAATAAATTTGTTTCATATTACTTTCATTTATGATGAATTGCTAGTATTTTAACTCATCAAATATTTATGGTTTTGTGGAGGTTATCATTCTTAGGACCATGTTCTCCATCAATATCTATTAATACGTGGGAATTATTATTATCTTCCATTTCCATATTTTCACCTCCAATCAATTTTCACCTATTTGGAATCCTGGTTATATGATATTTTAGATGGCCTTCATATTTTCCTTTACCCTCTTTATAATAAAATAAAATTATCAATCCTTTTATATTTTAGTTTTTCCACAAAGAAATTTTAATAATTCTAAACACTTGATTAAGGATTCCAAGTTGAAATTTTGAGTAATTTTAATTCTGGGGGTAGAATAAAACACCGTGTGAATTTATTATTACTATTTTGAATAAATTTAATTACTTGGTCACATTAATTACACGAAACCACAAGTTTAAATGAACTATAATATATTATTTAATTATTGTTATTTTATTTCACCAATTTATCTTATAAATAAAATTTAGATGTATGAATACTAATAACAAAAATTTTAAATTATATATGAATTTTCTTGATAAAAAAATGTATGTGTAAATCAGTAATTAATATTTTTCAATGTACCTATATTCATCAAAAATACATTTTTATCAGAAGAATAGTTTTTATTACTTATAGTGAACAAATAAAAAAGTAAATTTTTAAAATTATTCAAAATAATTTTTTGAAACATTAACATCATTTTTGGATTCAACATCCAAAAATTTTATTAGGATTATTTTTTAAGAATTTAAAAAAATATTAATTTTTCAGTGAATATTGAAAAAATGATTATTTTTAAAAACAACAGATTCACTTAAAGAAATTACAATGATATATATTTTTAAAAAATGTTTCATAAGTAAAAAAAATGGTTCAATAATCTTACGATTAATACAATTTAGGAAAGACTCTTCTAACCATGTTTCATTTTTGTACTGAAATGTTATATCTTTTTCTTGCATCATGCTTTGCTTCTTTGATCTATGGAGGTGCTTGATGTACGTCTGAAAATGGAGCATGTCTCGGTGATGCTCAAGGGAGGCTCCCAATTTTTAATGAAGAGTTCAACATGGAATGGAATATCAGGCAGGATGACTGTACTGTGAACCTGCTAAAACATTATGAAGCACTTGGATGCTGAAATAGAGTCTCAAATTGAAGAATCACAGTTCTGGTCACATACTGAAGACCTGAAATTTTTCTCTGGTTTTTCTTTGTCATTTACTTGTATCCTCTTTAATTCCCTGATGGTGTAAATTCCTTACACCTCGAGTATGTACTGCATACATTTTGTTTTTAATAAATTTTATTGGGGGGCATGAACTGGGAAACCAGTTCATGTCATCAACCTATTAAAAAAATGTTTATTTTCTATATTAAAACATTTTATAATTATTAATGTTTTCTCTTTGGAATTTTTTTTTTCATTTTTTCCATGGGTTTAATTTTATATTATTTTTTTCAAATTATATGAATGTAATTATTTAATATGGATTATATATTTTTAATTATAAAATATAATAATATAGAATGAGTTAAACTTAATTTTTTTCAAAATGAATATTAAATATAGAAAAAATTAATTATCATAGTTATGGGTAAAACAAGTTTATCGGGGGTTAAAATAAAAATATGTAGTTAAAAGAACCCAACTAGTTTTCTACATTATATTGGATAGATATATTTATAACCATATCATCATATTAACTATCAGTATGTTTTTTGGGACAATTTTCCGTGAATTTGAACAATATAAAAATTCAAGTAATGAAAAAGGAAATGTTTCACCCTCTTAATATTAAATTTCAATTATTTGATGACATAGATTCAAAATCAAGATGTGATTGAATATTTTGGGTAATTTTAAGAATAATTACATTTATTTCATGAAGTCAGTTTATTTTAATGTTTTATTATTTTATACCTACATTAAATTCTAACATAATCACAACACAAAAATTATTTAATTAAAAGAAAAATAAAATAAGTGTTAATAGAAATATTAAACATAATATAAATGGATTGAATTATATTTTTACATGATTTTTATGTATATATGATATTTTATAGATTTTTTAAAATAATATATTCAAATTATACAATTTTATTTAGATTTTTGAATTTCAATTAAATTAATAATGTCAAAAATGATATTCATGTTATTTAATTATAAATAATGTTTTATAAAATGATTTTAGATTCCCAAAAATACTATTCTTGGATGGGTTATAATTATATATTTAAAAATACCAACCATATTAAATTTATATACAATTTATCTATATATCATAATTATATTATCCCTAAAAAATTAAAATCATTGTTACCATGGTAATGAGTAAATGAGGTTTTTAGCATTCCATGTGCTTGGGTTAGGTTAATATTCCATATGTAAGGACTCATATATCATGGATGTATGTACTTGTTTGAATTTTGGTTATAATCTTTTTTTTTGTTAATGAAATATTTCCCAGGTGTACGAGGGGTCTCGAGAGTGTGTTAGAGATTTGGAGAATAAAGGAAAAACATTCCAAACATTGAAAGATGCATGGTTAACGCACGGTTAAGTAAATCGTGTGGCCTTCCTAGGAAAACTAGGAAGCTATAGAAAGTGTCTTGACACATAGTTAGTGCTTAGTTATCAAACCATGCATAACTCCCTTGTTAATTGTGTGACCTAACTCCCATTGGATAGTGTCTTGAGCATGACTTGGGAAACTGTGCGGGTAAACTGTGTGGACTAGTAAAGTAGGAAAAAAAATTCCTTATAGGATGTCAAGATCCTCACCCAAGATTAACTCCCATTTCGTAACATGAAACCACAAGGATGAACCAAGGATCATAAATCTTCCAAGAGATTTATCTCCCTTATTTATTGTCCATGTGGAGTGTTGTGGGCTGTAGATCAAAGCTTCAGGTAAGTTTAATCCTCTCATTTCATCCCTTTTTCGGATTTGGGATTTTCTTTTGGGAAATATTCCTCAAAATACAGAAAACTATATTTTTCTATGTAATCTAGGTTAATTATTCCTAGTATGTTTGTATCAGGATCGGAGGCTATGATTAGGAGTGCATTCATCATTAGATTCATGGTTTGTGATTTAAAAGATATATCCCTTAGTTTTTATGTAGATTGTTGTATATGTGGTTGTATTATTGTTTTCCCATTGATGTTATTTTTTATTAATTTATAGATATTTGGTAAAATGGGAATCCAAATAACAAATTTAACCCCACATGATCCCTATGGGATCAATTAAGGATGATTTGACAAATTTCAGGCCACCCTTGGGGTGCGCAGACCTTTCGAGTCTTGAATAACATAAGTGTTAAGTATGAAATTGTATTAAGCCTATATAGATCCTCAGATGAACATGATGGTTGGGTAAATTTATTATTAATATAAGACATGGATAGTTGTGCCTAGGATTGATAATGTCAGAAGGGGTTGTTTGGCATGACACAAAAATGGGTAAAACAGGTTAAATGGGATTTTGAGAAATGCGTAATGAATTTTATTATAACATCCAAGGTGGATTAGTGAATATGAAATGGTGAACCTTTATATGGGTAATGGAATTTTAAAATGGTGAATATGTTAAATGAGATGAATATGGGAATTGATGAATATGTTAAATGGTTCAGTGCATGAGAATTATGGGGTATACCGAATGGGTTGAATGTGAATAAGTTGTTGTACTATGGGAAATACGATTTTTAATTTAAATTGAAATGTAGGAAAATTCTATTGAAATTATAAATGGGATTAATGGGATAAATGGTATAATGTATAGTAATTAGTGAATATTGTCTAATGTATATGAATTGATTAATATACATAATGGTTTAGGGTATAAGAAAAAGAATGAGGCTAATAAACTATCAAATTTAATTGGAAAAAGAGTTAATGGGTTATGTAATAGTATTAATTCCCATGTTGATTATGATGGTCAATGAGTTCTATTTTTATTGGTTGTGTTTATTTGTTATATGGTATGTGTGTTCTGGGATTAATGAATGAGGATCCTTCTATGGGCTAGGTTTAGACTGATGTTATAACCCCACCAAGATATATGTGGTGAAAGGATATATAAGCATGTGAAAGTGGCTTAGGGTATGGGATAAAGGACTGAGGCACCTCCCACTGATCGAGTTAGACTGATTTTCCAAAATCCACCCACAATGCATGGGTTTGGGAAGGGTATACAACTATATTCGCCTAACTAATTAATTCCACCCTGACTAAGGCTTCGAGGTGAGGATAATGTCATTGTTGTGTTGTGTTACCCCTTGTGAGATGGGGGCTTGACTTATTCCCTTATGCATAGTGATTGATTTCCTTATACCCATGTTAATTTTATGTATATTCCTAACCCATGAAACACATGAAGATGTGTAATTAAGAAAAAAAGATGGTTATATACTGAATATAGTAATAATGATAGAAATGGTTAGAAAAAAATTATTAACTAATGGTTACTGAGCTATTCTGCAGTTTAACAAGTCACTTATTTCATACGTGCATCTACTATCTATTTGAATTTATATTTTGGAGACACCGTAGTTGGTGGCCTACTGAGTTTTGTACTCACACCATGCTTTGTCCTCTATTGGGTACGTGAGCAGATTTCGGGGTTGCAGGTTCGGACAAGGGAAATCTCAATATACTTGGGAGTTGAGTTTGGAATTGGATGTCCATGGATTATGTTTTTGGATTGGATTCAAGACCGTTTTAGGAATTTATATGTTATTTGGGGGGGGGGGTTCATTATATTTGGCATTACTAGAATAACATTTCATATTTACTACATGGTTATGGACTAGAACCCTATTTCGGATTTGGTTTTTATGCATGTTAACTGGTTATTACTTATTATTTTAGATGATTCCTTTTTATTATATTATTTATTACTATAGTAATGGTTTTATAGTCTCCCAATGTGATCTATTAGACCCTTGAAACTTGTTGAAACCATTGGCATACGAGGTTTAGTGGTTGAGGTAATGTGGTGACCCAACTCGGGGAACTGGCTTATTGGATTCCAAATTAGTGATATTACAAATTGGTGTAAGATGAGGTATTTTATTGGGTATTGTTTTTAGGGATGGTGGTAGGAGGTTTGGAAGTGTTGGGAATTGGTGATGATGTCATACTTGGGAGTAGCTAACCCATGAATGGTGAAAACCCCAAGTCACTATGGGTGGGAATTATTGTCCATGATCTCTATTGTAATAATTGAATGATATTTCACTATTTTATGATTCACATATTGTGTTATTTGAATTATTAATGATATTTTTCTCATGGTTGTAATGTCATGGGGTTGGGGATTCATACCAAATTTTATGAACCTAAGGTTATAGGTGGCATGCCATATGATAGGCACGCATGGGATGGGTGTGTAAGGTGCATAGAATAGAATTCATTTTACTTGAAACAATTTAATAAAAATTTTCCTGATAATTGCAATGTAAGTGGGTGAATGAAAATAATATAAATGAATAGTTAAAAAATATTTTGTAAATGAAACATTATGGAAGGGTTAAAATTTTGGTTTTCAGTAATTTTAACATTTGAATGTTATCTTAATGAAAAATATTTTCATAGTGATTGTAAAATTGTTAATGAATTTTACCTTATGAAAATTTCAAATTAGTTAAAAAATTTATTGTAACATGTTATGAAATAGAGAATGTACCTAAGAAAAAATATTTTTGTTGAAAAATAGGAAATGCCTTAAAAAGGTGTCTCATGAAGAAATTGGGATTATGTAATTTGGTTTTCCCCATATTCACCGTAACCCTTTATAAGGATAGGAGAGGGTAGTGTTATTATTATGATGATGACCATGGGGATAGTGAATGTAAAGTGGGTTGTTTAGGGCTAACAGTGTATGATATTTTTTATTTGTTGTTTAACCATGCTGATCATTATTCAAAGTGTTTGTTGAGGCCTTCTTTGTTATGATATGACATATGAGTTGTGCTTACGGAACACTCGTTTAGCTATGTACTTTGGGTTTTGGGAAGTTATTCAGAAACAAAAGTATCAAAACTCTCATGGTTTATGACAGTGTGAATTGCATGTTGGGCCATAATGATAATTCATAGGTTTTGGTGACCTTATGAGTAGGGACCTTGCGAGTTGTGTTTTGGATCCTAGAGATGGTGTTTGGATTATAGTTTTAATATATGTGTATGGTTACATTGGGTGTGGAACCTATAATAAATGGTCATTTGGTTCTCTAGGCATAGTATTTTTTAGAACTAGGGTAATAGTATCGTTCATGATCATTTTTTCCATGGCTTGATGTGTATGGGTTTCTAGAGAGGACCAATGTATTTTTCATTTTGTCACGCCAATTAAGAAAATGATTTTATTTGGCCCCCAAGGTGACCTATTAGAAATTCAGATGAGATTCCAGTTGCTTTTTTGTTTGTTTCATATAGGTGGATGTTTGAGATTTTATAGTGGGGCATGAAAGATGTTTCCTAGTGTGGATTTATCTTTGTGGGATATGTGGGAATATTGATGGTTGATGATACAACTCGAGTTGTGATTATTCATTGATAGTTTTGGGAAAAATCAAGGGTGAACATGTGGGGTGTTAACCCAGTGATTTAGGTTCCATAGAATATGAAGCCTGAGAGATTCTTCCATGGTGGAGATGATGCATAGTGACTACAATCATGTTTCAGTAAATGGAATGGTTTCACCACATTCCATTTAGAGGGTTACCTAAGTGATTATAATAGGTTTTATGGTTTTTTGAAGGGTTTTATCATATGGATCATTGACACGTCTTTTTGGATGATGATTAATGGAGGACTCGATGTTGATTTTGAGTGGATTAGAGAAGGTAGACTAAATCAATGGTAAATGATTTTGTTTGAAGTTAACACCTTATGTGAGAATTGTCCCATAGATGATCATATTGGTATGAATGGTTTGGATTTTGGGTGAGGAGTTGAGAATTGCTTGGGGCCAATGAGGTTGACTAACCAAGAGGCATGGTTAGGTGAGTAAGGAGGCATTAGGATATGGTTATGTAATGGTTGTCTTATAGAATAGATTGGGTTTTATTGGAGTGGTATAACATTATTCATTGATTTTTAACTATTAGAGTGACACTAGAAGAACTAGAGTAGTGTGGTGGAATTAATGACACTGAAAATGTTGGTTCATGGATTCTTGGTGAATGGTCATGGAGAAACATTGTGTATTGGTTAGTAATCACGCCTGAGAGGTGGTGGTTAAGTGCTGATGAGGTTTCTGTATTAGGAAAGCATGATATCAATGGTGGATAATGGTGTCCCATAGTGGGAGGTGAAATCATTAATGGATAATTTGGTGGTGTTTTTATTTTATAACTTCATAGCATACTTCAAATAGTGATTATCATGACCAATATCTTGACATTATCCTAGGTGTGTTGAGAAGATATAGATTTATGCCTAGAAAAATTAAACGTATTTTTCGGTTAGGTGATAAACACATTAGTGTTTAAACTCATGGGGTGATACTTGTGGAGATTTATGAATGTATGTACACCATAGACATTTTCAGGTGAGGTCATTGGGATAGGGTAGGTGTCGAAGATTGTCATGGGTGCCATTACAGTAGCTAGTAATGAGGATAGGGTGACATTAATTTTCTTATTCTTTGAAAATATATCCATCCATGTATATGTTTTTGGGTTCGAATTGTGATTGAGTGTAAGCCGTGGTGGTTGGAATCTCTCATGGAGAGGAATGAAAATGAAACTCCAAAGGTAGGGAGTGATAACTCAGTCTAAGATATGGGGAGGAGAACATTGAGTTAGTGTAGAAACACCATAGTGACAATTAAATACATGTGAGGTGCACATAGGGTCTCTCAAGTAGGTCGGATGGGATGTGATTATAGTGGGTGATTGAGAAAAGTGGTGGATTTGCGATGAAGGTAGTTCCAAAATATTTGCAAGATACTTGTGTTAATACCATTGAAGGGGGTGGTAAGACCTGACAACGGATGTGGAATGAGAGTTTGGTGTTCTATAACTCTGACAAAAACAAAAGTAGACTCGGGTAGGTATCTTTGGGTGGTATTGGAATGTCTTCAATTTTGACGCAACCCGAGCCCTATGATGTTGTGTCATACCAATGGGGAATCAGGAATTCTAGGATGAGCCAAACTAGGATATCTCAACTCGTCTAGGAGTAGGGGACCTGTTTGGAAAGATGTAAGTCACCTTCAGTGGATGTTTTATGGTGAGAATTACATTTAAAATTTCAGAATGGGTTTGATTGAGATATTATCCTTTTTTAATTAGAGTGTTCATGGTAGGAGTCCTTATGTTGGGAAAATTTATAGGGGTAGTGGATCTCTATGATGTTTTAGAGGGCAGCGACACCATGATTTAAGACTTCTACTAGAGGTCAGGGATGACATTGATGGGCATGTTGGATGATACTGGAAGGATTTAAGCTTATAAGAGCCTTTGTAATTTTAAAAGGGGTATCATGCCATCAGTGTTAGAGGGTTGTTTGGGATTGGTGATTTGGAACACATCAGGTATGATGTGAATGTTGAGATGAGATTCTGGTGGTTATTCATTGATAGTGGGGGTGCCAAAAAATAGAAGGTGGTTGAGAGAACCATAATTGGAAAGTGGTTGGTTGATGATGTGATCATAGTTCTAAGGTTGAGCAACTTGAGTGATCACTTTTCCAGTGAGTCGACCCTGATAGTGAGTGTTGGAATAGGATAAATCATGTGATTTCCCAAAGAGATTTCTTTAAATTTTTATTTACAATTAGGTAATGGGATCTTCGGGACATTAGTGTTGGATTGATGTATGTTGGGAAATGTATTCATAAGGATTTTGTTTTTTCCTCTCGGTTATATTGGTTTTTTTTCACCATTAATGTTTTGAAAATAAAGTAAAATGAAGCCAAGTGATTTGGGTCATGAGTTGTGAAGGGGAATAGACCTATGGGGAATTGATTAGTTCTACCATGATGGTATGGTGATGTGTGAATTTTTTTCATGTTCTCTAAATTATACACTTTTTCATGAGTTTTCCCAATGAAGTTCTAGTGGTCGATGTTTGGGTTAAGTTGATATGTCCCTTAAGGAGTATCTAGTTCGTATTGTGGGATGGGGCGAGGAAGTATGAAGGGACAAGACTGTACCTTTGGTTTGAATTATGTGATAGCATTGAAAAGATCAACAAGATACTTAGTAGTGGGATTCAGATTTGTGGGCTCAATTGGGGATCTTTTACCTTGTAATCTCAGTGAATCTCTGGAAGAGTGGCAAGAAAGATGAGTTGTTATAAGGTGGGGAGGTTGTAATGTCCCGAACGTGGTAGACGTATGACCTTGTTTTAATTTTTGTTTGTTTATCTATTTTGTGGTAAATGAAAGGATTATTAAGAGTATGAGGGGCCTCATGGGTGTTTCGGGGGTTTAGTGAATGAAAGGAAGGATATCTGGACCGAACTGTGCAAGACGCACGGTTCGTGGATGGTTAATGATGTCGTGCAACCTTCCCAGGAAAATCATGCAGCTTGGGACTGTGACTTCATGCATGGTTTGAAATAGGTGTAAAACCATGTGGAACTCCCTAGGTAACCATGTAACAAATATTCTTTTGGATAGTGGATTTCACATGGTTTTTTTCACAGTATTGAAAATCATGCAGGAAAAACATGTGGCCATGTAATGTTCGAAAAAAATTACAAAATTTCCATTATGGGATTTTAAGAACCACACACAAGATTCTCCCCCATTTATTCCATTTCATCCCTAGGGATTAACCAAGGCACCCAAATATTAAAATAGATCGATCTTTCTCATTTCTAGGCTGTTTGGAGTGCCATGGAATATGGATTGAATCTCCAGATAAGTCTATTCCTCTTATTTTTTTCTCTTTTCTAGATTACGGATTTTATTTTGGTTTAACTTTTTATAAAGACCTAAAACACACTTTTTCCAGTGGAATATAGGATAAAGATTACATATAAGTTTATATTGCGATATAAGATAATGGTTTGGAGTGCATCCATTTTTAGATTCATGGAAGGTGGTCTACAAGTTATATCTCATAGTTTTGAGGTGGATTTTTTCTTATGAGGTATTATTCTTGTTTCCCCTTGTTGTAATTTTTTATTCTATTAGTTATATTTAGTAAAATGGGAATAATAATAAAAAATTGAACCCCTCATGATCCCCATCATTTACATTTAGGATGATTTGACCAATTTAGGGCCACCCATTGGGTGCCCCAACCATCCCAAAATTTTATAATAGAAATGTAAAGTATGAAATTATATTGTTCTTAAGTATATCCTATAACGAAAATTATGGATGGGTAATTTTATGATTACTATGTGACATATATAGTTGATCGTAGGATTGATAATTACCTAAGGTGTTGTTTAGAATGACATTAAAATGGAGAAAATGGGTTAAATAAGATATTGTCAAATGATTAATCAATGTTTTAAGAAATTACTATGATTATTAGTACATATGAAATGGTGATCATGTAAATGGGTAATAACATGACAAAATGAAGAATATGTAAAATAATATTAATAAGGTAATTGATGACCATTTTTAATAGGTCACCGCATGATAATTATGGGGTATACAGAAGGGAATGAATTTAAATAAGTTGTTGTGATATGTGAAATATGAATTGTACTCGAAAGGGTTAAGTGGGAAAATTATTGGGAAATTATAAATGGGATAAATGGGATAATGTTGGGTAACTATGGATTATTGTCTAATGTATGGTAATCGTGGAATACACTTAATGTGTAAAATGATTTGATTGGTGATTAGGTTAAATGACTATGTAATGTAATTGGAAAATGTGTTAATGTGTTGGGGAATTGTATTAATTACTATGTTTATTTTGATGGTATTTAATTTTTATTTGTATTGGTTTTTTTGTTGCAATATAGTATGTGCGTGGTTGGATTAAAGACTGGGGCTTCTCACACATGATGGGTTTCGAATAATGATCTAACCTGCACAATAATATTTGTGGTGAAAGGATATATAAGCATGTGAACATGGATTGGGGTGTGGGATATAGGGCTAAGGCTCCTCTCATGAGTCATGTTAGATTGATATGATGAACTCCACCCATAATGCATGGGTTAGGGAATGGGATGGAGCTCTATTTCCCAATTAGGTGCATTCTACCTAGACTGAGGCTTTAATGTGATGATAATGTGTTTGTTGTGTTGTGTTACCCCTATTGAGATAGGGACTTCAATTATTCCCTTATGCATAGTGATTGATTTCCTTAGACTCATGTGTAGTTGACGCATATACCTAACCCATGGAACAGATGTTGATTATGGATTGAGTAATGAAGATGGATAAATATTGAATATTGTAATAATTTTAGAAATGGCTAGAATACACATTATTAACTAATGGATAACGAGTTATTCTCTAGTATACCTTTTCATTTATTTTAATCATTCAGGCGCTATCTATTAGAATGGATATTTTTTAACCACCATTGGTGGTGGACTACTATTTTTTTACTCACACCCCACTTAGGTCGTTGTGGGGTTCCATTGCATATTTAATTGTTTTAGGTCCAGACAAGGCCAAATTCCATATTATTGGGTGTGAGTTGGGCTTAGGATGTGTATGTATAAGGATCCTGATTCACAGTCAGAACCATTTTTGGTATTCATATATTATCTTTAATTAGGGTTTTATTCACTCTAGCACTATTAGACTACCATGGAATATTTACTACTTAGTTGTGAACTTGTACGATGTTTGGGATTTTGATTGTTATGCATGTTTATTGGTTATTCTATATTCCTTGAGGAATTTAATTTTTTAAATTACTCTAGTAATGAGAATATAGTCTCCCCACATGATATGTTATACCCTCACCACATTTAGATAATATATGGAATATGGGGAGGCAGTCATGATGTTATGTGGGGTCCCAGATTGTGAAATCAGTTTGGTGCCCTCCAGGTCATGGATGTTACACCACACACTTAGGATTCTTATTAAATAAAATAAATTTAATATTTATAACAGTTTGGTGAAAATTGTATAACAATGTTCTATTAAAGTTTAGTCCTAAATGATATATTACATAGGTAAAAATACTAGATATCATTGTGAAAATAGTAATAAAATTATGTAAACATAGTGGTTAGAGAACAACATTACTAAAACATCTGTTTTTTTGAATAGTGTGTC
This sequence comes from Viscum album, assembly GCA_963277665.1. Lineage (NCBI taxonomy): Eukaryota > Viridiplantae > Streptophyta > Magnoliopsida > Santalales > Viscaceae > Viscum > Viscum album. Next base: position 2,127,368,830 of record OY728127.1, on the reverse strand, counting down.
ATGACCTGTCCCCGGGGCCCATGCTGTGACTACCCCAAGCCCGCCTACCAGAGGCCAGGGGCTGGTGACCAGCACCAAAGGCGTAAATCCCTAAAACTGGGAAGGCATTGCCTTTACAAATTATAAACACACACAACAGAGTAGCTGGAAGCAATACACTAAGTAAAACTGCATACTAAACAAGTGTTGAAAAGTAAAGGGGCCGGAAATACAAGCCCAAATGTAAAGTACAAGGAAACTGATAATACAAGGAAAACAAGCACAACAAATGAAAGGTGAAACATCTACTGGATCGCCCTCCGGGAAATCCAACCTGAAGGGTAAATACAGATAGACTCCACAGTAATCAACATCTATCTGTCTCTTCCATGTACCGTCACGCCGTGTGGTCCACCTCTGGTTACCATCCAGTCCTCGCAAACTCAGCCTTGGTCAGCACTGTCTGTCGTTTGCATCCAACACATTGAGGTGTGGGCATAACCCATGTAGGGGTGAGTATAATGACACTCAATAGGGACCCCGAGACCCTCAAGGTCTCACAAAATTTAATAAGGAAAAAACAAAAATTATGAAATCAATAGATAACCACACTTAGGTATATTCCCATACATATACCTAAGTTATCAAGTAATCCACTCAATCATGAGGTAATCTCCAAATTTAATTACTCACCTCAACCAGGATTTTTATTCACATTGTCGAAACCACAGCTGTTGGATAACTCCTCCTCTGTTGAGTATAGTGGGTCTTCCGCCACAACCAGACACTTCCCACTAACCTTGGACTGCTGAGGTACTCCTCCAGTCGAGTACTGTGGGTCTGCCACACTCACACAGAGCCTCTCACCACTATAGGTCTGCTACCAATTACCAGGTGCTCCCTCTAATAGCCTGCCGAGGTACTCCTCTATTCGAGTATCTTGGGTTTTCCACCAACTACCAGGCACTCCTCCACTGTGGGTCTAACTCCAACTACCAGACGCTCCCCACTGGGCTAGTCAAATCACTCTAATTCGAATCAGTCAAGCAGTGGTCATGTCTCAGCCAGCTACTATGTCTCCATACTCCACTCGCTCGTCTCCAGGAGGGTCCTCTCCACGAGCTATAGGTCGATACTCCAAATATCACAAATTCCCATGAAGAAGTATCTCAATGTTCCGCCATGTCATAGGGGTCTCAATGCAACTGACAGCGCATCAATTGGACGCCCGGTTTGTGAGTTATTAGCCATTTAGTCCCGGGGGCCCGGTTGGATTTGTGCTCGATCCAACCTGAACGCATCCCATCTCAATCCAAAACATCAGTGGAGTATACTCAAATGGGTGGTCTTTCTCCATGATTTCCAGTACCACTGACGGTTCATCAAACAGATGTCTGGTGCCAAAGATATGGTCGATAGAGCGTAAATGGGTCGTAGTGGGCCCTGGTCTGGTCCGACACTATCAGACCACCTCGGCCCAACACAGTCACGGACAACCTGGTTTGGGTCGACCCGGTCAGCCTGTTAGGTTCAGCCCGGTCTGCTGGGCCCGGCCTAGCGGAATTCGAGGGCAGTTTGGCACGAAGGTCACCACGTAGGCGGTTTTGTCCGGAGGCTGGGGCAAGTTCAGCCAGAACCGCGTGGGCCACGGCTCAGGCGGCTTGGGAGGCCATCTGGGGTGCGGGTAGGCCGGCGAGGCACGGCCAGGCCGGAGGGGGTGGGAAGGCTGGGCGGGGTGCGAGAAGCGCGTGGGGCAGGCCATCAGGCACCGGACAGGCCGCGGGGTAGGTCGCGGGGGCACGATAAGCGCACGGGTTGGCCGGTGGGGCGCGGGCAGTGCGTGGTTCGGGCTGGTGGGGTTCGGCCGGAGCACGTGGGAGGCCGGCGACGGTTCGCAAAGGCCACGGGTAGCGTAGCCTTTGTCCTCACCGCCTTCGTCATTCCATTGCCTCATCACCATGCTGAAAATCAATACATACACAAATTTCGGAGGGGTCGGGCCATGTTGGTTTGGCCCACACCCTCCGTGTTTAGGGGCGATAGAAATTGGTTCATCAAAGTATGAGAACAACAATTAATTTTTTACAATCTCCTCATTGATTCTTTTGCAACCTATGATGAGAAAAATAAAAAAAATATTACTCAATATAAACCCCTACCTTTGATCGTTTCTCGATGATAATGTCGTGGCAGGAAGACGATGTTGTCTTCATTCGTCACATCTGCCATGCACTTCCAATCAAAGATCGTCTGTCAGTTCGTTGACGATGATGAGGAGGGAAGATCATTCAAAGATGTCCCGCGTCGAAGGGGGTTCTGAGAAAGAAAGTCAAGGAATATAGTTCTTCGTTTTCGATGCTGTTCTTCGTTGAGAGCATTATTCGTTGGGAGCCTTCTCCCAATATTTCTCCCATGTTCCTCCTTTCTCTCCACTCCACCCAAAATGAAATCATAGCCAAATAATAGAAGAGTATCTATTATGTTTGTTGGTGTAAATTCAAATTGAGTGATTTAATTAAATGAGATGAATCATTTAATTAATGGGGTGGAGTTCGCATAACAATTCATTTTGGAGAATTAAATTAAGTGGCTCCACCTAATTAATGTATGAGATTTGTCACCAATTAATTAGGGGAGGTCAAGAGTCTCTCCCTCATTAATGAGGGAGAGTTGAGAGGTTTTATCCTCCTCCATCAATATGGGGGTTAATCCCCATGTGAACCCCATGTCGTAACCTCTCATGGGAGGTTATGTTCAGGTGGGCCCCACCACCATAACCTCTCATTGGAGGTTAATGTGTGGTGGTCCCACCTCCAAATCCTAAGAGGAGGTTTTAACTACCTGTCACCCACATGGAAACTCAATAAAATAAAGTGTTAGCTCACTTTATATTATTAGTTTTTTAAGAAAACCCAATAACAAACATCAATTCTTGACCAAATGTCGTCAAGGTAAAAGACTTCCTATGTGAATACTTGCGCTACGAGTTCAACAGTGCCCTAGAATTTTAGTTCTAAGCACTGGTTCAAAAGTTATAAAATCCCACTTTTACATTTACTGAACATACCTGAAAAAACATCATGAATTGATTCCCAGCACACCGGACCTCAAAATCATGTGCCATAAATTTTTACGGAATCGTAGAATTCCCATGTATTTATGAAAAAAATCCATGGAAATTCGGGGTCTTTACATTCTCTACACCTCAAGGATTTACGTCCCCGTAAGCTACAACTCGAACTAAGGAAAAAAAGGGGTAATGAGAACGCATATGAGCCTCCCGCTCCAATGTGCTCTCATGGAGATTCCCGTACTTCCAGCGAACACACACCAGAGGTATCGACCATCCATGTAGGACCTGATCCTGTAGATCCTCAATCTCTATTGAAACCTCCATGAAAGTCACCCCATCGTCGAAATTCATCTCTCCATGGTCGATGATGCGAGAAGGGTCGTGCACATATCTCCTAAGCTGAGATACGTGGAGGACGTCATGCACCTGGTGCAACTGAGGTTGAAGATCCATGCGTTATGCCACCTCGCCAACTCTACTGAGGACCTGAGAAGGTCCGATTAATCTTGGAGATAACATGAAGTCTCGTCCAAATCTCCATAGGCCTCATCAAATTTTGACCCATAGAAAGATGTGGTAGTGATCCTCGAACTCCCGAGGTCTACATCTCATGGTGGAATACAAATTCTATCTACTCTGCGTAGTCTTCATCTGCTCCTGGATGATATGAACCTTCTTCGTGGTATCTCATACCATCGCTATTCCCATAAGTGCTGACTCACCTGGGACAGTCCATCACAAAGGTGATCTGTAAGGTCACCCGTACAAAAACTCGAAAGGTTCCATCCCTATGGTGGAGTGATAGTTGTTGTTGAAGGAAAACTCAACCAAAGATAATTGATCCTCTAAACTATGACTGAAGTCGAGGACACATGCAAGGAGCATTTATTCAAGAGTCTAAATGGTCCACTCAGTCTGGTCATCTATTTGAGGATGGAAGGCAGTGCTCAGACGAAGCTGCGTCCCGAAAGCCTCTTGAAAACCCTTCCATGGACTGGAAGTAAACCATGCATCATGTTGGAGACAATCATCGAAGGTAACCCAGGTAAATGCACAATATCATACACATAAAGGCGTCCCCAGCTCTCCACTGAACCCTGCTTTCTAATCGGTATGAAGTTGGATGAATTTGTGAGTCAGTCAACGATCACCCAAATCGAGTCATCACCCCTAGATGTACGTGGATGCCCCATCACGAAATCCATGGATATCTGATCCCACTTCCACTCTAGGACCTCTAACGGCTAAACCAAGCCTGCTGGTACCTGGTGTTATGCCTTCACTTGGTGAAAAGTGATGCATTGAGAGACAAACTCCACTACTGCCTTCTTTATACATGGCCACCAGTGCTGTCATCGAATATCCTAGTACATCTTCACCACTCTTTGATGTAACGCTAGAGGGGATGCGTGGAACTCCCTTAGCACTTCCACATGATGTTCCACTAGTACCAAGGTGCATAATCTAAAGAGGATGATGTTCTTCCCACCTACAGAAAATCCATCAGGTGCCTGCCCTGTGGATATATGAGCACATCGTGTCTTGCAGTCCGTGTCCCCATGTTGTGCCTCCTTGGCTCGCTAATGAAGTGGCGGAGTGACTGTAAGGGACTGTAGATAAACTCCTCCATCTCTATCCACAATGGATATAAGTAAGGCATCAAGATTCTTTGTCACCTCTCCTAGAAGTTTTATACTAGTTCTCCTGCTGAGTGCATTTGCAACAACGTTCCCCTTACAAAGAGTATATACTATCTTGATTTCATATCCTCGAAAGAACTCAAGCCAATTTCACTGCCTTAGGATCAGTTCCTTATGAGAGAATATATACCTAAGACACTTGTGATCAGAGTACACGGTAAAATGTTATCCCATAAGATAGTGCCCCCACATCTTCAAGGTGAAGACCATAGATTCTAACTCCAATTCGTAGGTAACGTAGTTCTACTCGTGCTGTCTCAGCTGTCGAGAACCATATGCGATCACAACTCGCTCTTGGATTAGGAAACACCCGAGTCCAGTCCCTGATGCGTCGCAGTAGACTACGTACCCTACGCCTTCCTTTGGAAGCCTCAAGATGGGGGCACTAGTCAGCCTCTGCCTCCCCAACTGAAAGCTCTTCTGGCATCTCTCCGACCACAATATGGGATTCCCCTTCTATTTCAAGGCTGGTAGTGGTGCTACAACTCTAGAGATGTATGGAATGAACCTCCAGTAGTATCTAGCCAAAACAAACATCCCTCCCCTTTTGGGGGGTAATCCTAGGAACATCTTTTGGGAAGATGACCCCATATTCTATAAATCCTATTTGGAACTGAAATCTGAAAACTCCTACTACCACGAGGGTAAGGCTGGACGACTCAAGAGTGATTGGCTACACCCTCCTATGCATGATTTTAACATGTGCTGCATGGGTTTCATTTTTCACAGATCAAGGAAAATTTCTTCCCAACATTGTAGATAAACCACATTCTTTTTGCCTAATATAGTCAATATTTGTATGAAATGTGGTTTCCCAGTCCATACACAAAATAACGCCGTAAGGCCTCGACGCTGCCACCAAGGGTTTCATACCGAAACTCTCACCACAAGGGTCATATCACACCATCGGAGAAAATGTGATTATCATGTATCCACCCAAAGGTATCTCCAGATGTGAGGGTCGGGTCAATAGTTTAACCGGAAACTCTAGGCTTGGGACAAGATTTGTGGAAAGAATGAATGATTGATACCTATGTCTATTTATACGGAAGCTAGTAGTAGACATAGACCTTACCTCGAATCATTCCTAGAGCCCTTAGGTCAATCTCCTTGACCGCATGCACCTACTCTCTTCTCATACCTTCCAGCTCCCTGAGCCTGGCGGGGACTACAAAGGCGGGTGGTTGTAACACGTCAAAATATACACCACCTAATGTTGATCTCCTAGCTCTGCTTCCATATCTGTTTCCCTATAGATTCATCTATCCCTATCACATCCTATTCTTGAAACTACTTTCATACCCAAGTCTCTGAGACCGGCACCAGTTTCCTGTTTTCCCACTTCTAACATTCATTGGCTGTATCTGCTCATCCCAAAAAGAGCATTCAACAACAAAGGTTATCTCTATCACCCTAACATTAGTATAAATGCATAGAGGAATTTTTCTGGCTTGGATGTCCTTTAAACACACCTCGCTCGGATATTTGATCCTTGAAGCACTGATCAGACCATATTCATCGAGTACTAGTAGATATTGGTACACGTAGATGAATACTCAGCTACTGACACATCATCCTGACGAATCTGTACAAGCTCTAGAGAACTCTCAACATTTTCCTCTACCCATTCCTTATCCAACAGTGAGACGGGCTGTCCTTGGAACCTGAGGGGTATGTAATACTAAAACACGTGTAAGGCACTTAGACTACATGTTTCATCTATCGGTACTGCCAGTTGTAACTGCTAACCGACAGCCAGTGTTATAGCTGATGCACCACCTGAAGGTAAAATATCGGGCAACGGTCCACATACTGAAGCCTCATCACTATGTGGGCCAACCTCATGGTCACTCACTAGAAAAAACTAGTAGCTAAGATCACTATATGCTCTATGGGCGTCTCAACTAAGCGGAGAACTATAACAATTGCCTATAGCTAGTTCTTTACTGCCTGGGAATCTGTCTCGCCTCGTATCCTCGGAGGCTTCTGCCGCTAGAACTCCTCCAATGCGCTTAGTCAGTGTGTACCATCCACCAGTGTGGTTGGTGGAATCTGCTAATCAACAGGTGGTGGTACTTCTGGTACACCACCTGAAGGTGCCAACATAGTAAGAGGGCCCTACACCGGAGTGTCGTTGCTCGGTGGGTCGTCATCAGGTACTCTCTCGGAACTCCAACTGGTTGTCTCTGTGGAGGCATCCCGAACATATGTGACACTGTTAAAATATTATACCTGGTGAGCTAACCTGGTTGAGATGAATTAATGAAAAACTTTTTAAAACACACACGTAATCAGTGTTTTCATGCACTGAGTCGAAAATCAGATACCATGGTCCGGGTGTATGGATACATCGGCCGCTACACCAACACCAGACTCCCTAAACTGAAAACCACACATAGTACCCTTAACACTATTTCTTCACATAAACATAAGATTATAGTCATATGTTCTGTGGTATAACTGACTCCTCTGATACCAATTTGTCACAACCCGTCCCCCGGGGCCTGTGTTTTGTCTACCCCAAGCCCGCCTTCCATAGGCCAGGGGCTGGAGACTAGCACCAAAGGCATAAATCTCTAAAACTGTGAAGGCATTGCCTACAAAAATTATAAAGACACACAACAGAGTAGCTGGAAGCAGCACACTATGTAAAACTGCATACAAAAGATGTTTTGAATAGTAAAGGGGCCGGAAATACATGCCCAACTATAAAGTACAATGAAATTGAAAGTACATGGAAAAAAAGTACAATATAAGAAAGGTGAAATAAATGATGGATTGTCCTCTGGAAAATACCACCTGAAGGGTCGGTAAATATAGCCTCCAAAACACTCCACATCCATCCGTCCCCTTCGTGTACCATCACGCCATGTGGTCCACCTCCGGGTACCATCCTGTCCTCGCACACTCAGCCTCAGTTAGCGTTTTCCAACGTCTATATCAAACACAACGAGGTGCGAGCATAGACCATTCAGGGGTGAATATAATAATACTCAATAGGGACCCCAAGACCCTCAAGGTCTCACAAAATCCAACAAGGATAAACCAAAAAGTTATAAATCAACAGATAACAATACTTAGGTATATTACCATACGTATACCTAAGTTATCAAGCAATCCATCTCAATCATGATGTAATCTGAAATGTTACTAACTCAGCTCAACCAGGATTTTTATTCCCATTGTCGAAACCATGGCTACTGGAGAACTCCTCCTCTATCGAGTACAGTGGGTTTGCTTCCACAACCAGGGGCTTCCCACAATCCTTGGACTGCTGAGGTACACCTACTATTGAGTTATGCGGGTCTTCCGTGCTCACACAGAGGTGCTCCCCACTATGGGTGTGCCGCCAACTACCAGGCGCTCCCTCTATTTTCCTGCAGAGGTACTCCTCTTGTTGAGTACTGCGGGTCTGCCACCAACTACCAGATGCTCCTCCACCGTGGTACTTCCGCCAACTACCAGGCTCTCCTCATAGGGCTTGTCCAATCACTCTGAGTTGAATCTGTGAAGCAGTCATCTGGTCTCAGCCAGATGTTAGGTCTCCATACTCTGCTCGCTCATCTCCAGGAGGGTTCTCTCCAAGATCTACAGGTCAATACTCCATCTTCCATGAAGTACCATGAAGAAGTATCACCAAGGTCTGCCACGTTAGAGGGGTCTCAATGCAACTTACGGCGCGTCAATCGGATGCTCGGTCTGTGAGTTATTATCCATTTAGTTCTGGGGGGCGGTTTGATTCGTGATTGATCCAACCTGATCATATCCCATCTCAATCCAAAATATCAATGTAGTATACTCAAAGGGGCCATCTTGTTCCAAGATTTCTATCATCACCGACAGTTTGTTAAACAGATGTACAGTGCCAATGATATGGTCGAAGAAGCTTAAATGGGTCGTAGTGGGTTCGGGTCCGGTCCGACCTGGTCGGACCGACTCGGCCCAAACCAGTCTCGGCCGACCTAGTCTGGGTCAACCAGGTAAGCCTATTAGGTTTGGCCCAGTCCAATGGGCGTGACCCAGCGGACTGCGAGGGCGGTTCGGCCCGGAGGTCGCCCTGTAGGCGGCTCGGTCCAGAGGCCAGGGATGGTTCGGCAAGCACTGCGAGGGGAACACCTTAGGCAGTTTGAATGTCTGGGAGGCCGGCGGATAGATGGGCAGGCCGCGCGGGGCGCGGGCAGGATGGCAGGGCGTGGGGAAGTCGGCGGGGTGCAGGCATGCCAGTGGGGCATGGGCAAGCTGCGCGGGGTGCGGGTAGGTCGTGTGGGGCGCGGGCAGCATGCGTGGCATGCCACGGGGTGCCAAGCAGGGAGCGGGGTGGGCCGCAGGGCATAAGGCAGGGCACGGGTCAGGCCGGCGGGGCATAGGAAGCTCGCGGGGAGGCCGGTGGGGCACATGCAGTACGCGGTTCGGGTCAGCGGTGTTCGGCCCGATCGCGTGGGAGGTCGGTGACAGTTTGTGGAGGCTGCAGGTAGTGCAGCCTTTGTGGTCGCCTCCTGCGTCGTTCCATCGCCTTATCACTATGCCTAGAATCAACACATACAAGAACAACAGAGGGGTCAAGTCATGTTGGTTTGGGCCGCACCCTCTACGTTTAGGGGCAATAGCAATTGGTTCATCAAAGTAGGAGAACAACAATTAATTTTTTTACAATCTCTGCATTGATTATTTTCCAACCGAAGATGAGAAAAAGAAACAGTATATTACTCAATGTAAACCCCTAACTTTGATCGTTGCTCGACGATGAAGTCGCGAGAAGAAGACGATGCTGTCGTCATTCATCGTGTCTGCCATGCACTTCTAATCCATGCTCCGGCGGCGGTTCGTTGACGACGATGAGGAGGAAAGATCAGTCGAAGACGTCCCGCGTCGAAGGGGGTTCCAAGGAAGAATGTTGAGGAAGATCGTTCTTCCTTTTCGAAGGTGTTATTCGTTGGAAGTGCTTTTCCCTGGGATCCTTCTCCAAATATTTCTCCAATGATTTTCCTTTATCTCCACTCCACCCAAAATGAAATCATACCCAAATAATAGATTAGGATCTATTATGTTCGTTGGCATAAATTCAAATTGTTTGATTTAATTATATGAGATGACTCATTTAATTAATGGGGTTGAGTTGGAATAACAATTCAATTTGAAGAATTATATTAAGTAGATCCACCTAATTAATGCATGAGAGTTGTCACTGATTAATTAGGGGAGGTCAAGAGGCTCTCCCTCATTAATGATGTAGAGTTGAGAGAGTATATCATCTTCCTCAATAGGGGGTTAAGCCCCATGTGGACCCCACATCGTAGCCTCTCATGGGAGGTTATGTTCGGGTGGGCCCCACCACCATAACCTCTCATGGGAGGTTACGGTGTGGTGGTCCCACCTCCAACTCCCAAGAGAAGGTTTTAACTACCTGTCACCCACATGTCAGCTCAATAAAATAACGTGTCAACTCACTTTATTTTATTATTTTTTTAAGAAAACCCAAAAACTAAATTCAGTTATCGACCAACTATCGTCGAGGTGAAAGTCTTATTAAGAGAATATCGGAGCTGTGAGTTCAATGGTTCCCTCATATTTCAGTTCTGAGCACTGGTTATTAAGAGAATATCGGAGCTGTGAGTTCAATGGTTCCCTCATATTTCAGTTCTAAGCACTGGTTCAAATGTCATAATATACCGCTCGTATGTTTATTGATCATAGCCGAACAAAACATCATAAATTGATTCCATGCACAATGAGCCTCAGAATCATGCACCATAAATTTTCGCGGAATCATAAAATTACCATGTATTTGTGAAAAAAATTCCACAGAAATTATTGGTCTTTAAATAGTGGATTAGTGCAGTTACCAAATATTTTTTATAATCAATTATTTATCATTTTTTTTTGCATTTGGATTAAGAGTGACTAAAAATTATTCAATATTTTTTGATATTTAAATAAATGTCACTTCTACTCAATTATAAAATGATACATCCTCCATCATATTAACCACGACACCAAATCCATTATGCCTGACTAATCCATGAAAACACCTCCAAATCATTACAAACCAAATTCTATTAAATTGTGTCTCCCCACAATACCAACCCTACAATCCTTAAAAGAGATACAAAGGTGGTTTTTCTATGAAATGTTTATTGTCTTATTAGATTATTTATTTTACTCCTTCTCTTACCACCATAATTAATTTATTAATAATTAGAGTATAATGACACCAGTATATTTCCTAATGTTTCATTTTATTATGTTTATTTAATATCCTATATCTATTTCCTCTTCAATTAAATTGGACATGAAATCGTTGACCATGTGTACGGTGAAATACCTCCTCACAAACCGTTGTAATTCATTTCCCATCACTGCCTCTCACAACAATAGATAATAATTGATTTCTTGTTTATATATAAAATTTATGAAGTAATTGTACTCATGGAATTATAATATCTCATATAAGTTATCACCTTCCATTATGTTGATGAACAGTTACATCACTCATTCGTATGTGGGGACTACCATCACAACAAATAATATGATTTGTTCCTCATTTAATTTCAACATAGATGGTAATTAGTTTTTATTTAATGAATTTATATTATAATTAATAAATAAAAACTATTATGTAAAAGTGATTTATGATTTACCTTTATTTTTTCCCATCCTCAAAAAATGGAAATAACCTTCATGTATATTTACGACATTCCACCTTCGTGAATGGTTTGAATCATTTTTCTATCTATTATTTTAATGGATTCATCTAAATATATATATAATTAATATTTATTATCTTTATATCATGGTTATGATTTTTTATATGATTAAATCAAGATCAAGATAAAATCATAAAATATATAATTCCAAAACTTAAATGAAAAATATTGTAGTTGTTACATAAAATTTGATTTTAACAAGGAGTTGTTAATAAATTAGTAATACAAGTTAATAATAATAAAATATATGTTTACAATGTCATTTTCAAATATAACATTTTTATAAATGATTGGGAATTTTTTTAGTTTTTATATAAGTTCTTTTAAAGTGTAAAATATACTTTCTTAAAGAAGTAATCGAAGAGAACCATCAAAATTATTTTCCGTATAATATGGTATTCCTTAATGTTGCTTAAGATTTATAGGGTAAATTATCTAATGATTCCATATTAATCCATTCCCTAGATATGTCATGTTTATAATATAAATATTTTTATTAAATTTCTCCTTTTTACATGGGTTATTATACGTTGAAATGATGAAATATTTATGAAACCCATTTATTTTCTATTGGAAATGATATGATGGAGTGTTTATGAATCCCATTTATATTTCATGGGTTCTGATATGATGATTGATTTATAATCTGGTGTAACACATATTTATTTTTTCATTATTTAATGGTTGGGATATATATCTCCCTCCAATTAATTGGGTTAAGTTTTATATATCATGAGATAATGATGGGAAACAATCATATGGGCAAGATATTATATGGGAATTAGGGTGAAGTGATTAATCTATTATAGGATACTGGTGATGATGCCTAATATTTTATGAAATGGGAAGAAGGATTTTATTCCTAATCTAATATGATTTTAAATTCATGGATGTTAACCATGACATTTTAAATTGTTTATTTACTTTTTATGTACGTACACTTATATGCCTTGTGCATATGGTTCATAATTTATTTATGCTTATTTCTCCTTATTTTGGTTCCTGAATTTTAAATGATTTTGTTTTATCCCATAGATCGTTTTAATAATCCAAAACATACTCGGTATAAACTTTGTAATATATATTTATAATCTCATACCCATATTCTTATCTTATGATTCTATATGATCATTGAATAATATCTTCCATGTTTACCATTATTGAGCATCTAAGCTCAACATTGTTATGTTTCATTTCATCAGGTTGTGATTAGTGTTTTTTGTAGTTTATTTATTTGAAGAGTATTAAATGGTACGATCTTTTTGAGATATATTTAAGACCATTAATTAAATAATATTATTGGTTAACTATTTCATAAAGAAACTAAATCTTTATTATTCTCAGGCACGAATTTTTTAAATAAATTCAATATTCGTATAAATATATGTCTTAGTTTTGGGTGAAAATTTGCGTTCACTATAGAACTTTTTTACTACCAAAATGAATCAGTTTAGAAATATATTTTTATTTCATAGGAACATTTCCTTTGTATCCTCTATGATTTTTATTTACTTCATCGATCATAGACTGAATATAAGGAATATAAAATAATGTTCCTCAAAAAATGGGAAAAGATCGTAATCAATGTTAAAATATATATATTGGGAAAAATGATTCATCCCCTCCCCTTCTAGTGTGAATGCATTAATTAGGGACCAACAATTTGTATCAAATTATAGATTATTTTGGTGTCAAATTTTCAATATCATAATAATGGTAGTGGTGTCATTTATGAGTAATAAAGGTATAAATAATTTATGGTGTCATAATTTAAATTTTCGAGGAACATGAAAAACACAACTTCAAATCATTATAGATGGATGTTTTCATAGTATCCATTCATGACATAACATCAATCAGGAAATGAGGGTCCTAATCAAAAATATACCACAAAGAGATAGATGTAGATGAAATGTTAGTAAATGCATTATAGGATCTTTGGAAAACCATATATATATATTATATATGGTAATGTATTAAAAACACATTCTTTGAGGAAATATATCATTTTAAACATTTTATGGTGATCCGAAAGTTTAAGATTTTTTTTAAAAAATGTGAACAACATATTCTTACGTAAGGATGAGTCTGACTGTAACCATTGATGAATTATTTGAAAATCTCAATGATCTTATTGAATACATGTGTGGAATTGGTGAAAATATTTTTGATCTTAATATATTAAGAATAATATTAAGGGGACTTCCACTATTGGTTAATGAAATTGTATATTTTCATGAAGATAAGGATAGAAAATTAGTAACTCTATATATCCATAATATAAAACATATCATATATGAAATGATAAATGTTGATGATGATTTTAGGTTGAAGGAGAACACATATGAGGTTGAATTTTATGGAAATGGAGGATCAATCAAACAATTAAGATCAATATAAAAATGATAATGATGGGTGATGGATTTGCATTCCACTTATTATAATAGGTGAAAAAAGAAAATTTTAATTTAATCTTCATCGTGATTTATTTCAAAGTGGTAATGCAGAATATCTCACTTATATATGATTTAAAATTTTACAGATGGTGTGGATGAAGTTTATATGAGGAAATCAATCAAAGGTGAAAAATTTAGGAGAAACAAAAAAATTTAAATTCATCAAGAAGACATTTTTTTCTATCCCATTAATAAGAAATTTATTATTAGTTTGATTTGGAATGATATGGTGATTTCAAGGAACCTGATAAATATTATTTAGTTATTATTATTATAAAAACATACAATATTTTAATCTTTATATTGCCTTGAAAAACCTGAATAGTGGATGGATAACATTAAAAAGGGTTATAATGTTATGGATGATATAAAATTTTCTATGTAACAATAGAAGGATCCAAAGGAATAACTAAAAGCCTAAGAAAATAATAGAATTTTAGAATTTTAGAGATATATAATGGGATGTTGATATCTATAACAAATTTTTTATGAGATGTGAAATTCCTATATCGATTAACTAATAATATGAATGAAAATATTAATGTAATTGATAGACTTAATATAGAATTATTTTTTAGGTGGAAAATGTTAGTCGATCAATAAATCATCCTCAAATAATAATTAGATCATGTTCCTCTATGAAAATAGTTTCAACAATTATTATTGACCACAATAGTGTGACATAACAAGAGTGTATTGCCATTGTAACTACAGATTCATTTAAAATTAATGAAAATCTATAATTCAAGAATAACCTAAATAAAATATATTTCCTTCCTTATGAAAGGCTTTAAGAAAAAACTACCCCAAGGAAAATAGACTTAATAGAAGATAAAAAATCTACACATCTAGGAGAAAACATGAAAGGATAAAAAGAATAATTATTTATTATTGTTGTGGAAGACTAGAAACCATTCAATATATGTTTTCTATAATATAATGGGTTTTTAGAGAGCAATAAAATCAAAAAGAAAAAATATTTTTTCATCATTATCTTATAATTTAAAAGGATTTTAACATTGGTACAAATATTTTGTGCATAATGATACCTATTATTTGATGAGGTTTCAACGTTTTGACTATTGAGACTCCTAAAGGAGAAAATTTTACACATGGATCTTCAATAAATGGAATGTCTAAAGAAAAAAGAATCTTACTATAGAAAGATATGAATGAAATTAATGAATTAAAAAATCAACAAGTGTATCAATGATCCAAAAAAGTTTTATAATAGATATGAATGAAAAAATTGGTATGATGAGAAATTGGTTTGAAGTAATTTATTAAGATCAATCGATCATCTTGGTTTATGGGTTCAAAAATGCTGGTGTACCTCACACATGATAAGAAATAGAAATATTATTAATATAATCAAATTAAAATTTTTGGAGTGGCCTTATTTTATAATGTGGGGGACTCAAAGTTGTTTATACTATGAAGGATAAAAATTGTGGAAAGGATCTTAGGATGATTGATGTTTTCTTATTTTTATGACTATGTAATGATCTACTAAGTGTGAGTAGGTTTTTTTGAATTGGGATATGGATTGTAATTTTCTACAAATGAGTTCACTATTAAATCTAAATATGGAATACATATTATAAAAGTCATAGGGACCAAATAGAATCTCTATATGATTGGTAATCAAAATCAGGGAAAATTTTCCAAGGAATGTGAATATATACATAATCTCAAATGGATCAGGTAGTAGATCCATCATTAATTGAAAATTTATATATAGATTAATGAATATTGTGATATTCTAAAACTCACATGTGATGATATGAATATATATGGTTCATGTTAAAATTTGAAGATAATTTGGAAAATATACAAGATGAAGAATAGAAAATCATAAAGAGTTATTGAACATTTTCAAGTGGATGTTTACAGGATAATAACTCCTAAATTGTCTGATGATAAAAGTTATTGAGTTTTATTTATTTATGAATTCAAAAATATGGTCTGATTAATAGAATATTATAATTTTCTATCCTAATGTTGAGGAGAGGATAAAAAATATTGATGTAAAAATCAAGAAGTTTTACTCCAATAATAGTATGGAAATTATAAATATAAAATATGAAGAATAAATAAAAAATTCAAGGATTTTAAAATTAGTATTATTAGTGGGAACAACCCAATATAATGTAATTATTAAAGAATAAATTATGCCAAAAACAAAATGGTTAGTAAAATAATTACTAAAAATTAATTACAAGATAAATATATGAAGAAAGTGATTCTCAATGTGTACTATATCTCTAATTGGGCATTTTTTATATCCTAATGAAGATGATACTCTATATAAAATTTTGTTTGGAAGGAATCCTACATTAAAATACTTCGATGTATTTGGATATATTTGTTTTTATAAAACTAACAAGAGATTATAATCAAAATGATATAGAGATTAATTGATCATTTTAGATTTTCCTCCAAAAGAGAATTATATCAGTTAACTAAAAAACTCCTCGGAAGAATTGTTGTATACCACTATGTGATTGTGAAAAAAAATAATTGGAATTTAAATTTATATTGGAATGTTTCAAAAAAATGTCGGAAATTTTAAAAAAATTATTTATCATCCAATAATGAAATTAAAAATTATGTTTTGACTCAATACTGGTTAAAAGGGTTGATATAAACTATTATTATATCTCTAATGATAATGTAATAGAATGAAAAATAGCAGTGCCAAAATGATGATCCAATAGAGTGTAAATCTCTAATAACCATATCATTGGTGATCAGATAGATTACATTAAAACTATAATGAAGAAGTCACAAAAAATTGATTAATATCTTATGTTGATCCAAAATCATTTTATAAATATCCTATGGATATAATTTAGTTCAATGTAATGCATGAGAAGCATTAGTATATTTAGGAAAAAAACATTGGATGTTTTCACCTTGAAAAAATAAAAACATGGTCAGAAAAAATTAGGTTTTACAAAAAAAATGAAGATGGAATGGTGGTAATGAATATTGAATTTGTAATTTTAATATTTAGTGACAAAATTATTTGGTAGATATTGATATAATACTTTTACTAGTGGATCAACCTTAATTTATTACTTTATTTTTGTCCATGACTATTTTGATGATTTTTAATGTCCTACAAATGTATGAAAAGAATAATTTCAAATTGAATAATTGAAGAGTAATAATACATTGATTGACTATATGGGTTTATTATTCTCTATAATGAGATTAATGTGTATTGGTTAATGATAGTTCTATTTAGACTAAAACAACCATCAATGTGATAATACTCATTGATATATCTGGATCTAAAAATGTTTAGTTATCATAGATTATTATTTTATCCCAATCTCAAAATAATGAATAATAAAGGAAATAATATAGTATAATTTATATATATTTATGAAAAAATAGTGACTCCGGTGATACCCAATGCAATATTTTTTGAGATCTAATTATGTGATAATTCTAGAGGTTTCTAATTGGTGAATTATAATTTTCCCTTGGTATAAAATTGATTCAATGGGGGGATATGACTTATATCCCCCAAACCAAATATTCCAAGAATTTTTCCAAAGGACTCCTAATATAATAATATAAATCAATGTCTACTATGGAGGTTACCAAGATGAAATTTTCAAAATATGGTTGATGTGACATAGTTTAGGAGACATATTATAGAAAAAAGTTCAGTTGTTTGGTGTACTTAATAACTATGTGCCCATACATTATGTACTCCACATGTTAAGCTATTGAAAATAAGAGTTTTCTTAAAGAAATCCACATAATGTTTGTGATTATCATATTACATTATATCATCCTAACACTAAAAAATATTTCATTTTTTCCAACAAGGGAATATCTATTAGTAAAAGTATATTTTCTGTTAGTATAGCGTTTAACAACATATATGTTCATGTCACAAAATAGTCGCTAAAAACTTGTTGTTGAATGTTTTTTTGACATATAAAATCAATCTATTATAATTATAATAATAACAAATGATAATGTATGTGTTCGTTAAAATATTTTGCAATAGGTTTTAATGACCAATTATTCTACAGGTAATAATATTACCAACAAATAATATCTGTTGAATTATAAAAAATTTTTATAGTAAAAAATCATATTATATTTCATAATTATTCATATATAATAAATCTTTTTTAATTTTTAAAAATAATTCAATTTTCACACATGTTCCAAATTAAAAAAAATTATATTAACAATGAAATTGAATCAACCCCCCCCCCCATGCTAGTAGCATACCATCTATACCACAATTGGGACCAGCAAGCACCAGAAATATGAAACCCATGAGCCTGTAGTAGTCTATACATGCCAGTAATCTATCAACAACCCAACCATGTTACACCGGGGTCTGGAACCAATCCATCCATTTCGGAGATTTAGAAGAAACTCATCCATGCTAGAAGTAACTTATCCATACCACACTATAGACCAAAAATCACCATCAACCCAATACTAGTGAGCCTACAGCAACCCATCCATGCTAGTGATATAGTTTAGCTGAAATTAGTCAAAAATATCGGCATAAATTGAATCAAAAATATAAATAACATGAGGTAAAAAAAATTATTTTCATTGTGAGAATTTTTGATCACCCCAATGGAAGTATCAAGAATCTTGTAAGAATGTATATGCCTATTATCCACAGCCCCTCTCACTGCAACATTATGTCCATCTCTGACATCAGGTCCACAAGGCTAAACCTACAACAAAAAAATCACAATCACTCCACCTATCCTAATGTATTGAAATTAGGATGTGTTTGATTTTGTAAAAATTTTAATAGAGAAACACTTTAAACTAGGAAATGAGCAATGTATAATTGGCGTAAATATAGCAATGGGAAATTGGAAATGGGAATACCTGTGAAATTGTAATTGAAATACCTACTCTTTCTAGAAACTGAATCATTAATGAGAGAATCAGTGTTGGAATCATGGATAAAATCACAAATTCATGAATACATTGTGAATGCATCACACCTATCAGTATCCATTTACCAAAAAACCTCATTTTTTAGTAGAGTGAGAAATTCATAGTCAATTAAACTTGAACTAAAATAAACTAAAATAAAAACATAAAATACCTTTTTGTTCATAGACTGTTGAGCCATAAATGTAATGCAAAATCTTAACAATCATGGTAGACGCCAATAATTCCATAGTAAAAAATACCACACAATTACCACAATACGAGGATTATCTTACAAGGGGAAACAACCAAATACAAGATAAATAAAAATTAACAAACTTGTGATGCATACATTTATACACTGAGGGAAAAAATATTAATTGAAACAAGGATATGTATATAAATATATATATATATATATAATAAAAAATAACCATTATTACACTATGTGAATGGTGGATATGACCATGATATATGTACAACCACTAGATATTAGGGCCTCACATTATAGTTTAAGAGAACTACCCACCATGACATTGTTCAAGATCAGCATACTAGAATAGTTTTTATGATTCCCTAATGAGGAACCCTCCACACTACTCCTTTTACTAAATTTATCGACCAAGCTTCACTATCGCAGAGCCTCTAAATCTCATCTACCATGGTTCAACATTAAATCCTATGTTAAAACATCTATGCATCTCCCTAAATTAAACATTCCTTGAAAATCCTTGTATTTAGATTTAGTTTTATATACAAAAACGATATGTTGAAGCTATCTTCAAATTTGATAGCTTAAAAATTGTAGCAAGATCCCAAAATATAGGAATTTTCACAAAGAACACGATTAAATACATTCCACCTTGTAAAAATGTTCAGTGACCTTGTCTGTATATAGGACGACATCTTTAATCCATTATAAGCCCCCACCATGGACAACAAAATATCCTACACTTTAATGAAATGGCCTTGGATATGAAGTAATCTAGTTTGGTTTCAAAAAAATATCAATATTGTTTCCATGTATGAAATATCTAAACAACCTTATCGATAGACTCAAAATAGACTTCATGCACACAGTTAAACATTCCATACAATGACCTAGCCAATACACTAGCTATAAATTTATACCATCTCCCATGAACACAGGTTGACCCCCAGAAACAATAAGATAATAAAAGAATAATTATAATATATATTAAAATTTATATGGTACTTAAATATTTATTAATAAAAATTAACAATATAGAAAGAAGTTTTGATAGAACTTATAGAAAAGATATCACATTCCAACATATTAAAATAAAACAAATCATTGAAGATTACAAGAACATAAATTAATCTGATCATGAATGTCTGAGATTAAATACCAATCTGAACTTTCTCATTTTAACAGAAAAATCATGAAAACAACCAAAACAGGACCTGCATTACTAATTCTAACTTTAAGAAATTATGATAACAATCAAAGCTAAACCAAAACTAAACCTGGATTTCTAAAAAAATAAAGAAGGTATGATAAAACCCAAAGTTGAAACCACATCACTAATTATTATTTTAAGAATGTAATATGACCAAAATTTAATTAAAACAAAACCTGCATTAATAATGAAAATTTCATTAACAAAATTGAACATGATTTAAACTCTCATTTATAATGAAAGAACATACCAAAGTATGATAAAAAAAGTGAAGAATTATAATTTCTAAATTAAAGAACAAAAAAACAATGAATACATCAATTAATCCAAGAATGACTGTTCATGATTACATTTTAATCATCAATACCTCATGTTATTTACAAGAGCATGAAAGAAACCAAAACTGAACCTGTTTGTAGGACGAAAAACCAAAATCAAACCAAAATTACTAATTACAACAACATATAAACCTAGATTATATACCAATATGCACTACCATCATTACATTTATTAGTCCAAGCCAAAATACATTCTTAATTACCCACCTAAATGATTTTAAATTAATGATTAAAAATCAAACAAATCTATTCATTCAAATGAAATTGAAACATATTTGATAGTCACTTTCACATTAATATCCAGAGAAACCAAAAATCAATGTAATTAATAATGAGATTGATATAATTTCTCAAGTCCCATTGATTTGGTAGAAAACAACCAGAACCTATCAAAAAATATTAAGTTCTATATTTTTACAAGTGAAAAAAGAACAATGTGAATGAATGAAAGTCCCATCCCCAAATAATTTAGAATAAACCAAAGAGATTATGGAAAAATTAGATGTAGTAAGGTAAAAAACACCATTAATTTCATCTCTACATCAACCCCAAGTATCATTTAAATTATCAAATAATACCAAAATAACATGTGATAAAATAAATTCCTCAATTAAATAAGAATATAAAACTATAATTTCTACAATGTTTCTCATAAGAATCAAAAAATAACACCATATTAAATATTTTAATCTATAATCTCAATGGGATCAACAAAGCAATTAACATAACACAAAATGAAAAAAATGAAATATATAGAATTTATTAAATTTTATATGGATTACTATATGAATACAGATAATCTAGTACCACATTTCAAAAAAATGACAAAAATATTGATTGAGAATGTTGTTTGGATCCTTTAAATACAATCAAGACATTATGTAATTCATCATAAACATACATTGAACTTGAAAACATAAAAATTAAAGTAATAAAAATAATAGAAAAAGGGAAGAATAAAACCATGTGGTTAATGGTAATAGATCTTAAAATTTCAAACTATTCACCAAACCATATCACATTTGATTGTTCAGATGAAATATTACAGTGAAATTCCTCAAAATCGGATCACCATAGGTGCTCTTGATGATGGAAATATATCCAATTTGTAACATTTCCTTGATCAATGCTATGAAAAATGAAGGTTATTAATTCATTATTTTTGGATGATGATGTAAATACCCAAGCTAATGGTTGGGGTTGATATGTTTTCCAAAGTGTACTTCTAGGGTACAAGAGGTACAACAGTCGGCACTGTGTGTGATGGATGAAGAATTCGCAATGGTGGGTGGTTGTGTGCGATGAGTTTGGGTGTGTAAGAGGTGTAACGGTAGTTCAGTGCATTGATGTCCTTAGATGATAGTTGATGGGGGTGGTCGGTGGGCAATAGGTGAGGAAATGGGGTTGGCCTTGGATGGAGGAAAGAGAGAGATTTTCTTAGTGGGAGACGCAGAAGGACCCAGGCACGTGGGGAAAAAGGAATTTTTTTTACCTAGGAGATTGAGATATGAGTTAGTTTCCCAACCCATACCCATAAATATTTAATTAAAGGGTCAAAGTATAGTGAGGACATGATGTACAATGAGCTTCCAGCATGAAGAAATCGAATGAGTATACAAACATGATTAAAATAAAACATCATATAAGGAGGGAAAGGAGTCACCATTTGAGCCTGAAATTGTAGAAAAATTACAATCATAAAATCTTGATGAAAACACCTTATTTTATTATTTATTTATCAACAAAAATCCTTCATTCCCATGGAATAACCTGATAATTAGGGAACTAAGCACATTCCAACCCTCATCTTCAAGAGTGTCCATCCATAAACACTTGAATATCTATATATTTAAAACATCATTAATATAAGAATTCCATCTCAATAAGGAATATTGAATTCTACTATCCAAATGTCTTGACAAAATTTCCATTCTAATTTGGGTAATGGATTGTCACAAGAGAAGTACTGTTAAAATTAATAAATATTGTATTTCCATTGTGAATGCACTTTTCTGGTGGCATCTGAGAACTCAAATGAGTCAAGTGGTGACACGGTTCTGGACGTGGATTTATTTAGCACAGAAAGCACAAAATCTCCATGAGGAACAGGATGATTCTACGAGGACCAATAGATCTATAGTAACCAAATAAATGTCAAACTGTCAACTACGTATAATATATTCAACCATAAAAATGGATGGATAAAAATTCAATATTTCCAATAACTCAACAAGATATATAGTAATCTGAAACTAGAAAGAAAACTGAATAAGTGCTCCAAGAAAATTCAGATCATTTCAATCAAAAAGCCCCAAAATCAAGATCCCAACACCATATTTTTCAAAAACTGCATCATTATGAACAAAACATGATGTAAAAAATTCTAGAAACCATAAGACAGACCACCATAAACCATAGGGTCATATAGATTTTTCAAAACCAAACATGAAACTACCCAGCAACAACATATATAAATAAAAAAAATTATCTTGTTAATCCATCCATGAATCAAATTATTTCCCAAATTCATCCTTGATTTGATATGAATCCGTCATAGCAAGATCATCATCATCATCACAATTTATACCCTTAATATCATCTAAAAACTGTTTAGGCTCAATTTGTGTGTTAATGTATGTAATGTTTATCCTAGAGGCCTCTAAGGATCTTGTGATAATTGTTCTTTTGATGTAAGAGTAATCTCTGTGTTTTCGAGTCTTCTTTGGCTTTAGATAAAAAACACCATCTTAAAAAACCATTGCTTTCATACAATTTCATGTACTCGAATTCAAAAAATCATCCTCAATTTGACATGATTTCTCATAATTATCTTTCAATGGATTCACTGGAGTCAAATTGAACATTTTTATCCTCTTATTATGGTGGTTGTGAAAGACTTGTTGATTCAACAGCAAATAGATTAGGCTTGTAAGTATTCACTTTGTCTTCATTGATGAACTAAACATTATGAACCAGATCTAAAAATCCAAAGTAGATAATAGGATTACAAGAAATTAAACCCTCCAATATTCTAACGGAAATAAAACCCGTTCAACTATCTAGATCATAAATAGATGAAACATTCTTGATTTAGTATCATACTTGTACTGTTGAACAAAATTAGAGGCATCATCCATCTGATCCACCAACTATCTACTACGATACACATAAATATTATTCTTTATTCCATGATTCATAGGGGTATTCCTAACTCTTCTTATGATTTTATTAATCTTGAAAATATACCTAGTTTTAGGTCCTTAGATTTGATCCCAGACTCACAAAACTGTGGTCTAATAGACAATAGTTTATTCTTTCATCAACTCACGGGACTACAAAAAGGTGATTCGGAAGAACCATGTAATAGTGGAGTATTCCATTTTATCAACTTGATTTTATATTTCCTTATCAAGACAACCCTCCAGCAAATCAAAATAGATATGGTACTCAATCGATAAATAAATCAACATACTGAAAAGATCATCTTGTTGTGCCCAAACCATGTTTCCCTATAGGATGATTCCTAATGTAATGACTTGGAAATCCCGTGGAATTTTTTTCTCAAACACATGGGAATTTTATGAGTCCATAGATTCTGACAGTGCTTCATTTCGAGGCATGGTGTTCCTGGAATCAGTTTTTAAATTTTTTTGGCTGCGTTAAGTAGACGTACATGCGGGCTTTTCTATCTTTTGAACCGGTGCTCAGAATTGAACTCTGAGGACACCGATGAACTTGCAGTGCATGTATTTTCTTAAAGATACCTTTTTCGCAGTTGCATTTTATCGGGAGTGTAAGTTAATTTTTGGGGATTCTTAAAAAATTAAATAAAAATTATGTGTGACATAATTTTATTTTAGTTGTGGTTTTATCCTCCAAGGGGAAGTTTGAGGTGGGGCCCATACCCACATAACCTCCCATGAGAGGATATTATGTGGTGGGCCCACATGATCTCAGACCCCTCAACTTCCCTTGAACCCCCTTTAAACTCTTGGACTTCCCATTAATGTGCCAAGACACCCTTGTATTTAATTATTTGAATCCCTTGGAATTCATGTGAACTCCATGAATTTAATTAAATGAACCAACTTAATTAATTGATTTGAAGTGTTTGAATTATTTTGAATTCATTATGCCAACAATAAAATAAGTGATGATATTGTTTTATTTTGGGTTGGCATAATCAATGGAGAGCTTGGGGAGAACTCTTGGAAGAACAATTTTTCTCTCAACAAATAACTTCTTTTCCACCGAAGAACGACGACATGTCTCATTCCTTTCCAACCGAGGAAAGAAAGGGAAGACATCGCCTGTGATGAATGTCACCAATGACAAAGACATTCCCTCCAATGTTGACAAAACAACGTCCGTCTTCCACAATGTCCATCATCCACGACTCGTCAACATTCAACGATGAAATAAGAGGTAGGGGGATTTTTTTTATTTTTTTAAATGAATAAAATTATACCGTTGGTCTTCGATGAATGCTTTCGTTCATCATTGGCCATTTGATATCACATAATGCGGAGGGCGCGGGCTGAACAATCATGACCCGACGCCCCTCAGTTGGTTTTTGTTGGTTGACATCATAGTTGGAGCCGAAAGGGCATGGTGTCGTCACATGGTTCCAGAAAAGAACCACAGTTATGAAAGAGGAATCGCGGTTGGGAGGGCCGTGGTGGATGAAGAAGCACGACGCTGTCAAATTGTGCGGTGGAGCCAAAGCGGTTGCCACATCAGGCCGCAGTGGAGGCAGTGTGGCACCGTCGCGCCGCGTGGATGGTAGCAGGTTTGTTGCACCGTCGTGCCACGGTGGAGGGGCGGAGGCGGCCGACCGTTGTGGATCTAGACCGCGGGACAACCGGTTGGCCGACTAGAAGACCGCGGCCCGCAACTGCGGGCCGCTCGGCTGGGTGAACCAGTCGGCTATGGCTTGCTGTGCTAGGGTATCGCGGTGCCCACAGGCTCTACGTGAGATGAACCGCAGCTCACTGTGCGGGCCGCGTGCGCTAGGCAGAACCGGTCGGCTATGACCGGCCGAGGAGGGGAGGAGGCGGCGCCACTTGGCGCCGCCGGGCGAACAGGACCGTCCCGCAGCACGAGCGAGGTTAGCAGGTGGGCCGGGCAGACCCCCCCAGCCGGGTCGGACCCGCCGAATCAGGTCGGGCCAACCTGCCAGCCCATTGGGCTTGATGGGCTGGTCCGGACATTGATTAAATACGAATTTCTCCTAGGCCGTGCGTCTGATCGACGCATCGTCTGCGGAACTAGGACCCTCACGGCAAGGCGGTCCTTTTTTGATACTCTAAGTGTGTCTTGGTCAAATTTGGAAAACAGTCGGGTTTGGATCGAGCATAAGTCCAACCGGGCCCCTAGAACAAAAATGCAAATAAGTCTTAGACTGGGCGTCTGATTGACGCACCATCTATCGCATTGGGTTCCTTATGATGAGACGGAACTACGGGATACAACAACTCAAGACTTCGTGATAGTTGATTTATCAACACTTTGATCGAGGAGTGGACCCTCCTGGAATCGAGCATGCTGTGTGCGGGAACCCTAGAGCGGGCTGCGACGACTACTGTACCGGAATCCTATGTGGGTTCAACTGCGACGACTACTGTACCGAAATCCTATGTGGGTTTGATAGCGATGACTACTGTACCGGGATCCTCTATGGGTCTGACAGTTCTGAATTCTATTCCTGTATCCTGTGTTGGTCCAACAGAGTAGTTGGTCCTATGCCCTATGTGGGTCAGACAGCATAGCTAGTCCGGTATCCTGTGTGGGTCCGACAGCTTAGATGAATCAGTGACTAAATCTTATCATCTCTATCTTTATGCGAATGATGTATACTTCTGTGAGATGATTAATGTATTTCAACCATTATCATTGTGGTGATTAACTTTACTTCCTGTGTGGACTGGGTTGTTCTTGGGCTCAAGAGTTAGATTTGGACTGTGACTTGTAACTTAGGTATATGTATGAGAATATTCCTATGTAGGGATGGTTGATACATTGTAATTTTATCTTACTACTATGGTTTATCCTTTGTGGATTCTGGGAGACATTTGGGGGTCTCGAGGTCCCTTACTGAGTATTGTTATACTCACCCCTACATGGGCTTCACCCGCACCTTGTTGTGTTTTCTGCAGATGACAGACAATAGTGATCGAGGCTGAGGGCGACGGACGGAGGCTGGTCGGAGCTGGACAAGATGGGATGTACTGTTGGGACGATTTGTTCGAGTTATATACGTACCCTTCAGGTAGGATTCCCCGGTGGATGATCCAGGAGTTGTTTTCCCTTTTTACTTGTACTTGTACTTGTTGTTCAGTTGTGTTATTATACTAGCCCACTTACTTTAATCACAACTTACCTTCCTATTTTAGTTCTTGTTTGCTCTACTACTTCTGTTCAATTTGTGTGTGTGTTACAGGTTAAAAGGAAATTCCTTACCTTTTTATCAGGGATTTGCCTTTGGTTCTAGTCTCCAGCCCGTGGCCTATGGAAGGCGTGCTTATGGTAGTCACGACATGGGCCCTGAGGATGGGTCATGACAAATTGGTATCAGAGGAGTCGTTCATACTACAGAACTTCGACTCTGATTCTTTTAACAGCAATAGTGTTACATTTTTTGGGTGTGGTTATCAGTTTAGGGAAACCAATGTTGGTATGGTGGATGACGTATCCATGGACTCAGAATTTGACTTCAGATCTCTGACTCAGTGCACGAAAACACTGATTGCATGTGTGATTCCTTGAAAATGTTTTCTTGGTGATTACATTGTGTCACCTCACCAGGTATACTATTTCAACTGTGTAACACCTGTTTCTTTTCAAGATGGACCCACAAAGGTAGCCAGCTTGGGTTTCGATTTTTTTACGAGATGGTAGCCCACTGAACAACGAGGCATCAGTTCAAGGACCCATCACAGTGGAGGCACAAGCGGTACCACTACCTGGTGGGCCACCGATACCACCAGCTCCAGCAGCAGAGAGTGAACACTGCCTGAGTGCGTTGCATGAGTTCCAGCGCCAGAGGCCACCCATGTTCTGGGGAGAGACGGACCCACAGGCAGCTGAGGATTGGCTGGAGGCTGTCGTGAGAGTTTTTAGATTGATAGGGACATCAGCCGACCTCATGGTGATCTTTTCCACGAGTCTCTTGCATGAAGTAGCAGGCAGATGGTGGATCCTGATGCTCCAAGTGCATGACAAGGCATCATTACTCTGGACAGACTTCGAGAGTCTCTTTCACTCAGAGTTTGTTCCAGCCACCGTCCGTTTTGGGCAGATTCTAGAGTTACTTCATCTGCAGCAGGGCAGCATGACAGTAGCTCAGCACTCAGCGAGGTTAACCAGCCTCACGTGCTACTCTACGGATATGGTATGATACCCATTCATAAGGGTTCGGACCTTCGAGAAGGGACTCAGGCATGAGATCAGGGCTTCGAAGATTCCCCTCAGCATTCCGACGTAGGCGGGGGTTCTGGAGAGAGCCCTTCTAGTGGAGAGTTTTCTCGCTGAGCAGTCACCAGCGGTGAGGCTCACCATAGAGAGACACGTAGAAGAGTCCTCTGCAGTCGGAAGTAGACAGATGACACAGAGGTCCAAGCGAACCGGGCCATCAGGTGGGAAACCCCAGGATATAGGTGCGGTTGTGCGGGGCACACGAGACAGAGCCATCTATATGAGGAGCAGGCAATGCTATACATGCGGTGGACATGGCCACATGGCTTGTAACTACCTGACCCACCATGCAGATGAAAATTAGAAAGTAGAGGGACCTCCCAGGCAGAGGCAGAGGTTCCACCATGGTGGTCCACCGGGAGCAGGTGGACGTGGAAGAGGAGTTGTCCGAGCAGCGGGTGGTGGAGGATGTTTTGAGGCTCTACCACCACCACCACCAGGAGGTCCACCCCGACCACAGGGAGTTGGAAGATAGTGGCGAGCTCAGCTCCAGGCAGTCGAGGCCTACGACCATGGCGCACCTGAGATGATTTGAGATACCATCTGTGTCTACTCCACCCTTGCTGTATTACTTATGGACACAGGTGCGAGTCAATATTTTTTTTCCACTACCCTCGTTCGGAGATCATAGATTCTGAGAGAGCCGTTTGCTCGATACTTACAGCTAGAGACTCATACAAGAGAATACATGATTATTACACACCGGTGTCGGTGGTGTGAGCTTACTCTAGGAGGCGAGAGCTTTGGATGGGATCTTCTTTTAGTGGCATCGAGGCCTTACAGCGTAATCTTGGGTATGGACTGGTTATCCACAGTTCATTCTCGGATTTACTGTATTAGGTGCAAAGTGTTGTGCATCCGCATGGATGGGAAATGGTTCACCTTCACCGGTGAGAAGGGAGCCTTTGCAGCACCGGAGGGACTTACGCAGAGGAGTGGGTAGCTGATCACACATCAGTTGTCTTGTCTCATCCTCAGAGCGGTTGATGTTTGGACACATATTTTTCTTGTTCTGGTGGATCATTACATGGATGTTTTTCCTAACTACATTCTAGGACTACCTCCTCGTAGAGGGGTAGACTTCTACATTGACCTGTACCCCCAGACATCACCAATATCTACTCCATCATATCAGATGGCTCCCACCGAGCATCGTGAGCTGCGGGTACAGCTGGAGGACTTGCAGGGGAAGGGATTTATCTGACCCGGTGTTTCATCTTGGGCATCTCTGATTTTGTTCGCCAAGAAGGCTGATGGGAGCTTGTGACTTTGTGTCAACTACCGTCGCCTGAATCAGGTGACCGTGAAGAACAAGTGACCACTCCCGATGATTGATGAACTCTTTGATCTACTCAAGGTATCACGATGGTTCTTAAAGATAGACCTCAGTTTAGGCTATTACCAACTTAGAGGTCGAGACGAGGATGAGAAGAAGATGGCCTTCAGGTATCGGTATGGCCACAACGAGTTCTTGGTTATGCCCTTTGGCATAACCAACACTCCAAAAGTGTTCATGAGTCTCATGAACTGGATCTTATATCCTTACCTTGATCTCTTTGTTGTAGTATTCATCGACAACATACTGATCCACTCGACTACTATGGAGGATCACTCCTACCATTTGTGGGTAGTACTGGACACACTCCGTGAGCACCAACATTATGGTAAGCTCTCAAAGTTCCAATTCTAGATTCGAGAGGTTCAATTCTTGAGACACGTCATCTCGGAGGCTGGAGTTGCAGTGGATCCAGCTAAGTTTTTGGCATTGATTTCTTAGGAGACACCCAGGAGTGTGACGGAGGTACGGAGATTTTCTGGGACTGGCTCGGTACAATCAGAGATTTGTTTCAGAATTATCTAGGGTAGCAGCACCACATTCAGCATTGACGAAGAAGGGGAAACCATTCATGTGGTCAGATAGATGCCAGCAGAGCTTTCAGAATCTGAGGCAGAGGTTGACCAGTGCACCCATCATGAGGCTACTAGAGGAGGGCATAGGGTACATAGTTTTACTACAACGCATCAGAGACCAGACTCGGGTGTGTCCTGATGTTGGAGCGAGCAGTGATCGTGTATGGTTCATGGTAGTTGAGAAAGCACGAGTAGACCTATACTACCCATGACCTAGAGTTAGTAGCAGTGGTCATCACCTTGAAGATGTGGTGGCACTATCTGATGGGTGACCATTTTATAGTGTAATATGACCACCGAAGTCTCAGGTATATCTTCTCGCATAAGGACCTAAACCTAAGACAGTGATAATGGCTCGTGTTCCTCCAGGAATATTACTTATAGATAGTCTATACTCTTGGTAAAGGGAACGTTTTAGCTGATTCTCTCAGTAGGAGATCAAGCATTCAACTACTAGGAGAGGTGACGGAGCTGCTGGTCGCGTTGTAGATATCCTTTGTGGATAGAGATGGAGCAGCCTTTCTACAATCTCTCATAGTCACTCCTCCACTTCTTCAGTGAGTTAGAGTGGTACAACGTGGGGATGTTGACTGTGAGACGCGACGTGCTCAGATATCCCCAGGGAAGGCACCTGATGGGTTTTCTGAAGGTGGGGAGCACATAATCTTCTTCAGAGGATGTACCATGGTACAAGTTTCACTACAGGAGGAGGTTTTGAGGGAGTTCCACAATTCCTCTCTAGCGGTACATCCAGGAGTGGTGCAGATGTATTTGGACCTCCGACGACAACACTGGTGGCCATGTATGAAGAAGTCGGTAGCAGAGTTTGTCTCGCGATTCCTCACTTGTCAGTAAGTGAAGGCATAGCACTATGTTCCAACATGCTTGGTTCAGCCCTTAGAGTTACCAGAGTGGATGTGGGATGGGATATCCATGGATTTCGTGACGATACTTCCATGGACATCCAGAGGAAATGACTCTATCTAGGTGATTGTCGACCGACTCACCATGTCGTCCCACTTTCTACCGATCAGAGAGAAAGGCTTAGTAGGGGTCTTGGGATTCCACTACGTACAAGATATCGTAGGATTCATGGTGTTCCATCGATGATCATCTCTGATCAGGATGCTCATTTCACTTCCCGGATATGGAAGGGGTTGTAGGAGGCTTTTGGGATGCATCTTCTCTTGAGCACCACCTTCCATCCTTAGATGGATGGTCATATTGAGAGGACCATTCAGACTCTTGAGTACATGCTCTGAGCATGTGTCATTGACATTGGGGGAAGTTGGGAGGAGCACTTACCCTTGGTGGAGTTTGTGTACAAAAACAACTACCACTCCACCATCTGGATGGCACCTTATAAGGCATTGTACGACCGACCATTAAGATCCCCATTGTGCTGGACTAACCCATGGGAGTTAGTACTTTTTGGACTAGAGATGGTATAGGCTATGATGGAGAAGGTGCAGGTCATCCAGAAGTGGATGAAGAATGCACAGAGCAGACAGAAGTCCTATGCTGATAGGAGACGGAGACCACTGGAGTTTTGGGATGGTGACCACGTCTTCCTACGGGTCTCACCTCGACGAGGACTATGGAGATTTGACTGAGGTGGCATGTTATCACTATGATTCATCAGAACTTTCCATGTCCTCAGCAGAGTAGGCGAGTTGGATTATCGCCTGGCCCGTCCACCTCAGTTTCACTGTGTGCACGATTTTTTCCATGTATCTCAGCTGAGGAGATATTTGCACGACCCGTCCCACATCATCGATCATGGGGAGCTAGACATCGATGATGGGGAGACATTCAAGGAGGTTCTATTGGAGATTGAGGATCGAAAGGAGTGGGTCCTACATGGATAGTCGATTCCACTGGGGCACATTCGCTGGCAGCATGGGAACCTCTAGAAGAGCACGTGGGTGCAGGAGGCTCAGATGTGTGATCAGTACCCCCATTTGTTTCCTTAGTGTGTGTTGTATATTACGGGGACTTAAAGCCCTGAGGTGGGAAGAATTTGAATAGCCAAAAATCCAATGGAATTTTTTTTCGTAAATACATGGGAATTTTAAGAGTCCGCAGTTTCTGACGGCACTTGATTCCGAGTCCCGGCGTGCCCAGAATCAATTTCTGAAGTTTTGTTCGCGTACGTTCAGTAAATGTACGTGTGGGTTTTACTATCTTTTGAACCGGTGCTCGGAATTGAATTCTGAGGACAACGATGAACTCATAATGCCTGTATTTGCTTAAAGAGATCTTTACTGCTGTTGCATTTTATTGAGAGCTAAAGTTAATTTTTGGGGATTCTTAATAAATTAATTAAAAATTATGTGTGACATAATTTTATTTAAGTGGTGGTTTTATCCTCCAAGGGGAAGTTGTAGGTGGGGCCCACCCCCATATAACCTCCCATGAGAGGATATTATATGGTGGGGCCCACATGAGCACAAACCCTGCAACTTCCCTTGAACCCTTTTTAAACTCTTGGACTTCCCATTAATGTTCCAACACACCTTTGTGTTTAATTATTTGAATCCCTTGGAATTCCTGCCAACTCCATGCATTTAATTAAGTGAACCAACTTAATTAATTGATTTGGAGTGTTTGAATTCTTCTGAATTAATTATGCCAACATTAAAATAAGGGATGATAATATTTTATTTTGGGTTGGCATAATCATTGGAGAGCTTGGGGAGAACTCTTGGAAGAATGCTTTTTCTCTCGACGAAGAACGCCGTTTCCACTGAAGAACGACGACGCGTCTCCTTCATTTCCAAATGGGGAAAGAAAGGGAAGAAATCCCCCATAAAGAACATCGCCAACAATAATGACATTCCCTCTAATGTTGATGTAATGACGTCTGTATTCCGCGACGTCCGTCTTCCACGACTCGTCAACATTCAACAACGAAATACGAGGTAGGGGGATTTGTTTATTTTTTTAAAATGAATAAAATTATTCAATCGTTCATCAACAAATCCTTTGGTTAATCATTGACTAATTGATATCACCTAATGTAGAGGGCGTAGGCCGAAAAAACATGGCCCGATGCCCCTCTATTGGTTCTTGTTGTCTGTCATCGGAGGTGGAGCCGAAAGGGCGCGGTGCCATCGCACCATGTCGAAAATGAACCACCACGATCAAAGAGGAATTGCTGCTGGGAGGGCCGCATCGAATGAGGAAGCGTGATGCCTTCATGCCACATGGTGGAGCCAAAGGCCATGGCCACATCGGGCGGAGGTGGAGGTGGCGCCGCACCATCGTGCCATCTCGAGGGTAGTAGGACCGCGACACCGTCACGTCGTGGTGGAGGTGCGGAGGCGGCAAGGTGAGTCGAAGTCCATGGAGCTGGACCACGGGACGACCGCCTGGCCGACCGCCCGGAACACTGGAAGACCACGACCCCCACAGGCACCACATGGAGGGAGACTGCGGCCTGCAAACGCAGGCCGCGTGCACCAGGCAGAATCAGCTGACTATGGTCGGCTGGGCAGTGGAGGAGGCTGTGCCGCCGAGCGAACCGGACCGGCCCGCAGCGTAGGCAGGGTCCCCAGGTGGGTCGTGCCCACTAGGCCGGGCCACCCCCAGCCGGTTCGGATCCGCCATGTCGGGCCGGGCTGACCCCCCAGCCGAGTCGGACCTGTCGAGCTGGGTTGGCACGACCCGCCAGCCCGCTGGGCTTGACGGGTCAGGCCCCACTTCGCTTAAGTACGAATATATCATAGACTGCATCTACGATCGACGTGCCGTCTGCGGAACTGGCACCCTAGAGACTATGCAGTCCTTTTGCAATACTCTAAGTGAGTTTTGTTCAAATATGGAAAACGTCTGGGCTTGGATCGAGTGTAAATCCAACAAGGCCCCTCGAAATAAAATGCCAATGAGTCTTAGACTGGGCGTCTGATTGATGCGTTGTCTGTCACGTTGGGTTCATTATGATCAGATGGAACTATGTGATACATCAATTTAGGAATTGAATATATTTGATGTATTAACACTTTTCTCGAGGAGTGGACCCTCCCGGAATCGAGTGT
This sequence comes from Viscum album, assembly GCA_963277665.1. NCBI lineage: Eukaryota > Viridiplantae > Streptophyta > Magnoliopsida > Santalales > Viscaceae > Viscum > Viscum album. Next base: position 2,127,334,809 of record OY728127.1, on the reverse strand, counting down.
GCTGTGTACGGAAACCCTAGAGCTGGCTGTGGTAACTACTGTGCTAGAATCCTACGTAGGTTCGACAGCGATGAATTTTATACTAGAATCAAACAATGGTTCGACAGTGATGAATACTATACTGGGATCCTCCGGGGGTCCGATAGTTATGTCTTCTATTCCTGTATCCTATGTGGGTCCGACAGAGTAGATGGTCCAGTATCCTATGTGGGTCCGACAACTTAGCTGGTCCTATATCCTATGTGGGTCTGACAGCTTAGATGAATCAGTGACTACATCTGATCATCTCTATATTTATACGGAGGATGTATACCTGTGTGAGCTGATTCATTTCTTAAAACCATTATCATCGTGGTGATTTACTTTAATTCCTGTGTGGACTGGGCTGTGCTTGGGCTCGAGTGTTGGAGCCGGACTGTGACCGGTAACTTAGGTATATGTATGGGTGTATTCTTAAGTACGGATGGTTAATACTTTGTGATTGTATCTTACTACTATGGTTTATCCTTACTAGATTTTGGGAGACCATCGGGGGTCTCGGGGTCCCCTACTGATTATTTTTATACTCACCCCTACACGGGCTTCACCCACACCTTGTTGTGTTCTATGCAGACAATGAAAAGCAGTGATTGAGACTGAGGGTGACGGACGGAGGCTGCTTAGGGTTGTACTAGACGGGACGTACCACAGAGACATGTTGTTCGAGTTTTATACATACCATATAGGTATTATTCCCCGGTGGACAATCCAGGAGTTGTTTTCCCTTTTTACATGTACTTGTACTTGTTGTTCAGTTGGGTTTGTATACTGGTCTACTTACTTTCAGCACACATTTATTTCCTATTTTAGTACTTGTTACATCGACTTCTTGTGTTCAGTATGTGTGTGTGTTATAGGTTAAAAGTAAATGCCTTCACTTTTTATCAAGGATTCACCTTTGGTGTTAGTCGCCAGCCCCTGGCCTGCGGAAGGCAGGCTTGGGGTAGTCGCGGCACGGGCCCTAAGGGCGGGTCGTGACACCCTACATTTTCCGTTTCCTTTCCAGACTTACCTTTAATATGCAACTCCTTTTTCTTTACTGGTGGCTTCAAATTGTAATTAACCATGTAAATCCAAGATTTATCCTTCCCATGGATGCTAAATCATCCAACCACACCTGGTAGATGTGCAGTTTGAGAAGATTATGTACGCACCCGATGACCAATTTTCAATCTCCACTGTACTACATGTGTTTGTGATTCACCTATGAAATCAAACTAGTTAGCCACATTTTCACTACTCCAAACATAATCTCATGAGACCAATCTTCTAGGAACATCCTCTTGAAAAACCACTAAATCATGGACTTGGGAAGAAGGCCCCCTATAGCCTTTTTCATTCCCTTATGGGGCATACCTTCATCATGAATGGTCTGGATAAGGGAATCCAGGAGTGAAGAATGCCTAGGACCATGACCATCATTTTGATGATTAAAGTAAAAAATTTGGGTCCCACTTAGCATAACCAGGATGGTAAGATTACTATAACCCATAATAAGTAGACGCATGAAGAAGAAAATGAGTAGTTGTGACCAAGAATCTTGTAGAGAGAACAATACAGTTGTAATTCGTCATAGAAGATCAGTTGAAAGAATCTAGCTGACCAATTATGGATCCAAATTTTCAGCAATAATTTCTTAGATATATTGAGATCTATATAAACTCATGACAAACATATTTGTGATAGATTTAACATAGAGAAATTTATTTTTAATGGTTTCCTGATTGCACGAGCAATGGTGAACAAAGACTCAAACTGGAAAAAATGAATCACAATCCCCACATGACCATTCTGGATCACATAAATTGAAGAATCAAAATAATATTTATTGAATAGATTCAATTTATGGATGTGTATAACATTACCCAAGATCTTCTAGGGACCCCGCATTCAGAATTGGTAAAATCACGCTCATTTTGGTAGAGGATTAGCACTCGTGATTCATCGATCAACCCCATTGTCAACCCAGTGAAACAGATGGAGTACATGGATTTCATCATTGTAGCCATGTATTGGTGGCCCAGAGGGAATAACCCCACCCGAGAGAAACCAAATGTAGATGAAAATTCCAACTCATCAACATCTATAAAATCCACCACTGGATAACCCCAAAATTGAAAGAATGTGAAGGAAAATTAGTGGAAAACCATTGGGGATTTCATCTCTGAGCTGAGATGTCGATTGGGAGAGGGTTTCACCATAAGACCTAGGCCTAGGAAAGGTAGCAAAAATGGATATTGACTTACTATAATAATAATAATATAAATAAAAAATCTGGTTTCCCTTGATTGGTTGTTGATAAAATCTTTGATGTTATTGATTAGTTTATTATTTCAATTTAAATTGATGGAAATGAAATTTTTTATAATAGTTATTATTCATAACATATTTATGAGTTAGTAAAAAATTGTTTGAATTTGTATATAGATCACTAGATTTTACTATTGGTAAAATATTTGTTGGTATTGAGTGATCAATATCAGCAGATATATCTATTGGAAAAATCAAGTGCTGGTAATTAAAATTAATACCAATAAAAATAATATCTTTTGTAATTGCTCATTTTTACCAATATATATGCTATCTGACAATAAATTTCTATTTTTATAATTCATTTTTTGTAGTGTAATAATATATTTTGGGTTTTATTATTTCAAATGTCCATAAGTACAATTGGCGTGATTGGTAGATGTAGATTGGGATGGTTTGGTTGACTAATAAAAATATACTTCTCAAGGACTATTCTATATATGTAGCTCCTACATTTAATAGTATATAAAAAATTTAAAATTAATATCCTTAATAAATAAAAATTAAGAATATTTGTTGACAACTTACGCTTTTTACTATTTGATATAGATGAAATAATATCTTGAATATATTGGAATTGATGTATTATATCATATTTTGATCATGTGTAAAACCTATAAGGTATTAAAGGTAAACAAAAAATCCATTAAATATTGAAGTATGTGGCATAATGAAATTATGTATCATTTCCTATATATAAACAAGAATATCTGGTTGTGAAGTTATAGTTTATTTCCCCTAAAAATCATATAAGAGGCATAATGACATAATAACTACCTAATAAAAGTTATAAATTACAAGGCTTGGATCTTTGATTACATCAAAATCCATATATTGAAGAGGACATTAATAAGGGACCCCAAATACCCAATTTGAACATCTCTAATGATTAAGATAATTACACTATTTTGGCACATTGTTAAAGGGAGATAAATATTCTCGTCCATTCCAAAAGCTGTGAAAGTGTAAATTATATGGGTATAATATCTCATGTTTAATAAGAGGGAGAATTTTTCGTTTGATGTGGGATATGTATATGATATCATGAGGGAATTTTTATTGAAATATTATTTCCCACATAAAAAATGTCTCATGTTGGTTTATATTTGGGGATTAATGAATCTTTGATTCTTGTAATTGACCAGGTGGTGTGCTTGGAATATTTTGTGAGTTTTTAAGACACCCAAAGTAGGTGATTATAAAAAATAATATCTTCGTATATGATTATAGATTGTGATTTTTCTAAATTGACTAAAAGTAACCTTCCCTTAAATATTACTTTATGGATTTTGTAATGTAATGTTAATTATAGATTTTTAATAAAAAAAAATAATGTACCCGCGTATTGGATATCCAATGTATGAGATTTTGGAAAAGGACCTCATAAAAAATATTGGTTTCACAGAGCTTCTATGAATGAGATATCAAGCTGAATAAGAAAATTCAATATACACATTTCCTTAGAATAAGGTAATTAATCAATGAAAAGAGTTTCATATGTGAAAATGTTTACCCAAGGGTCACATAATTAAATTCTCTATATAATGGATTTTACCTATGTAAAGGCATTAAACTATGTAAAGTATCACACATAAAACATAACATTTGTAAGGAATTTTAGATACATAAATAATTTTTCATAGTGTTTTTTGACAATGAAATTAAATTTGGACAGGTGTGGAATTTCATGTATCTAAATCTAGTGATGTATTTTATTGGATAAACATGTACAATATTTAAGCACTAAATAATTTTAAATCAATATAGGTTATTTATTCTATGTATTTTCATGAGATACCAGTAATTCAGTAATAAAACATAAGTTAATACATATATTTTGAATAATTTTTGATATATTATGTTCTATAAAATAGGATCCATAATCAATGAAAAAAAGAGTAATAAATGATTTAATGGGTGAAGCATATTGAATTAATTAAAAATATATTGATAGTAAAAATTAAGGAGATCTAATAAAATATAAGATATGAAGAAATAAGGTGAATCAAATATATTGTTCAAACAAGTTTTTTTGCGGTAATATTTCTTTAATACTATTAATCTGGTAGATTGGGAATTTATAAATGAAAATAACAATATAATAGTTGATGTAGTGACATGAAGGGATTTTTTGAAAATGGCATTCTAATAAAGATGATAATGAATCATACAATTATTGAACAATTAGTTAATGTCTTAATAATTATAGGCCTTAATTTTATTTTAGGATTATCAACAAATCATAAGAATGTTATATACATTTAAATGGTGGATTTAATGAAAACTTTTTCATGATACAATAGATGATAGAAATTATCCATGATGTAGTGATAGTTTGATTACAGATTTATAAATTGTATAAAGGTAGTGTGACTACTTAATGATGACATAATCAGAGAATTTTGGATAATATAAATCAATATAAAGAGAATGTATTTTTGGTCAAGATCTAAGAGAAAAAGAATAATGTAGTTTTCCAGTTCTGTTCTAGATATTCACTATTGAAAAATAATATTTCATCAGTCTTTACTCTCATAATAATTTAATTATGTGATGAAGAGAAACATAATTGCAGGTTTATTGCTATTTATCATTAAAATAATAAATATTTCTTGAAATAATAAAAGATAATATATACATGGGAACATAGCGAGTCAATAAATTAAAATGATAATGATAATTTTGGAGGGTTACTAAGATCGCTCAACTGTGTGTAATGAATATAAGTAGTTCACTGAAGTATTTTTGGTGAACATGAAAATTACCTTTATATGCTCCTTGGACTTTCCTAGTTATGATGAACCAAGTAAAATTTTGTATGTACCTTATTTATCTTATAACTCATAGAGCGTTGGTTAGGGAGATAAAAAAATATTACTACCCACTTGAAAAAAAATCATAATCGTATTTTAAATTCTTTTATTTTTTTGATACCCTGATATAACATATTGCTTTATATGATCACCTTGATTAGGAACTAATAGAGGGAAATCATGAAATAGATATTAAAATATAATCATGTGGAAGATATATTTATACATGAAATAATAATGGAATTTAATAAAACATATAAATTAAATTATTGTGCACAATATTAGACATGTATCATGAAGTCTAAAATGAGACTAAGAAACCATTACCTTTTTCCTAATTCACTATATTCATGAACCAAAAAACATGAAGAATAAGAATACTTTTAATAGATATATTATTTTCAATCATATTCATCTATACTTGATTTTTTTCTGACATTTCATTGTCATATGATATTAATTTTCAAATAGTTTTTTCTAATGTTGGTTATTTGATGTGTTTCAGTCAATTTCTACAAAACTCATTTGGTATGATGAGAACGGTGAAAGGTGGTTTAGTATAAATTCTATATATTTTTTTGGTTTTATTCCACTTATAATTATATTGGAATATTATTTATTCAGTTGTATAGGTTTTTATAAAATTAATTCATATTGGTAAATGTACTTTATTTTTTTTATTTTATATGGATAAGTTTTTTAGGGCCATTTTTCGTTAATATCACATATAAAATGTACAATATTATCTCCTTATAATAATAATAGTATCTTAAGTTTCAATTTTCATCCTTATATAAATTTTTAATGTTATCCGCATTTGGTATTTATGGAAAACAAGGTGCACTACATCATGGAGGTAGTAGTGAATATAATTACACTATCAACATTATTATTATGTTAGTTAATGGGATGAAATAAATAAGGATTTATTTATTAATAAAATGAAATTTCAGTATAATAATAACATTCTGTTTATTTTTTGATAAGGTTCAAGATGGTTTGGGGGAGAAATATTGGGGATACAAAATAACTAATATGTAATACTCACGTTGGGACCAATAACATTATCTGGAATATCTATTTGGAAAAAAATGAATTTGGGTGTCTTATGATGACCAGGGGATTTAGGATGTGAAATTAAATTTTGTGAGTAAAAAGGATGTTTCTATGGTCATGATTATCTTTGTAATGTTAGAAGTGATAACATTTTATAACAAAAAATGGAGAAGTTTTGTTAATAGCCATTATTTTAAAAAATATGAATGACACTGTTATTTGGTTTATTGTTAAAAATTTGAGAAATACTGGATGGTAGGATTTTATTGGTCTCATATATAATCTACATCTCATTTTCTAACATGTTTTAAACATTATTCAAGTCATTTATCATAGGATTCTACATTTTACAATTTTCTTTTTTACGTAGGTAAATAGTTTTCAAATAAGTATTATATATTTTAAAAAAAATTAAAACATCCCCTATTATGAAATTAAGAAAAGATAAAATTAAATTTAACTTGTATTTATTCCCATTTATTTTATAAAAAATATAATATTAATATTAAAATTAGAAAAATGATATATATATATATATAAACAATTTTTTGGAAAATGTTTTATTAACATTATGTGCTATTAATGTTATTTATTAAATAATTCTAATTGATTAAATCTTGGTATATTTATTTATATGATTTTAAATTATATTATATTCATTTTGGAAAATATTATAATTTAGTGATGAGATAGAAATTACATAATGTTTCTAAAACAATTATTGAAAATAAAGCAATCACCATTATTATGGAGATTAACATTAATATTATCAATCATAATTTTATTCCATAAAAATATAATTTTTTATTAAAGAATATGAAAATATTGATCAAAAATATAATTAAAAACTTTCTATGTTAAATTTATCTATGTGACGAAAACTAGTTTTTAAAGTAAAAAACTGAAGAAAAAAATTACAAAGAAATACTACACATGTTTTCAACACATACATCATGGATTTAAAAATTCAATATTATATTTTTAATTTATTTATTTTACTTATTTAATTAAACTATTATATAGGGAAAAAATTATTAAATATTATGATATTATTTTGTCATGATAATTTTATTAAAGTGGTAGTTATGAAGAGAAACCCCGTATTTTCACTAATCACCAAGATGTCATTTATTTTAGAAATTATATCAAATATTCGTCAACATATATTATTGAAACAAGTAATCAATAATTAAAGGTAATTTTTCAAAATTGAAATTTGAAATTATCACATAACAACCCTGATACCCTACTACACATATTTTTATGATAGCATCGACCTAACACAAAGAGTGTTCTGGATCCCCACAGGACAGTGGCAAGCACCTATAATGGACAATGAGTCAAATGGAAAGGGTTTTCTATGATAAAAATACAAGAACATTATAACATAAAACAATAAAATTTTTGTATTAAAAACACCCCAAGGAGAATATTACTATAATATAGTTGATATAAACCCGAAACTAATGCATATTTAAAAATAAAATGGTATGAAATCCATTAAGAAAGAGTCTAAAAATCCTTATCTAAATGATTATCCATAACTACACCAGTCACCACTATCAGTCTAGATTCCCATAACTAATGAAAACCCCCAAAAAAGTGGTACATTCCCATTTATTGGACATAAAATAACATAATATAAAAACACTGGAATTGAATGATAAGGTTTGTAATAAAAATCTGATTGTAATTCCAGAAAAAAACTACATAAGTACATCCAATAAAAAAACCTTTAATTCCCAAATTTGAAATAAATAAAATTCATGAAAATTCTTCTTCAAAATTTTCAATCAAGACATGTAATCAAATTATAATGATAGAAAATATATGAATTTAGGATTTAATGAAAATTTTAATATATCATGGAAATGAATAAAATAGTTCTATAATAAGTTACGTCTAAAAATCAAATGAAAACAAAGAAACATGTTCATAATACTTGTGGTTGTTTAGTCTCTTTCTCTAGGATTCTCATTCTAATTATTCAATCAACTAATCTCAAAATTGTGTGCATACAACCCTAAGGATCATTCCATTATGATAACAAATCAACACCCCATCGGGGAAATCATAAAGAATTTGGTTGAGTTGTAGATTTCATTATTAATCAATTACCATGCATTCAGAGTCATCATTTTCTTGTCCCAATCTCTATATGGGATCCCATGTGATTTAATCAATTGAAAAAACAATCTTGGAAAAATCAATTAACTTAAATTCAGATCTTCATTTGCAATTAAATTTCCAAATATCATGTTTTGAAATTCCATTTCAATTTAAAAACCAAATCATATGTTTTCATAAAATTCATTCACTTCAATATAATGTTTCATATAAATCAATTTTTGAATAATCACCATCAAATAATTTCAACAAACCATTTCTGGTTTAATGAATTTTTTTCTCAGAATCAACCAAATTAATTAGACATTAAAAATTGGGTTTTTATTTCAAAATTCCGTACATTTTCAGAATAATGAATATATTCATATTAATTTACATAAATAGATTAAAAATAAATTCAAATAAATCATTCAATTAATATTTCAATTATATGGAAAATAAATACAGAACCACCTAACTTTAACTCACATAATGAAATGACCAATCGACAAAAAGGGGAACCAATAATGGATAATTGGTGGATGGAAAGATCAAAGAGGAATCCAAAATAACAAAAATAATAAAATTGATATTTGTACCCACCAATAACATGAGGATTTATCACTCTATAATAATATGAGAGTTGATGATATGATACCTTTAAATGTGGGATGATTCAGTTACTATAGGGAGATTAAATGCATCCATCGACGCTTAGATCTAAGAGGAAAGGGGTGGGAGAATCCAAAATCCACTCCTGAGAGAATCCAAAATTCAAATTATTGAAATTGGGTCAAATGTAACGTTCTTAGTGTTTTAATTTTGGGCCCCATGATTTTGATTAAATAATTCATAGGGTTAAAAATCCATATGAATGGTTTCTTATTCAGGGCGTATGATTAGTACTAACTATGCACCTAACGATGCACCATCACTAGGTTTCTAGAAGAGATAGGTTGTTTGTCCACATGGTTCGAAAAACCATACCCTATAAATGAAAATTATCAATATATCATTACACTCAGTTTAAGGCGGAGGCCATATGGATTAGACTATCCATTCTCAAAATGTGTATCCCCCTCCAGAACCTCTGTATGTGGAACAAGGATCCATGGGCTAACATGAATGGGTTTCCCCAACCATGCACCGACCATTCGTAGCGCTAAAAAATATAAAAATTATAAAAAGTCTATAAAAATAACCTTAGAAGTAACCAATTTATGAATCATAAAATAATTTATAAAAGAACATAAATGAATGTTATGGGATGATACAACCTTCCCACCATGAAAACATTTTTCCCTAGAAATCCACTAAGGAAGACTCAGTATCGAAGAGATGGGCCACCACTCACACATCAATGCCTCATACTCCCTAGTATCATGTTAATTCCGACCATGATTCCATGGAAAATTAACTATAGTTATTGACTTCCAATGTATGTCAATAGATTCAAAATTAATAATCCTAACTAGATACTCTATAATAGATAAATAATTTTCAAAATCACGGAATTCTTAGTTTTGGAGATGAAATGGGATAGAGAGATACATTCAATTTAGTTGAACATGAATCATTTTATGATAAAATTTAAACTGAGGTGTATGTTCCAAATTTTTAGAAACATTTTTACCTTATAAATAATGTTAAATAATCCCACATATATTGATTCAATATTTATATATTTTCAATGTCATTCAAAACCCAACTGTGGTGATACTCTTAAATAAACTTTTCCCTAAATCGAACCTCTTAAGGGTGTTAATGACGATAAATATAAGAATTGTAAAATCTTTGTGATGTTGCTATTATTTTATGAATCATTTAAATATTCAATATTATCTCTTGAACCAAATAAGTACAAACAAAATAAGCTACCCCAATCTACAACCATCATAATGAATATCTACATGGAAAACCATAAAAATTCTCCAAGGGTTCCATCACGATGGACTATTGGGAATATCTTTTATAAGAAAAGAAAAGAAGTACAAAGTGGATATCCTAAGCTCCACTAAAATTGTGAACAAAATCACGATACTTGTTTTTAATAAACATCATATATCATTTTATATAGTCATCAATTCTTGGATGATATGTCATACTCAAAACAACGTAACATCTCATTTACTCTTATATGCCTCACCAAAGACGATAAAAAAATATGGATACCTCTATAAAAAAATAAAATATGGAACAATATATAGTCTTATGATCTCCTACCTCTATAGGCTTCCCATGTACATGACCTTAGTTTTTTAACAAATAAGGACATTGTTAACAAATTTGGTCATCCTTTTTATCAAAAACCATATCTAATTATTCCCTTGAAGGGTATGTTTCAACCCAAACATTAAATATAGTGAATTCCCATCCCAAATACAAGTTCATATTGGAAGAGGATAAAAAAACCCTTGGGTTTATGGTGCTTAAAAATGTTTTACATATATGTATAACATTAAGAAATAAATTAATAATGTCACTTCTCACTCCTTTATTTCGGAATTTTTGTTTTAAATATTAGAATATTTTCATGGTGATAAGGTCCTCTACCCACTGTTAATAATGACCATCCACCATCAAGTCATTTATACTAGGAAAAGATACAACTTAATTGTTCTGGTAGAATTGGATTCTTTATAAATGGATAGAGTACTCACAGATGGTCTCCCCACCATAAATTGAGTCATGTGTTCCATAAAACTCATCATCAAGATGATTCTCATAAAGGATCAGGTCAATAAGAGATGACGTAAAATGTACACTATCCAGATGAATGTTGGTCTCATCCTCCCAAACACAAAAATGAATTTGAGAAAATTGTGCCATAAACATAAAAACTTATAATGATTTTTTTCATGTCTTGGATCAGAAGTTTTATGCACAGGTAATCTATAATGAAATTATCATTTCCATGGGTGTAGGAAATTACAAAATCAAATGAATGATGGTGCTCAACCCAACACCTCTATATGGGATTCTAATATTTTTTAAGGAATATATAAATCAGGTTTTTGTGGTATTAGTAAACGGTAAACCATTCTATAAAAACAAAATGCTACTAACTTTTGAGATAATTTTCACAAAAACTAGTTAAAAAGCATTAGTATAATAGTTATTTTCATGTAGAATAATATGTTAAGTACCATAAGCTACCTCTTTATCACCACCATGATAACTATAATAGCCATAGAACCACACTCTAAAATCAAATTCTAAAATCATAATCAATAGATTTTTTCAATTTAATACAGATGAAGGTGACCTATTTTTCAAAATCCCAATATTATAAAATTAATGGGAAATATTTGTTCCATTAAATACCCAAGGGTCTTTTAGTTTTAGAGTTTTATAAAGTTATTAAAATCTCATAAAAATATAGAAATATTTTTAAATAAATATTTCTCCAACATAACAAGTCATTTCTTATTTCACTTTAAGTCATCTTTACCATCCATTTAAAAAAAATCTATATATTATTAATTAATCACTATGCTTTACATATTTGGGACGTAGAAACATTAGAAGCATGGGACAAAGTTATTGGTAATGGTAATCATAAGCATTTGAAATTGAATGTAATCAGTGAGAGTTATATGGGAATAATGATATGATTACATAATTATAGTACATAATCATAACATAATAATATTCATACCCATAAATACCTGGATAATCAAACATGAAAAACATCACAAATAATTGACAAATGGATTATTCTTAATGAATAATAATCATGACCATGTGATATAAATTTTGACTAAGTAAATCATTCAAAACCCATAGTAAGCAAAAAGAAGAATGTGAGGGTATCTTTGGAACATTTTCTCAATAACCAACTTTTATCCCATGTTATAAATGACTGTAGTCCTGTTAAATCCCTATGAGAAACCCTACGGTGACTACCTAATTATTACCTCCAAATAAAACTAACATTACCCAATACATTATAGATCTATTTGGGTGCACCCATCGTATAATCTATATCAACCTCACCTGATGCTATCCAGGAAAACTAATTAATCTCAAATAGTTTAAAATTAACATTCAGGAATAGAATATTTAGAGTCCTTCACTTTTAAAAAATAAAAATAATCAATATTCTATATTATATTGATTAACCCAAGGAAAATAAATGGGTTTCTTGAAAATATCATCGAAATATTATTTCCCCTTGGAAAATAAATGGGTTCCACAAGAATCTAATTATAAAAATAATAATCCATTCATAGAAAAAATAAAGATGGTATCACTAAATAATATCCCCATTATAACATAATTAAAATCATGTTTTGTTGACATTGATGAAAGGAAATATCCTCAAAATATCAATAAATCATTTATGAGGAAACTACTATTTTTTTACATTGAAAATAATATTTAAAAAAATAAAAAATTAATGAAATAGTGTGAATGTAATTTTCATTTAAAATAATTTTGGATATTTATAAATTAATATTTCAAATAATTTTCATTAATAAGGGAAAAATTTTCTTTATGAAAATTTTAAAATAAACATTCTATTCTAAATATTTTTAAAAGGGATTCAATATGAACCATTTGAAAATCATTATTAAATTTAAATTTAAAATATTTTAAAAATAATATAATAGATCTAGTATAATATCTTTATGAATGAATTTATTTTCATAAAATAACATTTTATAAAAAAAATTAATAAATAAGTAAATTTAAGAGAAATATATCTGATCTAAACGAAAATAGAAGATTGATATCACTTACAAATGACATTCTTGATGTTTCATTAATCAATAAGTGAGGATATAGAATTCAAGCATGTTAAACACATTCTTAAACATTGGATAAGAAATATATATGGTTAAATAATATAATATTATATGATTTCCTCTAAAGTAAAATTGAACATAAACAATACTAAAAATAATGTATATTAAAACATAAATCATATGATGGTAATTATTCAATCATAATCCCCATGAAATAATAACTTTTATCATTACTTTATATATCATTAATATAATTACTTTCATGATATAACATGTCAAAGGGAATTATAAATACCTCACCAATGAGTACAAGTGCATATCATAAATGCATTTTAAAAGAAATCGAATTTGATACGAATAACCCATAAGAAAATTCATACCATTTAATATGAGAATTAATAGGTTAATCTATTATGTATATAACCTAAAATAATATAAATAAAAAAAATAGATAAAAAAATTCATTAAAGACATAATAATCACATAATAATTTCCATGAATAAGTAATAGAATTGAATGAAAAGAAATTAAGTGACAAAATTATTTACCACTATGTAAGTATTAATTTAGTTCCCCATTAAAGAAATAATTAAAATTGAAACATAAAATACCATGATGTATAAATTATTTATTTCATTACATGTAAGATAGGTAGTATATACACCAAAAAATAAAAACAAGTGGTGAATATGGAATATGTGTCAAAAAACGTGATAATAAACCCTTGCCTCGAGTCCAGGCTTTCCATGTGATTCGATAAAATCATATATAAAAATCTGTTATCGATTATATTTTTTTCTAAGAAAAACATCCTGGATTAATATATTATTATTAAGTCATTTAATTTAATTATGTTAATTTTCTATTTAAATACTTAATTAGTTAACTCCACGTAAGGTGCTTTGAGGATGTTTGGTACATTTTTTCAAACTGGATTTGGTGTGTTGATTGTGGTCAAAGTTTAAATTAATTAAATATCATTAAAATAATAATAATGAAATATTTATAATATTTATATGAAAAATATACTTTTAAATCCAATTTTGGATAATGGTTTTGAAAACTGAACTACGTTATAATCATTGAGACAATATAGTTTATATACACATGAGTAACGTTTCCATTTTTCAGTGATCATTATTGAATGAAAGTATGTATTATTTTTTCATTAAATAATTATATTTATATAATAAATACCAAATTATATATCTAAATATACTTATATATATCTTCTTTTTCATTTATTATGAAAAAGAGTCCCTTTGTAACATCCCTAACCAGAACAGCTATCCGAGCAGTGCTAAATGGGTCGGGCATTACTAACCATTGGCGTACATGCACGAATGCAAATGGATGCCGACTAGCATAAATTTCCATAACAATAGTACCCATGGATAACAAATAATAGATACAAAAAATAAAGTAAGAATGATGATAATGGAAAGAAAAAAATGTAAACTCTAGCTAGGCATGGCCTTGGGGTCCATGCCAAATCTCCACGCAACAGCTAATACGATCCTGCTCCTGAAGCTGATCTATTTCCTGAACATTAATCCATAAAGTCTAAACACATACCTAAGGTCCCATATAGGGTGTTATACTAATAATAGTAGGATACCACCCAATGGTGCGTACATAGTTTAAGTGTATAAGAAAGTATGCATCTATAAGGAAAGTAAACAGTACGACGCACAATGTGAACACAACCTACACTGGTGCTTAATAGCCATCAGGGAGCACAACTTGCTTCAGCCAATGCCGGAATCTCAATTACATATCCAAGAACCATGTTTCTCTTGACTCTGTGTGTCTTATGTAACAACGTCTTGAAGGAATTTGAAATAAATACAAACCAGGTACCATGTGCCTCCTGACACCACGTGTCTCAAGTACTGACGTACTGTAGGAACGACCATGTAGTAGTAACCTGGAAGCTTGTGCCTCCCGACACCTCGTGTCTCAACTACCAACAACCCATAGAAATTCCCAAACATCATAAAGTCTCCTCACCTACCATTAAGATTCCAAGGAAAGAACCCCCAAACCATAATTAGCTAACCGCAATTAAGGGGGTTTCTACCCACACAAGCGGTCAAAACCACCTCATCACGGAGTCATCTTTGTGCACACTTACCAATTCATGGGCGAG
Organism: Viscum album; assembly: GCA_963277665.1. Classification (NCBI taxonomy): domain Eukaryota; kingdom Viridiplantae; phylum Streptophyta; class Magnoliopsida; order Santalales; family Viscaceae; genus Viscum; species Viscum album. Next base: position 2,127,319,588 of record OY728127.1, on the reverse strand, counting down.
TGGAAATAAAAATGTTTAGAACCCATGACCTAACCTATATTTCACCAAATTTACCTACGACCATGTCCCTTAGAATCTGATGTAATTTCCATCAATGTAACCCAGCCATGACCAACTTGATAGACAGACTACCTAAATCTGACATCCATGATGACCAATCTCATGGAAAAACCACCCAAAAAATCCTGGTCAATCCCATCTTGTGATCAATCATCACTCAATAATATTTGGTTCATTCCCAACACAACCCAAAGGATCCAATATATGCATCATCTTGCATCAAATGTATATAATCAAAATAATTACTCTAAATAGGAAAAACAATTAAACAGTTGAATCGCATTGACCATGTGATGTCCCATACAAGCACTGAGGTCTTGAAATCCTCTAATAAACCTTATCATGCTTAAATAGTTTAAACATAGTAATTTAATCAAACATTTCAATCATAACCATTTTGAAACGCCCGTATAACATTCCCCAAATGAGTAGCGTCCTCTAACCCAGCCTAATTCAAGCATAAAAATAGTAAGGGAATAACCAACAGAATCCCACATGTCATACTATCATTTCAATAAAGAAACATGGTCTCACTCAATACCCAACATTGTGCTAAAATTATACAACCCTGAAATGACAATGAAAACACAAAATAAGGTATGAACCACATACACTAAATTTACAGACGTAGGAACATCTAATATCGAGCTGCAATTCAAAGGATATCTTCACAGATCCAGGTTTCCGTCAAATACCGGAAATTATACTCGGATGTAAATTGCGGTTTTTAGGGATAGAGAATACAAATTGTATAGGGTGTGTGATTTTATCCTTCCTGATGCTATTTCATAGCCACCGGTGGATTTATGAATGGATGTAGGATGAAGAATCTAGGAGGAGAAACGTTCTCGCCCATTTGGAACTTTGTTGTCCAAAAAATGGGGAGGAAAAAGATAGTTTCAAAAACGAGACGTGGTGATTTCCAATATAAATGAATAAAAATAAAAGTAAAACGCATGTATTTAAAGACTACACAACATGTAACAGCTTGTTCGTACTCTGACTTACGAGGGATTCCATATCATCACATGGCATAGATGCGTCACACATGTCAACACGAGGTTAGTACTCAGCCAGTACGGAGAAAGGAAGATACATGGGGTATTAAGAAACACTACAATCCATGAAGTAGATTATTATTACATGGTCCCCACATAGTATTTACGTAGTCATCATGCATTCAGTACAAGAATAACATACACACGATGTGTACTTGGCAATACACAGCGTGTAACCATGAAATTTCAAGAATATCCCAGTTTTCCCTTGTTTTCTCAAAACTAGCTCACAAAAAAAGAGAAAAAACACATGCCTTAAAGGAAGAAATGGGATCTTAAAAAAATTCCCCCTTACAACAATTTGTCACTAAATTTCCCTTCCAATGGTGGTGAATAATGATTCCATAACAAATTTCTCCCAAAACTCAGATCAATCAAAAGTTTATCGAACTATTACCCAGACCCATAGTCCTCCCATGACGCATTGTCACCCATGATCCTCATAAGGTGCTAATGTGTCACCTCTGATACCGATTCATGTCCCACACCACATCAGTGTCCGCCACTATATGTTCCTGCATCCCATGGAGACTAAAACAAAACATGGTGTGTTTCACCTCATGTAACTTGCATCCTCAATGCTCTGATGTCCATGGAACCTCAAGTAACACGAATCCTCGATGCCCAGATGCCCATGGAAACTCAATTAACTTGCATCCTTGATGCTCTTGATGTCATGCATCTCATATATGTATATATATAATAATGAACCCAAAATGGTTCCAATCCCACTGATCAGCATCTGGTTAGTCCATATAAATCATGTGCACCTTGTGCACTCAAAACAGACATGCCTTAAGATGTTAAGAAAAATAAAAATAATAAAATCATTGTCATGCCTATGGCGTAGATCTAATCATCGTTAGCTCCATCATCTCACTCAACCTCTAGTAGCTCTCCAGAATGAACATTGCATAAAATATGATTTCCTGATGCTTGACCTCCTTGCAGTGTTTCTCTATTCACTGACCACTAACCCCTCAGCTGGGTCCCTCTGTATGTGCCACATCCTCCACATGCAGTTGAGCCTCTTCTACCCACATATGGTACCAATCCAAAATAGACACTTGATGCCAAAATTTGTCATGTTCCATGCCTGCTGGTTGTCTAAGAAGGTTTCCAACAGAACCTCTCTAGATTTCCAACCTATCTACATGCCCGACACTCCTTTGGAGGCCTATCGCACTATGTCCAAACATGCCCTAGCTTCCTACACTAAAAGAAAACCACGGATGAACTGCCACGAGGTTGTCTAGGTGAGTCCTTGGCTAGAATACACTGTTGGAACTCATCCTGACCTCACTTCCTACTATCTAATCCATCACTTGAAGACACTGACTGGCATATACGAGATTTTTCCTTTAAGTTTCCCTCGACTATGATCACCTGATTCACCACCTCCAAGAACAAGGTCAACCTAAATATGTTTACCTAAAATCTAATGGAAGGACTTAATCCATCCATTAGTACCTCACCCTCTAGGTTTCATCGATTACTATAACAATTAAAAAAGCGAGACAGCTCAGTGAAAGTAGTTTCATAGTCCATGACGAACATGTCACTCTGCTGATGGCTCAAGAACTCCCAATAATTCCATGTCCTCTGCTTATCTAGGAAAAAGTGCTCAAAAAACCTATCCTCGATGTCGTTACATGAGATTCCATTGTGTCTGCGATCCTGAACCTGTACATTCTGACCAATGCTTCACTTGTCCTACCAGCATGTACGTCGCTAGTTTGACCCTCCGCCCTAGAGGCATATCGAGCTTCTTGAAGATCATCTGCATGCTCTCTATCCATTTCTCAGTCACCCATGAACCACCCTCACCCTGTAAATGGGGTTGGTGCTACGACTAGAACTCCTGCATTAGATATTCCATAGAGGACTATGTCCTCAGGAACACCTCTATCAATCCCCAGCAGGACACGTACCAGACTCGACCAGAGCTTCTCGTCTGGCCATGGCCCAAATGCTGCCTAACGCAGTTGATGATCTTCCTGCACTAGATCCTGAACCTAATCCTACCCCTGAGCATGTACATGTGGCACAGGATCTACCTATCCCTCAGGTGTCTAAACCTAATCATGCTCTATCTGAACTGTAACATCACTCGCCTAACGTTCCATCTATCCATCCAGGAGGAATGTGTGGAATACCATAAATGGTCAGACATTCCACATATATAACAATATATATAATGTAAATAAGGAAATTAGTAAAGAGGCAGTGCAAAACATCTACCATTACTCACACCCACCATAACCATTCCCCACAATATCTAGACCTCATGGACTCCTTACCCTCCCTACCCTCAAGAGAGCTATGTATCAAAAGTAACTTAGGCCATTCTCGTCCCAAAAACCATTGTTTTCTCAAACTGATGACTAAGATGCCCAATCATCATGATCAACATCATCTTAGTCAAGGTACCTACCTACTCATACCTGCCAAGCTAAATCTATTGCCACATGCAATTTTCATAATTAAAAGCATGGCATATGACATAGAAATAAATAAGAAATTTTATCAGGACCTTCAACTTTCACATTTTAAAATAATCTATAACATGGATATTGATAGTATTCACATTTTATTATCACTTCAAAAAGCATGAGTGAAATTATGAAATTAAAATAACCATAAAATGTTCCTATCAAAAAGTCAATAAAACTCACCTTGACATACTGAGCCAAGGTCGAATTCTCCCACACCACACAACGCCAAGGGTCACATATCACAACCAATAATCATCACAAACCAAGTGAGCCACCATGGGGAAAATCATATAAATAGTAATCTGATCAAAATAAAAATAGCAATTCCCACCCAAGGAAACAAGGTCCATCCCTTGTACCTAGGGTTATAGGCACCCAAAAACAAGCCAGAAACCCAATTCCAATATTATCATATCTCTGGTATACCATACCCCAAATTGTAAAACCAGTAGAAATAAAAAGGACAGTCTTGATCAAATTAGTAGTCACTCAAATGATTCTACTAAATCCCTATCAATAATATCATCCTTTGATACATATTTGTTACATACCATACCCAAACAGATCCTCAAACAGTGCTAAATGGGTCCAGTGTTACTGACCTTAGGTAGACCTCCCTGAATACCAAATGATTCCGACTAGTACTGAGGGTGTAAACATGTATAGTGGGGAGACAATACCATCTTAGAGTAAAATATGTTACCGGTATGCGTATAATAATAAAACCCAAAAGAGGAAATAAGGACATAGCAGACTCAAACTAAACCAGCATAGCAGAAGCACAATCATTAGAAGATAAATCAGCGGAATCAAAATAGAAACATGCATAGTAGAATGTAAACAATAAAGTATTTATGGAACCACATAACCACTACTAAAACAACAAATCTTGCATCCACAACAGTTCATACATGTCAATAACAATGGTGTACTTGGATAACCACTAGTAGCTACCAAATAATGTAAGCATGATGATATAGTAAATAATGAGAAATAAGGTAAACTCCAGCTATGCATGTCCACAGGGTCCATGAAAAATATCCAGGAAATAACTGATACAAAATAGCTAATTAAGCTGATCTCTTTATTACATGTAAATCCAAAAAGTCTACAGGTGTCCCGAAGGGCCTGTGTAGGGGGTGAGATGAATCTGAGTAGGATACCACCCAATGGTGCGTACCTAGTATATGTTTTTAAGCATTCATTCATCTATAAGGAAAGTAAAAAAGTATGATGCGGTATGGAAACACAGCCTTCACTAGTGATCAGTAGCCACGAGGTATATTCACCTATTTTGGCCAACACTGGAGTCTCAGTTACGTAACCATGCACTATTTGCCTCCTGAGACTATGTGTCTTAAGTACCGACGTCCCAAATACATGCCCAAAAAATATTAACCCGACACCATGTGTCTCTAGACACCTCGTGTCTCATGTATCGACGTCTCGTAGAAACGCCCAAGTAGTAGTAACCTGGCACCTTGTGCCTCTTAACACCAGAGGTCTCAAGCTCCAATGTCCCATAGGCACACCCAATCAATCTGAAGGATCCTTAACATCCATGTGGCTTCCAAAATAAGCACCCCAAACCATAATTACCAAACTACAACTTCGAGGGCCTCTACCCACACGAGTGGTCCTAACCACCTTATCCCAGAGTCATCTATGTGCACAAAACCCAAATCATGTTTAATAACTCAGGTTTTTGTATGAGGTACGGATCCATTTATTTTCAGTTTAACTATTCTGTTGAGGCCTAATTTGGATGCTTAACTTGACCGAGGGAGTAATAGAGGTGTTCTGGGATTGTATGGAGACCAGAACGAAGTTTTAGGCTAAAAATGGCCTGGCATACAGTTTGTGCATAGCCAGCGCATGGCCTGGGAAAATCATGCACCTTGGGGCAGGCTTGGAAAAGGCCTGTGCATGGAAGGCGCACGGTTTGAGGAAACCATGCAGGGTGTCTGTGCGGTTTCCCCTTTCCTTCCAGTAAGGTATGCACGGTCTCCGCACGGTTTTTCAAACCGTGCGGGTAAACTGTGCGACCTACTGTTTTTTTCAATTAATTTTTAATTAAATTAATTAAATGATATAAAAACCCAACCTAGCCCTCAAATTTTCACCGGAAAATAGGGGGAGTTTTCTAAAAGGATAAAGAGGAATGTGAGCATGTTTCTTCCTCTGATCTCTGTTTCAACTGCCAATTTTATTGATGGATCTGCAACAGTATGTCCTCAATTCCTTTTTAATCTTTCACGATTATTCTGGTTATAACAAATGCAGATTGGATTAAGGCTTATATGCCCTAATTTCTTGTTCGTCATTTGTTCTTCATATTTCTTCCAAACTAGGATGAATCAGATCCTAATACTAGACGATCTATCTAGTACGATCCAAAGGTAGGTGGTATAATGCTTTTCACTGATTTTCAAGCTGTTTATATATGCCGGAGTGCCACACGCCCACTTTTTGGTTGTCTCTTGAACCTGGAATTTAACCCTGTTATTACCTTGCATGTTGTAGGTAATCTGAATAGGATGGTATGTACTTGAGTTAGGTTGTATACCTTGGGTAGAAACCACCCCTGGGGTGCGTTTCCTTGAATGGATCTTTTATGGATTTTTACCCAGGATGCCTTTGAGGCATGCCTTTTGTTTCCCTTGTGGATTTTTAAAAATGGAGATTGCATATGAATGGAATTGTAATAGAATGAAATTGTAATTGAAATGGTTTCGGGTATGGGATGGAGTTTTGACCCTTGACCCTTGTATGCTAATTCTTAAATTGCTATCCCACATGACTTTAATGAATCTGAGATGTTTAAATGTGAAACAAAGTCATGGGTGAACCACGGAACCAATGTGATTTGCCATGGACGGACTCATACGAGACTTGTTATTGAAATGCCAAGTAAATCATGGATCCAGTATGAGACTCCATGGACGGACTCAACAGGGCATGATATGTCATGAGAGATACCTAGATCTTATTTATAGGATCTCGGGGACGGGCTCAGATGACAGACTATACTGCACCTAGAGTAAGGCTGGGTACCTAGGAGCTTCGCCGGAATGGGCTTGTAGAGCGATGTCGGGGTCCTAGAGGTTTGCTGGAATGGGATTGTAGGGTGTTGGTGGATTTTCTACCTGAACGATGCCTGGTTTACGAATTGAGTATTTCAGGAATGGGTTCAAGGTGTGGCTTGAAAACATGAATGAAGTGACTAATGAATGGAATGGATACATGAAGAGACACCAAGACAAAGCACATGCATGGTTCAATCTTTCTAGTTTTCCTTGTTTACTACTTTCCATATTACACTGCCTGTTTATATATTCACTGATAGATTAGCACGGATCTTTGGTGGTTGCCTATTGGTATTCATCCTCACACCCTATTTGGGTCATGTTTTTAGACCCAAGCAGATTATATTATTTCAAGATACGAGAAGGGGAAAGGCCCTAGTATAGGTACTTGACTTGTTGTCCGGAGCAAGAGTGCACTGGACCCAGCTGAGGCTTGTGATGCGACAGTGGATGGATTTTGGTTTCTTTTTGGTGTTTTGTGTACTTGTACTTTGTTGTATTGACTTGACCATCATATATATATTAGATCCTTTTGTTGGTTTTCTATTTCTGCTGTCTATTTGTTGTCTACGGGTTACCTTCTTCCGCTATTGTATGTTGTAATTCCACTGTGATGCTATGGTAATGAGGTCATAGTCTTCCCAAAGACACACCTAGAACCTCTCTACTTATCAGCATCCTCTGGCGTTTGGGGAGATGTGCTTGAGGCCATGTGGCGATCGGTCCGGCTACTGGGTTGAATTGTATGTCGGGTCGGGACATTACAAAGTGGTATCAGAGGTTTGATTTTTTTATTTGACATACTATTTGGAGACTATAGACAGGAGTAGGAAGGGAAGTGACTTTGGAAAGTAACTATGCACGGGAGTTTCATACCCGCGTACAGGGAAAAGCCATGTTGCCTCGTATGGAATTGTGTTTTCTGGTTTTTCTTATTACAGCTGTTCTGATTTCACCATTGGGTGATGCACATGGTTTTTGCTGATACTATTGATATTATTGTGGGTTCTATTTCGTTGCAACCCAATGAGATAAGGGTTTTCCATCTCATGCATCATATAGGCACCTTGTTAGGAATCAAATGTCATGCATTATTCCATGATATCTAGGATGTGTTAAATATTTCATGCTGTTGTGATAAGTGTAGTGATAGCTATTGCATGCTGTTTTGATAGTTGATTGATAGGTTTGCCTACTGTTGTGTTATATTAGGTGCAATGAATGAAGAGTGGTGTCATCTTTCAATTAAAGAGGTGTAAGGGACCTTATAGATTTCGAAATGACGCACCAATGGGATGTAAATGTTTAATGAAATTGAATTGCATGGTTATATGGGCATCAAAATTTGATAAATGAGGTGTTATGGGCCCTCACAGATTGTAACCTTGTGGACCATTGGTTAAACATTTTGAAAAATGGTAAGTTAAAAGAATTAATGTTGAAAATAGAGCCTGACCTAGACCCAGCTTCTGAGTGGGAAAAAGGTAGTGAATCTAGTGGTTTGGGGACAGTTCCTTAGATAGTCCTGGATTTTAAAGCAAGCTGTGGGTTGAAGTGGTTTTTAAGAAGGTCTAGACCTATCCTCTAACGACCCAATCTTTTTGAGTAGTATATTAACTTACCCTTATTGATTTAATAAGATGTTAATGGTTAATGCAGAAAGAGGAGTCGATGGCTTCATCCAGTAGACTCAACCCTTATGAAGCCCACTTATCAGAGCTTGGGAAGGAGGTAGCATCTGTGGGCTTCGCTTTGGACCAAGCCCAAGCCAAACTCCAGCGTGTCAAGCTTGAACGGAGAAGCCTACGAGAGAAGTTCACGTTTGTAGAGATTACTACTAGGGCAATGTTATCTGATCCTCCCTCAGATTCTCTCACCATAGCACACCTTACACTTAGGTCATATGCCGGTGTTATAAGGGGCTTTGTGACGAGACCCTAGCTTCCTTGTGTAATCCCTTCGGGTGAATAAATTGAGATTTCTTCCTTTAGTGATGTTTGTGAAATTTCAAATTTGCAGATAATTTTAGAATGTATTTTATTGATGAATTTTGAAAAAGGGATATTTTGAAATATTTATGTAAACCCTAAATAACTAATTATGTGTAATGATTTTCAAAAAATGTTCTTCTACAAAAGTGTTTAGTAAGGAATTTGGAGTCTAATAAGATCAACTTAATTTTTGATTATGAATAGTGATTTTACGCTTAGGATTAGTAATGTGACCAAATGGATTAGTAATTTCACTCAAAGAAAGTTTTAATATAATTTAGGCACATAGATTAAGTAACGTGATTCAATAAAATGGGTAAATAACGGTTTCATAAATTATTAATCAAGTATTAGTTTTTTCGGGTGAATAGTGTTTTTTAATTAAAAATTTAATTAAAAATAATTAGAAAAATATTTTTATAAAAATGACTTTATATTTGAACTCAAAGCAGCGATATTAAGTTATGGTAATTTTTGGGGTTTTTTCTGAAAAAAATGAATTTTCGATGAATAGTGATTTTATTTAAAAATTAAATTAAAAATATTTAGAAAATTATTTTTATAAAATGGATTTCATTTTTGAAATCAGAGCATTGATATTTGGTTAAGTTGAAATTTTGGTATTTTTCTGAGAAAGTTGAATTTTCAGTGAATAGTAAAAATACAGTTTTAGGGTTTTGGTATGTTTAATGACATCATAACTGTGTCATGATGATTTCATGAGATATTTTAAGGGTTGGTGGGCCAAGGGTAATTAATTATTGTTTTGGGGGCCCCATGTGGCCTAACTCCTTGATAAATGCCAAGGGAGAGCACATGGGTTTGAGAAAAGCACATGTGAGGTGTCCCTTGGCCATTATTGCCTTGTCCCCTCACTTTCCCTATAAATACCCACCCTTTACTCCTTTATTTTTCACTCCCAACTCTCCCCCAACGAAGTTCTGGTCTTCTTACCTTCCAAGGAGTCCTCCCAAGGTGCCCCCAAGCCCTCAAGGTCCAAAACATTGAGTTTCAAGAGTCACGTTTTAAGGTAAGGGATCTGTCCTCTCTCTTTCTTTTCATGTAATCTCTTTTATGTCATTCCTTTTAGGCTACATGTTCTTATGTGAGAGGATGTTCTTTTATATTCCTATTACTGCCCTTTTCATTTTTATATGATGAGAGATCCCCTATTACTCTCATCATTTCATTTTATGAAAGTTTAAGAGACGCTGTTAGGCTGCCGAATTTTTAAGGTATTCTTTCACCCTTCTCATTTTTCAAGTTCGATTTTCATGTCAAGTCTTTCAATTTCCTTTTTATTATGTTGGGGTATGATCTCTATATCTATCATACTGATCTCTTATGATCATATTATGAGAGACCCTATTTGATCTTGTCAATTCATTTTTATTGACGTTTAAGTGACGTCGTTAGGCTGCCGAATTTTCATAAGAGAAATCTAATTTTTTCCTTCCTTCCATGTTTTCATTTCAAATGGTATGTCCTTCAAACTTCATTACCAAGTCCATATATCCTTCTTATTCTATCCCCCTACTATTTTATGGATCAATTGTGAGTGGGTGACCCATGTCCCCTCTCTTTTCAATGTTTTCTAAAACCCCGAAACATAGCCTTTATGCTGCAGAATTTTCGTCTCAAAATGACTCTCTCTTTTCTCAAAATTATTTTATGTTATAAAGTGAATACTCAAAGCTCTTATTTCTACAAGGGTATTCACATATATATCAAAATGTTCTATTTTAAATTCTGGGATTTACATACATGAGACCCGCTTTCCCTTTCTGTGGGTTTAAAGTGAGGTAAAGATCATGTCTTCAAAGTAGTTTTTAAAACGTTATGATTATGAAATGAAACCCATTTATTTTAAGCTATATGGGTTATTTATGAAACGTTTGATGATGATATATGTGGCTCACATGATAATAAAGGAAAATTTAAGGGTGCGACCTGATAGCGCTCCAATGCATTGGGTAATGATGTAACCACTAGAGATTACAATTTTCACGATACCTTGGTGAATAACCTTGGTAATTTTCAAATGACACCTTGAGGATGGACCTTGGTGATATGTTCATGATTTTCTATGTTAAATGATGTATCCACATCTTCAAGTTATGAAAAATGTTATTTTTATTATGAAATGCCTCATGATTTCTTTCTCATTCCTTAAAGTTCTTTTCATGTCCTTATTGAAGTATATCAAGTTCACATGTAAAATGTTCCTCTTGTTTCCCTTACTGGGCCTTCTGCTCACCCTTTCTTTTGATGTATGTCCCCAGGTTATGAGATGCAGTAGTGAACCTAGGATGAACTTAAGGATAATCCTTTCAAGTGTTTAAGAAGAATGATTTTTTGGCTTTCATGTATTTTGTTCCTGGTTTCCAAGACACTAGACCTTAAAGATCCTCAGTTTTGTGTAATGTAATGAAATTTTATGTTATAAAAAAGGCGGGATTCCATAGTTGGTATCAAAGGAAGGTTTAGTTATTTGTGTAAATTAGGATATAAAAACTTTAGGAAGAACCCTATAGAAAAGTTTAAATATAGGAAAACTTCCTGGTATTTTGGTAAGTATTGAGTAAGTGGTTTATCAAACAAATACATCCATGTCTGGATACGAGCAGGTAGAGGCGGCTCTGGCACAGATGTACATAGGGGTAAAACGCGAAAACACCGCTTTGAGCTAGACTCAAACGGGAACTGGTGCACAATAACGGCCCTTGCTGCACTCTTGGTTACAACACGCCCGGGGGATATGTTTGGTTAATCACAGACTTTTTATGAATCATTATGAAGGAATTATAGAGAAGTATAATTTTCTAAGCATGAAGTCTTAGTTAAAAGATTCATAAATGAAATAAGTTTCTCACTAAGGTTTTATTCTTTTAGAAGATGGCAGGAAATAGGAGGAACCGTGCCGATGGTGACCGCAATGCAACATGTGCTGACGGCCCTCCGATGGAAGCCGGAATGGAAACATTCATGCGAATGATGAACCAACTGACTCCAGTTATGAGTAATAACATGAATCAAGCTGAGAGGCCGATCTCACCACGAAGGGAGAAACTTTCTGTTGAGTCCTTTATGCGTTAACGACCACCAACACTCAGTGGATCTACTAACCCATTGGTTGCGGAACAATGGATAAGCTCCATTGAAAAGATCTTTTCTGTACTTCATTGTTCGGAAAAAGAAAAACTCACCCTTGCTATTTACCGCCTAGAGGGAGAAGCTGATTAGTGGTGGTCACTGATCAAAAACATGAAGCCACGAGGAGAGATGGAAGCTATGGAGTGGGAAGAATTCGGGGAATTTTATTTAACAAGTATTTCCCTCGTTCCATGAGAACGAAAATGGAGAAATAGTTTCTCGAGCTGAAGCAGAAGGAGAACGAATCTATCGGAAGCTATGAGATGAACTTCACAAGGCTTTCCCGTTATACCTCAATCTTTGTCATGGACCCTAATGGGAAGGTTGATAGATTCTTTGGTGGACTACGACCTCATCTACGGAAGAATCTAGCCAACAGGGACAATGATAGCTATGGAGAAATAGTTCGAAGTGCCATGAAAGTTGAACTAGAGTTTGGGGAGACACAGTGGTCTCACAAATCTAATGAGAAGAATAGAACTCTAGAACCAAGCCTGGGAAGAAGTTTTGATCAGGAAAGAGGTGGAAAGCATATGCAACATCCCACATGCAATAAATGTGGAAAGAAGCATTCGGGGAACTGCTTGATCGGAAGTGGTACGTGCTATAGGTGTGGAAAAGAAGGCCATATTTCTCGGAATTGTCGTAGTGATGTGAAGCCTCAACTTCCCAACACTAACGACAGAGGAAAGATGGTTCTGGCCCTACCCGAAGTCACATGCTTCAAGTGTGGACAGCTTGGGCACTTTTCTAATCAATGTCCAAATTCGAGGGCGGTGGAGGGGAATCACCATCAACCTCAGCAGAGGCCAAGGGAGAAAGGTCGTGATTTCGCTATCACAACATCTGAAGTTGAAGTCCCAAACGATGTGGTAGCAGGTACTCTTGTTGTCCTCTCAAAACTAGCAAGTACTTTATTTGATTCTGGTTCTACCCATTCCTTTATTTCCTCCAAGTTTGCAAGGAATATAGAATCAATCCCTGAACTGCTAGAGGTAGAGTTGTCAGTCAAGACTCCAAGTGGGATTATCCTTGCATCAAAAGTACTTAGAGACTCTAGTGTTTACTTTGGTGAGCACAATCTTATCGCAAATCTAGTAGTCATTCCCATGATGGAATTCGACATTATACTAGGGATGGACTGGCTCTCAAAGTATAATGCTAAAATCAAATGCAGAAGTAAGGAAATATCAGTAGTCTTGAATGAACGACCTACAGTTATCTTCAGAGGAGAGATATCCCGAACTGATCCCTATCTAGAAGCACCTCCTATAGCTTTCTTTATGGAGTTAATCGGTGATGAGGAAGAAGGGAAAGGGAGCATACAAATTGAAGATGTTCCGATTGTTCAGGAATACATGGATGTATTTCCTGATGAGTTACCTGGACCTCCCCCAGAAAGAGAGGTAGAGTTCTCCATTGAACTCGTACCTGGGTCTCAACCGATATCAAAGAATCCATATAGAATGGCAAATGTGGAGCTAGAAGAGCTAAAGAAACAACTCCAAGACTTGTTGGAGAAGGGGTTTATCTGACCGAGTGTGTCTCCTTGGAAAGCACCAGTTCTCTTTGTAAACAAGAAGGATGGATCAATGCGGCTATGCATTGATTATAGAGAACTGAACGGGATCACAGTGAAGAACAAATATCCTCTTCCAAGAATTGATGATTTATTTGACCAACTTCGTGGGGCTCAATTCTTCTCTAAGATTGACCTTCGATCTGGTTATCATCAACTGAGGGTGAAGAAGGAAGATATTCCAAAGACTACCTTCCGATCAAGATATGGGCATTATGAGTTTACTGTTATGCCCTTCAACTTGACTAATGCTCTTGCTATTTTCATGGATTTGATGAATAGAGTCTTTAAGGACTACCTTGATAACTTTGTGGTAGTTTTTATTGATGATATTTTGATATATTCAAAAAGTCGTGAGGAACATGAAGATCATCTGAGGGTTATTTTGAAAACTCTACAGAAGGAGAGGCTCTTTGGGAAGTTCAGCATGTGTGAGTTTTGGTTACAACAAGTGGATTTCTTGGGGAACATCGTAACCAATAAAGGAATCTCGGTTGACCCTGCAAAGACAATGGTTGTGGAGGAGTGGCCTCAACCCACAACAGTAACTGAGATTCGTAGTTTCCTTGGTTTAGCGGGATATTATAGGAGGTTTGTGAAAAACTTTTCACGGCTTTCTAATCCACTAACCAAGTTGACTCGAAAAGGGGTTAAGTTCATCTGGAAAAAGGAATGCGAGGAAAGTTTCCAAGAGCTGAAGAAGAGATTGGTTACTGCACCTGTGTTAACACTACCCTCTATCGGAGAAGGATTCGTTATTTTTAGCGATGCATCTATGAAAGGGCTTGGGTGCGTCCTCATGAAAAATGACAAGGTAATTTCTTATGCATCTCGAAAGTTGAAGATTCATGAGCAGAATTATCCTACGCATGATCTAGAGCTGGCGGCAGTTGTTTTTGCTCTAAAGATATGGAGGCACTATCTTTATGGGGAGAAATGTGATATATACACTGACCACCAAAGTCTAAAGTATATTTTCACTCAGAAAGAATTGAACATGAGACAAAGGAGATGGTTGGAGCTTATTAAAGACTATGATTGTTCAATTCATTATCACCCTGGAAGAGCAAACAAAGTCGCGGATGCGTTAAGCAGGAAAGATCCTGTTGTTCTGGCAACAATGAGGATCCTGGGAGATCCCTTGATTAAAGATCTAGTAAAACTGGACATGGGAATTATAAGTAAAGGGACATCATCAACCCTATCCCAAATGTTTTCTCAACCTTCATTACTAGATAAGATCAAGAAGGCTCAAAAAGAAGATCCTTTGCTGCAGGAGAAGTTCGAGGCTGTAAAGGATGGGATGTTCCCTGATTTCAATATTGATCAAGAAGGTGTATTGAAATTTCGTACAAGACTATGTGTTCCATCTATTCCGGAGATAAAGAAAGAACTGATGGATGAATCTCATAGCTCTACTTTCTCTATACATCCGGGAAGCACTAAGATGTATAGAGACCTTCGTGATCATTATTGGTGGGATAACATGAAGAGGGAGATTGCCGATTAAACTACAAGGTGCCTGGTGTGTCAGCAAGTAAAGGCAGAATGACAACTTCCTAAGGGGGTATTACAACTGCTACCCATACCAGTATGGAAGTGGGATAATATCACTATGGACTTTGTAACTGGTCTCCCGAAAACATCCAAAGGAAACAATGCGATATGGGTTATTGTGGACTGTCTCACCAAGACAACCCATTTTATCTCTATTCGGGAAGATTTCTCTCTGGATCAGCTTGCCAAGATATACGTGAAGGAAGTGGTAAGGATGCATGGGGTACCACTATCCATCGTATCTGATCGTGACCCAAGATTCACATCAAAATTCTGGAGAAGTCTTCAACATGCTCTGAATACTGAATTGAATTTTAGTATGGCCTATCATCCTCAAACTGATGGCCAATCTGAAAGGACTATTCAGACACTCGAAGACATGTTGAGATTATGCTCTATCGAATTTAATGGTGGATGGGATCAACACCTCCCATTAGTGGAGTTCTCTTATAACAACAGCTTCCATGCGAGTATTCAGATGGAACCCTATTAAGCTCTGTAAAGAAAGCGGTGTAGAACTCCTACTTGTTGGGATGAAACTGGTGAGAGGAAGCTTCTTGGGTCTGATCTCGTGCAAGAGTTGACGGAACAGGTTCATGCCATCCAACAACACATAAAAGCTTCTCAAAGTTGGCAGAAGAGCTATGCTGACAATCATCGAAGGGACTTCGAGTTTGGTGTTGGCGACAAAGTCTTCCTTCGAATTTCTCCATGGAAGAGAGTCATGCGGTTTGGGAAGAAAGGGAAGCTCAACCCTAGGTACATTGGCCCCTATGAAATCCTTGATCACATAGGAGCAGTGGCCTATCGTCTAGCACTTCCACCGAACCTAGCTCAAGTTCATGATGTCTTCCATGTATCTCTCTTGAGGAAGTACATACCAGACCCTTTGCATGTACTGAACCCAGAGGTGGTACAACTGGAACATGACCTCTCTTATGAGGAGCAGCCAGTGGAGATCTTGGACCGTAGAGACAAGGTCCTACGAAACAAGACTACCCACCTTGTGAAAGTGTTGTGGAGGAATCATAAATATGAATAAGCGACTTGGGAGCCTAAGGAAACGATGAAGCAAAAGTACCCTCACCTTTTCGACTAGGCCTCAAGTATAAATTTCGGGGATGAAATTTCTTAAGGGGGGAAGAATGTAACGACCCAATATTTTTGAGTAGTATATTAACTTACTCTTATTGATTTAATAAGATGTTAATGGTTAATGCAGAAAGAGGAGTCGATGGCTTCATCCAGTAGACTCGACCCTTATGAAGCCCACTTATCAGAGCTTGGGAAGGAGGTGGCATCTGTGGGCTTCGCTTTGGACCAAGCCCAAGCCGAACTCCAGCGTGTCAAGCTTGAACGGAGATGCCTATGGGAGAAGTTCAAGTTAGTAGAGATTACTACTAGGGCAATGTTATCTGAACCTCCCTCAGATTCTCTCACCATAGCACACCTTACACTTAGGTCATATACCGGTGTTATAAGGGGCTATGTGACGAGACCCTAGCTTCCTTGTGTAATCCCTTCGGGTGAATATATTGAGATTTCTTCCTTTAGTGATGTTTGTGAAAATTCAAATGTCCAGATAATTTTAGAATGTATTTTATTGATGAATTTTGAAAAAGGGATATTTTGAAATATTTATGTAAACCCCAAATAACTAATGACGTGTAATGATTTTCAAAAAATGTTCTTCTACAAAAGTGTTCAGTAAGGAATTTGGAGTCTAATAAGATCAACTTAATTTTTGATTATTAATAGTGATTTTATGCTTAGGATTAGTAATGTGACCAAATGGATTAGTAATTTCACTCAAAGAAAGTTTTAATATAATTTAGACACCTAGATTAAGTAATGTGATTCAATAAAATGTGTAAATAACGGTTTCATAAATTATTAATAAAATATTAGTTTTTTCGTCTGAATAGTGTTTTTTCATTAAAAATTTAATTAAAAATTATTAGAAAATTATTTTTATAAAAATGACTTTATTTTTGAACTCAGAGCATCGATATTATGTTATGGTAATTTTTGGGGTTTTTTCTGAAAAAATGAATTTTCGATGAATAGTGTTTTTATTTAAAAATTAAAATAAAAATATTTAGAAAATTATTTTTATAAAATGGATTTCATTTTTGAAATCAGAGCATTGATATTTGGTTAAGGTGAAATTTTGGGATTTTTCTGAGAAAGTTGAATTTTCAGTGAATAGTAAAAATACAGTTTTAGGGTTTTGGTATGTTTAATGACATCATAACTATGTCATGATGATGTCATGAGATATTTTAAGGGTTTTCCGGACAAGGGTGATGAATTATTGTTTTGGGGGCCCCATGTGGCCTAACTCCTTGATAAATGCCAAGGGAGAGCACATGGGTTTGAGAAAAGCACATGTGAGGTGTCCCTTGGCCATTATTGCCTTGTCCCCTCACTTTCCCTATAAATACCCACCCTTTCCTCCTTTAGTTTTCACTCCCAACTCTCCCCCAACGAAGTTATAGTCTTCTTACCTTCCAAGGAGTCCTCCCAAGGTGCCCCAAGCCCTCAAGGTCCAAAACATTGAGTTTCAAGAGTCACGTTTTAAGGTAAGGGATCCGACCTCTCTCTTTCTTTTCATGTAATCTCTTTTATGTCATTCCTTTTAGGCTACATGTTCTTATGTGAGAGGATGTTCTTTTATATTCCTATTACTGCCCTTTTCATTTTTATATGATGAGAGATCCCCTATTACTCTCATCATTTCATTTTATGAAAGTTTAAGAGACGCTGTTAGGCTGCCGAATTTTTAAGGGATTCTTTCACCCTTCTCATTTTTCAAGTTTGATTTTCATGTCAAGTCTTTCAAGTTCCTTTTTATTATGTTGGGGTATGATCTCTATATCAATCATACTGATATCTTATGATCATATGATGAGAGACCCTATTTGATCTTGTCAATTCATTTTTATTGAAGTTTAAGTGATGTCGTTAGGCTGCCGAATTTTCATAAGAGAAATCTAATTTTTTCCTTCCTTCCATGTTTTCATTTCAAATGGTATGTCCTTAAAACTTCATTACCATGTCCATATATCATTCTTATTCTGTCCCCCTACTGTTTTATGGATCAATTGTGAGTGGGTGACCCATTTCCCCTCTCTTTTCAATGTTTTCTAAAACCCCAAAACATAGCCGTTATGCTGCCGAATTTTCGTCTCAAAATGCATCTCTCTTTTCTCAAAATTATTTTATGTTATAAAGTGAATACTCAATGCTCTTATTTCTACAAGGGTATTCACATATATATCAATATTTTTTATTTTAAATTCTAGGATTTACATAAATGAGACCCACTTTCCCTTTCTGTGGGTTTAAAGTGACGTAAAGATCATGTATTTAAAGCAGTTTTTAAAACGTTATGATTATAAAATGAAACCCATTTATTTTATGCTATATGGGTTATTTATGAAACTTTTGATGATGATATATGTGGCTCACATGATAATAAAGGAAAATTTAAGGGTGCTCCCTGATTGCGCTCCAATGCATTGGGTAATGATGTAACCACTAGAGATTACAATTTTCACGATACCTTGGTGAATAACCTTGGAAATTTTCAAATGACACCTTGGGGATGGACCTTGGTGATATGTTCATTACTGTCTATGTTAAATGATGTATCCACATCTTCAAGTTATGAAAAATTTTATTTTTATTATGAAATGCCTCATGATTTCTTTCTCATGCCTTAAAGTTCTTTTCATGTCCTTATTTAAGTATATCAAGTTCACATGTAAAATGTTCCTCTTGTTTCCCTTACTGGGCCTTCTGCTCACCCTTTCTTTTGATGCATGTCCCCAGGTAATGAGATGAAGTAGTGAACCTAGGATGAACTTAAGGATAATCCTTTCAAGTGTTTAAGAAGAATTATTTTTGTTGCTTTCATGTATTTTGTTCCTGGTTTCCAAGACACTAGACCTTAAAGATCCTCAGTTTTGTGTAATGTAATGAAAGTTTATGTTATAAAAAAAGGCGGGATTCCATATATCCTGTCCTAGTTCATGTGATCGTGAGTTTTGACTCTTGTTAAAAATCTTGAACTCAGTCGTGTGTTTGGAATTTCAGAGTCATGCCACCACAGCGACCTCTAGTCGTATGTCAGGAGAGCGGTGATGACCACATTCAAGAGATTGTAGGATATGAGATACTAGAGGAAACTCCAGTTGTGCCAGCTGCGGCACTAGCGGTTCTGTAGGACACAGGTTCTAAGGCACGGTTCTGTGATAAATTGTTGCATTTTATGCTGACCATTCAGGGAGCACCGCAACCTGACCCGACTATGGCAGAGTTGACGTGTGAGCTTCAGCACCAGCATCCGCCTATGTTTTCAAGGGATGGTGGTCCACAGACTGCAGAGTCCTGGATGGAGTCGATACTGGCTATCTTTGGTCATTCGTAGACGCCTCTGGAGAGGAGGGTCAAGATCGCTACGTACATGCTGCATGATTCCGCCAAGGGGTGGTGGGACATGATCACCTAGTCGGATCTTCATTAGAATATGGCTTGGATAGAGTTTCATACGAACTTATATGATTTATTTTATCCCGAGACATTGAGGGTAGATCGAGCCGAAGAGTTCTTGTGTCTGGAGCAGGGCGCGTTATTAGTGATAGAATACTCAGCCTGTTTTACTGAGATTCAGTGCTTCGCACCTATCTTGATGGGCGATGATCTGTCGAGGGGAAGGAATTTTGAGGATGGTCTGAGATATTAAATTTGAACTCAGGTAAATATCTTCAGTTTGGCTACCGTTTCAGGAATTTTGAACTAGGTTCTAATGATAAAAGGTAACCTGAGAGACGCTGGAGTTGCAAGCCAGAGAGGTTCGACATCGAGATCAGGTACTGCGGTGACTGTTAGTATAAATTGTTTTCTAGATAATCCACACGTTGATTCTATCAGTCATAACCTATCTTCGGTTAGCAATCTGAGGTGCTACTAGTGCGGTAGGCTGGGACACACGAAGCCACAGTGTCCGAGGGACCGAGTCGAGTGCCGATCATGTGGAAAGATTGGGCATCTTCAACATTTCTTCATAACGTTTGCACTAGAAGCCAATGATATAGGGTCTACACCGACTCCTTATACAAGATCTGGGTCGGCAGCTTCTCATCAGATAGGGATTTGGGCTGCGAATTGGCAATTAGGCTGAGGTAGTGGTTGTGACTGATGTAGCCAAACACAGGGTACACCAAGATGTCAGAGTGGGCCAGTTCTGGGTAGTGAGGTTGTATAACAGGGCCATGGTTCAGGCTAGATGTATGTAGTGTAGCCTACTTCCGAGGATCAGGAAGCAGGACCGTCTACGGTGAGAGGTACGATCATAGTAGCATCTATTATTTCATCTTCCCTCTTTGATGTAGTTTCATCACATAGTTTTATATCTGCGCCTATTGTGAAAATCCTTGGTCTAGTTTTGTTTTCCTCTGATGGAATCTTGACACAAGACACACCACGAGGAGTCAGGGCAGAGGTCGTTCGTAAGTGTATAGGGTGACCCCTTGAGGTTGGAGGGTGTCACTTTGTCTTGGATCTTTATTTTCTCAAAATGAAAGGTTATTATATCATTATCGGTATGGACTGGCTAGTAGTTTACATAGCCTACATTTATTGTTACTTCCAAAGGGTGATTTTCACATCACCAGAGGGTGCAGTGTTTACACTTATGGGCGAGTGGGATCTCCAGGAAAGCCGAGATGGTCCAGAACGGCATGGGCTAGATGGGATGACAGCCCAGATCGCTAACTTGTTTCTAGATGATCAGGGAGTGAGTCAGACGGACCTTCCTCCAGTAGTTGAGTGCTTTGGGGATGTTTTTCTTGACAACTTTCAGGTTTACCTCCTTAGAGAGAAGTGGACTTATCCATTGAGATAGTGCCAGGAGCTACACCAGTATCCATTCCTCCTTACAGGATGGCTATGATGGAGTTGCAAGAGCTCAAAAAACAGCTCGATGATTTGGAGGCAAAGGGGTTTATTTGACCGAGTACTTCTTTGTGGGGTTCTCTAGTCCTTTTTGAGAAAAAGGTGGATGGGACTCTTAGGCTGTGTGTGGACTATCAGAATATGAACCAACTAACGGTTAAAAACTGGTATCACTTTCCGCATATATATGACCTATTTGATCAGCTTCAAGGAGTAAGGGTTTTCTAAAAATATGATTTGAGATCAGGGTATCACCAAGTGCGTGTTCGACCTGCAAACAAACCTCGAACAGATTTTCATAGCAGGTATGGTTTATATGAGTATCTAGTTATGCCGTTCAATCTCACGAACGCGCCAGCGGTTTTCATGGCTTTGATGAATCATGTGTTACATCCTTACTTGGACTCATTCATCGTGGTTTTCGTGGATGATATTTTGGTGTATTCTTGAAATCGTAACGACCATGCCAATAATCTTGAGATCACCCTAAATACACTAAAAGAGCATCATATATATGCAAAGCTTGCAAAGTTCCACTTTTGGATGGATCAGATCCACTTCTTGGGAAATGTTACCTTTGAGACAGGAGTGTCTATAGACCTAGATAATGTTAGAGTTGTGGTTTCTTGGGAACAGACCAAGAATTTCTTTGAAATACAGAGTTTCATGGGGATTTCGGGCAATTATCCTCATTTCATATAGGATTTATCACGCTTTTCAGCGCCGTTGACAGGACTGACTAAGAAGGGCATGAAGTTTGTGTGGACAGATGCTTGTGAAGCAGGCTTTCAGGAGATGAATGGAAGGATGACATCCGCACCAGTCCTGATATTTCCAGAATAGGGAAAGAGTAACACGGTCTATTGTGACGCATCAGGTATTGGGCTGGGTGTAGTGTTGATGCAGGGAGATAGATTCATGGCGTATGGATATCGGCAGCTGAGGCCGCACGAGAGGAACTTTCCAATGCACGATCTTGAGCTGGCAGTAGTTGATCATGTGATGCACTGTTGGAGACACTAATTATTGGGAGAGAACTTTTTGGTGTACACAGACTACAAGAGCCTCAAATATATCTTTACTCATTGTGATCTGAATCTTAGGTATCGGCAGTGGGTGGAGTACCTACAATCCTTTGACTTCAAGATTGCTTATATGCTGGGTAAGGGAAATGTAGTGGATGATGCATTGAGAAGGAGGACTCAAATACAGGCATTGCAACAGGCTAGCAACGATTGGAAACTTATTTCCATGTTCTCTGAAATGCATCTTGATGTGCAGAATAGCCAAGGGCAGTCTTTTCTATCATCATTAGTTGTGACTTCTACCCTCCTAGACAGAGTAAGGATGAGACAACTATCAGATTAGAAAGGCCTAGTTCTATGGGAAGGTGTGTCAGGTGAGGACCCTCATCCTGATTGGACGATAAGAGAGGATGGAGTTCTTCTTATCCATGGATGTCTATGGGTTCTAGTGGATATTAGAGAGGAGATGATGCGGTATTTTCATGCTTTGGTTTGGGCAGTTCATCCCTGAGTCAGTAAGATGTATCATGACATGCACCGACAGTACTGGTGGCCGGGTATGAAGAGTGAAGTGGCTAGTTTTATCACGATATATTCCACCTGTCAGCAGGTGAAGGTGGAACACCAGCAGCCAGCTGGGCTTTTATAGCAGTTACCTATCGCAGAGTGGAAATGGGATGATGTTGTGATGGACTTCATGGCTGGTTTGCCGAGGTCACCTTGAGGTAACGATGCAATGTGGGTTTTGGTTGATAGGCTCATGAAGGTTTCTCATTTCTTGCCAATTAAGTAGACCTTCATTGTAGATGAGCTGGGAAGGTTATATATCCGAAAAATAGTATGAATCCACGGGGTCTCGCGCACCATTGTTTCAGATAGGGATGCTCATTTTATGTCACGTTTCTGGCATAGTTTTCAGAGGGCGCTGGGTACACATAAGCTTCTGAGCACATGCTACCACCCTCAGACTGATGGCCAGTCCGAGCATACGATACAAGTGCTTGAGGAAATTCTACGAGCATTCATCCTGGATTTTGGGGGCTCATGGGAGAGGCATATTCCCCTAGTTGAGTTTTCCTATAACAATAGTTATCAGGCGACTATAAAGATTGCACCGTATGAGGCATTATATGGTTGTCCATGCCGATCACCCCTGTGCTGGTTAGAGGTTGGTGGGGTAGCTTTACTGGGACCACGTCTTGTTCAGGAGACTTTAGAGCAGGTCCAGTTGATTCAGAAGCGGATGGCTATCGCACAGTCTCGTCAGAAGACATATGATGTTCACCGCCGACGACCCCTAGAGTTTGAGGTTGGGGATCATGTTTTCTTGGCTGTTTCATCGAGGATGGGACACAAGCGGATCAGAAGATAGGGTAAGCTATCACTGAGATTTGTTGGGCCTTTTGAGATTCTAGAGAGGGTTGGTCCAGTAGCTTATCGGGTGCAGTTACCTCAGAGGTACCGACCCATGCATGACGTGTACCATGATTCTGAGTTACGACGATACAATTCAGACCTGTCTCATACCTTCCAGCCTGAGGAAGTCAAGCTTCAGGTTGATGCATCCTCTGAGGATCATCTAATTCATATCGTTGATAGGAGGACGATGGTTCTCTGAGGCCAGTCAGTTCCTCTAGTGCGGGTTCTATGGCAGCACGGCCATTTACATAATGAGACTTAGGATTGGGAGGCCGATGTACGTGCTCAGTGGCTGGAGCTTTTCATAGAAGAATCTTGACCACCCTTCTGATAGAAATTTGGGACTAATTGCTATAAGGTGGGAAGATTGTAAGAACCTAGGTATTCTTATAAGGAACATATCCTCTTTTTATCAGTTTAACTATTCTGTTGAGGCCTAATGTGGATGATTAACTTGACCGAGGGAGTTACGGAGGTGTCTGGGGCTTGTTCAGAGCCCGGAGTGAAGTTTTAGGTTGAAAATGGCCTATCACACATTTTTCACATGGCCTACGCATGGTCAGGGTAAACCGTGTGCCTTGGTGCAGGCATGGAAGAGGCCTGTGCACAACCGGCGCACGGTTTGAGGAAACTGTGCATGGTGGCCGTGCGGTTTCCCCTCTCCTTCCAGTAAGGTCTGCACAGTCTCCTCACGGTTTCTCAAACCGTGCGGGTAAACTGTGTGACCTACTGTGTTTTGATTATTAATTAATTTTTAATTAAATTAATTAAAAGTTATAAAAACTAAACCTAGACCTCTCATTTCCACCAGACAACAGGGGGAGAGTTATCTCAAAGGCTAAAGAGGAATTTGAGCCTGTTTCTTTGCCTGGTCTCCATTTCAACCATCGTTCGTCTCATTGGATCCACAACGGTATGTCCTAAATACCTTTTTAATCATTCTCGATTCTTCTTGTTATAAAAAATGCAGATTGCATTAAGGATTATATGCCCTAATTTCTCATTCTTCATCTTTTCTTCATATTTCTTCAAAAATAGGATGAATCACAGCCTGATACTAGATGAGCAATCTAGTAAGATCCTAAGGTAGGTGGTCTCGTTATTTTTTCTGACTTTCAAGCTGTTTATATATGCCGGAGTGCCGCGCGCCCACTTTTGGGGTGTCGCTAGAGCCTATAATTTAACCCTATTATTACCTATCATGTTTTAGGTAATCTGAATTGGATGGTATGTGCTTGAGTTAGGTTGTATACCTTGGATTGGAACTACCTCTAGGGTGCATTGCCTTGAATGACTCTTTTATGGATTGTGACCCAGGGTGCCTATGAGGCATGCCTTTTCTCTCCCTTGTGGGTTGCTAAAATTGGAAATTGCATATGAATGGAATTGTAATAGAATGAAATTGTAATTAATATGGTTTCAGGTATGGGATGGAGTTTTTCCCCTTGACCCTTATATGCTAATTCTTGAATTGCTAGCCCATGTGAGATAAATGCTTTTGAGCTATTTAAATGTGAAACAACGTCATGGGTGAACCATGTAACTAATGTGAGTTTCCATTGATGGACTCATACGAGACTTGTTATTGAAATGCCGAGTGAATCATGGATCCAGTATGAGATGCCATGGATGGACTCAATAGGGAATGATATGTCATGGGTGATACCGGGATATTATTTATAGGATCCCAGAGATGGGCTCAGATGACTGACTATACCGCACCTAGCGTGAGGCTGGTTACCTAGGAGGTTCGCCGAAATGAAATTGTAGAGTGATACCGGGGACCTAGAGGTTCGCAAGAACGGGCTTGTAGGGTGTTGGTGGATTTTCTCCCTGAACGATGTCTGGTCTCTGAATTGAATTTTCCAGGTACAGGTTCATGGAGTGGTTCAAAAACATGAATGAAGTTACTAATGAATGGAATGGATACTTGAAGTGATACTAAGACAAAGCATAAGCTTGGGCCGGTCTTACTAGTTTTCCTTGTTTACTGCTTTCAATATTACACTGCCTGTTTATATATTCACTGATAGATTAGGACAGATATTTGGTGTTTGCCTACTAGGATTCAGTCTCACAACCTATTTGGATCATGTTTTTTACACAAGCAGATTATATGATTTCAGGTTCTGAGAAGGGGAAAGGCCCTAGTATAGGTACTTGACTTGCTGCCTGGAGTAGAAGTGCACATGACTAAGTTGAGGCTTGCTATGTGAGAGGGGATACATTTTGGTTTCTTTTTTGTGTTTTGTGTACTTTTACTGTGTTGTATTGACTTTCACCATCATATATATATCATATCCTTCTGTTGGTTATCTATTTTTTCTGTCTATTTGTTTTTTACTGGTTACCTTCTTCCTCTATTGTATGTTGTAATTCCACTGTGATGATTTGGTAATGAGGGAATAGTCTCCCCAAGGACTCACCTAGGCCCTTGTTGCAAGTCGGCAGCCTAAGGCATTTGGGGATAGCTGCTTGAGGCCATGTGGCGACCGATCCAGCTACCGAGTTGAGTGGTAAGTTGGGTCTGGGCGTTACATCATGTGTGAGGAATAATCACCAAATTTAGAACCCAATCCAAAACCTCTATGGAACCTCGTTCCCCTATATCGCTCAGAATAAGATGGCCCTTCCATCAAAGTAACATATCCATGCCCAACTTTACAGTCACACTGACTCAATCTACCATCCATGATGCGCAGTCCCATGGTCAAACCAACCAAATAATTTTTCCAATCCCAACCAGTGATCAATCATCAATCATGAATATTCAGGTAACACCCAACACAATACAAAGGTTCCAGAATATGAAGCATCACACATCACATATATATAATCAAAAGAATTAATCTAAATAGGAAAAACAATTTAATAGTTGAATTGAACTAACCATGTGTTGTCCCATACCATCACTAAGGTCCAGAAAGCCTCAAATAAACATAATCAGGCATAACCAGGTTATACTCAGCAATTTAATCTAACAATTCTTTCATAAAAATTTTGGAACCCCGACCATAATTCCCCAAATGTGTAACGACCTCTAACCCATCCCTACTCCAGAATAACAAGGTCGGGGAACACCCAACAACATCTCGTATGGAATATGGTCAATTTAATATGAATAATAATTATCTCTCTAAATACCCAATATTGTACTAAAAATAAAAACCCATCAAATAACCATGAAAATACAAAATAAGGTATACCCCACCTACCATAGACTTGTTGACGCAAGCATGTCCAATATTGAGCTCTAATTCGAAGGCGATATTCACAGATCTATGTTTCCATCAAATCTCTACAATTCTACTCAGATGGAATCTGAGGTGTGTGAGGCAAGTGAATAAGAATGGAATATGGTGCGTGAGTTTATCCATCCTGAAGCAATCCTACAGCCACAGACGAATTGAAGAATTATGTTCGGATGAAGAATCTAGGAGAAGAAATGTTCTCATCCTTATTAAGCATCACATTGTAAAAATGGAGAAGGAGAATATTTTTTTTGAATTGAGACCCGATACTCTCAAATATAAATGAATAAAAATAAAATTACACGGTGTGTATTTAATGAAAACACTCCATGTAGTAGCTTGTCCGTATTCCGACTTATGTGGGTTACCAGATCATCACGTGGATTTGACACCTCAAACGATTCAACACATGGTTTGGACTCAGCTGGTACGCCGAAAGGAAAATAAATTGCGTGTTCAGGAACACTATACACCATGTAGTATGTTATTTTTACATGGTTGACACCAAGAATGTACTTATTTATCATGCGGTCATTACACACCTAACATACACATGAGATTTACTAGGGAGTACACAATGTGTAACTTGGAAACTTCAATAACATCCCAGTTTCCCCATATTTTCTCAAAACCAGCTAGAAACTGATATATAAAAATAAACACATACCTTAATAAAGAACCAAGTTCTCACACACATCCCTTTATCGAGGTTTTTGTCCCCACATACTATTGAACATTGTTATCATTTTTTGGTGTAAGAAAAAAATGTTATATTGTCATTTCATTAAGATAAATATGAATTTAATGTAATAATTATTAAATTTATATCACATATATTTATTAACATTATCCTTATTACCTTCCATGTAATGATTCAGTGAAAAACATATCACATCACTTCTAGAAGAGGTATTCATCAGTACACAGAGGCGACTTTATCATATCCATTATGGAATAATAATTAAAAAATTTATATGTGATATAATAATTAATGATGTATTATTTTATTATAATTTTCATATATATAATTTAATTCCATCATTACTACATTCTTTGATATGTGATGATGAAAATAGAATGACATCACTTCACGGGGCAGCAGTCTACCGTACACATAAATGGTGATTTCGTATCCCATTTATTGGAAGAGGATATGGATTTATGGTATTCTATTATCATAATAACATATCACTATTTATTATATATTATTTTTATTATATCATAATAAATGAGTATTATTTTAATGAATAGAAAGAAAAAATAGCATAAAAACACATGGTTAAGAATGATACCTCTTCATCAGACAACCTCCTTAGGTTAACACCAAAATCCTTTATAGGTAATACTTTTGACAAAATCAAGGGCTCTAGGTCATGTATATGGATGTTATAAAGTCATTTGGGTAGATATTGGTATATAAAAAGGGCTTTGACGTTATAATGATGAGATTGGGGGTGTTATAATTTTTTTGAGTGCTACACTCAGAATTTTTCAAAAAAATATTGTACTAACATTTTTGACATGAAAAATTCTAAAAAATGGAAAATTTTAAATAATTAGAATATAAAAGGTCTAAAATTTTCCATATAATGGATTTAGAACAATTTTATAGGTCATTTTAACACTTATTGTTTTAGTTTAAACCCTGGTGAACCTTTTTTGATATAACCATCGTAAATAATTTATATTATTTTCATTATTGATTAAGGTAAAAAATTATGTTGACCTTATTAGATATTAAAAATTATACTGATTAAAAATATGGAATCAATTTATCCAAATTAAATTCATAGTAGTGGTACTATTAAAATTAAAGTTAAACACACAGAGATGATGAGAAAGCAGTTTTCAAGAACTATATTTCTAAAGAAAAATATGTTTTTGTATTTAGTTTTCCAGTATTTTTTTAAAAAAATATGAATTAATATTTATTTGTATATAATATATATATTTAATTTAAATAATTCCCCTTTATATTGTTTCTTAATTACATAAAAAGTAAAAACATTATGAACTTTAAAATAGTTTTATGGAAAATCTTATTTTTAATCCCAAAAACTAAATTCTAAAAGAATAAAATATATTGATGATTAAAATCTAAATAAGTGAATTAAATATAAGTAAATAATAATTAAGATACATGAAATCATATTTAGAAAATAATGTTACTTTTAAATTTCTTAATTTATTAAAAATAAATTATATTTTTACCAAAATATGTATTTTACATTATTCACTGAAAAATCAATATTTTTCAAAAAATTCCAAAATTTCACCCTATTTTATTTTTGATATGAAAATTTAAAAAATTAATTAAATTTAATCAAATATATTTTATAAATTTTACAAAAAATACTTATTATATTTTATCCTAAAAACTGATATTAATTATTTATAAAGAAAACATATATTTGAAGAATTAATTTACATTACTAAAAATTGATTTATTATTTACTAAAAATTAATAAATAATTTAAATTAAATTGGAAATATCTATATATATATCATAAATTAGTTAATAATATTCACACCCACCATTTTAATATAATGTTTATAATGGTTATATATTTTTCACGTCCTTCAAGCATGGTGAAACATCTTTAATATGAAATAGAACTTATTTATCTTCATTAAACATCTTACGGCGTTACATCATCCAGTACATTATAAATTTCATCCATGAAATTTGAAATTTATCTTGTTAATAAATTTTGGGACATTTTAAATTAACTTCTTTGGAAACCAACATCATAAAATTGTTAACAAAAAATCCTCGAGATAAGAGAGATGGGGAAGTACAATGGTCATATAGAGTAACACATAACATGGTTATGAAGAAGGAAATCATTGTTGGGAACTGAGAAAATGGTAAGGGAATAAAATTTTATTCTCCTAATAATGATGGAGTGTTACTAAGATCATTTATCCCATGAAATTTAATGATCTAGAGAAAGTTAATAACCACAAAATGGTAAAATAAATAAGTTTAAAAAATGTCATTGATTTCATCATAAATGGTGGTAGTTTGATTTTTTTTGATTCAAGGTCCTTTTCCTAGATTTGAATAATTATTATACCATCTATAATATAATCATATGGATATATAATCACTTGATAAATAGAATTTCAACCCTTAATTAATTTCCACCACCATATCATCTATAGATCCAAGTGATGAGTATTTAAGATGAATTTTTAATACCTTATGTAACAAAATCAACATTCAATGGATCACAAAATCCACTAAATTGTAAACAAAATATTCCTAATATATTTATATATTATCCAAAATAAAAATTTAATGCTTAAGGTTTGATGTTTTACAAATTCAACAAACCTTTATATGATCAAATAATACGTTAATCTCCATTGTTCAAACATAAATCCAGATTTTAAATAGTATAATTCCATAATTAAATAACCTCATATCACAAATAACATATATATTAAGTTATTTTTAACCTAAAATTTTATCTTATACCTTTCATCTGTCAATAAACAAAATATAGTGATAACATTAATCACATAGTCACCAAATCACATTTCTATCCCATAGTTATTCTCACAATAAAATAATGTTTATTAAAATAGACTTAATAATTATCTTTCAAACTATTTTAGTTAGAAAAATGAATTAAAACTAACTAGGACATCATATAATCTCATGTTAGGTTCCACACACTTTTCACTCTTTGGTTGTGAGTACTGATCCCACATCCTTGTTAGTTGTGATCGTTCATCACCCAGCCCTTGGGATGTCATTTTTACTAAAACTGCATCCTTATAAATTTCCTAGAAATTGGATGCATATCCTTACAAACGACCATTGTAATCAAAGAAAATAAAAAAATTATTTTTATAAATACCATTTATATTTTGAAAAAATTGAAATCCTTCTCAAATAAAACATTATGCGGAACATAGGGGTTACATATATCCCAACCCAAAAAAAAAGATACAGAATTTCATTAATAACCTCAATATATTATTAGATAAAACATAAAAAGGGATGTTTAGGACTTTGGAATTATGATTCGACTTGTAATTGTAAACCCATTATAGAATCCATCACTCTGAACATAATCTCATATGTAAACGTTTTGTTCTCCAAATTTATCTAAAACCAGGACTTATACAAACTATAACATCCCGGAACCCTCACACCTAGATCTCTTCATAAAATAATATAATTTTCATTTCGTTCATTAATAAAGAGGATTGTGAACTAATTTTCAATATCCAAAAATTATAACATCAAAAGGAAATATTTGATCACTTAAATAACCAAGTACCTTTTTTGAATATAGTTTTATAGAATTTGAAAAAAAATGTTACAAAAAAACATCAATATTTTTAAATGATAATTTCCCCCATCTAACCCAAATTTTCTTATTTCACATTAATCCATCATCATAAACCATATGAAAACCTTATAGATATAATTAATTCAAAAACATTATTTCAAACATTATAAAATGAAAAACAAGAAGAATTAGATTAATTCTTAGTAAGGTTAAAAATAAGAATTAAAAATTTAATTTCTTCAGAGAGAATAAGATGAACATAATGGTATAATGACATAATCAATGTGAATAATCATAATATAATAATTTTCATAACCATAAATACCTATATAAATAGAAATGAAAACATGGAATAAATTTTCAACAATGTCATGTTTCTTAAGAATTACTAATAATGATCCATGTAATGTTAATGTTGACTATTGTAATCATTAAAGATATATTGTTATCATAAAGAAAATGTGTCAGTATATTTTGAACATTATCAACATAGATAATTTTAAAAACATGTTGGAAATAACTGGAGACCTGTTAAATCTAAAGGATAAACCCCTAAATAACTCTATACATATTTAATCTATGGAAAATAAATAATATCTAATTAGAAAGAGATTTATCATAAAAACCCCATCATTTAAGCCATATTGGGATCAACCATTGCTATCTGGGAACACCCATCATATATGCTATATTATGCTCATCTCAAAAAATCTGGGTTCAGAAAATTCATCATCGATATATTAAAAATACCATTAATGAATACAAAAATTATAGTTCTTCAATTTTAAACCATAAAAATAATAAATGTTAATGTATAGCTTGATTAACCCTTGGAAAATAAATGGGTTCCTTGAAAATCGCTATGAAACATGATTAACCCATGGAAAAGAAATGGGTTCCTTAAATATCTCTTAGTAAAAATCATAATGCCATTAGTTAAATAATATTGAATATATATTTAAAAAATATCTGTAATGGTGATTAATTTTCATCAATGATTTTTAACATTGATGAATGGAAATACCATTGAAATAACATTTAAATATTCTTGAGGAAAATACAATTTTTTAATTTAAAATTCACTTTTAAAAAACTAAAAAGCCACACAATATTGTTAAAATCCTATTATTTGTAAATAAATTTGGAAATTTATAGTTCATGTTTCAAAATAAATGGTCAGAACAATTTTAAAATCCACTCTTTTTTGTAAATGAAAAAAATAGACATTCTCTTTAGAAAATTTTGAAAGAGGGTGTCAAACTGACCCATTTAGAAAAAAAAACAAGAAATATCCTTTTAAAATATTTTCAATTAATGATAAATATAATTTAAAATAGATTTATTAAATCATTTATTTTTTAAAAATAGCATATTTAAAAAAATATTTGAAAACATGGATATAAAATAGAATGATAGCTGATGTAAAAGAAAATAAAGAATCACTATCGGATACATATGACTTTCTAGATTTAATATTAACACTATGAATTATAATAATAATTTTATGAATAAAAAATAGTATTTATTGATAAACTAAATAAAAATTCCAATTAAATCATTTTTCATTATGAATTTCTAAAATTAATTAATTTTTTTAAACATTACACACTTTTACACTGTTTTTATTTGGAAAAATCCCATTTTTAAACACAAAAAATATGCTTATACTAAATTAAAATATAACTATAATTAAAATTTAATTAAGTGGATTAAATTAAATGAAGTTACACTTATGTTACTTGAAATAATATTAAAAAATAAATGGTATTTTAAATTACAATGTTTATTGGAAATAAATTAGTCTCACAAAAAATATTATTTTTTACTACTCACTACAAAATAAATATTTTCCAAAAACATCCTAAAATTTCACCCCAACTGAATTTTATTATGATGATTACGAAAATGAGTTTATTTTTATCCGATAAGTATTATAAATCTTCCAAAAAATTATTTATATTATTTTCCCATAATAATTAATAATCTTGTTTTGAAGAAAACATATTTTTGATGATAAAATTACTTTACTAAAAATTGAATGATTTTTAATAAAAAATTATCAATTATATATATTGAGTTGGAAATTTATATATATACATATAAATTATTTAATACTTTTAATACGCGCCAATTTAACAACTAGGTTATAATGGATATATATTTCACATGTCATTTAAATTCGGTGATGTGTGTGGAATACACTATAAAACATTATTAAATACAATAAATTTATCAGGGTGTCATAAGAACACAATCCTAAAACGTAATTTATACATAAAAATCAACATATAAGCCTTACCAACCATTAGATAAGTCAAAATGGATGTACAATTCATATGGTTATTCAACTAATCAATAGAATTCTATGATTTTTCATCCTAAATAAACTTCTCTCCCTTCCAAGTGAGACAATTCATTGGAGAATTAAATTTTTATAAAACCTTTATGATAATGTGATAATAACCCCACTAAAACAAATAATATTTGATTCTTAAAATCATTTTCTGGTTTCTCCCATTTTATAATATCCTTCAGCTTATCAGGATCCAATGAAATATCAAGTTCTGAGACAATGTGTCCTATGAACATCACTTTCCAAATCAAGAAATTACGTTGTGAAATCATGGAATAAAGTTAGTTATCACTAAAAATTTATAGGACTAGTCTCAACTGATGCACCTCATCATCATCATTTTTAGAGTAAACCAGGATGACATCCACAAGTACCACCATGAATAAATCGAGATACTCATGGAATATCCAAGTAATCTAGAGCATAAAAACTAAATGATAATTTGGTAGACCAAATTTAATAATAGGATATTTATAATAGACATACATAATCCTAATGGTGGTATTATGGATGTCATATTTTTTGTTTCTATTCTTGTGATAATAACACCGATGATCATTCATAGATACACACTTCACAACATTCAACTGAACTAAAAAACCATCGATCCAAGGAAATAGAAATTTTTTCTTTATCATTAATTGATTTTGTTTCCAGAAATTAACACAATGTATAAGTGTTATATCATATTTATTTTGAAAAAAGAAGCATCTCCCCTAATGGGGACGCAATTAAGGGTATAAATACATTGTCAAAACAATAAACCAAATGGTAATTCAACACATTTAGTTCAACTACTTCCATATAGTATAAACGTATTGAGATAGGATAAGTACCCAATAACAAGTAATAAAGACCACCATATCCCATAACTACAGAGAGAAATAAAATTTATATGGATACAAAGTAGGAATCACAATGACAATTGGAGGAAGATTAATTCTCAAATATTACTACTCTAGTTCAAGGAAATATATATATATCTTCCTATCCAAATAATGAAAAGGTAGTCCATAACTACTCTCCCTAGGGTCCCTTTCTCCTTAAAATACATCACACACCATTTTTCGGTATGTAATGGAAATCCATTGAAGATAACAACAAATCTAGGATTTATGGTCAATCATAAAATCAAACCCAAGAATGACCTCAAATGGTTTCATGTATAGAACTAGAAAATCCCATGTGAGATTGATCTCTAATAATTAAAAGACAGAATAAGGTCATTGGAGACCGATGTACCTCTTCTTTTTGAGGGGTTTATCAATATCCATCACATAATACATATCATGTATAGGTATATCTTGAAAATTCACAACATGAGTTGATATAAATGAATGATATTCAATGTTTTCAAATAAATTAGTCACTAAATAGAAATCTATAGTGATATTACCTCTCCCTATTGCAGGACCCACATAAAAAATCACTGAATACACTTCCACTGCATGAAGAATCATCATTTTGGTTGACTCTGGATAGAAATAAACATATCTTGAAGAATTTGACTTCAATATTGTGAATTTCAGAGGTTATGAGATTATTCCTCTACACAGAGTTTAAAATACAAGACATGACATTTGGAGGGGTCATGAGTGACCACACAAACCATATATCTTTAGTTCTGCATTACAAATAGTCTTCAAATGTCTAAACATTCCATAATAAAATAAATTCAATAGAACTATTAAAGACATAATAGAATTTATAGATGTTTTTTCTATCAATATTCACTATGAGACTCATTATTATTCCTCTTTCCAAAAAGGATCTAACTAAAATTTATTTGGTAGTAACATGAACTCTCATCAAACATCACTTACATGCCAGGTCATGCTCAACCATCAACAATGTATCCAACACATCCACATAAGAACTGAGATTCCACATGAAATGCCAATATGTGATATTAGATAATTGACTCATCTCAAATATTTGATCCCTAAACTTCTCATTTATTAATACCATAGGATAAAATTGAAAATTTTCAGCAACAAAGTTCTCATACTATGTCTCGATTCTATCACCCTACTATAGGGTAAAAAACTCTATAGACATCACTAAACCTTCAAATCCTTGTAGTAACAATCTATGAATGGATCTAAATTCATTATGCTGAGGGACATCACATTTCAGTATTATATCCATCAAATCCGACTACCTCCAGCTAATCTCTTTGATCTAGAGTGTATCATATTTCAGTATTATTGAATTCGGTGTTACAAAGAACTCAAAAAAAGATCAAACTTCATTAAAAAAATACTCTTCCTCTTGATGATTATTTTTGACATATAAATCTGGTGTATTCTAACCAAGAAACTCCTAAGAATGATTTCTGTTTTATTTCTATCATGAATCCATTACATGTTCTAGAATTAGAATGCGGGTGGATACCAATCCCAAAGATAGGAATTAATTCAAGACTATCTTAATGAGATTTTGATCAACATGATGGTTCTCTTGTTGTGGTTCACCGGTAACTCCCTCATGATTTCTATTCAATCATCATATTTGAGTAATGGAACTACACAAAAAGAATGAGAAATATATAACTATCAATGAGGATACTCAAATCATCAACTCAGCGAAGATACACAGTGAAATCAATACTCTGAGATAGAGTTCAATATATTGGTATTCTAAAATACTCAAATAAATTTTTACAGAGAAGACTAGAATAAGAACAATTTATTTTTAAGGCTTATTTTCCCACACACCCATGGTTACTAAAGGTTTTACATGATGGGATTTTTCCAATAACTCACTCATACCACAGCCTTGAGTCTCAAAAATCTGACCCCTATCTATCTGGACATCCCAAACATCATTCTAAAATCATGGAAAGATAAAAAAACCATACAAATTTTATAGAATTTTCTATAAATTAAAAAGATACCGTGGTATACTGATATTCAAGTAAATGATGACATATCCCAAAGGGTGTTCCCATTCCCAAAAGGTTGGTCACTCGCACCAATAATGAACAAGAAGTCAAAGGGAATTGTTTTTTCCATAAGAACACACAAATAAGATCAAAATGTGCAAGAGAAAACAATACAAATCCAGTATTACTAACACTCCTAAAATAGAAAAGTACCTCAAGAAAGTAGTTAGAAATAGAAATGTATTACATAATAGAAATGAATATATGAAAAAATACATCTATACAATGTCTCATAATCCCCATGTAATAAGTGATCTATAGATCCACTATTCACCGCCATCACTCAAGAGTCATGTAAACCAAGCACACCTTCCACCTTCATTTGGAACGTTCCCTTTTCTTAGACCAAGGATAACATAATCTAAAAATCAATGATGTAAAAGGTAGGGTGTGATCTAAACAACCTAGTGTTATTAAGAAAATCAATAATTAGTTCTAATAAAAATAATGTATTTATTTATAAAATTCTAATTAATAGAAGACATGGATTATTATTTAGATTTTTATTAGTAAACGCATGATTTAATATAAATTTAATGGAACATATGACAAAATAGTATTAAATGAACATTTTCTTAAATCAAGGGAATTGATAAAATAGTTCTATAATCATTGGAATTTAATAATAACTTAAAAACCAAGAAACATGTTCACAATCCCCAAGGATCATTTGTTTCATGCTTTCTGATTCTTGAACAACTTAGTTAATCTTAACTCAAGGTGTGTTCATTGAACTCTAAGGATTGGTTAATTGGTATAATCAATCAACACCCCATTAGGGAAATAATAGATAATTTGGACTACTTAAATATTAAATCATTAATCCATTTATAGGGATTCAGAGTTTGATAGTGCATGTTGCAATCCCCAACTAGTTAACCATGATCAAATTTTCATCAATAAATTAATTTATTAGTCATAGTAAAATCAGTTCATCTCAATTAAATGAACCATTCAAAATTCAATTTCAAAATTTAAATTTCAACATGCTATTTCAATTTCCAAAAAAAATCATAGGATTTAATAAAATTCATTCCCTTAAAATTCACAATTCACATAAATACATTTTTCAAGAATCAACAAC
Organism: Viscum album; assembly: GCA_963277665.1. Classification (NCBI taxonomy): domain Eukaryota; kingdom Viridiplantae; phylum Streptophyta; class Magnoliopsida; order Santalales; family Viscaceae; genus Viscum; species Viscum album. The sequence continues at coordinate 2,127,282,271 of OY728127.1, read as the reverse complement.
AAATAATTTAATAAAATTATTTTTCATTTCAAACAATATTTTCTTAAAATCCACCCAGTTAATAAAATCCTTTAAAAAGTGTAGTTTTATTTAAAAAATACAATACATTAAAAAATAATTCATTAAATCATTAAAGTTCATGGTTGTAAATTGAAAATAATTTTCAAATTCATAAATTATTATGGTTTAAATTATAGGGGAAAGCCTTACCAATCAACCAGACATTAGGTCACATGATAAAATTATCAATCCGAAAAAACTGGAACCATCGACAAGGAATCAAAGGTGAGTAAGATGAAAGATAAATTTTTAGAAACAAAATCTATCAAATAAAAATTTTAATCCTCCTATAACATTAGTATATATCACTATATCTAATTATGAGATATGGTAATGGAATAATATCAATCCTGAGAATATCCATATACCATACGGAGAAGAAATACATTCATCAACACTTTGATAAGAGAGGGAAGGGATTGGAGAAGCTAAAATCCTGTCTTGAGAGACATCAAAAACCAAAGGACTATGTTTTTATTGAATGAGATGTGTTTATGTTTAAAAGTGGGGCTCCCAAGAAATTAATTAAATGATTCCAAGAGATAAAAATCCATTTATATGATTTCTTAGTTAGGCCACATGATTAGTATTAATTTTCTCATAACCATGAAATCTCACAAGGCTTATGGAAGAGCTAAAAAATTTGTACACTCAGTTTCACAAACCATGAACAAACCATGGAAATCCACACTATCTCATGACAAATGGTTTAAGGGGTGGGATTCATGGTTTGGACTAACCATTCACCAACTATGTTTCTCCATCTAAAACTTATATATGTGGAACATCAACTCCTGGCTTAACCCACATGGTTTTCCCTAACAATGCAACAACCATGAATAACCACAAAATCATTCAAAAATATCAAAATGCCTAAAAATATAGAAAATACCTAGAAAATAATCATATAAATAATCGGTAAAGGTACATAAAAGGTGGTAAAGGGATGCTATTTTATTTTATAATTATATCTTTTAAATTAATATATAATATATTTTGAAAACTGTATTAAAAAAATACCATTTTCAACTTCAAATATATTTTGTATAAATTTATATCTAATTAATGGGTAAAATATTAATTTATAAATATAATTAATAACAATTATGATAAACTATTATCTTTGATCAATTTAATATAATAATTTAAACTATTTTGAACTTCTTATTCAAAATAAATTGGTTTTTTTTAATTTTAATCAAATAAAAATAATAATATGTACTTTTGTTAATTGATTTATTAATTTTTATTTAATAATAATCACTTTTGTTTAATTTTAATATGTTTTGTTTTATTTTAATTGGGTGTTAAATTAGTTTGGTGTGGATTCTTCAATTATCTATAAAAAATATTACTAATTTAAACACCCCAAAATCATAGGTCATTACATTGGGTAATGATGTCCACAATTTATATCCTCATTAGATGACTTTTGAAAGTGAACCTAGTATAATGATATGTATTATTTTTCCTAACTTCCTCAAAAAATTAAATAGAGTCCCTCATCAAATCCACTCTTATATAAGTATGGACAGACACCCATCGATGGTTATACAATGACCAATCCCCAATTTAAATGCATCCCATGATGGGGTCATCACGCTCAAGCTATTTTTGTTTCAAAGATGAATAAAAATTAAGAACTGGAATAACCTTTACCCAGTCTACTAATGATGATGAAATTTTAAAATTAAAAATATCTATATCATCTTGGTGAACTAACGTGTAAATATACCAATCAGTGCTAAATATTATTTGTTATATATCCTCAACAAATACCACAACACCCTACTATTTTTTGTTTTTACTAAGAGAATATACCATGACGTTCCTCATACTCAGGGAATATACCATAATTTATTGAAATGTTTTGAGTTAGTATATCTAATTCCTATGTCACTGGTTCATGTATAGCAGGGAGAATATGTACAAAAAACTTTTTGGTATTTTAGATGAAAATTAACTCATCAATGAGATAATGATTATAGCATATTAAGGAGTAAACCACATATTTTAACTCTATGTAATGGGTATGTTAGGTTTTCACTTGGTTTCAATGTTTATAAGAATTATATGTGACCACCCTCTCATCCTACATCAAAATATCTCCCATAATAACACCATATTCACCGAAATATATAACACATCACTTTTCATGTTACAGAGGATTCAAAATTGTTACAAATTTCAATCGTAATTTAAAATCCTTGTTGTTGTTCAACAATGATAATGAAACTTCCCAGCAACAGAAATTGTAAATGAAATTAATTGAAATATATATCTAAACTAAAAAATCATTGTTCAAAAATATATTCCATGGTCATGACTATGACATCACCCCCTCAATATTATCACCATCGACTAATATACCTACCTATGATACCTCAGTCCTGAGAAATAAATCCTCTTTATTTTGGAATATACAATTAAATTAAATGGAATAATATTTATTTTCTTGAAGAATACATAATAAAATATCTTGGATGTTGACCAAAAACACATATGTTCATGAATTTTTTATAATTTTTTCAACAATAACTAACAAGATAGAGTCCCAACTGGGAAGAGAAACTTGGTTTGTGAGATCCAAAAAAATGTAGGAGCATTGTTAAGAACTAATTGAATTACAAGATAATATTATAATTTATACCTCCACATAAATAATTCCTTTGGTAGATTCCCTAATCTTACTTAGAATGGATGATATCAAAGTCAAATGATAATCCTAGATTACCCTCAAATATACATGTGACACACCGAGAATTTATAAGAAGAATTATCTTAAATTTCTTCAGTGTCATGTGTTGTATGCAACACCAATATTTGCTTTTGTTATGCACAACACCGTATTATCTTTTAGAATAAGCAACACTATTCTTTGCTTCTGTTATACACGATTTCAAGTTTGTTTTATAGAATTTATTATAGAAAACATTGAGGTTAGATTTTTTTCAGTGTATAATAGAACTATGTTTAAATTTTTTTATACGAAAAAACAACGGAAGATTTCTATACATGCAACACTGGCTTGACTTTCGTTATATTCAAGATCTACCTTCCTCGATAGTTTGTGTGGTACGCAATACCAAGTTTCACTAAAGAACGATATATTATTATAATATTATTTTATAATTACAATTATAAATAGTATTAACTGAATTTTTAATCTTAAAACATTAGCATTCTTCTTACACATTTTCTAGAAAATGGTATGAAGACAAAATCAATTTTTCGGATAAAAGAAATTTTTTTCAAAAAAATGTATTTTTTTCCCTTTTTGATGGTGTACCCATTTTAATTCTAGTTTTAGAAATGTTTATAAGTTCAATTTGATATAATAAAATTCTTATTTTGAAATTGGATATAATAATTAAGATGGGTTAAATTTTTGGTAGTTTTCTGATAACATTCTTATTTTGATGAATAGTAAAAATATGTTAAATTTTAATTAAAAACCAATTTTTTCATTAAGATAATTTATATGGTTAAATTATATTATTGAATGATTTTAAATTATAAATAGAATATATTATTTCCGTTTAATACAATTTATCTAATTATCATTAATTTTAAATTGAATCCATAGGTAAAAACATTTCAATCATTTGAAATATATGATCATTTAAAACACATTTTCTCCTTTCAAAAATGGGATTAATTTTAAATTAATCACTTCAAATTATGTGTCTTGAATTTTAAAAAGTGGATTACATATTTGGAATCTATAGGTCCAAATTATGTTAATAGGATACTTTTATTTTTTGGCATTATGAATATTAACTACGGCGAATTTTATTTACGAGTGTTAAAAGTAAATCCAGTAATTAATGGTAAAAATAAGATCATAAAATTTTCCTAAAACTTTTCCTGATATAATTGAATGATTATATATCACCCTAAACATAATTGGGTAAAAATGGTATCTATTTTAACCCACTTGGATGAGATTGATACAATTAATTGTTTTTTATTTAATGAAATGTGAAATATGTCTCACTCAAACATTAATAATTAAATTATTTTTAATATAAGGTTATATAGAATATAAATTTGACTATAAATACTCATTTGAAATCTAAAATGTTTTTCTTTCTCATGGTAATTTATTTTTAATATTTATGAAATATATAATTACCCAAATAGCTTATACATCAATGATTAGTTTAGTGAAAAATCCATAATATTGTTTTTATAAAAATAATAATACCCATAGAAAGGCCCAAACACTTTCCCAAACCTTATTTTTTGAGTATATATAGACCATAAGCATACAAGGGTTAACCTTTTAACCATTTGTAGCCTTATCAAAGAGATTATAACACTTATATTATATTATTTTAAATGAGGTCAAAGTTGTGACCTTCATAATTTAATAAATATTACATTTTATATGTTGGGTTTTTTAGAATATAAATTCGACTAAAAAATATTTTTTAAATATGTTATATTTATCTTCATCAGAGTATTTTATTTTAAATATTAAAATAAATGATATATGAACTAATTAATGCCCTCCACGAATTTTCCAGAATAATATTGCATGTTAGAAATCTATTAAATTTTTTGGTTCGAATCTATCTTCTGTGAGGATTTTTTTAAATTCAAATAAGTAAATAAAGTCAAAATAGACATTGTTGATATTTTATAAAAATGACATATTATTAAATTGTTTAAAAATCCCCAAAAAAATTAAAAAATAAAAATTGGAAATTATATGGTCTAAAATGTCATTAATAATCCAAATATTGTCAATTCACAACACATAATTAATTATTTATAACCATTTAAAATTAATAATATTAATAGAATAAATAAAATTAAATATATTAAATAAAGATAAATCAAAATGATAATGTTTTAAATAAAATAAAAACAAGTCTAAATATTATTTTTTTATTATATTACAACCCTCCAACTACTAATATCTGAATTTCAGTCATTTGGGTGGATTTTACGTGGGGTCTGTTTTTATTATAAATTAATATTCCTCTAGGTTTCCAGAAGTTCCCCTCTCCTCTATTATAAAAGGGAACCTCCTCCCTCTCCACTTCACTTTATTTTGAGCCTTCAAACTCAGTAAATACATATCCATTTACCTTATCCATTTCCCTAGAAACATACGACAAGTTCTATAATTCTTCAAAGGAAAACGTTAGTGCCCTTAGAAGAGGATTATAAGAGGCGCATCGAGGAACAGGTAATATCCTTTACTGATTGTTTCCAACTTCATTCTTCTACTACTACTTTTATATGAGTTGTTTCATTATTAATTAATATATCTAGTACCACCTGTATACTAATATGTTATTATGAATATTAAACAACCATATTACATCTTCTATCCATCCAATGAAAAATGAAAACAACACTTGTACGTATGTCGGGCCTACTATCTCCACGACGTGTTGTAATCTATTTTTCATCATAAACATACTTGGATGGGAATAATGGTGGAATAAATAACTATATATGATTATTGTAAAGTGATATTGACTATGAAATATTATACACTATACACTTCAATACCACTCCACAATCATGGAAATGATATCTACCCTCGTGCATACATACGGCCTACCTTCTCCACGATGTGATGTGGTTCATTCTATACGAACTTCATTGAATAATTATTCTATAAATTAATTGAATGATTAAATATGATATATATATAATAATAATACCATTATGTAAATTATATAACTATAACCTAAAATGTGGAATACGAATTTATTTGACAAAACAAGCATAAGAACATAAAGTTGTTAACACTTGAATAATGAGTAACAATGAAATGTTACTAATAAACAAATAAGAATATGACCATATATGATATCGTAAAAATGAATATGATTCATGAATTATTATATGAAATTATTTAAATCCTTATAATGTAGTTTTAGATACATACACATCTTGTCGTACCTAAGGTAAGGGAAAATCTCACAATCTCATTTCTATTAAAGATTGTTTATACTTAAGTATTTACTGGGGATATTTATCATCCATGTCCATGATTCCTAAATGTGTAATATTATTTTAGTCCTCCTAAAATTTTCTAAATTCAATCGTACCCATTGGTTAATTTTTAGTAAAATATATGAAAGGAATCTGTTGCCATTTTCGGTATGAGATATTTTCTCAGTTGTCGGACAAAAGTACGTGGATAATGTTTTTTAACATATACAACATGAACTGATTTTTATTGTTTCATAATTCATTATTTCCATGAATATTAATATACAATATTTCATTATTATTTTCAAAAAAAATTCTTTTCTTTTATAATTTCATAACATTTTGAGAAATTAAATGATTTTGAAGAAGAAAGGATATATTCCACAAGAATTCATTTCAAGTGTTTTATCAAAACTATTTTCCATATATGATGACATTATTTAATATTTTTATGATTCAAATATATTGTCCCTATTATTTAAATGGTATGATTTTTTTATGATGAAATGATATCTATTATTTTATATGGATTATGTTATGATGGTATGATGTTTATGAAACGAATTTTATTTTTTGGGTTATGATGAATGATTTATGTTTATTTTGTGGCACACTTAAGAGTGATTTCATTATGAGATGGGTGCGACCTATATTTCCCTCTAATGAATTGCGTAAATATTTATATCTCATGGGATTGGAATGGCTAGAACATCATGTGTATCTAGTTCCGAAATAAAGAGATGAAACGACCAGTATACCCAGTTCAATAATGGATTTCATCCACTATGATGGTCTAGACAGCAATGTCGTGGCTATGATGGAAGTCATAATATGTGATTATTATTTTTCCATAATTACATTTTTTATTCCAATTTTATTATTTCATGGTTAGTTTTCTTTTATGATCCATGCCTTACATACTGCCAATATTTTTGTTATTGATCAAGATTTTGATGTTTAAATTTTGTGTTAATTTATTTACGTTCAAATGTTTATGGTTTGTTTTATGTTTTCCATGTTTAGTCTTTCTGAGAATTTGATCCCACCCTTTATATTTTTTATTTCACCTAGGATATAAATAATGGTTTTAAGTAGGAAAACAAAAGGGGAATATCTTTATGGGATATCTTGAAGATATTTCACCATGATTAGATGATTATGTTGCGAGCTTTCAAAGACACTAATCTAATACGGTTCATAGGTATTTTTTTCTTATGCATTTTGTATTCTGAAAAAGTAATGTAATATCCATGTATGTAAATATTGGGTCTCTACAGTTGGTATTAGAGTGATGGTTTAGATAAACTTTGGAAACTAGGATGTGAAAACTTTAGGGATATCCCTAGACATATTTATAAGGTGTGTCTAGGAATGTTCATAAGGTTAAGTATAATTATAGGCTATAGTCCAAAAATAATGGTAATGATCAAGAGTAACATAGGATTAAAACTAGGAAGTTAGATAATGAAATTACTCCCCCTTGACTATATTGTTTCCCTAGTATGATTTTTCCTCTCATAATATTCTTTTTGGGTTTTGGAATATGGCTGGAAAGATGAAGATTCATTATAATGGAGGATATGATTGACAAAGGAATGATATTATTCATGATCAACCAAATGAAATTGGAGTTAAAAGGAGAAACATCATTATTTTTTCTAATAATAAATATCATAATATGATCAACAATATCAACTTTCTTATGTTTCATGAAGAAGATTATAAGAGAAATATGGAGTTTCATGGTGATCATAGAGGAATGAAATTTCAATTTTTCTCAGGTAAATCATGTGGGAAGATTCATCAATGAGAATGCTTCAAGGAAACTAGAAGATGCTTTGAGTGTGGAAAATAAGGGCACAAAGCCAATAATTGAAACAGAAAATGTTCTATTAAAAAAATGGACAAGGATAATAGTATTACTAAGACATCAATAGTGGTTAAATGTTTTAAATTTGGAATGTACGTTCATTATGAAAATCGATTCCCTAAGGGAAAATCATATGAATAGAATAATAAGGGTCATATGGGTAGTATTTATGTTGATGATTATGAAGAGAATAAAAATGATATAAGATATGAAAGAATTGTTGAGGAATAAAATGATGAAGCTCGGTCAATGGTTTAAGATGGTAGTGGAATGATTGCATGTTAATCAAGAGTAATGTTTTATAATAATTTAATGGTACTATTGAAAAAAATAAACATCTAAGGATTGTCATAATATTGTTTTTACTTAAGTATTTGAAAGTATAATTTTAAAGGTACCAGTAACCATGAAAGGTTTTTCAGCTATTTTTGGAAATCCCCTAATATTTGAATAATGGAGGGATAAGGAGAAAATAATATGATTGATAGTATTAATGAGATCATGACTGATAAATGGAAAAAGTGATATCATGGTTTGAGTATATAGAAATTTTGGGATTTTGGTGTATGGAAAGAGTTAATTTTGATGGAATTAATGTCGTAACTAAGTTTCTAAGGTAATTTATGTTATTATTATATTTTAGGAGGATTCATGATGAAGTTTGTAAATGGTTTAGAATTTGAGCCACAAGATATATCTTATGATATATTGGGGATAAATGACAGTATTAACATGCTGGTTATATGACCATTCTATGAATATTTTTCTTCATAATATGAGATTGGACAAAAGTATTATAGATAAGCCTAAAGGTTGGAATGGATTAAGTTGGAAATCAGGTAGTACTGTTTAAGGCTAGAACTTATTATTATTATTATTATTATTTTTTCTGTAATATTATACTTGAATATTTTTAGGAGAAGTAAAACCCGCAAGACGGGTGACAACTTGTCATGTGGGACAAGGATGGAGGAACCGTACCCACATCCAAAGTGCAATAGGCATTTATCGCCTAACACTAGCCTACAGAAAGTCCCTAGTTAGTATAAATTAGTTTTAAATTTTTTAAAGCTGTATGATAGATAGAGATTAAGTCCATTTTTGGAACCATATAAGATTAATCTCACCATATATGGACTTATGAATATTTAATAACTTGTGTTATCCTTTTTTTGATAGAGACCGATGGAATGACCTATCATTCTATTGCATGATCTGCTAACACTTCAAGAATGAAAAATTCAACAATATTTATTTAAATAATATATGAATTGGAAATTGTTCAGGGAATGACCAATGTTGGTATTACACTGAAATCAAGTAACTATTTATTCTCATGAAAATGAAATTATCTTGAAAAACCAATATGTTTTCATAGTACCCTCATATCTGATGAATCAGATGGTACCTTAGATCATCACAAATTTATGGCTTTGTGATTGTTGGATTTTTCATAGCAATGTTCTCTACCACACTTCATCAGAACAAGATATTTAGATTTCTCTTCTATATCCATGTTTTCATCTATGTTCTCCAAAGTGGAAACCCAGTGATGAGTTACTTTGGGTAACCATTATATTTCAAACATTTTTTTAAATTAAATATTAGTACTCCTTTTTAAAATGTGGGATTCTATAAAAGAAACTTTTTTATAGAAAACCATTTATAAACCTGATGAATTTAGAGGGAGAAATTAATTTTAAGGGGGGTAGAATGTAACACCCCGAGAATTTATGAGACGAATTATCTTTAATTGATTCAATTTACAGTGCTTTATGCAACACCATGATTATATTGTGTTATATGCAACGCCGTATTAACTTTCAGTATATGTAACACTATTCTTTGCTTGTGTTACACAAGATTTCAAGTTTGTTTTATAGAATTTATTTTACACAAAATTGAGGATAGATTTTTTTTCAATGTATAAAAGAACTGTGGTTAGATTATGTTATATGCAACAATAAAGGAATATTTCACTACACGCGACACTAGCTTGGATTGCGTTCCATGCAAGAGTGACCTTCCTTGATAGCATGCATTGTATGCAATACCGAGTTTCACTAAACAACAATATATTATTACAATATTATTATGAAATAGCCTTAATGAATAGTATTAACCACATTTTTAATTTTATAACACTATCATTCATCTTACATGATTTCTAAAACATTATATGAGAACAAAATCAAATTTTTAGATAAAAGAACTATTTATAAAAAATGTAGTTTTTCTTCCTTTTGATGGAACACCCATTTTAAATCTAATTTTTGACAGGTTTATAAGCTAAATTTCAAAAAATAAACTTCTTATTCTGAATTAGGATATAAAAATTTATTTTGAATAAATTTTTGATATTTTTCTGATAACATTAATATTTTAATGAATAATAAGAATATACAAAATTTTAATTAAAACATATTTTTTAGTCGATATGATTTATATGGTTAAATTATAATATATAATTGTTATAAAGTATAAATAGAATATATTATTACCATTTAATAGAACTTATGCAATTACCATTAATTATACATTGAATTCATAGGTAAAAACATTTCTATCTTCTGTAATGTTTGAACTTTTAAACCTCATTTTCTCATTTCAAAAAGGGGATTAATTTTAAATTAATTAATGAAACTTACTCATATTTAATTTGGAAAAATGTTTTTAATATTTTGAATTAGTAGGTCTAAATCATGTTAATAGATTACTTTTATTTTTTGGCATTATGAATAGTAACAACGGTAAATTTTATTTACCATAGTTAAAGTTAAATCAGATAATTAAGGGTAAAGATAATATCATAAAATTACTGTAACACTTGTCTTCATATAATTTGATGATTATATTTTTCCTTAAAACATTCTTGGGTCAAAATTGAATCTATTAAAACCCACTTGGATGAGATTGATGCAATTAATTTATTTTATTTAATGATAAGTGAAATATGTCTCACTCAACCAATAATAATTAAGTTATTTTTAATATAAGGTTATAAAGAATATAAATTAGATTATAATTACTAATTTTAAATCTAATAAAATATTATTTATCATGGTAATTTATTTGTAATTTTTAAAAAATATTTATTTTCCTTAATAGTTTATACATTAATTATTTATTTAGTTAAAAATAAACAAAATTGTTTTTATTAAAATATTTATAGCTATAAAAGGAACAAAAAACTTTCCCAAACAATATTGGTAGAGTATATATAAACCGAAATCATTCAATGGTTTACTTTTTTAACATTTGGATCCTTATAACAGTGATTTTTACACTTAAATTATTTTATTTTAAATGAAGCCAAAGTTGTCACCTTCCTAATTTAATAAATATATCATTTTAAATGTTGGGTTTTTTAGACGTTAAATTTAAATAAATGTATAATTAAGAAACCTATTATATTTATCTTCATAATAGTATTTTATTTTTTATTTTTATGAAACAAATAAATATGTTAATTAATTATAAAATATTGTTGTAGTAATTATTTTATTAATTGAAATATAAAATAAATGGTTTTAAAAATATTAAACTAAATATTATATGAACTAATTAATGTTAGAAAAACAATTTACATGAATTATACATGTTAGGAATCTATAAAATATTTTGGTTAGAATATATCTTCTATGTGGATTTAATTAAAATTCAAATAAATTAATAGTTTCAAAATTGACACTATTGATATTTTATAAATATAACATATTAATAAACTGTTTAAAAATTACAAAAAAAATTAAAAATTAAAAATTGAAAATTATATGGTCTAAAATATCATAATGTATGCAAATATTTTCAAATCACAAAACATAAGTAAGTATTTATAACCATTTAAAATTTAGAATATTATTTCCACAAATAAAATTAAATAGATTAAATAAGGATAAATAAAAAAGATAATGTTTAAAATAAAATAAAAACATTTCTAAATTTTATTGGTTTATTATATTAAAACCATATATCATCTCATATTAAATGTTTGTTCATTCAGGAGGTTTTTAAGTGGGGTTGGTTTATTTATAAATTAATATTTTGGAGGTTTCCAAAAGTGCCCCTCTCCTCTCTTATAAAAGGGTACCTCCTCCTTCTCTAATTAACATTATTCTGTACTGTAAAACATGGCCAAAAACTATCTATTTACCTTCTCCACTTCACTAGAAACAAACTATTGTTCTTGGTATTCTTCAAATACAAACTTTAGTTCCATAAGAGTAGGATTTGATGAGGCACGTTGAGGAAGAGGTAATATCCTTTATCGATTCTTTCGAACTTCATTCTTCTTCTACTTCCTTTATATGAGTTTTTTAATTATTAAGTAATAACTAAAGTATCAATTTTATAATTATATGTTATTATTAATATTAAACAACCATTTTATATCTTCTATCGATCCTATGAAAAATGAAATCACCACGCGTTCGCAAGTACGACCTATCGTCTCCACGCAGTGGTGTAATCTATTTTTCATCACCAACATACAAGGATAGGTATAAGGATGGAATAAATAACTATATATTATTATTTAAAAGTTATATTGATTATTAAATTTTATACACCATACAATTCAGTACAATTCCACAATCATGGGAATGATATCGTCGCTCGTGCATATGTATGACCTAACGTCTCCATGATGTGATTTGATTAGTTCTACATGATCTTCATTGATGAATGATTATATAAATTAATTGAATTTATAAATATGATATATATATATATATATATAATAATACCTTTATATATATTATATAAATATAAACTAAAAATAGGAATAAGAATTTATTCGACAAAACATGGATACGAACATAAAGTTGTTAACACCCGAATAATGAGTAACAATGATATGTTACTAATAAGAATATAAGAATATGACCATATATGATATCATAAAAATCAATATGATTCATTATTATGTAAATGATAATATTTAAATAATTATAAAGGAGTTTCAGATATCTACAAATCATATCAAACCTAAGGTAAGAGAATATCTCACAATCTCATTTCTATCTGAGATTATTTATACTTAAGTATTTACTAGGGATTATTTATCATCCACATCCATGTTTCATAAATATATAATCTTATTTATATTCTCCTAAATTTGTTTAAAAAATTAAATCATACCCATTGGTTAATGTTTAGTAAAAGTAATGAAAGGAATCATTTGTCGTTTTTGGTATGAGATACTTTTTTCAATTTTCTGGCAGAAGTGCTAGAAGAATGTTTTTTTAAACATATACCGCATGAACAGATATTTACAATTTCATAATGCCTTATTTCAATGAATATTAATCTACAATATTTCATTATTATTTTCAAAAAAATTATTTTCTTTTAAAATTTTATGGAATTTTGATAAAAGAAAATGATTTTTAAGAAGAAAGTATTTTTTCCCCAAGAATTCATTTAAAGTGTTTTATCAATACTATTTTCCATCTAAGATGACATTCTTTAATATGTTTAGGATTCAAGTATAATGTCCTTATTGTTTAAATCGTTTTATTATGTTTATGATGAAATGATATCCATTGTTTTATATGGATAATGTTATGATGGGATGATTTTTATGAAACCCATTTTATTTTTTAGGGTATGATGAATGATTTATGTTTATTTTGTGGCACACATAAGAATGATTTCATTATGAGAAGGGTGGGACCTTTATCTCTCTCTAATGCATTGGGTAAAGATTTATATCTCATGATATAGACATGGATGTAATAACATGTATATCTGGTTCAGTAATACAGGGATGGAATAGCAAGTAAACCCGATTCGGTAATGGACTTCGTCCATTGTGATGGTCTTGGTAGCAATGCCTTAGCTATGATGGAAATCATAATATGTTATTATAGTTTTACGCAATTAAATATTTTATTCCAATGATATACTTTCATGTTTAATGTTCCCTTATGATCCATTCCTTACGTACTTCCACGATTTATGTCATTGATCAATATTTTTATGTTTAAATTTTATGTTCATGTTTTTATGGTAAAATATTTATGGTTTGTTTTATATTCTCTATGTTTACCCTTGCTAAGAATTTCAGCTCACCCTTTCAATGTTTTCATTTCCCCAGTATATAAAGAAAGGTTTTAGTTAGGAAAACAAAAGGGGAAGATCTTTATGGGAGATGTTTAAGATATTTCACCATGATCAGAAGATTATGTTCTGAGTTTCAAAAGACACTAAACTAATGTGGTCATTGGGATTTTTTTTCTTTTGTATTATATATTCCAAAAAAGTTATTTAATTTCCATGTAGGTCATTATTGGGTCTCTACAATTCCAAAACATTAAAATAGATAATAAATTTGTGTTAAGGGGTAAATATCTTTCTGTATAAAAAATTCATCTTCTGGTAAAATATAAACAACAATATGATACAATTAGTGTTCATTATAAAAAATATTAAATAAACATAGGAATAGTTACTCCTGAAAATTAAACATTTCACCTCAATGACCTAATGTTTATACCTTTGTGTTATCAACTCTGCTGGTGTCATATTATAATTAGGAACTGATTAGAGATACTCACAAGATATGAGATAAAATTTAACCTGACCTTAAAATTATGATGTAATATTGAGAAATCATCTATAAACAGATCCTAATGAAGGAATAATATAATGTAAATGTTTTTATAACTATAACCAGGTCCACTATATGAACTATACCTACTACATGCCTTTTAATGGCCTTTATTTGATTGAGCTATGTCCCACCAAAACCAACCTCTATATCACATTTACCTATAGAAACACAATATTCCCATCGAGGGAAATAAACAACACTCAACCTTGATAGAAATAAATGAAATTCAAGAATTTTATTTTCTAATCAATCTAGAAAATGATGTCAAATTTTGGGCCTTCTAAAATGGGAATATCCAATAAGTGTTAGTAACCCCAATTACTATTTCAAATGATGGGAATGTCAAAACATGATCCAACCAATTTCATGGAGGTATATCAAGATCCAATATACAAGGATAATACACTATAAAGGGACTCTATAAACACACTTCTTATAAAGTGAAAAACTATTTAAAATCCCATATCTTAAGAAATAATAATTAAGGTATTGAAGCGGATAATAAAACACCAATCATAGTTGGAGGACTCTAAAAATTGTCTCTTGGAAGATTATATATAATGAATCACATGATCAATGGACCCAAAAGTTTTTTGTAGTAGCTGCTTCCTGTAAGATCGTTGCTTATCTCCATGACCCAAACACCAAAACTAAGCTATGATTTCTATATAAGGTCTGATAGACCTGTCATGTGGTGAAAATAAATTCCATAAGAATATTTTTTAACCAATCGAATACATCAATATAAACAACCACAAGCATCCTATCATACCTCATTTATCGAACTCCTTTAGTAGATGAGTGCACTAACAGTGAAAATTACATATTTTTTCACATTGATAAAATGTTTTATGAAATCCTTACATTTGATAAAGATATAAACCCAGTAGTTTCTAGAGTATCTACCACTTCCTAGTAACATATCATTTGATATACTCTTCGTACAATTATATGATTCACCACTACATAAACTAGAAAGGTTTCTACCTAGTCTATTGAAGATAGGATGAGACCCTATTTCATTATCCTCTATTAGGCCCTTCATAAAAATATTAAATTTAATAATTTCATAATAAGTGGATATCTAGTTGAATTTACACATCATGTTTATAATATTTTATTAAAGATAAATCTCAACACATTTTGAATTCCAGGCCACATTCCTAAAAAAATGAGAAAAATAAAACAAATCAATGAAATAACTAAAATAGTCAATAACATACACCACCCTTTTTTAAAGATCCTTAAAAAACTCTTCTCAGTTAATACTAAATGAAATATTAAAAAAATCATAAATGAAATGGTCCCCTGAGAAATCCCAAGACCGTTTTTCAAGACACTAGGAC
This sequence comes from Viscum album, assembly GCA_963277665.1. Classification (NCBI taxonomy): domain Eukaryota; kingdom Viridiplantae; phylum Streptophyta; class Magnoliopsida; order Santalales; family Viscaceae; genus Viscum; species Viscum album. The sequence goes on along the minus strand of OY728127.1, from coordinate 2,127,266,427 downwards.
ATTATAATAACTTGAAACCATCTTCACGAGAGTCACTAAAGAATATAGGTAAACATCTTCACTAGCTGATGATTGTGAATCTAAACTAGCTCGATGTAAACTTCAACAACCACAATCCAATCCACCATAACCTACTTAGATCAAAATTCATAGAAACAAAGATGTTTTTATATATTTAATTTCAAATATATGTTTTTTATAGTAGTCCCACCATGATGCACCCTGCTTCCCACAACTTTTAAAATACAAATCACCTTTAGTTGAAGAGGCTTTGCTACCCAAAAAGTTGGGGATATTGGGGATAATGTTTATACCCTACATCATGAACATATATTTATATTATAGTAGAGTATAATTCATTTTTAATATCATTAATATAAACCCTATGTAAAATAATAAGTTATCATTGAGGTGATATGTTCTAAAATGGAAAAATATAAACATTTAAAATCATTTTTTAGAGGTTAAATTTTGATATAATTTAATCATTTAATAGGTTCACACACATACTACCACTACAAGGTAACATATAATTTTATACACATATGAAACCAAATATCCCAAACCTCTATACACTCAATTCCAAATCCTTTATAAGTAGAACATTCATTTTTTTGACTCACATATTCACAAATATTGTCTGGATAATGTTAAATTAGTTATATTTCATTAAAATTTATTTAGGATACCAAATAGTATTTTGTTTTTTTCATTTAAAAAGATGAAAACTATTTCAAAAAATCGAAATTGATGCAAGGCATGTAAACATGTGTGTTGAATTATGAGTCATAAATTCAACTACTATCATCATAGCAGACTAGATGAAATGTCCAAACATCATCATATAATAAGATTACTAAGTGATTAAAAGGAATCCATAATTTATAAAAAAAACCTTAAAACATAAAGTTCACATATATAGGTTGTTGCATCCTGATTTCAAATGCCACTCAAAAGTGCCCCATACACGATTGGACACATGGACTCAAACACATTTCCCCAAACGCTAGAGTATTTTGACTAGAATCAAGGTCATAGGTGTGATAGTGGGGAAAATATGCCCTCATTGGTAGAGTGTAACTCAGCAGAAATAATAACAATATAATAGCAGAAGGAGTAATATCATGGAATACATGTAAACAATGGAAGAAAAATAATATAAATAACTAGATGACATAGAATTAAAAGAATGATGATACACGTCACATGTTCTTGGAAAACATCCAAACATGTTACACTATAGTAATACAAATATAAGTACCAACTATATAAAAAGGATTAAATGCAACTCAAAAGAATCATAAGAGTCAGCTTGGTCCCATGCTCTCCTACTCTGAAATAGAAATCATGTACATGCAGAAGGGTTCTCACATGTATCAACACCTAAAATAATATAATCTATTTGGGCCCAAAAACATGACCCAAATAGTGTGTGAGACTAAATCCCAGTAAGATACCACCTAATATCTATGTAAATTTGTCAGTGAATATATATATGATAGGTAGTGTACAATAGAAAATGCAGTAATCTATGAATTACTCAAAAGTAAATAGTCTTACCAGCACTAGTTTTAATTTACATTTATTTCATGTTATTTAATTAATTAAATTACATTTAATTATATATGCTCTGGATCCTTCCTTGACCCGACAATACTCGTATAAAAGTAAGAACGCCGCATACCTGAAAAGTCTATCTAAAAAAGAATAAATGAATATGGAATCCAAGATTGTGATTTGGCTTGGCAGACACATCCTAAGACATTCCATTGAAATATTAAATTTATAACCTCATCCCAACTCCTAAATTTGTGGCTCACTCATAGAAAAACATAATATTCTATTGATTATGTCCATTACATTCTAATATAAATCCATGGTTCACCAAAGGTATAAGAAAAAGTCAACTCATGACATAAAAAAATTGAAAATAGATCCCATCCTTGGCATCCCTCATTGGATTCACGTTTTAATCGACATTTAAATAAAGTATTTATGAGCCCGACCACTTTAGATGTGGCTCGTTCATGACTTAACCGAGTAATAACCTATTGTTTCCTTCCATGGTCTTTTAACCAAGGACATGGTTCAACCAAGGTATAAGGTGAAATATTCACATGATCCCAACCTTTCCTTTCAACTTTAGACTATGGGTTTCCCATTGCTATTTATGCCTTAAAATTTTAATATAAGAATGATCATGTTTAAATTAAACTATTACATGGGTATAACATTTATCAAATCGTGCAGTCATAATTTCTTAACAAGAAAACACATTTCAATTAAACTAGTACATGTTTTAACATTAATAACCTCTCATGGGAACATTTCATCTATCAATCCTATCATTCAATTTAAACTATCACAAGTCTTAGAATAACTTAACTCTCATGGGATGATTCTCAATTAGATTAAAACATTCCAATTATGCTTAAAAAAGACAGGCATAACACGAGGTAAAGGGAAATTCACTAATGACAAACCCTTAATTAATTCAATTACAATTTTTACATGATTACAATTTATTAATAATATAAATTCATTTTTTAACAACCCTTGAATGGGAAAATAGGGCTTGCCTCATCGGGATCGTTGAAAAAACAACCATAAATGGTCATCGAAGGGAAACTTACACATGAAGTCACCCATATTCAATAAAAAAAACATAGATCATGCTTATGAACACACATTAAATGACCAAAAACTCAATAGGAAACAACAAAGATAAATTCTTATTCAAGGTGACACCCAAAAATGGATGTGAGGCCCTATTGAATATATAAACAGCTTGACAATTAGTGAATGAAATGAGACCACCTACCTTGTAGTCCAAACACTCTACACATCCAGCGTCGGACTGTAATTTGACCTAGAATGGTGTATATATACAAAATGGGTATAAACACTCAACCTCCCATAACATGGCCATCATATGAAATCATGAAGAGTGGCTCAAGAAGAATAGAGAGCTTACCTATTGGGTTCTTGTCCTTTCAATGGCATTTGAATCATTGTTAGGATGATGAATCCAGAAAAAAATAACCCTCAACTCTATAGATTGTGAACTCGGAATGACAGATCTATCCATTTTTCCAAACATGGGGATATTTCCAATTTTAAGACAAAAAATAAATGTCCACTGCTTGCACATGAAACTATATTCTATGTCCATACCGATCCTATCTATCCAATTACATTGCTTGTAATGGGACGTACATGGAATGTTCCTATATTACATGGCATGTTCTTCAAAGGGAACAACATTTAACACCCAGATACATCCTCTAATAGTCTTAAAGCTAGCCCTTGACCTTTTTTCCCTATATTTCCTTAAGTAAAAACTGAAAAGGTATGATTCATACTTCAAATGGAGAATTAAGCTCTTACAAACATCCCCCCTTAAAGGAATTTGTCCCCAAATTTCCCTTCCAATGGTGGAAGAAAATATATACAAACAACTCTGGCCACCACAATTGTACTTCATCCTCACTCTCCTAGGTTTCATCTTGCACTCAGATGAGTTTCCATATCACTGATAGTAATAGAACGAATTGTCCATGGAGAACCTTCATGCTACGATCCACAATTTGAAAATTATGCTCCTTAAAAAAAGCATAAACATGTAACTCAACATCTTGTGCTCATCAACACTAATATTTACCTTGATCTGTCGGATGTTTTAAAACATCATGAGCTTGTCAAGAACAACAACCAACACAAAATCATTAACATGAAACTTTCACCATGAAAAAACTCCACAAAGCACACCCCTATGCATTCTAGCGATCCTACCAGTGTTATTTTCCATTAACAGTGAAAATCCAAACACAACTGTGGTGATAAAAATGGACCCATATCAAAGAATTTTCAAACCCCATTTGACCTTATCCAAACCATTCACACAATCTTCCCTCTAAAGTCATTACGTTCTTCCACATCACACCCAACTTAGACTGGCAGAGTGTTCAAAGTAGTTCACTCAAACCATAAACGATGAACAAGAAGGATAATGAGTCAATCCATCACTAGAAGAATTTTCTTAGAAATGCTCAGCTTAGTAGGTCGACCTATTACAATTGAAATAGAACTCTTTCCCCTAAGGCACTATGTTCCCACAATGAGTAAAATAATAAATTAGATCCATTACACTATAGTAAATTCTCTCTTAAAATCATCAGATCAGATCCCAACTATAAGTCCAGGTTAACCTCAAATTCATCATCTTACTGTCCAAGGATCTCAATATGGTGGTCCATACTCCTCGTTACAAGTGAGACATTGGTACAAGGCTAAAATTACACATAAGAACACCTATTAAACCCAGATCAGCATACGCTTGGAAGTCCCATCAAGGAAGACAACTTGTATCCAATGTTCATTCAATTCATTCCTGAACGGGAACCAAAATATCACCTAGGATTGACCAAGCCTCATTGATAACCTTGCATCAATGCACGACATAGGAAAGATCACAAACAAGCCCAATGACAATCGACTATAGAACGATGTATAACTGATGCTCTCTTAGTGCATAGTTGATGATTTTAATATATAGTATATTCTCATCTCTTAAGGAATATAACACTAAGAGAACTTCATGGATTACAAGAAAAGGATAAAAATACACTATTTGTCGAATTCGTGAAAGAAACTCATCTTCACTTGTCGACCCATCGTCATTTTGTTGACCACAATGCCTTTATCCCAAAGAATTTCCTTGGTAGTTCACAAGTAACCACTAAGGCCCATCACTACTGGAAAACAGGGCTATACCCACGGTTTTTGAAAACCGTGGGTATAGGACTAATATAGGGACCTATACCCACGGTTTTGTCAAAACCGTGGGTATAGGTAATTTTTAAAGACCAATACCCACGGTTTTACAAACCGTGGGCATTGGGGTATTCTTTTTTTATGACCTATACCCACGGTTTTGGCCAAACCGTGGGTATAGAATTTTTTCGGATGACCTATACCCACGGTTCTTCAAAACCGTGGGCATTAGGGTATTCTTTTTTGAAGACCTATACCCACGGTTTTAAAGAACCGTGGGCATAGATTTCCCGCCATAAGGCGGGAAAAGAAAATTAGGCGGGACACCCAAACAAATTTGGCGGGGAGGTATTTTTTCACGGTTAAAATAATATATTTATATAAATAAAAATATAAATTTCAAATGTCCTTAGAGCTGAGTTGGTCCGTGGCCGGGTTACCGGCGCGAGTCGCGGTTATCGATTCTGTCTTCGAGTCTCGGCGGGGTCATTTTTTTGAATTTATACACTACGTATTAATATATATAAAAGGATGTATATAAATATAACAGATTAAAATTATAGCTCGGTTGGTTATTTGATGGGGCGCGGCCGCGGGTTTGCAGTAATGCGGGTTCGATTCCCAGCGGGCGCAGCAGTATCACCGCATCTTTTTTTAAAATTAAAATATTTAATATTAGTATATATGCGCTGATATATATAATGATATAACATAAAATTAATAGCTTGGTTGGCCAGATAAAAAGGTGCGTTCGCCCCACAGCGCGCGAGACCGGGGTTCAAAACCCCCTGGCTTCTTGTTTTTGAAGATTATATATCCCCACGGTTTTCAAACCGTGGGGTCAAAGCGGTGCCAGCGTGGCCACGCACTTTCCACGCTGTGGCTATTCTATTCCCACGGTTTCTACAAACCGTGGGTATATCCCGAACCCCCTATCCCGACGCCATTCCAGCCCACAGTTCCCAAAACCGTGGTTATAGCCTATACCCACGGTTTTGGGGGCTATACCCACGGTTTTGAACCGTGGGGATAGCCCTGTTTTCCAATAGTGCATTTATGAGCATTGATGTCTCACAAGTACTGCACACATAGAAAAAATGCATCAAAATCATCCTACAAAGAATGAATCAACATTAAAGAAATCTCATAAGCCTCAAAGGCCTTCAAGTAAAAATGACCATTTCCAAATTGTCCATGATTGTGATCCTTCTACCTAAAAGGAAACGTTTAAACTTAACTAGTGTGATGCTCCTTACCTAGGTGTGTCCTAAACGTCAAGAAGAAGGAACAACCGCTCTCATATTCACTAGTTCAAATTCAAAGTTAAACACACGATTTTCATTCTAGGAACTGTGATCACCATGTCTTATCACATGTCCTGAAATATGAATTTAAACTGACTGGTGTGTCAAACTCCCTTATTATAGAAGATTCACCAGAGAAGTGGGATGAACTTGGTTCTATAATGCTTTGGTCATTCCACTTTGAAGATAATCTATGAACATACACAAGAGCTCATTTCTCAACAATTTAACCAAACTCAATGGCGTGTTTCAACATTTAACACTCGATGGATACAACATATGTCAATATATACTACCCAATGTTTATGAGAGAAAACAACACATTATGGGTACTTTTCATCAGTTGTTCACCCTATGAATCCTAGTACCATATGGTTCATGAAGGAACTATCTCTATAAAACATCATCTAAACAACCATTTATGTAGTGACGATGAACTAAGTCTCCCATTATTTAAGAAAAGAGAGGTTTACATGAACGCCAAAGTAGTTGAACGTGTCTAAGGAATATCTAACATGTTGAATCATGCATTACTCAACAATGTTTTCCATATAAAGGGTCATGATACCATGATCACCCATCTAAAAAAGTGTGTCCAATTTAAAACCAAACAACATACTAGGTATAACGGTACCTGAGTAAAACAAAAGTTTGAATTTTCATAGCTCCAAAGTAGAGATATATAAATAGGACTGGCCAACACCATTGTTTATGCACTCACTCCTCTTCCTACCCCATAGTTTAGGTCTAGGTGTTAAACAATGAGAAATACTACCAAAACCACTTTACGATGGACGAGTTTGGTCAATTAATATAGTAAGAGGCTTCCAATATTGGATCCTATTGGAAAACATGAGTGAAGATATCCTATACGGGATCCTGAGATAAAAATTTATGGGTTAAATCCTACATGGGATCCTCAAACAATAAAAAATAGTGGCATCCTACAATAGGGATACTCGTAAATGATACAAAGGATAGGGATCCCACAAGGGACTCCCTAGAACAACATAGGTCAAGAGAGATAGATCACAGCTCATCTGAGATCAAAAGCCTCATCTAGGTTGGTCCGAGCACACAATCGATCATTCATGATCTCGTCTCACTCTCAAGAGACAAATAAAAATGACAGGTTGAGGAAGAATCACTCCATTAGATAGAAACCCCAAAAAACCTATTAAGAGTCCCCATAATCCTCCATGGGTTTCACCATCATGATATAAATGGAAACTACTCAGAATGGACTACTCTCAGGTCTAATTCCAACACTAGTGGTAAAACCAGAAAAAGAACCCTAAACGGTCCAAAAAAGAAGAGTACAAGGCGTGTAGAAACCATACACATTGTGTACCCTCAATTTACTACCTGGTAATGTACTTTTTCCATCCTGGGCATGTTACAACCCAAGATACAGGATGTGTCATCCCTGTACATGGCATATACTAGAGTATCCCTTCCTGGACATGTACTTCTACATGTCCTGATCCACATAGGTTCTTCTAGAGTAAAACTACATGGTGTGTACCAAATGTACATGGTTGTGTAATTTTCCAAGAATTTTATTCCATGTTCTCTCCAACACATCCAGAAACATTTTCACTTAACACACACTGTGTTCACATAGTACACATCATGTACTTAAGAAATGTTTTCTTCTCAAAAAAAGAAGTCATGTCATGTGTTCTAAGAACCACAGACCATGTTATCTGTGTTTCTAAAAATAAAGTCTAGTAACACCTTGGAACGTCCTCTAAACCCACGTTTTATAAAATTAAACCAGTATTGTGCCAAATTCTGATGTTTGGGGGCCCATACTCCCCATGAATCAAAGTTTTTCATCCACATATATCACATCGTAACATAATTTAAATCTTAAACATGATTCAACAAATTCCGATCCAAGAGGGCTCATAAACCTTAGGGATCAAAGCTTGGAATTCATCCAATTCGAACCATAACATGTATCAATAAAAATATCAAAATAGTATGTATATCTATCATGGTACATATAACAAGAAAATGCATATCTGTCACAACATCTATCACAATAGCATGAAATTAGTAATGATCGCTAAATTGAATGATAAGAATGCATGGAATGTGATTCCAAACAAGTGACAATATTATCCATGAGATGGAATAACATCGTATCATTGGGTTACAAAAAAATACAACCACTATTGTATCAATAATAACAACCCAATACAAGTGCATTATCGAACAGTGAAATCGAATCAACCATAACAACAAAAAATTAAAAAATCGCAATTCAATTTGAGTCAATCTGGGTTTTCCTTGTACACAGGGTAGCTACTCCCATGAATAGTTTATTAATTGAATCCATTTCCTTCCTAACCCTTTGAAAGTTTTTCAAACAGTGTGAAAACCCAGAAAATACTCCCTCTGATGCCACTTTGTAACATCCCTGGTCTAGATTCCACTCAAAAGTACCTCGTACTTGGTTGGACACATGGCCTCAAATGCATTTCCCCAAATGCCACAGGTTTCTTACTAGTAGTGAGGGCCTAGGTGTGATAGTGGGGAAACTATTCCCTCATTGTAAGAGTATATCATATTAAAAATAATAACAATATAATAATCGAAGCAATAATATAATGAAACATAAGTTAATAGTGGAAGAAAAATATTATAAATAACCACATGTCATAATATTCATTGAATGATGCTTCATGTCACATGTTCTAGATAAATATAAAAACATTTTACACTATAGTAATAAAAATAAAAGTACTAATAGTATAAAAAGGAATAAAAGAAACTTAGAAGCATCACAAGCCTCAGCTTGGGCCCATTCTCCCATATTGAAAAACATTAATCAAGTACCTGAAGAAGGGTTCTTACCCTTATCGAAAAATGCCACAACATAATCTGTTTAGGACCAAAAACATGAACCAAACAATGTGTGAGACTAAATCCTAAGAGGAAACCACCTGAGATCTATGTCAATCTATTAGTTAATATCTATTTGACTAGAAATTTACTATAATGAAATAAGTAATCTAGGAAGTACTTAGATGTAACAACAAGCACTGGTTTCCATTTGCATTCATTTCATGTTCATTAATTAATTAAATTACATTGAATTATATAATATTTGGATCTGGCCAAGGCCCAATGATTCTCGTATAAAAGTAAGCACAATAGATACTTTATAGGGCAATCAAAACAAGTATAAATGAATACCAAATCCATGTTTGTGCTTTGGGATGGTAGATGCATCATAAGACATTCCTTTTCAATATTCAATTTTTAAACTAATCCTGACCACTACATATGTGGCTCACACACGGCTAAACATAATAACCTCTTGAGTCTGTCCATGGAATTATAACCTGAATCCATGTTTCCTCAATGGTATATGTAAAAGACAACTCATGACATATAAACATTTTCAGTAGATCCCGCGATTGGTATCCCTCATTGGATTCAGGGTTTTATCGACATTTAAATGATGTCTCTATGAGCTTGACCACTCCATTAATGGTCCTCTCATGAAATAACATAATTATACCCTCTTGATCCCATCCATGGACTTTTAACAATGTCTATGGTTCACCCATGGTATAAGGTTCAATAGTCACATGATCTCGACCTTGCCTTTTATCCTCAAGAAATTGCTCGCCCAATAATAAAAATGCGTTAAATAATTTTATATTAGAATAATCACATGTAAATTAAACTATTACATGGATATAAAAAATATCAACTAATAGAGAAAGTATTTCATAACAACCAACACATGTATACTAAACCCTTACATGGTTTAACATTAATAACCACACATGGGCACATTTCATCTATCCCGCCTATCATATAATTTAAAAAAACACAAGGCTTAGAATAACCTAATTCACATTGGTAGGTCCATAATTAGAGAAAAATATTCCATGTATGCTTAAGTATGATAGGAATAACTTGAGGCAAAAGGAAATTCACTAATACCAAACCATTAATCAATTCAATTACAATTTTAACATGAAAACAATTCATTAATAATATAATTCATGTTTTAACAACCCAATAATGGTAAAAACAGGCATTCCTCATAGGCATCATAGGCCAAATGACCATAAATATTCATTGAAGGGAAATGCATCCATAGGGTGGCACTAATTCATGGAAAACAACCTGAAACATGCTTAAGAACACACATTGACTTACCTAAATCTCAATAAGATAAAACAAAGGTAAATTATTATTCAATGAGACACCAAAAAATTGGTGTGACGCACTCTGGAAAATATAAACTGTTTGAAAATTAGTGAAAGGGACGATACCACCTACATAATAGTCATACCACTCTCCCCATCCAGCTTCGACAACTAATTTGACCTAGAATTTAGTAGATCTATAAAATGGGCATAAACACTCAACCATTGATAACTCGTTTGAGTGAATAAATGGTAAATAACATATCAAGAGGAAGAAAGTTCTTACCTATTGGGTTCCAACACATTCAATTTTTTTCGGATTGGAGTTCAAATGACGTATTGGGAGCCAAAAAACACTCGGCACTGCAGTTTTTGAACCTAGAATGAGGGTTTTCTCAGTCTTCCAAAACATGAGGTTACTACCCATTTTAGCCAAAGAAAAGGAAAGCTCAGAGTGTGTACTAAAAATAAAATTCCATGTCCATACATATCATGCACATACAATTAAATGGCATGTACTAGGAAGTACATGGAGTGTGCCCATATTACACAACATGTTCTTAAAAGGACACAATGTGTAACAGCTGGTTATGTTGTGCAACAAGACATTGGCTTGCCCTTGGCCTTTTCTCATCTACTTCATTAATTAGAAACTAAAATCGGAAGATTATTACCTCAAAGGATGAACCAGGTTCTTATACGGGTACATAGATGAATCAAACATAGCTTCTCATCAATGTTTTTGGAACCCTATCTCTAAAATAACATGAATAAAATTAAAAGTAAATGAAAAGGGTCTTTGATATGAAATTATAATTCCCCATCCTAGATCATCTGAACAATATTGTATATTCTCATGGCCTCATCCACACCTTACTATACTCAAGATTTTTTCCATTAGCAGTGAGGGCCTAATAAATATATTTGGCATTTTATTACGTCGATATCACAAAATATAAATAATACGAAGACCTAAATAAAATGATCAATAAAAATATATATTGAGAAAATAAAAGAAGAAAATCAAGAAATTAATACCACATTTTATAAAAAAAATAGATACCCCAGTTATACATCACTATAAAAAATATATTAATGGTAAAAAAGACTAATAAATTAAAATAATATCAGTAATTTTGATAATTGAAACTATCTCTAACTACCTCCACATACAAATGTGACTAGAATATGGACCATACCTTGGTTAGATCATGGACTATAATGTCCTAATATGCATCATAAGTTTTCTACATAGAGTGACTGACAATCCAATTCGAACAACACTATGAAATTTGTATCATAGGTATAGAAGATATATTATAGTGATTCATTAACTATAATTCATAAAAACAACCACACACATACATAATTTTATTGTCTTATTATGTATATTAGTGTTTTATGAACCCCTACCATATTTGTTTCCTCTTTATAATGACAAAATTTATCTTCTCATACCACAGTTCTGTCACATAGTAGGACCAATAACATTTCACTTAAGGATTAACACTATTTAAAGTATTACATTGAGTCCCAAACAAAACACTAACACCCATTAGAGATTAAAAGTTATCAACTAGATTCCAAACTCTCCAACACTAGCCAGACTAGATATATAAAATTTTATGTCAATATGTCACAGACCATCATACCCTCACACTCAATATGGTTCCCTTGTCACATCATAATACCCTATTATATATGAGTTTTCCAAAACAACATCCCATGACACAATCATATCACTCAAGATTATATACAAAAAACTATCTATCCCAATACAAAATGTAGCAATTAATAAAACATTATATATGATTAGAATTAAAATTGGATAAAATGTATTCATGAATCAAATATTGTGACACATGGGAACAAAAATAATATTAAATTGGTTATTCCAAACTCATCCCCTCTATGTCATGCATAAAATTTATTCCTCCTGACCTAACACCATCACAATTTGTGGGATTAATTAGAAATATATATATGGTAAGATGGAATATTAGCATAGACTCAACTAAGACTAAACATCTATAATAAAATGATGACAAAAGTCATGTTTCCATTTAACCATTTCAACCATATATACCCTCTATGAAGTGAATTACTTGATTTTCTTCTGAAAAGACAACTATAATTCAAAAAAACATAAAAACATCAATAAAAATGATATACCTACTTTTGTAATAGGATTTACATCTAAATGAAATTTTTTATTATGGGAAATATATCTATATTAAGCATAAAACATACCGCTCATTAAAGGATTCCACTAGAATCAAGCTCAAACCATAAAATCCTAAAAATTAACTATCTAAATAATATTTTTATTGAAAATAATTATATACTAGGAGAAATAGTAATATAGGGAATCTCTGACGTTACACATACCAAATGAGAACTCCTATGATGAATGATAAATTTATTATATAAAATAAGATGTAAAAAAGAATTAAAATCTTTAAAGATGTTTTGCAATAATGGATTGTTGAATTGGGGTTGAGAGAATGTTTTGGGGAAGGTTAAAGGGGGTGAATAGGGGAAATACCAGAATAATTCTCTTAATTCCACAAGAAAAAACTATGTAATTGACAAAACACAACTAGGTTCTAGGTTCATATACTAACAATCATTTGTACCCTCACTGGCCACCTAGTTATGGTTTAGTATATACCTGAATCTTACTAGGTACACATGGAATCTAATGGCCCTCTATTAGGATCATAGTAACACTCTACTCCATTTGGAATAGAGGTGACCCAAGTGCCCATTATAAATCCCCTAGAGATCCCTATTACACCATAAATACATATGAAATTAGTAAGGAATAATATGTAAAAATCTAGAAACAATCATTGGATTTAGAATTCAATGATGAGGTTTGTTACAAAGAGTTCAATGTTTTAATCAATGTGATTGTTTATATATCACAATGTAAGAGAGACATGATAGGTATAAATAAGGTAATGCTAACTGAAGGTATAATGGCTACTTCATGATACTTGACCATATCTGATCTATGGACTATTGACCGTAACATCCACAAATCCTGGATTGTGTAAATCATATTTTACACATATAACATTTAAGGAATCAAATACCTGACACTTCACATGTACTAGATTTTAAGGTGGTACAAAAGGATTACATTCTATCTTATAAGGAGTATATGTCGAAGATCATAGACCACATAAATAATGTTTTACTAAATAATATAACTCTCATTATAAAATTATTACAGGATAAACCTAATTAATAAGAAGAAACAGAGGAACACGAGGATTCAATGATATATAAGAAAATCCATTATTTTTATATAATGAAAAGAGGTCAAATTTTGAGGAAAATTTTCTAAATGGTGAAAGAATATAATAACCAGATTATTTCTTTACATAACCTTACTTTTTAATATATATGTTTTGTTTATATATGTAGAAGGTATTTTGGAAAAACTAAGAAACAAATAACAACGAATAACACTGATTTATTTTTATCATTATAGTTAATTACATATATAGAATAAAACACACCATTAAATTGAAAATTTCCCAATTATAGAAAATAAATAGATATGAAACATATGTAAAATTTAAAAAAAAAATATTTTTGAGGCCAAAGAAATTATAACAATAAAAATTATTATAGGTAGAATATAATATAAAATTAATAAGAATTTTTTTAACGATATAATGAACATTTAGAAAACACATAGCTAATGATGAATGAAGAAATAATTCATAAAACACATATGGGAAATATTGCTACTTGAAAACAAAATTATCCTTTATAATTGTAACATCATTGTTAGAAAAATAACATGATTTACCAAATAATAAAATGATATACAGAAAAATTAGAGGAATAAAATAAAAAATTATAATTATTTTAATTTAATAATATAAACATTACAATTTGGTAAACATAATATTTGATTATTCGATAATTTTAATAAATAATATTGTAACTATTTTTTTAAAAACCATAATTTTTATGAAAATTTATAAATACTATAAATATCTATATTTAAATTTTTTTTAAAGTAATTTTATTTTACAAATCTCCATTTTCAAAATATCCAAAACTAATATCTTTATTATTTTATAGGAAACAAAAAATTTTACATTATTTTATATGGTTTATTTTATGATATTGTATTGATGTAATAACAACCTAATAAATTCTTCCAGAACATAAATAAGCGTAATATGATTAATAATTTATTAAAATAATATATTTTCAATTTTCAAATAAAAAATATAATTTTAAATGTTTTACAAAAATATAATCAATTTGAAAATGTTTTTTTCACAATTTTTTTAATATTGTTCTAATATTTCTAATGGAAATAAATTAGTTCATTGATATGTCTCTAATCAAATAAAGTTCATTTTCCTACAGAATACCACAACTGAAGTCATTATTAAAAAGTGAAATTTTATTCGTTATTTTAACCCAATATAAACCTTTCATTCATGTATAAATCCCTCCTCTCACCCCATGGAAAATAATTTTATATCCACTAAAATTATAAATAATTAATCAATTCCATTTAATAATGCCTCTATAAATATGTTTTTATCCATCCATAATTCAATCCCCAAATCCCTTCTATAATAGAAAAATTGTAATTATATAAGAAAATGAGGATTCATGGTCCTCTTAATTTCATTTTTCACATTAGGATATATATAAATATCTATCCATTTTATATAATCATATAATAATTAAATCCTAATTATATAAAGTATTAATGTTATGATATGTCACATCTATTATAGTATATTTTATATAAATGTGCTCCCTATCCTTCACTATAATATGAATAGCTACTCTTTAGATTTATAATACATTAAGGAAATTAAAAATTCATTATTTTTTACCACATTAACAGATGGTTTGTGTAAACTTTATATAAATATGAGAAATTATTTATCATTCTCCGTAATGTTTAAAAAATATTTTTTCAGTTCCCACTCCATGTTTTTTTAGGATTTACATTAATGCTAGGTTAAATGAACATTGAGGAAACTATCAATTATTTTCTTATCATTACCTTCATGGATGATTTGTGTAAATTTTGTATAATATAAATAAATATAATTTTAATAATATTGACAATATTATGTGTAATTTAATTCTTAATGAAAGTGTAAATAAATAAATTCAAATTATTATAAATGATCAATCAAAAAATATATTATTTTAATATAACACTATATCAATTTTGTAATAAATATGCGTTGATTTTAATTGAGTTGAAAACATGATGAAATGATAAAAGGATTTATGTTAGGGAAAAATATGGATATGACTCTTGATTTTATGTTTATTCTATTTATATATGTATTTTTAATACATCTTAAAGAATCCATTTTAAAAATATTATATTTACATTCCCTTAAATAATAGTTTGATATTAATTTTTAGTTAATTGGGTGAAATTCATAGATACCACCATTATTTTTGAAAAAAATCATTATTTTTTTAAATATATCATTGATTCTTCTTATGTTATTTCTAACAACACCAAATAATTTTAGTATGTAATTCCCATTCAAGAAGTCCTTTTTTAGGTGATAAGATAAATACTTTAATTTTCCCCAAAATTTTGTTTTATAATTCGCCTAAATTACATGTGATTAAATATTTACCCTTAACCGAACACAAATTTCAATAGAAATGTACCTCATTTTCAGTTATGAGAAGATCTCACAATCTCCCACTTCTAACTGCTTCTATCCTCATATTTTCTTTCGAATACCTACCTAAGTGATATATTCTAAATTATTATTATATATTTCATATAATATAGTAACATGAATGATTATTATATAATTATATACAATTTCATGAATTTTGAGGATTGATTCATTCAAATATGTTACAAAAATCTGATGAAGAAAGACTTTATAGTAATAGTTTTCTTATTAATTTTCTCAAAATCATACTGGTCTCATATTAAGAAGTTATTTTAATTTATGTTTTATGTATAATTTATATTTTATATATCCAATAATTATCATCATTTAATTATGGTATAGTGTTCCATTTTATTTTCTTAAATTATTTTATAGTTACGATATTCATAACTAAAGTCATAGGGGGTTTTTATTCAATCTATTTTTATTGAGTCATAAAATTTGTTATTCAAAAATATTTTAATATGCTTATTATTTTTTTCGCTAAACTATTTAATATGATATTTTATCTCCCTCCATGGATTTTACATTTTCATTTTATTATCTTGTTTGATGAGGAATTTTATTCATCATAAAAATATAAAATTCATAAGAATAAATTTCATTAAATTTGTTAATATTCCTAATATATGTATATATTAATTACTGGCACATATGATTTCATTTATTATGTTGATATATAGATTTTTTTTATTCAATAATTCACATGTATTTATTTATTACTTAAAAAATAAACATCTATAAACCATTAATGGATGTGGGTTTTATCTAAAATATTCTAAAAAAAGAATTTCATTTCACTTTCTATTATTTTGTATCCTCCACTCAATAAAGAATTATATAAAAATTATATTATTTCAATATTAAATTATTTTAACTTCTTTTTGAAATTATTTCTCTAATACATTTCTATTCACCTTCTCAAAAATTATTTTATTAAGTGACTAGTACCATAAAATTTTTAAGATAAAATTAAAAATATGTTATGAAATTTTTTTTATTTTTAATGAATGAACATATAATCAAATATATTCTAAATGTAATTTCATATACAAATTTTTTTTTATCCAACGTATCTAATTTTTGATTTTATTTTATGTCATACAATTTGAAAATTTCTTTTAAACCATTTTCAGTTCATGAGGTTTTCATGATAAGATATTAGATTGATTTTTTATAACACACATATATATGGTATAACATTATGTTATGGGAAGGTCCAATATATCCCTCAAATTCCATGGGTAAAGCATTGTATTTAATGAGATAATTATATATTTCATGAACCTAGTTTTATTTATCAGCATAAAAATATCTATGAATCGACTTAATTCCCATTATTTACACTGAAAGAAAAATGCATCAAGTATTTTACATTTATCTACATACATAATTTTTAGATTTTCAAATTCCTAGGTTCGGTGTATTTGCCTATGTGTCACCCTATATGTCATTATTATTTAAACCTTTTTCTAAATTATTTTTCATTGCATATTATATACTTCCATCATGTTCTTTATAAAATTATATGTCCTTATATCATGACTTATGGATATATTTTTTTATTCCATATTCATTTTAGTTAGATATTTATTCGATTTCCATGACGTCTCACATTTATATGATCTTAAACATTAGGAGTCAAAGATATTTTTCCATAAATGATAAATTTATGTCACTCCACCTTTTGTTTCCCATTTTATAATGGAATTACATACCCAAATATTATTATGGAAAATACATATGTGGAGATTTTTTTCATTTATTTTGATTATGTAATATGCTATGAAAAAGACATAATTTTAAAATCCAAATAGAGTAATCATTTTTTATATGATTTTTTGTTTTATTTGAAAAATGTATTGTATATATTTTTTATATGATAAACATATAATGATGATGAACTTAGGTAATATTATTTGGTATCAGAGTGGTGTTCAACTATTTTATTGATTATTTAAATAAGTATAAGTAAACTGAAATAAAATAAACTTATTTTGAATAAAAAGTGTCATATTATAAATTAATTATTTCATATGGTAATAAATAGGGTTTTTGATTTATTTTATGTTTGTTTAAACTAATTTATTTATTATATTTATTACTTTAATCATTTTAATTTCCATAAATGGAAAGAGATTAATCGAACTGTAATGAAAATTGATGATATGGATAACATTAAGGTTTCCTAAAATAGTATTCCAATGGGATGTTAAATTTAGTGAAAATTTTCATAGAAATATAATATCATTTTAATAGAAACAAGTATTAACGTAATGATATTATGAACAAATCAATTAAAGGGAAACATTCTACTGTGTATTTCTTACATAAATGACCACTTATCATTTATGGGCCTTCTATCAACTAATTTATCTGAAATGGATGAGATTCATATAAAATTTATTTTATATTATTAAACTATTAGAATATGAAGGATTATATCTCACTGCTTATGTAATAGAGGGTGAAGCTGGATAATGGTAGACTATAATGAATAACAAGAGGATAAAGGATGTAGTTGGATCTATAGAATCAGTGATGTTCTGAAAAAAAATTCACAAAATTATATTCTTAAAATATTTAGAGGATTAATTTATTTAAAGAAACATATAGATGAGCTAAATGTTCCATATGAAATAATATCCCTTATAATAACATGGTATTCCTATGGTTCTATTATTTACACTGAAATATAGATCAACCATTTCTATATGGGATAAAAATAAAGTTGTTGAAATGAATTTCATATAATATAATTTGGTCTCTATGAATAATTTGATATCTCTTCACTTAAGATGAAAATTGAGATTATAGTTACATAATATGGATTTAGAGAAAAGAAAAGGAAAATTATGTTTTATTTAAATTCAAATGATAATTCACATGGTTGAATGAAAATTATTCTTCCAACATGGGAAGAATAATTTTGAAATATTCAATTAATTAATGAGAATTTTTTTTCTTAGTGGATGTTTTTTCTAGGAAAATCAGGATTTTCAATTATATATGATGTGTACATTCAATAAAATCGGCGATAAGAATTTCCAAACCAATGAACCACCAACAATTTAATGATTCAAATGCATGGACAGTATGAACTGTTAAAATAAATACACATTATATGGGATAAAAAGTATTGTATACATTAGTAACCTCTAAAATATTTTATAGGAACGAACATACATAATCACTACCATTTAAGAGGATCATGAAAATGAATTTATAAATAATACACTTATTCTACACTAAAAATATATGCATTTTGTTTTTTTATAGTTCATTGAATTCTTTCATACCTTTCATGTTTTATATAAATAATGATTCACCAACTAAAACATTTGTTGTTGAATTTTATATGAAAACATATGGTGGTATTATGATTGCAACCATGTTATTTTAAATTTTCTAATAGAGGATTTGGAAAGACAATTCTAATAGATCTAGTTAGTATTACCCTAGTAGAATTTCATTTTTTTGAATGGATTTGGTATCCTTAAAGAGTGATCATATTTTATTTTAAAGAATACATAAATCTCCTTTTATATCTCAAATAATCTAATGATTAAATATCAATGCAAAGTTGTTAATGATCATACTTTGGAAAAAAAATCCTTTATAATGGGAAATGACACCCATTAATATGGGATACATTGTTGAAATTATTGGGAAGTAACATAGCATAAAAAATGAATCTTTTAGGGTAATATATTTATCTAATACTTGATGATCTTCCCATTTCATCCAATATTGTGATGTTTATTTTGCATATATGTTTTACCCGAACAATATAAATCATAAAGTGACCTTAAACTATATCCCCTATTGAATCTGTAGAATCAATTTTATATCTAAAAGAATGTTTAAACATGGGATTTATATGATCATATTATTCATAGTGAGGTTCAACAATAAAAAATTTCAGGAATATGTTTGGGATAATTTGTAACTAAATTTATAATCATAAACATAATAAGATAATTATTAAGAACATTTATCCACTATACTATATTGATTACTTTCTTAATTAACTTATAGGGTATCAATACAAATTGATAGAGGATCAACAATCTAGATATCATTAATTAAGTGTAAGGAGAGAAGATATAACTCAGAAAAAAATAATAATTACCATTTAATATTTATTAATCTAATTAGTACATTCGTTAAAGATTACATAGAAAATTTTAGTGGTAGTCTTTATATATGATATTCTAAAATATTGTAAGATTATGTAAGAACATTATGACCATATAGGGATTGTGATATTACATTACAAAAGCATAAATTTATTTCCATGTTTATTATGTGTGATTTTAAGCAACAAAATATATCTATCATGGGTCATGTAATCTGGAGTTAGTGTATGTCTATACATCCCTCAAGTAAATATGTAATTATGGAATTTATCAAACCAAAAATGGTTACGGTGGTCTATATATTTTTTATTTTATCTAGAAATTATAATTTTTTTGTGAGAAATATCTTAATATTCTCAAATACACTAACAAAGTTAATGTCGAAGGGACAATGGATCCTTTAGAGTCAAAATTATGATTAAAAATTAAAGGACTGTAAATAGTGGATGGTCACATCATATGTATATACACTACCCTATAGTATAGAGTGGTTTTTTAAATAAAAGTATTAAATAATTAAGGGGTTGAGGTTTTACCTAATGTAAAATTACATGGTGATAGATTATGACCTAGTCAAATAAATAAAACATGAATACAATTACTCGATGTGTTATCACAAACCAAGAACAATAATTTTTACATTAAATATATGGACGTGTTATTTATCATTTGGAATGTCTGGTATATATACCCATTATAAGAGCATAAAGTATATATTCACACAAAAGGATATAAACATAAACAAAATAATTTTATTATATTTAATCAAATACAGTGTTTTCTAATTACATAACATTCATGTGATGGAAAAAAAGTTGTAAAATTATAAATAAAAAAAGGTTCATTATACCTTGTCCTTTGAAAGGATTTAATGTGGCCCAATAATTATTTATATTTAATTAAAGAATATTTAAATCGCATAAGAAGGGATTAAATCATACCATTCAAAAAATAATTCTTAAGTATCCATATATGTGAAGATCAAGCATATTATAAATATGTTATTGATATATATGATATGGTAATATATTTTTTGGACTTCAACATTTATAGGGATAATGTTTTATAATTTTGAACCTGAATTTTTGTTCCATCCACACGAGATCTAGAAAAAAAATTGGATGATGGACATTAATAATCATTATATATTAATCTAGGATGAAAAATATGTATTTATATCATATCAAAAAAATCTATTGTGAAAACATAATGAGTGAGATAAAAGAGTAAATATATCTATTCATCGATGTGGATTTTCTCTAAATCATCTTGAAAACCACAAAAATGAATATCTTTTCACATTCATATATTATATAATTTACTCTCTATATTTCATGACATAGAAATTATTTATTTTTAATGATATTATATAGTTGATTCATTTTCAATTAATTTTCTTAAATAATTATTATCAACTTCTTAAAAACATTTTTTGAATATTATGTTAATCATCATAATTTTCTGATAACATTTCAAATGTTTTTGGAAAAAACTTTTAATGTTTTATAATAAATATTCCTATTTTTTCCCAAAATATGTATTTATATTTATTTATGTTTCCTGAATAACACTCTAAATTTTCACATTATATTCTTCTTTTGGGAGATTTATTTTTTATACTGATGATTGAGTTCATGGTTTATTATTGAATGATACCTTTTTATAATTTCATATATACAATGATCATTCAAATGGGTTCTCATGAAAATATGTTTGATGTAATTCATATATAACACACACACACACACACACACACATATATATTATCATTATTTATTTGTTGGGTCCGTTATTCACCTTCAGAAAATTGGGTAATGAATTTTATCTTCAAATACAATGATGTTATGTATGGTCCTAATATCATTTAACAATTTTCCCAACACAATGAATGAATGAAATTTTATTTACCTTTGTTCATAATTCTATTTGTGAACATGATTAATTTGATATAATTTTATAAAAAAAAATTCTCTTCACTTTTTTGTGTGAAACATGACAATTATATGCTCATTAGATCATTATTATTATATCAGAATTTTTCATTTTTGTTAAATTCTATATGTTTTTATTCAATTGTTTTCCTTATATATTTACATTTCATTCTATCATAAATTATCAACTGATGTAACTTTTTTATATTTCTTTTAATAAAATATTTCTCCCACATTAATTTTTTCAACATGTATATTTGATCTAACCCTATTCAAACTAATATATAAGTTTTTCCATTTCAATGAATTTCCACACATATCTATATATTTCACTTTCCTTTAGAAATTATATCCCATAAAATGTTTAGAAAAAATTCAGGTTTCTAAAATTCACTTTGAGATGTTAAAGAACTTTTGTGAAATATGAAATCTTTATAAAAAAATATCTAAGTACCCTAAAAACATAGTTTCATGGACTATTTGTTTTATTTGTGAGATATGCTGTACAAATTTATGAAATTATTTAAAATATATTCATGTTATAATAATTTTATCACATTTCTTTATCTCTCTACATTAAAATATAATTTATTGTTTCATTTAGTTTATAAAATATTTATTTAAATTACTATCTTGAGATTCTATATGAATATTATTCAACATATTAATTATAAAATTATTAAGAAATCCATTACATTTTCATGTATTAATGTCTATTCTTGATGTTCCTTTCTTTTATACATGACATGAATAAAAATTAGATTATTATATTGTCACATGTATCCCTAAAATTATATAGTCCAACACTGAATTGGATTATTTATTATATCACATAATATTAGCATGAGTAATCAGGATATAATTAGATTGTCCTATAAGTTTATACTTTTATAAAATATTTTTAGTTTAAACATTGCTATTATGTTGTACTACTATCACACCGTTACTTATTCTTAAAATTTCCCATTAATATTAATGTATCACATTTAATACTATATTCATATGAATTTTATGATTATGATTTTATTACTAAAATATGATTATTATGGTGATTCTTTTCACCCTTGTACTCATGTTAATTCCTGCATCAGGTTCTCTTTATTATGCCATCCCTTATATGGGTTTTATCACAAAATATTATTGTTTTATTTACCCACGTGAATATTTGAAATTAATATGACTAAAAAATGAAATAGAGGACTATGATAAAGGATTAAAAAATTAGTTATTTTTGGAATTTATGTTTCATAAACATAATTTCTCCATGATACCAATCATCCTTATTTTTAAAGTAGTAATGTTATGTATTTTTGTTATTGAAATGATTAAATAATCATTACTTAGTCATATGTGTCACTATAGTGGAACTATAGGCGTATAATCTTAAAGAACCCATGAACTATTAAATTAGTAACAAAACTTACATTATTATATTCACAGATGCCCAGGTGAGTAAAATACTTATGAAATAGACTATTTACCATATTTTTAATGACCATGATAAAATTTGGATATGTTGAACATTTTTAATATTTAACTATTTATATATTTCTCATCAAAAATTTTATATTATCGATGTAAATTAATGACTTGATGAATATTATTTCCTCAATATGGTGTTATAAAAAATGGATAATGAATTCAATTAAATTATGATCATTATATTTAATTATATTTTTTAATTATTTTAGATGATGTTCTTGGGGATTTGGGTCAATATTTATGAAGACTTATACACTATGGATTTTTAAATGAACCTCACATTTGAAGCCTTTTGATAATAAAATATAACCTTTTCAAACATTGGTTTTAAGGGTTTATCTTATCTAATGTATCGTCATTTTTCTCATAGAATTTGTTCATTGAATTAGAAATATCCAATCAATCCCATATCATTGACATTTAATTTTATTACTGAACTTCTTTCAAAATGCATGTTGTCATTATGGATTCATACAATTGATATGTGGAAATATGAGTTGGTTGAGAGGATGGGAGGTCATCCTCATATTACACATTGGGTAAAAACTATTTACTACTATAGTACTCCCCTAAATATTTAAATCATTTTCATGAATCCTCCAATAATTTAAGGATTATAATGGGTACCCCTATTCCAACGATTGTTAAAAATATTGTTTAAAAATTATTATTAAAATTTATTAGATATTATACATTGATAATTATCTTGTAAGTGTCACATTATTTGGGTTGTTATTGTTTCAAGACCAAATATCTAGGTTCTATGGTGTTTATCATCACCCAAGAAGTCTTTATGTTTTGTTGGTGTTGAGATAAGATGAATAAAAATGACTTATTATATATCTTTGTGGATGGAATAAAAACCCATATTGTGAGGGTTATTTAAAGGGACATGTCATTACTTTTAAGGAAATTTGATGATGACTAAAAAATAGTATTTATTTCGATCTAGTAAGGACATGTAATTTGTATCAATGAAGATAAATACTATGTGACATTACCGTTTTAGGGGGATGTTTGTACTCACATTGAATAAAACCTACTGATAGAGGATGTCAGTGGATTCATAAGGAGTGTAGCTTCATAAGGAAAAATGATATGGAATATGGACCCAGATAAAGGGAAACAGAATATCAGGTTGAATATAAAATTGTATGTATGGACATATGTGGTTTAACAAGTAATATGAACTCATAACGAAGATAATGGTGTTTGATGATAGTTGGTTTGATCTTTTGAGAGGAATCCTTTTTATCTTACATGAAAATATTATGGTTATGTTTCATGATCATATAAAATCATTCATCATCATTTTATAAGGACATTTTCCACATTATTTAGCATCATGCTTCTGGTATGTTTTCTATGCAATTTAGCATCTTGTTATAGGTATATCCATGTCCAAAGATTTGTAACAAATATTTATTGAGTGACAGATAAAAATTGTATCATACCTTATGTGAATCACTAATAAAACATCAACATTAAATAATTACTGATGGAGTGATTGGTAAGATACATATAAATAAAGAGGAGTCCCATTTTGGAGGCTTTTTTAATTATCCAAATGACATGATAAACTGATATATTTAAGCTCTAATGAGTTGTGTTGGGTGTGATAAGAAGTAGATAATAGAATATCGGAACAATCTAATGAGAATGTGAAATTTTATTTTAATGGGGGTTATGGAAAAATAAAACCCAAATAAATTTCATCCAATTCATTACTTAGTTCTGTGAATAAAGAATTAGGGTTTAAAGCTAATAGTAGGAAAATACTACCATATTTCTTCTCATTAGTATACAAGGAGATATAATAGATGCATCCTTCTAATTAGGGGACTGTAAGGGGAAATATATTCATTGTGCCTACTTCAGCTTCGTCACTGATTTAATGGAAAAAATGTCCACCAAGATCCTATTTTTATCTTATTTTTTATAGGTATAAT
This sequence comes from Viscum album, assembly GCA_963277665.1. NCBI lineage: Eukaryota > Viridiplantae > Streptophyta > Magnoliopsida > Santalales > Viscaceae > Viscum > Viscum album. The sequence continues at coordinate 2,127,240,981 of OY728127.1, read as the reverse complement.
TAGAGTAGACTACATGAGATGGATAACCCAACCAATGTTTTAATGAATGTGGCCCTTTTTAACTAAGAAATTCATGATATATTATTCTCAGAGTACCCTATCAATTAGGGAGGATAATTGGGAAACAAATTTTATTAATATAATTCATAATCTAATTGGTATATTTTTATGTACATACACTCAACAATATAAATATTGATTGGTATTTAAAATAGTAATGTCACAAAGGTGATATCTATAAAATATAACCACTATTTAATTTGAAGACATTTGAGAGAGGTTGGTTTTGTATCTATGAGAACCTTTTTTAAAGGTATGTTTGCTGTCACGGTATTTTGAGGTTAGATTCATGAGTTCTCTCTAGCAAGGTTGACACTAAGAGATGGATATCCCAATGTTGATATCAAAGGTTGGCTTCCATTATCAAGACTCCATAGGTTAGAATTTTTGAAAACCACTTATGGATCAAAACTCAATGAGGTCTATATTCCTATTCACATCATCGAATTGGAATTCATAATGTTTTCTGAATGGTCTCCCCATGGGTTTCTCCTTAACAAGTTCAGGCATCCCAGTATATGGTCTCCTTACATTCTTTCCTTGTATATCAACCCCTTGTGGTTTCTTCATGAGAATAACCTATACTGGGTCACCATGTAGGCTTGGCATCTCTTTTCATCCTCATAATATTGGCCTTATATTGGTTTTCCCCTTATTTTATTTCTCTTTAGGGTTCCCTCATTTATTAACAACAGTTTTGTGAGATAAATTTCAAGAATAATAAGATATTGGATCGTATCATCATTATTATATTGATGTGTGTAATTGTTTTTATTTTTTATTCTATTAAAATATGATTGGAATTTTTATTGGAACCCCAAGCTGGTCAGTTTAACAAAAATGTGTGGAAATGTGTATATAAAATGTGCCCATATAGAGTAGGTGGATGGTAAAAATGGGAAAATAAATAAGGTTAATAACCAGAGAAAAGTATGGTTCCTCAATATGAGATAACCAGATATATAATCAAAAAATAATTCTCTGACTGTTTAATGTTCTACCATAATGTGCATCCTAAAAATATGTCTCATTTTCATAAGTTCAGGCCATGGGGAACAATAGGTTCATGGATCATCCTCATGGGATAAATCTTATGGTGCATTATCATTATATGAACATATTTCAAAATTTCATTCATATATTTTATATTCATGGTTTTTTCTAAAATATTTTTAATATTTTCTGACTACATGTAATTACACCATAAGATTGGGTTTGTTCCTAATCAAAAGGATATGATTTTAAGGAAACACTATTTTATTATTTCTATATGGCCAACTGTCTATTGGGGCCTTATAAATATGGGACCTGAGATATTGATAATAGTTGTTAAAATAGTGAAGCTGGTCAATAATCATTGTTTTTTACAAACTCATGGAATCCATAAACATAATTCGTCTAATATTTTAACAATTAGTAACTCAGTATGTTTTTATCTGTAATTATTTTTCCACATAGTTAGAATGTATCTCATGAGATGACAATATGGTTCTTGTGAGAAACTATGCGGTTTGTGTGGTAACCTATGGGATGATATCCTTATTTCCATTGAGTTTTCACTGAGTTTTCTTACTATCATTTTCAATTTCAAGAAATAATATCATCCAGATATATAAGTTTATTTTATTAGTTGAATGAAACTATGAGAGTATATATTATATCATTAATTGATGATTCTGATGCTCACTAATATGTTAATTACCATATTAAACACCTAAATATATTTTTTATACAATAAAATTGTAGATAAATGTTTTATTGAATTAATATATATGACATTGGTCTTAGAGATTTTATTTTGAATCCTTAACTTGATCATAATATAACATCAACAAGGATGGTGTCCCCTTGATAAATATTCTAGAGAACATATCTGTTGATGGTTAAATTATCCCAGAGAAATATAAAAGCCGTTTAGACATCATGAACTAGTCCCTACTTACTCAAAGTGGTAATTATTTTCATCAATAGCCTATTTATTGAAATCATTCATCTTTCATTGTTCTTTTACAAAGTAATACCAATGGTTCCCATATTGAAAATTGTAATTTACACAATTGAAGAAAATTTTATTACATATGGGTTTTTTCATCCTAGGTGCATCAGAACTATTTAGTGCTCACCAATCATCTATGAACAATTGACCTATGTAGTGTGGGCATCATAGTTTTATATGTGTATTATAGTGTCAAATTTTTAAGGACTATTTATATATTATGTTTTAGGAACCAAAAAAATAGATCACTTACATGGTGATGAAGGGATACTTTTATGGGATATCTAGTAGCTATGGTGAATTATGACCTTCTGAAATATGTATGATGAATTAATTCTCAAAGAATTTTTTTGTAGGGATGGATGATATACCCCGTTCATGATGAGATATTTATAAATCCCAGTGGAGAAAATAGTAGTTATGTATATTTTTCCTCATTCAAACATCATATTTAATCAATAGGTGGCTTCTTACACTATCACAATGGGAGATTCAAAGACTAAGCAATATTGTGAGTTTTTAATGTTAATGAGATGATAGTATGGAGGAATCCTATTTTGATGTTTTTAGAGAATGGTAACACCTCTCATGAGGGTATATAATTAATAATGATGGGGGTCTCATAATTTAAATAATGGGGTTCCAAGAAATGTTCCTGAGTTGCTGGATATTTTGTATTGGGGATAAATATACAGGTGTAATAGATAATTCATTGTTGGTGGAAGATATTTCACGCAAGGATAACCTGTCAATCAGGTTTTATTGGTTCTCACTCATATTTATCAAATTTTAGGCCATTAAATAGAAGGGAGAAACCCCTATCATATTTTGAGTTCATTAAATTTTTTTAATGCTATATTACAAAGAAATCATGATAATATTAATTTTATAATTCTCAAATAATTCATCATTCAATATTTCTTCCAAAACTACTCACAAATTTTTATGTTAGTCTTGAGGACTTGGGGATTATATAGGAGATTACACTGTTGATAATTCATTTTCATTCAATTTAGGTCTCCTACAATGACACACTATCTTGAAATGTTTTTGACAACCATATTGTTAGATAGTAAGGGTGATATTTTAATATTTCTTTCTGAGATAAAAATGGGATTGACTGATTGAACAATTTTTTCATTTGTAATCCTAATACTTCTTATATTTTTACATGAAAAATCATGCATTTATAGAGTGTGAATCTTCTACCTTCTACCTAGTTATGGGGTAAATAATATTATCTTGCCATCTACCAGTTTATACTACTATTAATAGGGGATGACACTAAGGATTTGGTTATACTACCACCCACTGAAACTTACATAATCTGTGAATGGAATTATCCCAAAGTTTGAGGTAAGTTTGACATAAATACTTTGTTGGGGTAGGTTTTTTGATGGGTTATTAGTCCATTGTCTTCCCAGATTTCACTTCCCAAAACTATCATGGAGTATAATTTTTATCCATAAAATCCCACTACCATGTTCCCATGTAATTATGATATCTCCTAATTCATACATTTATCCTAAATTTAAGTCATGATAGGCCCAATGAAAAACATCAAACTAAAAAAATAAAAAATAACACTGGTTTTAGCTTTCCAAAAGAAAGAAATAAAACATCAGATAATAATGTTCTCTAATTAGGCCTCAGAACCATATATAATTTGGTAGCTAAAGATTTAATCATGAATATCATGCCAATTATGTTTGGTTCTTCCATTATATAACTAATCCACATCTTCATGGTTGTAACACAAAATATATATCATGTGTACTGAAAAAATATTTTTTATTATTGAGAAGTAATAAAATAGTCCATGATCCATGTCAATATTATCAATAAAGAGATTCAGATTTTGGAAATCCATGATAAGGCCAATATATTTCATCAACTCTTTTAGAAATTTGGATTATGAAAACTAATACAGATTAAATGTACGAACTGTTAATGAAATTTCATGCTACATGAGAGAAATTAGATGCCAAGGAATTAAATATAAAATTAATTTTTAGTTCCCCACTTTATCAGAAATTTTTTAGGGGTGAACTTAAATACTTGAACCACATTGTTGAGGTAAAATATTGGTTTCATGATCAGATAATTCTGACTATTGTAGTTCCCTATGAATTAAAGGATCATATGTGATTGTTTAAGATGAACTAACTAGAGTTTAAAAATGATCATGAGGCCTTTGAATGATGGAACTAATAACTAATGGAATAGGTTGATCAAAAAATCCATAGGATAAGGATGATTATATGAAACATGAGAACATTTTTTATTCCATAATGATTCCTTTAAAATAATTATATTACAATCTAAACATAGATCAAGAGGTCCCATAATTTTAGTTTCATTTATTTTGTATTTATTTTTATAAAGGTGATTATCCGTAAGAAGTGGATGCCAATTATTTAACTTTTTTTGTTGATAAATGAATTAAAACTTTGTTTTTCCCCCAATTATTTATCAATACGTCAACATTTTTAGTCAAATTTTTTCGAATCAGGTTTTCTTAAGAAAAATTAAAAATATAACTTCAATGTAAGTTAATTCCATTCAACCATGGTACTGAAACATAGATAATGTTTCTTGAATACATGAATTTTTTATATTTTTTCATATAATTTGATATTGTATCGGTATAGTCTGAGGTCCAATCACTATCTAACTAGATTTGGTGTATTGAGAGATGGAACAAGTCTCTTCTATGGTGTGGCACAAAAATGGTTATAGGCATGACTAAAATCACTATAACACAATATTTTCGCGATTGAAAGATATAAATAGTCAAATTCTAGCATAGATCATATAAAAATATAAGAAATACTACTATCACACTAACCCAAATGATCATTTAATTATATAAATGAATTTAACAAAATGTGTTGACGATCAAAAAGTGAAATTTAAAATGAGGATTCCAATTTTGAACATCATTTTAGTACCCTAAAATTATATATTTTCACATTTCAAAGAAATGCTATTTATTGATATGAGTGGGATGTGGGAGTGAATTAATTCCCTACATTATTTGATGGACAAGTATTCCAATGATAACAACAAGAAATATTATTTATTATTATTGTATACAAAATTATCTTTGTGTAGTTTTCCATACCTCAAATTTTATTAATATTCAAATGGTGTATCTTACCAGGTTGGAGCCCATAAATTTATTAGTCTTCCCCATATTTTTTTTAAAACTCAATTTTTTTTATTTTAAATTCATTATTATTAATATATCAGACATTTTTAGTGATCAATAATAAGAGTATTGTCAAGATCTCATGGACCCCCTTGAGGATTTTCATCTAGGTGAATTTCATGTCACATTAATGGAGAATTTTTATCCTTTAAAAGGTTGTCAAATGTAATTTATATTTATGTTTTGATTTATTTGGACAATGAAAATATATGAGGATATTTGTTGAAGCATTATAAATTATAACCCGACATGAAAGAAGTCCATGTTCCATCACAGTTTGATAAATGTTCACATGGTTTATTATATTAGTTATTAGACATAATGATACAAATATTTTTTTGCCAAAAATCCATTGAAAATTTACTATGCGGTTTTCCATCTAGTAACATGATTCATGTAGAAAAAATGTGTATTTTAAAATCCATCCATGTTAAATATATAAAACATCCTTAATAGGTTCATTTTGATTAACAAAATAAGAGTTTACATCAATATAAATGATCCCGATAAAACAAATTTATGTGTAAAGCTCTATCAATGATCTTGATCAACCCAATAAATGTGACCATCACTGTGAATAATTTTATTTTTTAACTCTCTTAGATTTTCAAGTGCAATATTATTTGTTGATATTGATAGCTTGATATGATCTAGTGATTTTTAATCGAGAAGGAGATGAAGTGGATTCCGTCTGTTAGTAATTGTACCAATGGATGTAAATATATTATGTTGTATAGATTTGACTAAATTAGAGGTTCATTATATATAAAAAGTAAATGAACAAAATTGGTATTGGTTAAGTTAAATTATTTCAAGGACTACCAATAAAAGGGGAATTCAATTTATTATTAAAATGATCGATCTACTATATTATGTAGTTTTTGTTCACGTGATGAGGACGATTCAAAATATTAAGTGTGAGATGGTGAATAACTAATATAAATTTCAATATTATGAAAAGGTGTAAAACCTCAAGTTTATTAAATCCTCATAAATATTTGTGTTATAGTATTTGTAAATAATACCTCAAAAAACATAAACCATGGGTGATGGGATGTGAAATGTACCAATGTAATGAAATTAGAACAGTATAGATTGATGGGATACTATACAATTGAGTAAGGGAGTAAACAAATTATTGAAACTTCTCATATGAACATAGATCCCATTGTTAGATAGAATAAATGAAGGTCAAATATTAATACCTATATTGTGGGCCTTTATAGATTGTCAAACTGAAGATCACATTGTGGTTAAATATGCTTGTAACATATGGGAGGAGAGATTTATAAGGACATAAACATGTAATAAATGATTTAGAATAATGGAAGTAAGGATCATTTTATAATGGTTCATGCACCCAAAAGTTAACACCACATTTTGTGGAACACTCATTTAAGGTGGAGAGACATGAAATTCCATTACATTAATATCTTCTTAATCTTCTGGTTCCAATGAGAACAACATGAATTTTTCGAAGGATATATGGAGGGGCCCTCAATCATTATTCCTTATTTTATTTATATTTGAAATCCTTCCTATAACCAAAATTGTTGAGAGCATAACAAGAAAGGATATGAATTTTGTGGAGGCATCCCTATATAGATATTTATCATGATATGTTATAAGTTTCATTCATGAATAAATTATGGTCTAATGGTCTTGAAAAATTTCTGATACAATTGAAATTATTAAATAATTGACATCCAAATGTTCAGGTTATGGTTATACAACTTTGACCAAATGAGAAAGACAATTTATAAACCATAATAATGAAAAAATCAACATAAATGGCATCACATTCCAAGATATAATGTTCTAAAGAGAGGTGGACACAAATTAATGTCATGTTGTGTGGACCCATGCATAAAGGGTAAATGAAATACACAAGCCCTATTGAGCTCAAATAGCTGTAAAAAATCATGACACTATATGAATATGCAATGATAATGATTCAAATTGTGACTTGTGGTATTTTTGGTATGGTTTTATGATAATGGAAATGTATTATATGGTTCATGAATGACCAAATTAGAATTATCAGCTTTAATGCAAATTTTTTAAAGAATATATAGATTTACTATCCTTTTTCATTGGATAAAACATGGCTCTATTTGATAAACCAGATTATGGGAATGCATGGATAGCCATATTAGGGAATAGATGCATAACCTAACAATGTTATCCATAGGATATGTATTCACTCATTATCAATAGTTGTGTAAGGTTAGTGGAAATGCAATACACCAAAGACATGGTGTTTGACATATGGGATGAGATACTCCCAAGAAGTGAAGCAGATATTCTAGATATAGGTTCACCTAGGTTATATTGTTATGGTACATTGAAAATAGTGATAAATAGTGATTCCCTATGGAATATTCCATGATATATTGATTATAAGTCACTATGTATCATCAGATAAGAAGGAACTTTCTCTAAATAATATTCATGAAGCTCATGGTAAAACATAACACTTGTTCATGGACATTGAATTAGGTTTCACTGTAACATCAGGTGATTAATAGAGACTCGATAATGATAGGATGTCCTATAAATCATGGTGAAAAGGGATATTTTTTTTATTCATATTTTTTATTAGGCCTAAGATAGATGATCCAAGAATCACTACATATCCAATAGGTGTGGGAATCAATCCTCACATAGTTCTTATAGTAAAATTACATATATATGTAGATCTATGCACAAAAATTCTTAACACATATTAGGATCTATTGTAAGGAAAATGGGTCTCACTAAATAACTACTTAAATTGGTTTTGTAATTCAAATATAATGGATCCTATATTTCCAATTTTAATGTCATGTGACCTAGACTATTTTCCTAGCCATCAGATATATTTCATCTTGATGAAACTAATCTGAGATACGTAAAAAGACTACTATACTCACAAAAAAAATCGAGCCTCTATGTAAAGAATAAGTGATAACAAGATGTCCACTCAGATTATACATCAGTACATGATATAAAAGATATTGGTATAATTTGAATATTTATATAAACACAAAATTATACAAGGATAAATATATTAGGTATAGATAATAGGTTATAATTGTTGTGATGATTCATTTCTACATCTAGCTTAGAATATCAAATAATCAATACGTATCATAATAGAAGATTAATCAAGAGAAATATCATTCCTAGTATTTTAGGGGAATATCTAAATAATAGTGTATAACATTGGGAATGTGATAATTTACCTTGATGGTAATTTAGATAATGCCCCTATCATAGGCACAGTTATATGGATCTAGTTATTAGGAAAAGAAAATTGATTTTGTATGTAGGACATTAAATGATGATTAAGGTCATACAATGAGGAAATAATATTATTTTAGTTAACATCATGTGATGAGGACATATTTTTTGTGAAATTTAATGTCATACAACAAGGAATAAAGTAGGGTATTTTAGAATATCTTATTCATGAAAAAAACTACATGACTCTAAATAAATGGTAAACTCGTAGAGGGAATCTTATAGTGAAAATATTTTTCAAAAAACTAGGATTAAATTGTTGTTTGATAGAAATATTTTGATTATAATTAGATAAAATAACTAGTAATCACTATATTAAAAGTGATGGAATGAATAAATAAACATGTTGTTCTTATATTGTTTTAGAAATTTTCAATCATATGATATATGGGCCATGATTCCATTGTGGATTAATATAACCATAAAAATATAATCTTAAATGGATGGTGAAAATACAATGTGTCTATATTGATCTATCATGTGGAAGATAATTTTCTGATCCCGGTCCCATGGATTAGACCCTTTAAATTAGAAAAGAACATACAAAATATGTCACCAAAAATAGACTAACATCAAGTGGAAAATCCTATTTGTCCTGCAGTTGGCCATTATGTGATACAGAAAAAACCTTATAGTTTGAATTTCACAAGTACATATTTTGTAAAAATAGAGTCACCATTATCTTGGTTGTTGACATTTAAAATGAACACTATAATACTAAGAGTATATTACATGGAGAATTATATAGTCACCAAAGATAATAGATCCAATCATCACAAAGTATCTTATAAAAGTTGGGATAACTCCGCATGTATTTATTAAAATGATTAATAATATTGTTTACTCTCTTGAAAAGGTATAACAATGTTTTTAATATTGGTTCAAAATTGACATACATCCAGATAAAGGATCCTATGAAGATCTTGATCATATTTAGGAGATGTTTCATTCACATAAATATTATTCTAAGATAATTATCAAATGGTATATCTAAATCAAAATTTATTTCTTTTTAGGAATATTCATTCTAAAAGAGCTATACAATGTTCTTATGAGGCTTCTTTTATAAATAATAAATTAATGTGGTGGGAAAAAATATTAACTTCACCTTAGTTTTATACCACACACAATTTTGAGTGGGGGAATTTTATTTGTACAATAGTCATGGTTGGGCCTATGATAGAAAATCCTAGGTCCGAAATATATCTTAATGTCATAATAATCAAGATAAACGAAGTACATAAGAGGAAATACCCTACATAGATCTATTGCGTATTTAATGGAAAATGGAATTTTACTTTCATTTACTTTTTATTTTATTTTTTGACTGATTCTATGACATGTGGTCCTAGATTCAATATTATTTCTATATGTATAATAATAAAAATTCACGTATTTCTTATATGGTTTCACCCTTACATTGATCACACTCCATTAAAGGTATATATTTTAATGATTAATTCTGAGTAGGTCAAAATAGAAAATCCATGAATCACTAAATATCTTGTAAGAATAAGAAAAAAGTCACAGGTTGTCATTAATAGAAGAATATAATGATAAATATCATATATTGGGATCAGTTTTTTTAAATGGGATGATGAATGGAATATATTAGGAACCATGAATTCAAATATAAATCAATCTCGAACATAGTGGAATTATTCAATTGAAAGTGATCCACTCTAAGAAACATAATGTCATTTAGGATATACATTTGGTGATATTTTAGTTAGGTATATAATTATTTAACCAATATGGGATTTAATTTATGGGCATTCAAGGACACAGCCAACTAAATTGTTTAATTTTAAGTGATTAAGATGCTAACTATGAAGTTTAATTACCTTCAAAGATAATGACATTCAATGTCACATAAATATCATGTGAGTAAGACCCATTAAATGAAATTTAAATTTATAAAGAAATTTTTTGAGAGTTTTTTATTTAATTTCATAAAATTAAGACCTCAGGGTATGCTGTTTAAATTACTTAGACATAAACCAAAACTAATTAAAGTAGTCCAAAAAGTATGAACCAATGGGAATCCATAAGAAATATTGCATGAGAAATAATTCATTGGTAGGTGGTGTTCCATTAACCACATCTATTATATCCATAGTGTTTTATTCATAGAATATACCTTGTGTATGATTTAATGTACTTCTCATTATTGTTTATGTTTCATGGGATTAATCTCTAATATTATTGGTGCTCTATGAACTAGTACTCTATCTCCCTATAGGAATTAATAGGAGAAAATTTATGGTTTAAAGTCTTATTAACTATTATTTTGATTGACATTCAGGTTGTGTCGTGTGGAAAACCACTTCTAATAGAGCCACTCTAACTCATAAAGTAAAATTTCATAATGTTGATGTTTTGAGATTGGTTTACATATATAAATATATAGTGAGTGAAATTTTCCATTGATGGTTAGAACTACCTATATTATGTATAAAAGAAAATATATAGTTGCATATGTGGTTGTATGATTAATAGTGAGATAACCCTATAAGGAAATATATAAAAAATTATACATGATTGTATATCTCTAAATGATGTCTTTTAAAGTAAATTTAAAGAGTTCTTCTGAAGGGATCTACTAGTCCATTTTTCATTGCAGGACAGTAGGATAAGGGTTATACTAATTATTATACACCTGATATGGGATTTTTCACTTAGAATAGTAGATTTAATGTTGAAATCTATCATTATTGTGTAAGAGACACAAAATTTGGTAATGATGTTAATATTCAGAAATTGGTTTAAATTATTTTTCCTGAATTCTATATGGGGTATATCCTTGACCCATTATAATATAATGTTAGTGGTAGTAATGATATTATTGAAAATCCTAGATTTATATTGTGTATATGACCCCCTGAAATCCATTTCGTAAATAGATATTAATGAAGTTTAATTATCGGTATTAAATAACTACATAGATTTACAGATTATGTTGGCATGTATTTGAAGATAAATCCACTTTCTAGTGAATGTAATGTAATATTTTGTCAGAATTTAGTAGAAATATCATAGAGCCTTAATTAGAATGGATATCATTTTTCCTAACTTATTATCAAATTAGGAGTATAAACTTTCTCACTTTCGGATGGATAAGGTGTCTCATCATTCAATGATTCTAAGGGGGGATCCATCAAAACTATCATTTTTAGAAGTAATTCTATTTATTTGGAATTTCATTATGGATGAAAATTTCTAGAAGGCGTCAAATGTTTTCCTTCATAGCTAAGTCTGATGAAAAAATCCTTCATTAGATATATTATATTATTTTTAATATCCATCTACTAATGATACCAATTTATAATGATATGAGCTTGTTATTACTTCTATAAGGTTTATTTTGATTTATTTCCTCCAGGTCACTAATGATGACAAGAGAGACCACCCTATGGTGTGAAATTTAGAACATTGTCCCTTCCTAGATATTATTGGATATAGTGGTGACATGATTTGACAGTGCACCAATATGGTTATTCATTGAGTGAGGTTTGTGATTCAACATTGGATCGATGGGGATTTATGATATAAATCACCTAAAATAACCGAGGAGGAGATCCAGTAATTCATTCATAATGTCTTGTAAACCATTAATATGCATCATTACTAGATAGGATACAAATTTATTATTAAAATGGGATAATTTTATAACTAGATTTAACTCCATGCTCTTGACGGTAGCTTCAACTATTCATATCATTAGTAAAACCTTCATATATTAGGAATTAATTTGGTAGAACCTGCATCTCTATGGAGAGAATAAAAATCCATAAAATAACTATATTGATCTTTTTTATGTCATTATTTTCACAACTACGCATGGATATATGCTACCAAGACATACCTCCTGCATCTTGCGACATCCATTATTTGAGAAAAACTACTTATCTTAGTGCTTTGTAATCACCAGTGTTCTTTCCAATTCATGGTTTTTTTGTGAGAAAATAATCTAGAATCGTCCCTTTTAAAGACTTCTATGATACCAATAGAAGTAAAAAATTCTACATGAAAACCTTTAATCACAATAAATTACATCCCAACATTATATGGTTGAGTATTTACTTTAGTTAATCGGTGTGAGATAAAAAAATTTCCTTTTAGTGTGTTATATGGTTCCTGAACTTTTGGTTTTTTAAAACAGGAGGGCCAGAGTTCTTCATTAAGTTTTACTATCAAGTATCAGTATCTTGAAGTTTCCTACTGGTATAGCAGAGAATACCTTATTTCCTTTCAAAAATTTCTATGTGAAAAAGGAATCGATAAATAACTTCATGATGGTCCCACACATGATGAGTGGATTCCCTTCTACAAATGGCATCAGAACAGGTTAGTTATATGATATCACATGATATATTTTAGGGATTCTTGATAGTCATCATCCAATTGAAAAAAAAACATTATTTTTGAACTCGTTACATGGTAGTCATTTACCATCAATATTTATTATAAAAAGACTAATATTGGAGTTTTTTTCAACAAATCCCTCTCAAATCACTATAGTTTTGAGTAGTTTTCATTTAAAATTTCACACTATTATTCAAAGGGTCAATATAAAGAGAATGGTGGTGTACCATGGATCTATGAAATTTTCCTATTGTCACACCCAAATAAAAAATAAAACGGTTTATTATTAATATTTTCTAACAATGGTTAAGGAACATTTAGAAAATATTTTCAAGATGATCAGGGTGTTTCAAGAATTTAATGACCATATAAATGATGTAGTATTCTATGGTTCATTCTAAAGGAGATTAAAGTCATAGTTCATGGTTTGTTAATAAGTGACCCTAACATTATTCAAGCTCTAGAGTATAGCCTAATAAAATACATCCAATTGTGAATTATAATGATACTAGATTCCTCATACTAAAGGTATATTTTTAGAATATTTTACCATAAGTACTAATCCATTAAATAATGAGAATTGAAGCCTATGTTTAATTCAATGAGATGTTTTGTGATCAGGACTAGGAAATCATCTTTCCATTAGTTCTAGTTGAAAACCTATAATCAATAAAATCTCAGATCTTCCCATTCATTTAATATACATGGATGATATTGGAGAGACATTTATGTAACTAATATTCATATAATATGTAATATTTAATAATATTATCCACTTCAGATTCAACCATAGACATTCATGACTGAGAAATCCTCTTGGATTCCTTAATTAAACAGTAATGATTGTCCAGTAAACTGAGATGAAAGGTGAATACGTCATGATATTATACTGGAATCATAGTATAAATTGAGAAAAATACAAAATTTTGTTGTTTTGATAAGGATATATAAATTTATTACTCTTTCGGTGATAGGGTGGCACTGATCACTGTGGGTCACTAGTATATTAATATATGATGTTTTACTTATCTGATCTCCTTAGGCATAATGGATATTACCTTCAAAAATACAGGAGGTAAATCACTATGTTCATCATATAATTCTTTCTCCATATAAATTTAATAATTTATAGAAGAGCAAGGAGTATATATTTTTTCCAATGATTATGTTATATAATTATCATTTCCAATGAAGTATGGGGAGACATAACTAGGTGAAAAAAATTAAAGTGAAAATATATCATCAATAGTTGAAGGGCTAACATCCTTAGAATTATGAAATGATATGAGGGGATATTTTTCCCTTTCTAATGACATGTATGAGCCTTATAATCCCAAAAATGTGGAAAAATTACTTATATTTAGGAATAAAAATATGGAATATATATAATCTTTGTATTTTCACCTATGACTTCATTATCCCCAAGTATAACCTTATACATTCTGACAGCCTTGTCTCAGCTAAAACATTTATTACTATATGAACAATTTTTAGTGAAGTAATTGAATTATGTGAATTCTATATAAATAGGTTTTTTTCATATACTCAATTGATGTAAATTTTACAATTTTTTCTTTATAGGTTTTATGGGTTCTATAACATATTCAAAATCTATTGAAAGTAGTGATCTATGCATCTTTATCTATCATTGTTTCCATTCCATCAATCTAATAAAATTTAAACTCAGTATACTAGGAATCACTACATAGAAAGGGGGATCCATCACCACATAATATTATACACTTTTCATTTATATTTTATTTTTTTAATTATATGTATGATGACGGAAATTTTATAAATCTAGGAATAAATTATATCCAACCATTAAAATAAATATTGTTTTTTGTGGGGTTATCAGGAACTTAGAGAAAGATATATGATCCTTAAACTGGACTTTGAGTTAGATTATACAAAATAAATTTTCTTCATATTTTTATAACCATTGAATGGTCAATATTTATGGATACAATCCATTCATACCAAAACCTAAGCATTGGAGTGTTTCAATTGGGATAAGATTAATCTTTGTTCCAATTTAAATCAATTCTTGATGGATATTAACATTGTAAATGTTTTCTTTTGCATACAAGTATTTGATAGGTTTAGGAATGAAATAATTTCAATGCTTCCATGTAAATGATATGGTTTCCTATTAATCTACGGGGGAAACATTTATATGATGCACCTCATATGAAAAACATTTAGTCTCAAATTCATGGTGTATCTGAAGAATGCCAAATGTATATCGCTCTACTCTTTTGAGTGGTAATTAAAATCCTGAAATGAGTGTTCGTGTTAGATGACAAAAAATTGTTTCATGATATTTCAAAACTATTCTAGAGGTCAGATCTTTCCAACATGAGTTTGTTATTTAGCATAATGTTGTAAGGCTGAGTCATTTTGTGTTGATAATCCTTACACCTGACCAGATCCCAAGGGAATATTTTTCACTAAATAGTAAATTTGAGTTGGTCCAACTACATGGATGGGTATGTTAGACAATTATATTCCTACCAATATATCGTTATAGAACTATATTTCAAAGGACATGTGGGGAATCTTATAATAACCCAATGTTTTATAAATGAAATCCCACTTTCAAATAAACAAATTCCTTATTATTTAATGAAGATGTATAAAACATATGCACTACTTTGGTTATTTTGATCCATTATAAGTTACATACTATTTGATTTATATGACTATTAAGTATTACAGGCTTTGGTAATATAGTTTTTCTACAGTGACCGTTACGGTTGGTACATATAAAGTATTATGAAAGAAATTGACACATTTGGAATAAAATATGACATCAAACGGTACGATCACTCCCTATGAAGCATATTTATCAGAGATTCTATTTGGGATAGAATCACTGAGATTTTCCCCTAACCAATACCAAGCTAAGATTCAACATTTTAAACATGAGTGAAACCATTTATTGGATAAGAATATGTATATTGAGATTCCATCCCAAACTATGTTCAACGAACCACACTAAGAAATGTCACTATCACACTCCATAACACTAGGGAATACACTATTATAATAAAGGGTTATGTATCAAGACCCTGGTAATAATTTTTTTTATTTTAATTTTAATAAAATAATAAATATATTTATATCTTTTAATCATTATATTATAAATGATTATATAAAAAGTCTGATAATAAAATTGAAATGAAGAAATTTTATTTTTATTTTTGGTAAATATATAGTTCCAAATAAAATATTCTATTGGTAAATTCAAGTATTTTTGAAATAAATAATATTTTGATAAAATATTCTTATTGGATAATTAATAATTAAATATAAATGATTAAATCAAATGATGAATTCCATTTTTTTATAATGGTAAAAAAGTGATTAATATCATGAAAATTATTATTTTTTATTAAATCTACATTTTTATATAAATTTAAAAATTCTCCTATGTAGAAAATTATTTTCATTACATATATATTTTAAAAAAAATATGCTCGTCAAAATTATCCTATGGTAAATTGTTTATACTTTTCTGATGCAGTAAAATTTTGGTTTTAAAATTAAAAATAATATAAATATAAAATATGTGTTATGACATAATTATGGCCTATAAGTTATGTAATTTATTACAAAAAATTAATCCAATATCAAATATATATTTCTCCTTTTTAAATTTTTTTTGAAGTTATTTGATTAATTATATAAACCCTTATTGATTCTATAAAACTGATATTATATTTTATGGTTTTAAGATCAATTCTTTATAAAAAAGACTAACCTCCACCTCAAAAATGGTGTAATATTTATTATTTAGATTCTTTTCATTATATAATATTTAAAACCACACTATTTAGAAAACAAACATGGTTAAAATAATGGGCATTTTTTGGGTTTTGATTGTTTTACCATATAGAATGAAATCCTATGTTTAGATATTAATAAAAAACATTATTTGGATATAAATAAACATCCACAATCCCAATATTGTTCCCTAAAATATAAATCTTGATGTAGTTACTGTCTCTATCTCCATCTAAATCCCCCCCACATGACT
Source organism: Viscum album (assembly GCA_963277665.1). Lineage (NCBI taxonomy): Eukaryota > Viridiplantae > Streptophyta > Magnoliopsida > Santalales > Viscaceae > Viscum > Viscum album. The sequence goes on along the minus strand of OY728127.1, from coordinate 2,127,224,028 downwards.
TCCCCACTCTATTGAGAATCACCTATTATTATTTTAGAATCACCCTCTCATGGAATGAGATTCTATCCTTTCACTTTTTATTTTCAAGTGCACTTTTTCACGAAAACTATTTATTTCCAATTGTTTAAATTTTATTTTTTTTACAGGTCACTTTTATTTTCCTTATGGTTCCCATACATTGATAAAACACCTTTAACTCTCATTAACAACTTCTGTGATCCTTTATGTACACCATTTATGCTGATGAAATTATTCTATTTTTTTCTATGAAAAATTTTGTAATGTAAATAGACATCCCCTTTTATACTGAAGGGTATTGACCTAGAATTATATATCCATCACTTCATGGGGACTTCAATGTATTTAATTTACACTCCATAATTTTGTTATTAATTATTTTTAAATATGCTCTTATATTGTATGATATATGTTTTATAATAAGGCATCTACATGATATGAATTTGATGAGTGGAAAAAATATTATATACCCATCTAATGCATTATGTAGTGTTTTTATCGCATTAGATGACATGTATAGTAAACTTTATGATATAATAAGAACAATATGTTATTATATCGTGGTTTTTATCCATAACGTATGTCTGTGATGTCATGTTTTATGTAGTTCCAAAATTACTAAGCCTCCTTATTTTCATTATATTATATAATGGTTTGATTTTCATGTTTATTATTATCACAACTTTTATGTCACCTTTATATGCCTTTGGAATAAATTTTTTTACATTAATCTTGTTATAATTTGATTATTCAGTTAATAGGATTTATACTTTTCACATTTATTATGTACATCACCATGTTATCCTATTTAGTTTAGAAGATGAATGGATATTAAGGGAATGTTGTGTTGTTTTTAAATAATTTCTTTATATCCCAATTTCAATTAATTATTTTATGTTTACAAATTCTCAAAGACCCTATGCCTCTCAGTGTTCTAGGACTGTATTTTGTATTTATTTATTATTAAATATTTAATTTTGGTGTACTAAATATATGGGTTGTCAAATTTTTTCTTAGTGGATTGAGAAGTTTTTTATTTGAATTATGATTAGAAAACCTCATGGAAAACCATAAAATTAAGGATTAACATAAGGAATAATCAATATATTTTATGAGATAAGATTTTAATTGGTTTAAAAGTCTCCAAATTATTCTCTATATACTACATTTGGATTTGGATCAGAATTCGATGTACTTAGGGGTTATAAACCTAAAAACTATGCATTCCGATTTTACATTAGTGACACATAGTGAAGGAAAAAAATAATATGTTAAACACCATGTTTGACACTCTTGTAGGATATTATTTTTTAAATTTACAAGATACTTATGAAAAATTATATATTGAAAAAATATATTTATAATATTTCATGTTAGGAAATTGATTATGGATAACCTATATTCAATCCTATAAAATTATAGGTTAAGGAATATATTTCATTTATTAGTTATCCCATCAATGATCATAGTTCCCCTTTTATGTGTTTAGTAGTTTTAAAATTTTCATGCCTTATTTGTCCTTTATTTTCGTCGATTTTTGGAAATATTAAAAACTGAGTGAATAATCAATGTGATGACGATTATAATGAATACTCAACTAATGTTCCATAACTGATTAGATAAGGAGTTAATAACATCAGGGAAGTACTATATCTGTTAAATAATTTTCTAAGTAGAAATGTGAATTAGGGTAAAACCTACATCCCCTTTTGAAATTTAAGGTTTCAATTGAAAACTTTTTATGAAAAAGACCTCGAATATTACACGTATATTCTGAATCATTAATCTGGTAACAGTAGATCAAATCCATTAAAAATATATCCAATATCATTCAATTTTATATGAATGAGAAGTTACTTCTAGATTTTTATTATATGGAATGAAAAGAAGATCAATAATGAATTTCGACAAAATAATAAGAATCCCATGGAAGAGATTGAATTGATGGAGTTAAAAAATTGCCAGAATTTCTTTTGGATATATGTTTCCCTCGTAGAATTTAACATAATATGGAGGTGGATGTCCATTACCTCAATTATATGGGTGAATAATCTGTTATTCATATGAGGTGAACTTTAAAATACTTATATGATATTCCATTAATATTTTTATCTCTAAAAAATGTAGTGTTTACTATTTATTTGGCTGTCTAATGTTGATCATGTGAAAATATTTTTCAATTCAATATATTTATTGCAATATAGAAGTATTATACTGTGCCATAATGGTCAAAATGGAGATTAGTGAATCTCAAGGGTCTCACTCGTCAATTGGAATGATGATGAAATAGATTTTAATTTTGGTAGTGCAAGGGCGAAATCTCTTAGATGTAATTATTTATAACATCAAGCACTTAAATTTTGTATGAAGAACCATACAAGAAATTTATATAAGGGGAATAGAAAATTATTTAGGTTTAATAAGGATGTCAACCAATCAATATAATTCATATTGGAGAAATCCAAAAATTTGACGGAATAATGAAATTCTCAAAGAAACCATCATCTTATTGTCTATGGATTGAACTAGAAGGAACAAAGAGACTATGAGAATCAAATCTCTAATCTATGTCTTGTTGAAGATAATTTATAGCAACGACCAATTACACAGAGAGACAAATGGGGACCTTATTCAATCACAACAACTGAGGTGGATCCCAAAAATGATGTGGTGATATGTGTGAAAATAATTCATTAAATTATAGAGAATAAAATCATCGATTATAGTTAAATTAATTCTCTCATAACATTCATGATTAGTATAAATACTGAAAAAACAACTCAAAACATTGAATTGTCTCAATCTATGAACATGAAAAATGGGTAAATTATCATATTCGAAGTATGAAATATCTCCCCGGTACATATTTACAGGATTTAATTTCCATAAAAAAAATTTGATACACCAGTTTGTATAATTCAATTCAATTATATGTATGGATTGTATTTTCTTATATAGAGGAAACATAAATTTCTAAGAGAAGGAAATCAACCTCTTTATAAAAAATTCCCCTCAAATCTATACATGTGAAAGGAAGTAGATTAATCTCTTTTGGTATCATCATATCAAGAACGAATAAAATTTTTAGATGAGAAACTATATCTTTCTAAAATTATTGAGACTAAACAAAATATAATCATTGATTACCCTCCCCTTGCAAGGTAAAATTATGAAGTGTTTCCCAAACAATTTCCTAGTCCTTCTCTAAATAGAAATTTTTATTTCCCAATAGATATTATATCAATATGTTTTCCAATATCCAACACTCCATATAGAATGAACAATTCAAATCATTAAGATGTAAATAAAATGTTATAGAAAAAATAGGATAAATGGTTTATATTCCCAGGTGAAATTCCATGGATTGAACTATTTTTCATTATGAGGAAGTTGAATTGGTAATTACGCCTCTATATTGATTATCCTGATCCGAAAAAAATCATGATAATTAAAGAGAATCCTCTACAAATGATTGATAATTTTTTAGATCAAATACATATAGCACATTAATTTTTTAAGGTGCATCGTCTATCAAGATATTATAAAGTAAATGTGAGGAAAAATGATATCCTCAATACTGGTTTCTATACAAGGTACAATAATTCTCCAGATATCATTATGGACATAATTAATAGAGTCATTAGTGATTGCCTCAATAAATTTGGATTACGATTCGTTGATGATATTCTTATCTAATCCCAAATATATGAGGAATGTTAAGATCATTTTAATTATATACTGAATACCTTGGAAAAGGTAAATTTATTTTTTATTTATTGTAAATTTCATTTTTGGAATGACCATATAAAACTCATGGGGAATGATATAACAAAAAAAGGGATATCAATGGTTCCTTAAAAAATAGAGGCAATATAAGGACGAACTAAACCCACATCAATGACATAGATCCATAGTTTCCTTAGATTATATGGGTACTATCAACAAGTTTTGAGAAACATCTCACAATTTTCTGGAACACTGACTATGTTAATTTGGAAGGGGTTATTTGTTTCTAGAATGATGAATATGGGGAAAGAAATAAATAGTTAAATAAGGTGATAATAAGATAACATGTCCTCATATTACCCAAAAGTGGGGTTGAATTTGTGATCTAAAGTGATGCATCTATAAAGTGATTAAGTTATTTACTCATTCGCGATGACATAGTGATAAGCTATGCCTCCCAGGAATCAATGATTTATGATATGAACAACCAAAACCAGATATAGAATAACCTATAGGGATATTCACATTGAATATTTGGTGACATTATCTCTATATAAAAATTTGTAACATATATATGGATAACAAAAGTATCATGTATGTATTTAAAAAAAATGAGTGCAATATGTGCCAATGATGGAGGATAGAGATTATAAAGGGTTATTATTCTATATCCATTACTATCATGGGAAATAGTTAAAAGGGGAGGATGCACTATGTATAATTGATTATACAACCATAGCCATAATTATTATTGAACAAGATATAATCTTATTTGACATGAAAAGGATGTAAAAGAGAAAAACAAAATTATTTTCATCCTTCCTTCCTCAAAGAGAAACATGACAATCAATTCTTGAGAGGATTAGGTAGGACAAAAAATATGTGGTGGAGATACAAAAAAAGGAATAAAATATTCTGTTGTTAAAATTTTTTAGTGATGGAATTATAAATTTTAGAACCAATATTTGGGTCCCATTAAAACTAGAGATAGTGAGGGAGATTTTAGATGTTGTAAATAGCTCATACTTCTCTATTAATATAATATATAGTATGATATATAGAGATCAGAAGTAAAACATATGGTGTGATTACATGGGAGGTAGATTGAAAATTTTATATCTCGATCTATAGTATTCCAACATGTGGAGGTTTAATGACAGATGTCTAAGGGTATGAAGAAACCATTTACCATTCTAGTTTATATATTGGATAAATAACCATATATTTCATCATAGGACCCTCCTGTACATATAAATGTAATAATTCTATATTGGTGGTAATCAGTCCCCTTACAAAGTCAGCAAATTTCATTTTCTATCAAGGAAAATGTATCTCTCAAAAACTCATCGTGATATATATAATGGAAGTGGTAATACTACATGGAGGGACACTCTTCATTGAATCTGATTTAGATATGAGGTTTATCAAGAGGTTTTAGAGAATCCTAATGAAATTGTTGTATATAAATATGAGTTTCCGTACTAGTTTTCACATTCATGTGGATGTTAAGTCTAATAAAAACATTAAACTCTAGACGATATGTCAATAATTCTTGTAATATATTTAAATGGATTTTGGGATGAAAACCTTCCCATTTTAGATTTCATATATAACAACAGTTTCCATTATAGAATTTAAATGGTACCTTATGTGTCTATGTATGGGAAGAGGTGTTGGAATCCAATATGTTGGGATCATGATGGTGATAGGAATATTATAGGACCTGATCTTATCCAATAGGTGATAGAAAAGGTTTAAACAATTTAGTATCATATAAATCTATGTAAAGTCAATAGAAAATCTATCATGATAATCATCAATGAGACCTAGAGTTTGAGGTCAAAGATATGGTGTTCTGTTGTATAACTATATGTAAAAAAATGAAATATGTTTTTAATAATGGAAATATTATTCCAACATACATCATCCCCTTTGAGATAATTGATCACATCGGAGATATGGTATATCCACTTTCACTAACACCTAACCTATCTCAAGTCCAAGATGTTTTCCATGTATCCCTATTGAAGATGTACATACCAAAATCGTCACATCTACAACATATATAGGTCATACCCTTGGATAATTATATTTCATATGAAGAACAGTTGATGAACATAATAGATCATGGAGACAATGATCTAAGAAACCAGACAACTGTTTGGATTTAAGTGTAGTGAAAAAATAATAAGTTTGAGGAAGAAGCATGGGAACTAAAAGAGGAAAAGAAAATAAGTACCCTCATATTATTTATATTAACAAATTAAATTTTTGGGGTGAATGTTTAAATTGGGTATAATGTAACAATATGATGTTTTTAAAATTTAATTCCCTTTTGAAATGAATATACTCTTAATTTAGTATTGAATTTATATAAAAACACATTCACTATGTTAGTTTTTTTTTGAATATTATAAGATACGTCTACCTAATTTAGAATACATAAGATAATAATATTCATTTATAATATATCCATTATTCATTGACCATTACGATTATTATATATTAAGGGTTATGATAAAGTCAAATTTTCACATAAGGATGATGTGATGGGCATGATAAGTAGGATTGTACCCTATGAAGCCCATTTATTTGAGTTTCTAAGGGAGAAAGTATCACATGGATTTTACCATGACCAAGACCATGATGATATCCAATAAATGAAACATGAGTGAAACTTTTTATGGGAGAAGTACAATCTTCTATACATCATAGCCTAAACAATGTTAATAGAACCACACTAGGAACGTGTCCCCATCACACACCTTACCCTTAATGAATATACTAGGGTAATAAGGGTATCTATATCATGACCCTAATAACATTAATTTTCATATATTAATTTTAATAAAATAAGGATTATATTAATCTCCTTGCTCCTTGATTTATCATGGATTATATAATGGGTTTGATAAAAATTATATTTTGGAATGAAGACATAAAAATTTTGTATCTGATAAATATATAGTTTCACAAGAGACAAATATTTGATAAATTAAAATATTTTTCAAATAAATGATAATTTAATAAAAAAATAATTTGATAATAATAATTTAAATATAAATGAAAAAATAAATTAATGATGTCCAATGTGATTTTCATAAAAATCTGAAAGTGGTTAATATCATAAAAACTTGTATTTTTTAATAAATAAGTATTCTTATTTAAAATTGAAAATTATCGTATTTTGAAATGAATATTAATGAAATAAATATTATTTTTCAAGTAATCACTTAATAATTATTTAATGGAAGATGATTATTAATTTTTTGTGACATTTGAATTATGGGTAATAAATTAAATACAATATAAATATATAATATGTATTATGACCTCACAATGTCCCCAAATGTGATTGAATAAATTACAGAAAATGAATACATGGACAAATATATATATTTTTATATTAAATTAACTTTTATCTGATGTTATTTGATTAACTTTTTAAAGTTTTAAAGAATCCTCCAAAATAAATATTGTATTTTATGGTTTTATAATCATTTGTTTTTAAAACATGACTCACTTCCACATCACCAAGGGTATTATTTTATGGGGTTAGGTTATATTCTGAATTAAATATTTACTACCACTTCTATTTGGTAGAATAAATGGGTTTAAACCACTGTAATGTTTTATTATTTTTATTATTTTAACATATAGAGTTTAAAATCCACGTTTAAAATTTAACAAATAATTTACCATGTTTTGATATAAATACCCACCTATAATCCATCTCCAATTCACTCATAACTCATTGATCATAATTTTAATCTCCCAATACCTCTCTAAATCCATCCCATGCTACTCTCAAGATCTTAAGAATCCCCTATCACAGTTTTAGAAGCACCTTCTCATGATATGGGATCCTCTCCTCTCCTTTTTTATTTTGAGTACTCTTTTTACACATAGCCATTTGATATCGAATTTTTCATTTTTATTGTGTTTTTACACATTCATTATTAGGTCCATATTATTCCAATGTAATTATAGAACACATTTCACTCCCACTAAATTCTTGCATGAATTTTAATGCACACAATTTATGTAACTGAAATTGTCTTGTGAATTTCTATTTCAATAATTTATAATGTGATTACCCATACAAATATACACTCCAGGGTATTTACCCAGATGTAAATATCCATCATTGATTTTGGAATTCAGTGTATATAACCCAAACTAATTAATTTTTTGATTTAATGTGATGAAATAAATTAATTCATAGTAATATTAATGTGGAACAAAAATGCATGTTCATGATATGAATGTAATTTGTGAGCCATGAATTTTATATCCCTCTAATTCATTAGATAAATTTTTTATCTCTTGATATTCCATGTATGGTTCATGAAAGGTTATCTTAAGAACACATTATTATGTTGTCTCGGAGGTTAAACTTGATGAATTTTGTTTCCACATTCATTGTTTCATTGATGTTATCATTTTATTTCATGATTCGATGTTTTTTATGATTCTCACCCTTTTATGTCCCCTTGATATTCCTATCAACTAACATGTATGACTTTCATCTTATTATTCATTTATTATTCCAATATTGATCTTTGTACCCCCTTCCCTTTCTAATGATCATCCCCATGTTAATAGGTGATCACTACTGGAAATAAAATATATAACAACAGTCTGAAACTATTAGTATAGGCCTCAAAACCGTTGGGATACTATATACCAACGGTTTGGAAAACCTTTTGATAGTATGCTATTGAAAAAGTCATATACCAAAGTTTTTCCTCCAACTGTTGGTATATGGTACTCTAATGTTCTGTATGCCAATGGTTTTATAGAAATTGTTAGTATATATTTATTCTAATGGTTGATAAACTATTGGGATATATAGATTACAAGAAGTTCACCAACAGTTTCAAACCATTTGTATATAGTTTTACCAGTGGTTCCTTAAAACCACTGGGAAAAATATTCTGCAAATACACTATAACTACCGTTCAAAACTGTCGGTATAGTGTATTACCAATGGTTTATTTAAACGATTAGTAAAACTATTCTCAAAAATCACTTTACCAATAGTTTAAAACCATTGGTATAGTGTTTTTGTTTCATAAAACAGCCTAGCAGCCACCCATTTCCTGCACCACATACACCTACAATCACAGCCTACACTGCATACACCAGCAAACATAGATACAAACAACACTTAAAATAGAACACTTTTCACTTAAAGTAGAACAAAAAACACAACACTTAAATAGAAATTTTTTTACTTAAAATAGAACAAAAAACATGCAATATTGCATAAAAACTGTACACTCTTCCAACCATGACATGTACCATGACATAGTTTTCCCCATTACAATATTAACATGACAACCACTCTTCCGACTAACCCTTTTCAATTTCTTTGGTGGAGACATCTCATAATGGTGAGTGGAAAATCACATTTCTAAGATCCCATCATAGTCATAGTTACATACACCATTAACATAATTAACACATAATTCGAAAGGTAATTATAGAAATTATACGCATAGAAAAAGTATACCAATATTCCATTAACACATAATTTATATGTAAATTAAATACATAAAGAATTAAATTCAGAATTCTTGGGGTTGGGAGCTGTTCAGTGGTTTTGGGTGTCTATCTAAGGGGGGTAGGGGTGTCCAGAGCGGTGGGGGTTTCGGGGGGATGTGGGGTTACCAGGGTGGGGTGTGGGGGGGGGGGGGGGGCTGTCCAGGGTGATGGGGAGGGGTGTCCATGGGGGTGTCTAGGGGTGTTTAGGGGGGGATGTCCATGGGGGTGTCCATGGGGGTGGGGTGGTGTCCAAGGGGTTGGGGGGATTTCCTAGGTGTGAGGGTGTCCAGGGTTGGGGTGGTGTCCAGGGGTGGTGGGGCGGTCTAGGGATGATGTCCAAGGGGGATAGGTGGTTTCCATGGGGGTGGGGGCTGTCCAGGGGGTGGGGGTGGTCCATGGGGTGGTAGGGCTGTTCATTGGGTTAGGATGTCCCGGGGGTGGGCGGGGATATCCATGGAGGTAGGGGGATGTCCACGAGGGATGGGGGTGTCCACAGGGGTGGGTGGGGCTATCCATGTTGGGTATAGGGTGTCCAAGGGGTGGGCGGGCTATCCATGAGGGTGGGGGGGTTGTCCGCAGGGGGAGGGGATGTCTAGGGGTGGGAGGGGCGATTGGGGGGGGGGCTGGCTTGTCCACGAGGGTGGGCAGGGCTGTCCAGGGGGTGGGTGGGGTTGTCCAGTGGTGTACGGGGTGTCCATGGGGAGGGGGTTGTCCACAGGGGGAGGGGTTGTCTAGGGGGTGCGCGGACTATCCACAGGGGTGGACAGGGCTGTCCACAGGGGGAGGGGCTATCCTAGGGTGTAGGTGTTCTGTCCATGAGGGGTGGGAAGGGTTGTCAATGGGGGGTGTGTGGGGAAATCTATAGGGGTGGCTGAGGCTTTCTCTGGTGTATGGGGTGTCTAGGGGTGGACAGGTTTGTCCGGGGGGCACGGAGTGACCTGGGGTGGGTGGGGGGTTGTCAACAGGGGGAGGGGTTGTCTAGGGGGTCGATGGGATGTCCACGAGGGTGGCGAGGCTATCCATGGGGTACAGGGTGTCTAGGGTATTTGGGTGGGGGGGGGAATTCCATGGGGGGTCTAGGGGTGGGGTGGTGTATGGGGGTGTGTCCAGGGGGTGGGGTGGTGTCTTGGGTTGTGGGCTGTCTACGGGGGTGGGATGGGCTGTCCAGGGGTGTACTGGGTGTCTAGGGGGTGGGGGGGATATCCACGAGGGTGTGCAAGTTGTCTTTGGGGTAGGGGTTGTCTAGGGGGTGGGTGGGTTGTCTAGGGTGTGGGAGTGATAACCATGAGGGGTAGGGGTGTCCAGGGGAGTGGTCGGGCTATCCACGGGGGTTGGGGCTGTGCACGGGGGGAGGGGGTGTCCTGGGGGTTGGGCGAGCTATCCATGGTGGTAGTCGGGCTGTAGAGGGGGTAGGGGGTGTCCAGTAGGGTGGGCTGGCTATCCACAGGTTTGGGTGGGGCTATCCTGGTGGGTACATGGTGTCCAGTGGGTGGGGGTTGTCCACAGGGGGAGGGGTTGTCTTGGGTGGTCGGGCTGTCCACGGGGGTGGTGGGGCTATCCAGGGGGTACGGGATCTCCGGGGGGTGGGGGCTGTCTAGGGAGGGGGTGAATCAGTCACATCAAATCATCAAGTCCTGTTTTGTTATTTTTAGTTAAAAAATTAAGATAATTCGACATACCTAATCACACATATATCCAGGCTCAACAAATCAATAAACATTAAAGGTCAGTAATATCAATCTAAAATGTAACGGATCAATCTATCCCTCGTCACCATCACTATCATCCTCGTAATCATCACCCTCACCATTGTCCTCATGTTCATCCCCATCATCATACCTTCCCTCCTCCTCACCCTCGTACTCAGCCTCGGCCTCCTCATCACCATCCCCCTCTACCTCAGCCTCCTCCTCACCCTCCTCCTCCGCCTCAGCCTCCTACTCACCCACCTCCTCCTACACCTCAGCCTCCTCCTCACCATCATCTCAAACACCATTAGAAATGCCACCTAGTGCACTATATATAGAAAGCATCAATAAAATATATTCATCACATGTTGTGCTAGCCTCTTGTGGATATTTTGGACGTAAAACATCCATCAGTTTCATAAATGCATTGTTTTCCCTAATAGACTATTCTTCCATCCCTATGGCCCTTTTTTCATCCTGTTCTACCTGTGCCTTACCTTGGTGTAACTCGGTTCCACTTCAACTCGTACATGAGGAGGGCCAATACCTCGTCGGAACTATACTCTTCCCAGGTCGGCAGCATACTCTACTTGGGTACTCATCTCCCAACACCTGATTTAAGTGATCATTTGGCCCAAAAGTTTTAGGTTCCTGGGCATCAGGGGCCTATAAAGCTGCCTGTTACAAATATAAATAGATTAATAAGTTACAAAAAAGAGATTAAAATTTTAAATCTACAATTTAAAACTAACAATATGTTGCAGATTCAGGTCATTAACCGCACTTCCATCTTTCTTATTTCTACTCGAGAAAAATAGTTTTTCTCAAGGTAGACGTCCTTCTATATTAAATTTATGCCTCTAAAATCACATTCAATATAGGAAACCATATTTAAAAGTAGGATTCCCAAAAACATTGATTCCATAACTAAAATTATATAACAACTTTAGTAATCGAATAAATTATGGAAGATGCAATAGAAAGTGCAAGCCGTAAAGAAATACTATAAATTGTGATACCTGCTACCTCCCACGACCTGGCATCATAGTACATCCCAATCTGTGGATGTATTTCTTAGCATCAATGTTTTTTTACTTCTTCGAGATGAATCCTAAATAAAATTAAATAATTAGTATTAACGAAAAACCTGAAAATTCAAATTTAAAAACCTCTAATGTGAATAATACCTTAAATTATCTAGTCACCCAATGAGTAATCATATGTCGGTACTATTCAAATAGAAATAAAAATCCATGATAGGGAGTGCCTCTAACACTCTACCCACTCTATAATTCCAGCCAAGGTTAAACTCATGCTTATAAGCTCTTCAATGCTTGACTAAATCCTTTAGAAATGTTGGTCGTGAACCCTCACCATTGGGATAATTAAACTGCAGTTGACACCAAAATATTAATTCATATAAATAGAAATATTTATATATTGCATTAAATACAATAGATTTTTTTACCCACATCTCTGCCCAGGCTTTATCCATGACTTCATTTATCCATTGTCTCTATGAGAGCAGGCTGATAGGAATGATGTCGGTGTATCTGGAAAGCGTCCCCAAAACACTCTGTAATTGCTACCCTGATTTTTCAATCATCTAATTATCTTCATTATAGTCCACCATCAACTGCCTACGGCAGTTACACACCACACGCATGCGTGTACACCCCCACCCCGACTCCTATCAGTAGATGTATCTGTTATGAAATAAAACAAATATTTTTTCAATACATGTTATAATGAAAATAAATAACGGTGTAAAAATTTGTTTGGGTTGTATAAGTATACCTGCGAGAGTCTGATCAATGGGCGTCGCTGGATCTGCAGAATCTGAAGGAACACCCTATACAGATGGAGTGGGTCCCAATGTATACTCCGCAGGGATAGACTCTAGCGGAGTAGGAGTTGAAGAATATGTAATATAAAAACCTGGAGAGAAGGAAGCATAAGTAAAAGAAGATGACAGGGATGGTTGGACGAATGCCGGATGGGTAGTGGGAATCATCATCAGATATGGTACATATGGGTAAGGAGGCTAAAATATAAATGGTGTTGAAAAATGGGTGACCTAAATATCTCTTTTGTCCCTAACGACACACCGGGGTCAGCATGTGCGATGAATGGTGTGTCAATGGGAGGGATAGGGTCTAATCGGGTACACCGACCAGATCTTCTAGCTCTCATACCACCCCCCCCCCCCCGCTGCATGAACACCCTGAGTACTGGGACCACTAATGGGATGCTCATTAAATAACTACCACCTAATAGATAAATCCTGAAAAAATGTTTTAAAAAATTATTCACAAGACATTATATATTATTTAATTATATATATTTTAAATAAAATACTCATTTAAGGAACTAGTGGTGGAATGCCCAGCTCATTCATGCGACGATTGTTGTCCATAATCTGTCTCATCGCCTCTCATCAATTGGTTTCATTTCCTACATTTGAAAAAAAATATGGATGTAAATTGAAATGTATAACTAATGTGTAACCAAAAAAATGAGTGGGAATAGGTGGATTCCTGGATAATTTAACTAACCATTTTTTTAGGTGAGATTGAACAAAAATATAATGATGTCAATAAATCATAAAAGATGTAATACAGAAGTTTAATTTATAGTTGGATGGTTATTTACTATGTGTCATCAGTCTATTAAAATCATGGAACAGTGATTCTACCAGATTCATAAGTGGTAAAGTAGTTGTAAAAATTAAGGAAAATTTTAATTTCTTTAACCCGGGTAGTTGATGCAAGTTTCAATACATGTTTTGCAGAAGAATACAAACCATCATGTTCATTACCTAGTAAAATGTTAAAGATAGGTCCTAAATTCATAAAAATTTTATACAAATCACATTTTAGGAATTGAAATGTTTAACAAGTTATAAATGTTGGTTTTGTAGGTTTGAATACAGTTCAATTCAAAATTAGAAAATGGAGTTCAAATAAAAATGCAACTAATAAACATTGAAAATTCACATAACGGTCAAGTGAGATACAATATATTTTTAATCAATATTAAATAAATTTGAATAGTACAAACCTTAACAGCCCAAGTCGAGGTAAACTAAAAGAATTGAGAACATGAATGGATGATTTTATATATTTCCCACCACAACATCAGGTCCACAGTTAACTCTAAAAATTTAACGATTAGAGTCATCAAATGTAATAAATGGATCGTTTCCAAAGGGTGTGTGGATGGTTTTAATTCTTTCATCACCATCATCTAAAATATGTATTGGAATTACTTCAATAATGATAGAAAATTCAGGTCGAAGATGGTCTTTGACATAAAAAATTTGTTTCTCCATTGATGCCAATACATATGGTTCATTGGTAGTAAGAGTGCGAGTCATATCAATTACTTGAAATCCAAAATCATCAATAAATGTTCCCTACCATGTCATCTAATCAACCCACTTACATTTCATCAGCGTGACTCGTCTATGAGAATAATAATCCAAAATTATTATTTTTTCAACGACTGTGTAATAACCTACATTTCCAAATCACAGTCTACTATTTGAAGCAATAACATAATAGTCTTTTGTGGTAGTAACCATAACACTATCATTTTGTGTTCTCATGTTCTTTTCTCATTCAGTGATAATAAATCTGTACCCATTGATAACAATTGATTTACAGTCACGAACCATGGTATTAGGACCAAAAGCCAAAGGTCTTATTTCCTAAGAGACAGATTCAGTAGGAAAACTCAATACCTGAAATATAAATCAATATGAAACATAATTATTTATTGTTTTAATTATTTTGGACAATAATATTGTTAACTTCAATTATAACCTTGATTAAAACTCTTTGCTATGAAAATTCTACCTCTTTCTCAAAGATAAAAAACAATTCATTCTATTTATCATTGCTTTATGTTCCATGTAGATAAAAATAGGAAATTTTTTACAGATATATATATATAAGATATAAATATACAATTTAATTACAAGATGTAGTCATCGAAAAAATCACAGTTGAATAAAACTGTGCAATGTTCCATCTCCTGCTATTCAATACATAATTTCATCAACGTATATGATCCAGGAATTCCTCTTGTTTGAGGTATTGATTGAAAACTGGGTTCAATTTTTTCATATTTTTCTTCTTCAATTCCCTTTGGTCTGTTCATTCTTGTAGTGAGATCTGACAAATATGTAGAGAATAAATCCATATATTCTTATGAAAAGTAACTTTTCATGACAACGGCTTCGGGAAGATTCCTATTATGGATATAAGACTTTAATGTGTACATATTTCATTCAGTTGGATACATCCAATGAAATGAAATAGCTCCTCTTAGAAGTATTTAAGTTGGAATCCATATAGTCTGATGCAGCATGAATGTGAAAAATGATAGAGGACATATTGTCTATTACTAACAAAAAATTGATGGGGCATCTGCCATCATTTTTTGCAAGAAATAATTGGACAACTTCTTAGAGCAATGATCTCTAAACAAATCGCACAACCAAATAACATCCACCCTAAAATTATGGGAAATAAGATGAAAAATTTCTATTAGAATGAAATCATGTATAAGGATTCGATAATCATGCGTGTTTATTGATATTATCATAAATTTTTTTCTGTTAACCTATTTGGATACGTTGCATGAATAGCCGTAAGGAACATTAATAGTCTATATTAATTACAGAAATTGCTTTTTTTCAATTGGTATCATCACATAAGAAGCACATGGAAGTTTCCATTTATTTTCTCTGATACTAACAGGATGCAATTCCAGTTTGATTCCCTAATCCACCAAGTCACTTTGAGACTGTAAATCATCTTTTGTCTTTACCTTAACATTTAGAATAATTGAAATCAACATTTCACATATATTTTTTTCAATGTGCATTATGTCTATGCAATGATGTTAAAAATTGGTTGACCAATAAGGTGAATCAAAGAAGATACTTCTCTTCTTTCCATTGTAATAGATTTCAGTGGAAACATTATTTCTCTTTACAGATTTCATTTGACCCTTCGTAAATGAAAAACTGAAAGAATTAAATTTATTAAGCACATCTGTTCTAGACATACGCTAAGGTGTATCATCGGTCTCCATGGTATTTTCAAATCTTCAACGATTATATCTATATGGATGGTTCATTGGAAAGAATCTTTGATCTCCCATAAAAATAAGACTACAATGATGTTTCAGTCTACTAGATCAAGTATTCTCCATACAAACAAGACATGATAGTTTTCCCTTTGTGCTTTATCCAGATGTCATTGCATAAGTAGGAAAATCATTGATCATCCACATAAGCGCAACACGCATCTAAAATATTTCATCTGAGCATGCATCTTATGTGCGCACATCCACATCCAAAAAAATATTCAAATCTTTTATTAAAGGTTGCATGTTTACGTTTATATCATTTTCAGGATCCTAAGGGCCAGATAAGAGTATACTCATGAAAGTGAAAGGTTTATTCATACAATACCATGGGGGAAGATTATAAATGTGTATAAAAATCATCCATGTGCAGTGCGACGTAAGAATCTACCGTAATGGATTAAAACCATCACATAAAAGACCCAACCTCACATTACACATGTCAGCTGCAAAACTAGAATATCAAGCATGAAATATCTACCATGAAAATCCATATTCCGGGTGAACCAACTCATCATTATTCGCCTTTCTCTCTATATCATAGATTCACATTTTTATTGATATTTCATTAGACATAAAATGATTCTGGAGTCTGGGGATCAATAAAAAGTGCCACATTACTTTCTGTGGCACACATGATGGTGTTCCATCATCTTTTGGATTCTAGTAGGATGTGCCCCATTTTATACAATCATTAGGATTGGAATTTTCTTCCCAGAATAAACATTAATATTTCAGGTAGACATGGATTTCGTTTCCTAAAAATCCAGGTTCATATACTAACTTCCATACTATATAGTGCTCTGAGAGAATATCTGAATCATTTGGAAGTAATTCCTTAATGAAGGTAATAATTTTATCTATGGTGGTATTAGAAATCACATACATAGTTTTCCCATGAAACAATCAGATTACAATTTCCAGCATTTTCATTTTACCGCATTGTCAATTTATTGGAGTCATGGCTGAATCATTCAATTTATTCACTCTGACAACTTCATAATTTCCATTAGACACATCATGTGTTCTCATATAAAAATCTTCTTGGGTCAGATCCCTTTCTTTGTCATGATGATGAAAAAAAAATAAATTGGCATTATAACAAATTCTCTAATCCAGGCCACTCATTTGGATCATGAGAAATCTGAGATGTTATTTTCTCCCCATTATGATACCACACATAGAAGTTTTCTTGAAAACCCTATTTCGTTATGTTGTAGCTGACTTATTCATAGCTCAACCAATGTCATCCAACACACTTGTAATAGGGTCAGTGTATGTGACCACTATCGGAAGCACTGTGAAATTAAAAATCTAAAATTATCTTCAAAATTTATTGAAAGTCACTTGAGATCTGATCGGTTTCATACATACAACTTCTATCCATTTTGTAAAAAAATTGATATTAGTCATTTCGTCAAAATCAATTCAATAAGATAGAAGTTTCATCGAAAATATATTTAAGTAAACACGAAATGGTAACTTTATATGAAACCATAATTGACACACTACTATATATGAGAATCATAATATAAAAGTCAAAAAAATACTATATTTATAACAGAATATCTTTGAATAACTATATATGAGTGTACAAGATCATGTACACTTGTGGGGGAGAATTATTCGAGAGTTGACTAAATTTTAGATGGAAGAAATTTTATATTTTAGAAGAGAATTTTATTGATCACATATATTGCCCAAGGGGGTGGGGATGTCATGGGGGTGTGGTGTGTCCAAGGGGGTGGCAGGGCTATCCAGGGGTTGGAGGTGTCCAGGGGTGGGGGATGTCTAAGGGATTGCGGTGTCCATGAGGGCGGGATGTCCACAGGGGTGGGGGATGTCCAGGGGGTACGGGGTGTCCATGGGTGGGTGGGCTGTCCACGGGTGTTGTGAGGCTGTCTAGGGGGGTTGGTTTTGTCCAGGGGTGGGGGTTTCTAGGAATGGGGGGATATCTAAGGGTAAGGGTGTCCAGGGGGTGAGCGGGGTGTCCAGGGGGTGGGCGGGGCTGTCCAGGGGGTACGGGGTATCCAGAGGGTGGTTGTTCTATCCTTGGGGGGTGCAGGGCTATCCAGGGGGGTACGTGGTTTCCAGGGGTGGGAAGGTTGTCCATGGGGGGTGATCGGGCTGTCCACTAGGGTGTCGGTGTTGTCCAGTGGGGTTGAGGGTGTTAAGGGAGGGTGTGGGGGGAAGGGGGGGGAAGGGGGGCTTTCCAGGGGGTGGGAGTTTCCGGGGGGATGGGGTGTCCAGGGGGTGGTGTGCAGGTGTCCAGGGAGGAGGGCTTTTCATGGGGATGGGGGTAGTCTAGGGGGTATGAGCTATCGAGGGGGGGTGGGCAGGCTATCAATGGGGGTGGCGGGGTGGTTCAGGGGGTTCAATGGTGTCCAGGTTCATTCCAGGGGGTGGGGGTGTCTTTCTAGGGAGTATGAGGTTTCCTGAGGGGTGGGTAGGCTGTCCAGGGGGGTGCGGGGCTGTCCAGGGGGTGGGTGGGCTGTCCACAGTGGTGAGAGGCTTTTTAGGAGGTCGGGGTGTCTCGGGGTGTGGGGGGATTTTTTAGGGGTGGGGTTTTCCAGGGTGTATGATGTTTCTAGGTGTGATCAAGTTGTCCAGGGGGTGGGCGGGGCCGTATGGGGGTACGCGGTGTCTAGGGGTGGGCAGGATGTCCATGGGGTGGCGGGGCTATCCAGGAGGATACAGGGTGTCCAGTGGGGTGGGCGGGCTGTCCACGGGGGGTAGTAAAGCTCTGAAAAGGGGTTTCAGGGCTGTCCAGTGGGGTCGGGGTTTCCATGGGGTGGGGTTGGGGCGTCTGTGGGGATAATGGGTGTCTGTGGGGGTGGTGGGTGAGTGTCCAGGGGGGTGGGTGGGCTTTCCATGGGGGTGGGGGCTGTCCAGGGGGTATGAGTTTTCCAAGGGGTGGGTGGTCTGTGCACGGGTGGTGGCGGGGGCTGTCCAGGGGGGTCCGGGGTGTCTAGGGGTGCGGGGATTTCGTGGGTGTGGGGGGTTGTCAAGGGGGTATGAGGATTCCATTTGGTGGTCGGGCTGTCTAGGGGTGACGGGGGTGGCGAGTCTGTCCAGGGGGGTATGGGAGTCCAGGGGGTGGGCGGCTATCCACGGGGGGTGGTCGGGCTGTCCATGGTGGTGGAGGGGTTGACTAGTGGGGTCAGGGTGTCTAGGGGTGGGGGGACTTTCAAGGATGGGGGTGTCTGGGGGATGGGGGTGTCCGGGGGATGGGGGTGTCTTGGGGGTGGTGGGCGGGTGTCCAGGGGGGTGGGCAAGATCTCAACTGGGTTGGGGGCTATCCACAGGGGGAGGGGGTGTCCGGTGGGGTGGGCGGGTTGTCCATGGGGGTGGAGGGCTAGATAGGGGGTCGAAGGTGGGGGGGGGGGTTCTAGCAGTGGCGTTGTCGAGGGTGTATGAGGTGTCCAGGGAGTGGGAGGGCTATCTAGGGGGTGGAGGGGATGTCCAGGGGGGTATGGGTGGTGGCTAGGCTATCCACGGGGGTGGCGGGGCTGTCTAAGGGGTATGGGGTGTCCAGGGGTGGGAGGCTGCCCACAGGGAATGGGGTATCCAGGGGTACGGGGTGTCCAGGGGGTGGAAGGGTTGTTCACGGGGGTGACAGGGATCACCAGGGGGGTCGGGGGTCCAGGGGGATGGGGATATTTCTAAGGGGTGGGGGCTATCTACGGGGTAAGATGTGTCCATGGGGTAGGCGGGCTATCCAGCGGGGTGGCGGGGCTGTCGAGGGGGGTACGGGGTGGGTGGGCGGGCTGTCTCCCAGGGTGGAAGGATGTCCAGGGGGTGGGTGGGCTGTCCATGGGGGGTGGGCGAGCAGTCCATGGGGGTGGGTGGGCAGTCCACAGGGGTGGAAGGGCTGTCCAGGGGGTGGGGGTGTCTGGGGTGGGGGGGGGGGTGGCGCTGTCCAAGGGGTGGGGGTGTCTACCCCCGAAATAGGGTTGTAATATCCAATATTTATCCAATCGTATCATGATTTCAAGACTATTATATATTACCGATAAGACTGTTGGTGTAAACCATTAATACCATAGATATAAATCACAACACTCTTAATTGTAAACACACCACCAAATATCATACATGGATCAGATTTTATAAGCCATGTTTTGATGGGACACTACTCATAGGAGTATAAGTCTTGTTATATCATTTAGTGATATGGAGTTGTACGAATGTTAAATTTGTATTAGATCAATATGGATAGTGGATAAGAACCTGAGTGAGATTTATTTTCATAGATTACTTCTTCTTGGAATGGTAATAGTGAGTTTTGGTATGGTACCTCAAGAAAATTTGTAACGAGTGAATGAAACTATAAATTAGTTATATTTGATTCCTATATTTTTGTAGAGTATCGGAGTGGAAAACCCACCCCCTCCCTTGACAGGCCACCCCCCACCCCTACAGCCCTACTACCCCCCTGCACCCCCCGGATATCCCCCCACCACACCTGGACTCCTCCCATCACACTGGATAGCCCACCACCTCCTCCCTAGACAACCAACACCCCTCCACCACCTGAACAGGCCACCCCCACCCCCCTTGGTCTGCCCCCCCTGACAGCCCATACCCCCTCCCCCACAAAGATAGCCCACTCACAACCACCCTTTGACAACCCACCCCCTCCCTGGGGCAACCCACCCCCCCCCTCCATTGTTCCCCCTACCCCCTCCACCCCGATAGCCCCCCTGGACAACCCCCCCCCCCACCCCCCACTTGACACCCCCCACCTTTGGATAGCACATACCCTCCTCCCCCACCTGGACATCCCCCCCCCTCACCTGGACAACCCACCCCCACCTTGACATCCCCCCCCACCCCACCTGGATAGCCACCCCACCAACTGAACATCCCCCCACCCCCTCCCCCACTTGGACTCCCCCACCATAACCCCCCTGGATAGCTCACACCCCTCCTTGGGGAATCCCATACCCCCTCCCCCATTTGGATACCCCCCCCCCCCATGAAAACCCACCCTTCTCAGGACAACCCACACCCCCATCCCCTACAGCCCCACACCCACCTTGAAAACCCACCCTCACCTCCACCCAGACTGCCCACCCCCTACTATACATCCCCCCCACTTAGACATCCCCATCCCACCACCTGGACTGCCCCCCACCAACATGATAGCCAACCCCCCTCCCTGGACACCCCACACCCCCTCCTCCACCTGGACACCCCACCCTAACCCCCCTGGACAACCCGCACCCCTCCTTGGGGAAGCCCATACCCCCCCTCCCCTACACCCCTATAGCCTCCCAACCAATACCCCCCTGGACATCCCCCACCCCCACCTGGATAGCCCCCCACACCAGGATATCCCCCTACCCCTCCTACATCCCCCCCTTAGGGTAATTTTTTTAAAATCATTTTATTCATTAAGAAAGAAAAACTATCAGGCATTAGCCATTTCATACTGAAAAACCCATTCAATTTATCAAAAAATGAAAAATTAAATTTACCAAAACATGAAGAATAAAAATTTTCAAAACATGACAAATTCAATTTATAAGGATCTATGCATCACATAGAAAATTTCATTGGGGAAAGGGGAAATCAACTACATTGTTAATTCCAATTTAAAAATCGGGTTAGCCACTTAGGAGGTGCGGTGGTGTCTAGGACGTGTGGTGGTGTCCAGGGGGCTGTCTAAAAGGGTGGGTGGAGGGGCTATCCAAGGGGATAAAGGGGTTCTAGGGGGGGTTGGGTGACTAGGGGCTTTGGATGTTGTGGGGGTGTCTAAGTGGGTGTGGGGGGGATTTTTGTGGGGGGTGAGGGGTGTCCAGAGAGGGTGGGGTGGGGGTGGGGGGTTGTCCAAAGGGTGGTGGGTGTCTAGGTGGGTGGGGGAGGGGATTTTCCAATTTGTGGGGGTGTCCAAGGGGGTTGGGGTGTTCAGGGTGTGGGTTGTCCATGAGAGGTGAGGGGTGTCCAGGGAGAGTGGGGGTGGGGTAGTTTAGGGGTGTGGGGAGCTGTCCAACCGGTGGGGGTGTCCAGGTGGGGTGGGGGTGGGGGCCTATCCAATGGGGGGTGTCTTGGGGCATGGGATTGTCCAGGGGGTGTGAGGTGTCCAGGGTGGAAGGGTTAGGGGTGTTCACAATTCCAATCCATCATTCAACCGATGCCAAAATGCAAATCCAATTTTCAACTAAACTAATGTTCAAAAAACATAAAGCAAACCATTTTCCCCCTCCACTAAACAAACCCCATTAAAAACCCCTTTACCATGTTTGAAGTGTAGAACAAAAGAACATAAAACAAACTAAAGGGTTTGGTACTCCAAATAATAAATGAACTCTTATTTAGCCAAATTTAAAACAGAAAACATAAAAAAAGGGGAAGAACATTAAAACTAACGTAACAATTACAAATTTGATGTGTAGAAATAAAAATTTGTTTGATTGAAGATGGATTTATGTGTAGAAGTAGTTTCATGGCCAAGAAGAATTTGGGAGGAGTTCTAGATTAGGTTTGTAGTCGGGATGAGTGGGAGTTGCGGTGCAAGGTATTTGGGGGAAAATTTTCCCAACAGTTTTTAAAAACCTTTGGGAAAGCATCTCCTTACCAACAGTTTTTATCAACCGTTCGTATATCTTAGAGAAAATATTTTTTCCCAAATATATTGGAAAATCGTTGGGAAATATTTTTCATTTCCAACAGTTTCTTCAAAATGTTGGCAACGTTTTCCTTCTTTTACACTATAACAATGGTATGAAGAAACTATTGGTATATTGCCATTGGGAAAACCCTAGATTCTAGTAGAGGATTTTTTTGATAACCAATTGATATTTATGGAATGTCGTGGATTATTTAAATAATGTTGTTTTATCTTTATTATAAGTTATTTTTTAATTTATATAATTTTATATATACACAAGGCCTCTCAATATTTTTTATTTTTATTTTATATGTCCAAATGTAATTAATCATTATTTTGGGGTTGTTAAAGAAATGGGTATTTATAATTAAGGGGTCTTCTCTTGATCATGATAGGGGTTTCTAGTTCATTACCCATCTTTTAGCTGTATATATTGATATTATGAGAGAATGGTTGGTGTACTATGCTCATCCATGATTTTATAACTTCATACCTACTTATCCATTACGTCCTCACACTGCGGCCTCCCACTCAATAACCCTAAATCTAGTCAGAATGTTCATGTTCACATAAAGGCTCTTCATGAGAATATTTATATCTAAGGGGGATGAAATCAACTGATCCATATTATTACATTTCATCATATAAAAGATTAATTTGGAAGGGTAGTTCCAATTTTCCAAATAATGGACGAAAAAAATAATTAGATTATATATTAGTGTTGGAGTTGGTTGACGCTACTCTTCTAGAACTATACTCTACATTAATAAATTAAACCATCTTATAAAGTATAGTTTCAAGAAAATAATTTTTAAATTATGCCTATGGAACTATTTAAATAATTTTTTAATTGAGTTATACACTCTAGATGTCACGAGAATGGTGGACTTTCTTATGGTTCATCCAATTTCTGACAATCTCAGTACATATAGATTGGAATTCCTTAATGTTATTTTCATTGTCACAAACTAGCTCGAGTCGGCCCTAAACCGGTTCCCCATGCCAACCTGCGACAAGTCTCGAGATTCATTCTCAATCCTCCCAAGATGGTGAAAATCACCAAGGGAATAAATAGAGTACACACGACAATGATTTCTCCCTAATGTTAACAAAAAAATAAACTGTGGAAAGAGTCTGATATCCGAAAACACATTTACATAAAAATTGAACTGAGCATTATTTGTACAGGAAACTAAATCTATAATGTAACCAAAAAATCAACTGAACAAACCTGATAACCATCTAACCCCATGTGACCTTACTGTTCACTCTCCAACATAATGATCACATGTCGGCCAAGGTGATCGAACTCAACATGAAACCTGCACAAGGACTAAAAATAAAGAAGATTATAGGTGTGTGTATTAAAAAGAAGAAGGTTAGCCTGATATTATATTACCAATGAAAATACTTTAAAGTAAACGAAAC
The DNA here is from genome assembly GCA_963277665.1 of Viscum album. Lineage (NCBI taxonomy): Eukaryota > Viridiplantae > Streptophyta > Magnoliopsida > Santalales > Viscaceae > Viscum > Viscum album. The sequence continues at coordinate 2,127,199,854 of OY728127.1, read as the reverse complement.
ATCAATTTAATGTTATAAATTCAAGATATAAATGTATTTTCTTTTTCAAATGAGGCTTCATTCTATAATAATTATTAGACAAAAACTTGCATGTTTTATAAACAAGAATAGTAGTAATAATTTTTCAAAGAGGTGCAACTTCAAAATGAAAATAGTTTTCAAGAGGGGTTCTTTAAAGAATGTACACTTTGAAATAACTCACACACATAGCTTAATTTACCAACAAAACACACGGTATGCCAAAGGTGAGTACAAAATATCCACTGAGCACAAGTCACGAGAACACCCATGGGCACTAGTTAGTTGTGAGCACTAGGTACCTTGTATCTCGGTGAAGGTGACCATAAAAAATATTTGTTATCATGAACATGACACACTAGTAGGGAGCGTACTCATAACCTAGTGGTCTTCCAACAACACCATCATCATAGTTTAGTTAGTGTTTTCATCGTCAAACTTGTAACTTGAAACATGGGACAAACCTGACGGGATCACTTGCATACTAGTACTCGTCCACCTCCTAGATACTCAGGATTTACATTAGTGCTCAATAAAGTCACACATATTATCAAATACACTTTTGACATCAAAATTCCATCACAAAACCATAAACACACAAACAACCTACAAACAAGCTTCACATTTCTTTCACGAACCAATATACTACTAAAAAGTATCGTAAAACAATTTCAAAAAGTATAACTTGGCCTTGAACATAAAATCCATTCAAAATGAACTTTTAAGGCTAAAACCAATCAATATCATATCAAACCATATTTTTCAGCCCCAAAACCAATTAATAAATCAATTTCATGGAATATAAAATGGCCCCAAAATATGGAACATGAAATACACATTGAAAATATTTTTAAAAGAAAAAAATGCCAAACTAGCCTTCAAGCCTTTCTAAGAACTAACATTTGACAGAGGTATGAATTTCCATTTTACTAAGAAAGTGTATACACACCATTTAAAATAGAAAAAACATTCATAAATAACTTAAAACACTCAGTTTACATATTCAAAACACAACCATTTTCATAAGGATATGAAACAATCCATTTTCCGGCAAATCGGAAAAAACATGTTCTAAACCAAAACCCATTTGTTTGTAAAAAAAATCCAAATTTTTAAGCCATATAAAGACCCAAAAATACAATTTTTTCCATAAATTCTTTTATAAATCAATACTAATAATTTTTAAATCACACTTAACACATAAAATCCAACAGGACAATTTACCGAACAAATGGCATGCCGTTTTAAACAAAGCAATTTATTTTAAGAAATTGAGTAGGAATAAAACACCAATTGCATGCCATATTTTATTAAATATACAAGAACATGTTAAAAATTCCCTAAACCAGGTTTTAATCCTCAAAAAAAAGTGTGACTAACAATGGAACATTTAAACCAACACTTGGTGTTCTCTTTTATGAAAAAATAACACTACCTTTCACAATACAAACTTAAAAAACTGTTTTCCACACAAATAAAATGATCAAAAGGATTAAAAACAATATTAAACATATATATCAGGTATGTAAATTAATAAAATGATGAATCTTAAATGATAAAGTCATGTGCAAGGGATATCATACCTCAAATCATTGGTATAATGGAAACGCAAACCCAATATCACCATCTGAGGGTTTCTAAACCCTAAACCTATGAAGAACATCCAAAATGATCAAAAGCCCAATTAAAATCATGGGATAATATAACTATAGGTATATAATAACTATTATAGAATATAAAACCTAGAAATAAAGAAAGGAGGAAGAAGAGGGAGGATAAATGAGAAGGAATATCAACTTGAAAACCAAAAAAATCTTTGTCTTCCCTTAGATCGGCACCCATAGAGGAAATGGAATGGCTTAAAACTACATGGAGTGGCTCCTATGGTCTGTAATAACCATAGGAACAATATTTGTGGCAAAAATAGAACTAATTTAATGATTTATGAATGAGATCAAATACCTTTGGAAAATCTGGACGATTTGAGAAATATTGATAATATTTTCTCTGATCCACGACAAGATGACTTCTAAATAGATAAAATGTAACATGGGGTTTTTCCTAGGGTTATTTATTTTAGAGTGTGAGTTTTAATAACTGTAAATTATAAAAAAATTAATAATATATAATAGAAACAAATTATTTTTTAAAAACTGGAAATGGGCCCTCGTTTGGGCTTAATACATGAATAAATAACTCATATTCACCATGGTTGTGAATTTCTAATTAGTCCAAAAGGATATGGTAGTTTTTATATTACAGGGGAGGAAAAGTAGGAAGTGTAATGGGTGATAAATGTTAATAAAAAAAGTAGTTATAAAATAAAAAATTTTGTTTTTAAATCTGGAAATGGGCTCATGGTTAGCCCAAATCATGAAATAAACACCCTTTCTCCAAAAACTCCCAAACGAGAAATGGGGCACCAAATTTAGGATGATTAGACATATATGGAAGTTAAAAACTAAAAATAAATCTCATAAAAATGTGAATAAATTTATCCGGATTTTCAATGAATCAAATTAAACAAAAGATATGAAAAGAAAAAAAAATTGGGTGTGATAATTCTCCCCACCTTTAAAGCTGTCTGTCCCAAGATAGCCATAAAAATTTACAACTGACATAACAACACCTAAGGATTACATATCAACATAATCCATCTGATAAATATAAGGAAATATCATTCACCATCAAAGTAAATTAATCCAATTTCTAAAACAAAACACCAACTCACAACCACTTTTGGAGAATCAACGGAAAGATCAAGCCACCACCTCTACATCCAAGCCAAGAACAAGATTGATGGTCCTTCTTAAAATTAACGCAAAAATCAGACAAACCATAGATCACTCAAAAAATCAAATTAATTAAGGGGGATGGAATGGGATCCCCACCATTAAATCACAACTATCATCCATCAAATATTTAAAGTAATGATCTTCAAGACGTGGAGTGGGTCTCCCCACCATTGAAGACCAACTAGAAATTGACAAAAAAGAATTCAAACTGATCTAGAATTAGGATTCACCAATAGAGGACCATCAAAACTCTCCCAAAAAATCCTAAATACCCACGTTAATAGGGTTAAAACATGAACATCTAAACCACCCACTCCCAAATGGAGGGGACATGAACTGGGCCCACACTTTCAACAAGGATCAAGACCCCCCTCCCCCCACCACTCGGGGAGGGGTGGGAAGGGGACCCAATATTAGAAAATTGGAACCCCTAAAGAATATAAGTAACTACCAAATACCATACAACTATTAATAGGTAACACCAAGACTGCACCCGATTTTCACAGGCGGTCCACACAAGGACATTGATTGAAACCCCATATCCATATAGGCATAACCATATACACTGTCTAAGGGGTAAGTCCACAATGCTAGTTGTGACAAGAGGAAATTCATAGTGTTGAGGAACCACAATAGAGTAGAAAATTCCTTACCAAAATTCTGGAGTCAGGAGCCCAGTCGAGCACTCTACACCTCTTTCAATTTTCTGATTGCATGAAAAGCTTCACTATGATGACTATGGCTGGAGCCCTGATTCTTGAAGCATCTGATGCACCGCAGTCAAGTGCTAAGGATCACACCACTCAAAAACCCTAAATTTCTCAAAAAACACCTTTATATAAATAGGAACTCATTTACATATACCAAAATTATCTCTTACTCTGAACAAGGATCTGAATAGACAAGGAATATAGTGAAACACATCAACATCACCGAACAAAACTGCTATGTCCAAAAGAATTATCAGAAACTGGAAGCACATTAAATCGATCCAAAAAATCTCTATATTATGTCAAATAGGAGAGGCATCATCTTAAGAGGTGAATTTAACTTTTGTAATGAATCCTTAGGTTGATCAATAAGAAATATTTCCAATGAAGAACTATCCATGGCCACATCACAACATCCAACACATCATTATAAACCCACTGAACTTTACTCCAAAACTGAGCAACCAACAAGATCTCATCTCACGTCACAACAAGATTATGACTTTTAGATCACAAGGGAGAATACTAAATAAACAACTCTTCTAAGACATAGAAAAAACTATACACAAAACCATAAGTTTATAAACAAATTCCCTATTTTTTCAACTCAAAACACTTTTGAAAAACAAAAAAAATTGTGGGATTTCCACATTCACCAATGGTGATTCATCAATTATCACTCACAAGCACCTTTTTATGCCACCCCATGCACCCTACCACCATGACATATTGTTTATCCTTCCAGATATCAATAAAACCATGCATATTAGCCCCCATGAAAACATAAAAGGTTAAAACAAAACAACATCATTCCAAAAATCATGTAACTTCGAAAAGAACACTAACCACCAAGTCAAAACCCTGTTCATATTTCACAAAACAAACCAAACATAATCAAGAACCATTTTCATAAAAACATATGCCTTTTCATTTTTACAAAATTCAAAACAACCAAGATACTCCAAACATCCCATTCCAATTTTCTAAAATCTATCAAGTTATCTTTTTATAATCTGATGTCCATTGAGACCAATACCCTTCTTAGGAAAACACAAACCACTAAAATCCATTTTCCAAAACTAGTTCATCAGATTCAAACACTTTTTAACATCCCAAAACACCCCATTTAAAACCAATATTCATAATCACTTTAATATTTTTCACACTATAAAAAAAATTTATTCCAAAAAATCACATGTTTAGATTAGGGATAATCCAATCTCGTTAAATTATTTCATCTTCCTCCTAAAAAAATTTATTTCTCAAAAACAAAACCATCCAAAACCATTATTACATTTAATTTTTGAAAACCCTTTTCCCACATTTAAAAATCCAATAATTCATTTAAAACACATTTCCAAAATTCTCACACATTTATTTTCAAAACAAAAAATTCAGAATTTAAGAAAAGTCTAAGAGACCCACAATAGAAAACTAATGTTAGTGGGTGATTCATCATATAGTTAGCTTCCATATGTCAAACACAACACCAACACGGAGGGACTTATTAGGACAATTCCCCGACTCCACATGGATTTACAGGACCTCTAAGATAATAGAGGCCATTATTCAGACCCCCCTTGTCATATCCCAACACTAAGCAATAAAAAAGAACAAAGGAAAATAATAAAACTATACTTATCATGGAAACCCATGGATCCGAATGAGCAAGAGTTCATAACACGCTTCCCATACTTACCCCTCAAGTCCCAAAAATCATACTCCATCTAGCTTGACATCCCCCAAATAACAAGGTCACTCTAAAAAAGGTATTATATGGGCTAACCTCTTTTGATAACATTTTGTCACAAACTAGCCCGATTCGACCCAGAACCAATCACCCTGGCCAGCCCGCGACATGTCTCGAGGGGCATTCCTGATCCTCCCAAGATGGATAAAAGCACCAAGGGCATCAATAGAGTACAAAATGGAATTATTTCTCCCAAATATATGAAATCAAAAAAATAGAGTAATGAAATGGAAAACCCAAAATACATTTACACAAAAATTGAACTGAACATTATTTATACAAGAAACAAAAAGTACAACTAAATCAATAACATAACTAACTAGTACTGATAACCATGTAACTCCATGTGACCTCACTGGTCACTCTACAATAAAATGACCACATATCACCCAAGGTGATCGAACCCAAGATTAAACTAGTACAAGGGATTAATTTAGAAGTAGGTTATAGGTGTGAGTATTAAAACACAGTAGGTCAGACTGTTATTATATTCCCAATTCACTTTGTTTTAAAATAAAATAAAAATCCATTATAATTTTTAAATAAAAGATATAAAACTATTTTTTTTAAATGAGTTTCCATTCAATAATATTTTTTAGAAAAAACTAGCATGTTTTATAAATAAGAATACTAGTAATAATTTTTCAAAGAGGTAGAAATTCAAAATGAAAATAGTTTTCAAGGGGGATTATTTAAATAATGTACACTTTTTAATAGCACACACACACTTCTGAATTTACCAACCATGTACACCATATGCTGATGGTGAGTACAAAATAGCTAATGAGAACAAGTCACGGGAACACCCCTAGGCACTAGATAATTTTGAGCCTCGGGTACCATGTATCTTGGTGAAGGTAACCATAATAAATATCCATTCTCGTGAACATGATCCACTAGTATGGATCATACCAATAACATAGTGGTCCTACAACAACATCATCATAATAGTTTAGTTAGTGTTGTCAATGTCAAACATGCTATGTGAAACATGGTCCAAATACCATGGATCACTAGCATACTCGTACACGTCTACCCCCTATATACCTAAGATTCCATTTATTTCTCAATAGAGTTACACATATTCTCAAATACACTGTTCAAATAAAAATTACATTACCAAACTATAAACACACAAACATCCCACAAACATGTTTCACATTTCTTTCACGAATCAATAAACCCCAAAAATGTTTCACAAAACAATTTTAAGGAGTATAACGTGGCCTTGAACAAAAAATCCATTAAAATGATCTTTGAAGGCTACAAAACCATCAATAACATATCAAAACATCATTTTCAGCCCCAAAAGTCATTTAATAAATGAATTTCAAGGACCATAAACTGAACTCAATAGATATAACATGAAATTCATATGGAAACTATTTTTACAAGAAAATAATTCCAAACGGGGTTTTAAGCCTTTCTCAAAACTAACATTTGACAAAGGTATGCATTTGAATTTTATTAAAGAGGAGTATGAACACAATTTAAAGAAGAAAACGACATTCATAAATCCATTAAAAAACTTAGGTTACGTATTCAAAACACTACCATTTTCATAAGGATATGAAACATGTCATTTTATGGAAACTCGAGCCAAAACATGTCGTAAATCAAAACCCATTTGCTTATAAAAAAATCCAAATTAGAAATATATAGAAGGACCCAAAAATAACATTTTTAATTTTTCCAATTCATTTATAAATCCAAAAAAATAATTTTTAAATAACATTTAACATGTAAAATCCAACCCGGAAACTTACTAAATACATGACAAGCCCTTTTGGACAAAACAATTCATTTTAAGAACATGACAAGGAATAAAACACCAATTGCATGACATATTTTATTAAAGCTAATTGAACATATTCAAAATACCATAAACTAGGTTATAAACCTCATAAAATATCTTGGAATGATAACGGAACATTTAAACAAACACTTGGTGTGCACTTTATGAAAAAACAACACTACCTTTCACAAAACAAAGCTTAAAAAACTGTTTTACACACCAAGAAAATTATCCAAAGGATGAAAAAATGTAATAAAAATATATATCATATATAAAAAATATGAAAATGGTGAAACCTAAATTATAAAGGCATGTTCATGGTATATACTACCTCAAATCCTTGGCATAATGGAAACACACACCCAATATCCCCATCTGAGGGTTTATAAACCCTAATCCTATGATGAACCACCCCAAACGAACAAATACCCAATAAATAATCATGGGATAACAAACAAAATAGGTCTATAATGACTAGAGGATAATATAAAACCATGAAATAAGGAAATTAGTATGAAGGGGGAGGTTAAATGAGTAGGAATATCACATTGGAAACCAAAAAAAACTCTTCTTCTTCCCATAGATCTACACCAATAGAGGAAATATAATAGATTGAAACCCCTTAGAGTGGATCCTAAGGTATGGGAGAACCAGGGGAAAAATATATTTGGGAAAAATAGAACTAATTTAATGATTTATGAATGAAAAAAATATACATTTGTAAAATATAGATGATTTGAGAACTATTAAGAATATTGTAACTAATCCGTGACAATATGAGCTCCAAAAAGATAAAATGTAATATGGGGGGTATGACATGGGTTATTTTCCTAGAGATGGAGGTTTAATCACTGAAAATTATAAAAAAATGAACAATATATAAAAGAAATGAATTATTTTTTTGAAACTGGAAATAGGCCCTTGGGCAGGCCCAATACCTGACTAAATAACCCATATTCACCATGCTTGTGAATTTAAAAGGGGTCAAAAAGGATAGGGTAGTTTTAATATGTTCAGGGAGGAAATGTAGGGAGTGTAATTGGTGAAAAATGATGATAAAAAAAAGAGTTGTGGAATAGAAAAATTGGTTTTTAAATCTGGTAATGGGCTCACAGTTGGCCCAAATCATGAAATAACCCCCCTTTCTCTAAAAACTCCCAAACAAGAAATGGGGCACCCGATATTGGATTATTAGAAATATGCAGAACATAAAAACGAAAAATTAATCTCACCCTACACCAAATAAAAGTAATGGGATTTTCAATGAACCGGATCAAAAGAAACACTAGAAATGAAAAAAAAAACCGGGTGATACATTCATCCACTAATTGGGTAGTGGATACATAGGCTAACAACATTAGAGGTTGATGTAATGTCACATTCCCAATATAACCATTTTAATGGGGAAATACTAAAAGACTAATAAATATTTATTGTTGTGTCAAAACATTCAATAGAAAGTGATATGCTCTAGATAATCAGTGATACCAACGTCATCGGGTTTTTTTGAATTAGGATGTTTTAGGAGATTAATTTCCATGTTTGTGATAAAATATAAATAACAAAATCTTCTAATTATGAGAAGGGTTTTTTATCCTAATATCTTGAAAAACATGGTATTTATTTATCTCTAGGTGAGAGGTTGTTTTTTATCCCTATCTGGGAGGTGTTAGGTGATAAAGACCTTTTCTACATTCAAAAGTTGTCAATGATTCTAGTTAAAGTGTTTCAATTGAGTTTTTTTTCCTTATATAAATTTTTCTCTAAGAATAAGTATCATGCAAGTATTTTCCATTGATTTTATAAATAACATCATCTTTTCACAATTTAATGTAAATAAACTCTTTAAATCTTCCTTGGAACTGTAATGGAATTAACAGTTTCTGGTGAATAACTAGAAGATTATCTATTCATAACTGGTGTGGGTTATCCTATAGAAGTTACATATTGAAAAAGTATTTCTGGCCATTTAATATGATACTGATATAAAAAATCATCAATTTTCATTCTTCATAAAGTTGGAGTGGTCTACAAAATTCATCTTTCATAGTGTAATGATAAATTGGTGATGTAATTGATGAAAAATATCATCCCAGAAAGTGATGGAATTAACTAGTAAACTAATTCTAAGGAAATATTATTTTTATACATTAATATTACAACTTATTAGATTAATATTCAAATAATAACATTACAATACACACTAGAAACATATTGGTTTAGTGTTTATGGAATCTTAGACACATAAAAACATTCTTCATAAGTGATTCGCATCAAATCCCACTACATACTTCATCTCTAGAACCCTTATTAGAAATATAATACATTAAAATATTCTTCATGACCATGGGAGAGAAAACATAAGAAAGGTTTTTCTTATATGCTTAGTAAGGGTAAAAAAGTAATATATCAATGATTAATTAAACATAACAAGAGCAATAAGTTATGATAACATAAGAATAAATTTTAAAAATTATACGCAGTATTTTATATATCATAACCATAAGTCAAGGTATAAAATTTGGATGTTAATAAGACTTGAATTATAAAGTAATCATAGAACATGATCCATGAGAACATAAAATTGTCATAATAAATAAGTTGTTGGCATACACATAATCATGGGATATCACTTCCTTTTCAAGGAATACTATCGAGACAATGATAGTAGACTAGGTTCAATCACAATTTTATCATATCATGAGTCCATGATCACTCTAAATACTATCATATTAGATATATCCCCTTACTAAATTGGGTTCACTCCCCATTCTAGACCTTATGATATCATGAGATATACATATGTACCAATTATATTAGAGGTTTATATAATTTCATTCTCACTCATCACATAATGAAAATCATATATATATATTCAACAGAATCATAAAATATTCATAATTACATAAACAGTGTAATGTAAATGGGTTCTATAAAAATTTCATTAGTTCATAATATCATAACCCCAGGGAAATAAAGTAGTTTCTTAAATCTGTCATTATTAATTAATTAACCTCGAGGAATGGAATAGGTTTCCTTGAATCATCATTAAATCATTACCATTATAATACACACAAAGAATTAATATATATGGCATCACTATATAATTTCTATAGTAATTCACAGTTTAAAACAAAAGAATTTATCATATATGAGAAAAATTCATTAAAATATCACCAGAACATTTCTTCTTTGAAATACAAATTTTTAACATGAAATAACTTATTAAAATATAAAATTTTCTAAAATATTAATGAAAATTATTTTTTTAAAGAAACATTTAAAATTTTAAATTAATATTCAAATAAATATGTTTTCATGATGGATGTAAATTTGGATCATGTCGTGTAAAATGAATAAAAAATATTCCCTTCAAATTGTTTTGTAAAAAGACTCAACTAACTTGTTATTAAAATAAGAAAAAGATTATTTTAAAAATAAAATTAAAAATTAAATAATGTGAAAAATTATTTTAATCAATCATAGAATAATATATAAACATTATTGAGAACAATTTTAAGAATATGGATATGTAAGGAAAATGATTTCCAACAGAAGTGAGAAACAGAGACATTTTTATTAAAAATATTTTATCAATAATTTTATATAAGGAGTGAAAAATTTTATTATTACCTTAAAATTACATTAATAACCTATGGAGAAGTAAATTAAAGATATGTCTAGGAGGTATATTATGAATATTAATGATAATGTACATAATAATAAATATTCTCAGCAAACAATGAGATCATAGAATAAACCTGTTACCACATGTTCAATATTCATAAAAGTGTTGTAACATAAAATATAATAAATTTATATTAATTATAATTATAAAAACATCATTTATATAATTATAATATAATATATTATCCACCTATAATATTCCAACACACTTTTATTAATAAATCTTTTTAAAATCATCGGTGTTAAGTGTTAACCATTTTGTATTCTCTTGAGAATTTCAATTCGAGAGTTATAGTCCTTATACATTTCATGGCTCTATATTCTTCATATTTTTAATAATGATATAAAAAATATATATATTCAATATATATATAGTCATATATAAAAGATATATATAGAAAAATTAGTTAATCTATTCATGGAAACAGAATGCCATACATACATATGAATGATGTTTTCACGTTTTGAAGAAAAAAACCAAATAAAGTTAAACAATAAATAAAATTTTAAGAATAGTTATTATATAATATATATCATATATGTTTATTAAATATAGACTTATTATAGTCCAATTAGATAATTTATTAGAACCAAATCCCATCACTTCGTGGAGGTATTAGTCAGCATGTACATACAAGTGAAGTTGGTGTTTTCAACATATTTGATTGTAAGAAGGTATATATTATTTAATAATTATAGAAAAATAATTATGTAATATATATATTATACAAAAAAATTAAATACATATCAATATCCATAAATGAAAAAAAATATGGTAAAATGAATTGTATTTTTATATAGAGGCGGTAGTCGACATAAAAACACAAACGATACTATAACCTCCGGTTTGATTGAAAATAGGTTGACTAAAGTTGGTTTATATATAATAATAACAATTCTTATGAATATTTATGATAATTAATTTATTATTTTATGATTAATACTATATATTTAGTGGTTTCACTAAAATAAATTAATTGAAGAGGTCATATTGGACAATTAAATTTTTTTTATCGATAACTTTTAGATCACATTATTTTTACACTTATAATGGTTTTTATAATAGAGACTATAACCTATATTTAATGGGTATGGAATCAAAAAAGATAATTGGGAAGGTTTTGATCAATATATACAGATCAATATGGTGTAAATTATAAAAATGAGGGGTATCCTTTTATAAGTGGCAGAGATGACACCCTTGGAATTTCAAAAAATATTAAATTATTATAATTTCATAGTCTTGTAAAATTATTAAAAATAGATATATATTTAAATGTGGGGTAGTATGATATATATATACAACCATAAAATATAATTTAGGAAACATTAATTAAAAAACTCACCCTTCTTTATTAAATTAATGCCATGTAAACTATTTTTAGCTTTAATTGTGGTAACAAATTTTTAATGTTTTCAATATTCAGTACGATCAAAGATGAACGTGGAATAATTAAATATTTTTAAAATTTTGATTAAAAATATATAACTCACTTTATAAAATTCAATTCACATAAGACGCAAAATTTATTTTAAAAATAAACCCACAAAACCTATTGAAATGATTTTTTCTAGAAAAAATTGTTTTCTTCAGTATAATGTTTTATACAAAAACACATTATAAAAATTATAATATTGATATTAAATTTAATATTAATAATATCAATGAACTAATGTTACATTTCAAAAAATTAAAAAAGAAATCTTTTTATATTCATTAAATGATGTGATAATATTGAATAAAAATCGGTATTTTTCACTAATCATCGAAAAATATAACTTTTTGGAAAATTCTAAAAATGACATTATATAATATTTTTGACATGATGATTTTAAATATCAAGATAATTTTTCCAAATAAATTTTATAAAACTGTAAAAAATTAATTATATTATTTTCTATGAAAATAAATAAAAACCATTTGGGGGAAAATTTATTTTTGAATCATATAATAACATTAAAAATAATTGAGGAAATATTTATCAATATATTTTATTTATCTAACGACTTTATAAATAATTTTAAAACTGTTTTTATTCCTATGTACCCCACTTATTTAATGACTTGGTATTAACAATATACAATTTTATAGTTCACTTAAACTCTAGGTTGTGTGTATGACAATATATTGACGAATTTATATTTATTTAAATATAATTAAATCATAATACCTCGGGGTTTAATACTATACCTCCCATTAAATTATTTTTATCCATTAAATTTCATCAAAATAATAAAAAATTGGGATATCTCTCTTTCATTGTATCCATGGATTTCAATGTAGCATATTATGATTTCTAATTCCTCTATAGAATATCAACCATGTGAATAGTATTGTTCTGTAGCACCATATCTTTATGATGATATATTTCAATCATTTTTTCTTCATTGTAAATGTTGTTATCTAATGTTACAACCACTATGTTCAACACATGTTCAGGAAAAGGTAGATACATTATCAGGAGGGTTACATGGGAATAATCATTGACTTGAGAGAGATTCATTTGAAGTGGGAAGCAATAATCTACCATCCCCACTGGTTTAATAATATCAGTGGGGTGTATATACCCTGTTCCAAAAAATTAAATTATTTATAAATCATATATCCTTATTCCATATATAAATTAACAAGTATACCTTTTCAACAACTTGGAATTTTTTATTTCATCAACGACTATTAGTATAACTTTTCTCTTAGCTTTGAGTAGAATTAATGTGATACTGAAGAAATATAAAATAATATTTCATTAATCAGTTACATCAAGTCCCATTATCTTATTTTCTCTACATTTATCATAGAAATTTAATGTTTTACACTTTTTTCATAGAATTATTCATAAGGATCCATCTGAATGCTCTAATGAAAGCAATTGTTGTAACACAACATAACTAGAGGAAGGTGTTTCTCCCAAAAACATTTTAAATCCAATGAAAAAGATATCTGAATATCCTCTAGGATTTTTATAGTTATATGAGATTGATAATATTTCTATGGAAGATAAGTAGTACTAAAACACAACTCTAAATCTATAGATTATTGGTGACTTTTCTAGAACTTCATGTTATACATCATATCCCTATTTTATATAATATATTGTGATAATCCATGATAATTTCCCAAATTATTAATATATATAATGGAAATATGGTCAACGGAGAAATATGATCTGATTGCAGTGATGCATGTTAATATTTTATGGTGATACACTAAAACCCAAATTGATTTTTGGCCTATTGATTTTTTGGGGATTTAATGAAAAAATATATGGTGATGTCTTTAAATGTCCATTTTGGAATGGGTAATGGTTATAACATTAACATAGACTACTATCTCTTAGCCAAAACATTTTGATATACCAAGAATTGATATATATACTCTAAAATATCTCTCTTCATGTTGTCACATGGGAAATCCTCTTTTAGATCACTATAAATTGTCTTATATCTAGGATGAATAGATAATAATGAATTTTGAATGTCATCTAGGATCTCATTATTCAATATATATCATGGATGAGGAACATATATTGTTACTGATCCTTATTATTCTATCAAAATCAAGGTTGAACTCAAGGAAAATGTTTACCTTCATTTACATTTATACATATTTCATCCCTGCCTGTGATACCCTCACATGGATTGATAGTTGAACCCAAATTTGTGAATGATAAGATTTATCCCATTAATTTAATATTTCTAAATCCATCATTTTCTATTCGATAAATTATTATGATTTTTTGATACTCATCATATATATTATAGCTTTATCCTTTCAAATCTATTCATCAGCCACCCTATTCTCATTAAAATGGGGGTAATGTATTGAGTTGCAATAATATTTAACGAACTCCAACCATATTCTATAGAAAAAATATATCTCTTTCTTGGTGAATATATTATTTTAACATATATGATCAATATTTATATCTCACCTTACTCAATAAAGATAACGTCTCTATGTATTAAACAAAAAAAATACTATATCTAATTCCAAATAAAGATTTGATTAATTTTTTTCAATGTACCCCCAATTGTTTGGAGTCATAATCTATCACCATATAATTACACATGAGGAAACATATCAGTCTATTTTTTAAAAAATCATTAAATACCAAAAAAAATCTCTAGTATAGGGTACTATAAGAAAATATGTGTTTACTAACATTGCATTTAGTTCCATGAAATTATACTCATAATATTTTATCAAGAGGAACTTTTCTCCCTTCTGAGTTAACATGGTGAGTGGACTAGAAAACCATGAGAAATTTTCTTCATAATATTTATAACATCCATCAAAACTAAGATATATATAGATCTTAGTGAAAGTGGATGGTCTAGGAAAATGTTTAATAACATTATTTTTTGATGGATTCTTCGATATATCTTCTATTGAGATTATATAACCCAAAAATGAAACTTCATATGCCTAAAATTGACACTTCGAAAATTTAAATTGAACTTATCTTTCCATAATGTCTTTAGTGAAATCTTATAGTTATCATAATGAACATATTCTATATTCTAATATATAAGAACATCATCTATAATGACTACAAAAAACTAATCATGTAAATCTATTGATAATGTCTTCATTAAATCCATCATTATAGAAAGAGAATTAGTAAGTTTAAATGGAATTGTAATAAATTATATTGTTTATACCTTTAAATAAATGATATCTCAGGAATGCCTTCACTTTTAAAACTCAACATTTTGTATCCATATCAAAAATAAATGTTTTAAAAATATGTTTCTCCTCGTAATTGATCAAGCAAATTATTAATACAGATGGTGGTTAATTATTATTGATTTTAATATTTCTCATTCATTTATAATCAATACAGATTCGCTTTAATCAATATTTTTTCAAAAAAATGAATAGGTTTATACCATTGTAATATATATAGTCAAATAGATCCATTATCATGTTTATCTAAGAGTTTCTTCTTAAATTCATACAAATCATTTGGGAAATTATATATTGAGTCATAAAAATAGATATAGAACAAGATATATCAATTGAAAAATCAAATTCATGATTTTGAGGAAGAGTAGGAAATTATTTTGGAAATACATCATAAAAATATCATATTGTAGGTTTGTATTTGATGTTGATTTTCAACCCTACCATCAGAGATAAAAAACCTTTCTGAATATGAATAATGACTCATACAATGGATATAATTTACATTATATATTCATATTTATTGTCACTCAAATTGATGATCATAATTTAGTTCAAAATATGAAATATGACTTCACCTCCCTTGAAAATTATATCAGATTTATATTTAGAAAACCAATAAATTAACAAAATTTCATCAAATTCTACCATATGGTGAATAGTAATATCTTCATGAAATATATTCCCACAATATTAAATAACAAAAGAATCAAAGATAAGAAATTTGATCATTGTACCACAAAATTTTTTTACTGATATTTCATTATCTAATAATTATAGAGAGGAATTAACATTCCTTGAGCCTTTTCAAGATATATAGGAATTCATTAAACTTAGAATAGATATGGTAATTTAATATTTTATCATACCTGTCACCACATAAAATTCATCAGTTTACCATAAATTCCTTTATAAAACCATAATTTTATTGACCATCAAACATCATTAATAAGAGTGATAAATTATATAATCCGGAGAACCATTCATAAGATGTATAAATCATGACACATACTTTTTAATTATATAACATCGTAGGTTTAAACTATCTTATCATCTATATAAATTCTTTATAATTCTTCTTAATGAAAATGAGAATAATCCCAATCATATCTCCTAGGAGTGTCAAACTAGGTACATAGTAGGGGCACACTCATCATAAACCAAAATAATGGTCAAAATATACTCTACCTAAACAATTTGGGGTTATTAACAATAGGTAGATATTTTCCAAAACAATTTCTACTAGTAGTATCTTGAAAAGAGTATATTACTTGGAAAATAACAAAATCACTTCCTTAGTAAAGCTTTAGGATGATATCCTATACCTAGAAATATAATCGTTGTTTTAAAAAAAAATATTTATTTCTAATGTCAAAATATTAATAAAACCCTACTCTAGTATTAACTATAATGACCCATTCATTTTACATATAAATATAAAATATTATTAGATAAATATTCAATATATAACTATAAAATATATGCATGAATCATTTAGGATTACAGTCTGGAGAAACATAGATACACAAATAAATCATCATAATAAATCTACATAATATTCCACTATGTTCCCCAGAAAATGAACCCTTTTAGAAATATAATACATAAAACCATTTTGTATGACCTAGGAAAGGAAACATAAGAAGAAGTGAGCTCAAATTCTAAATAAGGGTAAATAAAGAAGATATCAATTATCACATAAACATTACCAGAGCATATGTGTATGAGAAAATGAGTATAAAAATTGAAGACTATACTGAGCATATCATATATCAAAATCATGAATCATTGAATAAGGTATTATAGTTAATTAGACATGAAATATAAAGGAATCAGATAATATGTTATATGTGAGTATAACATTGGTATAATACATGTGTTTATGGAATACAATTGATCATATAAAATCACTTTCATTTTCAAGGACTACATCCAAGACTATCACAGTGGGTTGGCATAGCTCCCCAATCCATTATATCCTTTATGAAGGATTACTCCAAAGACTCTCATAGTGGATAGTGTTTTTTGGAACTGGGATCTCTCCCCATTATAGTCCTTATTATCTCATGATATATCAATCATTACATAATGGATTATAGGGATATATAATTTTGATCCCACCTAAAAAATAACAAGAATAATATATATGTCTTCAATAAGATCATACACCATTTATCATATCATAACCTATAATATAACAACACAACACATGAACATAACTAATGGTGAACTATTATTATTTAAATATGATAGTTATAAACAAGTAATGAAATTGGTGGGTTTGAATAGGGAAAAATAAATTATTATGTATATATATATATATAAATTTTCTAAATAATAAAAATTAATTGATTAATTATTTGGAAGTAAGAAATAAATTTTTAGTTTATCATTTTTACCTTTCGAAGATATATTTTCTTCAATACTAATTATTATTGATTTTTAAGAGTGAATAATATAATTAATTTATATAAATTTTAAAATTTTCATTTGATTAAAGGAATATAAATTTTAAAACATGCATATCAATTTTTTCTTATATGACAATTTCAAAAATTTTCAAAAAAATCTACTTTTTTTATAAATAGTGAAAAATAAATATTTTTATTTTTATTTTTATTTTATTTTAATTTTTCTAGAAAGTAAAATTATATTATAGATTTGTTTTAAAATTTTATTTGTATATTCTCTTTATAAATAATCTAATTTTAGACTTTTTATTGGATTTTATAATTTATTTAGGAATAAAAATATGTTCATACATAAAAGGAAATTTTCTGAAAAAACATTTTTCATCTGGTATTTCCTATTTAGTTTGAAATTATATTAATCCAGTTTTCTATTTTGATTATTAAAAAATTAATTTTATATTTTTAATCTTCTCTACCAATTTTGGTAAATAGTCCCCTTTTATTTTTTGTCATTATAAATTGTAAGCATCGAAAATTTATGACACCTCATTAAGTGTAAATATTCTAATTTAGGCTAAAAATAATATGATATGGACTAATAATTAACCTAAAACAGACCATAATTTTATTTTAAGAGTCTATATCATCCATTAACATTCAAATATCGAATATATTTAATTTTTATTTTTTATCAATTCGTTCTTTTATATTATTTTATACAAAGAAAAGTAAAATATTTCATTCTCTTTGTTTTATTATCAATTAAATTTTCAAATTGGAAATAAATTATTTTTTATTATAAGAAATTATTTTAAATAAAAATTATTTGATATTAATATTTTAATTTCATTCTATTTTCTAGTGATCGAATAATTCTATTTAAAGATATTTCAATAATTAAAAGATTCTTATGTAAACCATAAAAAAATTAATAAAATTATATAAAATAATCACAAAATAATAATAATTGAGAGTTTGTTTGTTTTTAATGATTCATAAGGGTAAACATGACATATTATAATGGTTTAATTGTATTATAATCTAATTTTATTATTTTATTGTATTTTTAAAAGTCAAATTAAAATAATAGTTCCAAAATTGACTGAAAAGTTATTTTTATAAAAAATATATTATAATAAATGATTCAAAATAAAGAAAAAAACATCTATAAACAAAATTATTGGGATATGGTTGAAAATATTAATTATTTTCCATTTTTGGGCCATTTGGTATTTTATAGTAACTATATTAACCCCAGAAGAGTAAAATTCATTGTTTCTTTGTAATTTTCCAAAAGGGTTAAATCAGTTTAAAACAAATTGGTAAGGGTAGTAAACAACACCTAAACTTGTCCAAATTTTATTGTATTATATAATTTCCAAACTATACAACATTTTTTCAAAATGAAATAGTTTAGAGACATTTATACATGAAAACTACATTATATTAATTTAATACATTAAATAATTTCAAGAGGGCCCCTCCCCTCGTTTATAAAAGGGCACTACCTCTCATATTTCCTTCATGGTTAGATGACCATTTAGGACAGTGAATCCCTACAAAAAAAATTAAATATATCCCTCTATTAGTCCTAGAATCCTTGGTTTGAACAAAAAAAATCATAGTGATGCATTTGGTTTAAATCATAAGATGTTGTGTAAAGAATAAGTATTGTTCTTAACCAAACATTTTTCTTTTATTTATTCTCATAACCCCCTAAAATATTATTGAAATTGAGAAAATAATTACACCAGTATATTCAATATAGTTATATTTTATTATAATGGTATAAACTATATCCATATTATTTTCCATCAAATTGGATTTGAAACATCCATCCATCTGTGTGGTAGACAATCACCTCACAAACCAACATAATTATTATTTTTAATCACAGTCTCTCTCGAATAGTTATAAAAATGTATTCAATGTATATATATGATATTCATGAAATTTTTATCATTATTAAATTATAATAGATCATTTAATTTCATATCATTACATTCATGAAAAATTGATAAAGTCGTTCTTATAGACTACCACCTTCATGAAGCGATGGGATTTACTTTTCATCACCACATCACATGTATGATATATATAAGTTTATATGAATTAATAATACAGTATTTATCATATAATTATTATTTTATAATGAAAAAATAATACATACATTCTTTCTATAATGATCATTAAATAAAAAATAAATGTTACTCATGCGTACGTACGACCTACTGTCTCTGTGATTGTATCGTAGTTCATTTTTGAAAAGTATATTTAATTGTTGGTATTAAATGTATAATTATTATATAAAATTTATAGTTATATAATTATTAATATTCTAGAGATGATGGAATAATAACCTCATTGGCCATATTAAACATACCAAAGACTGTTTGGAAAAATGATTTGAATTTCATCAAAACATCTGACGTGATCATAATTTATTAAGTAATTATATATGAAATGTTATTAAATAAAAAAAGGTATAAATTGCATGAAATATTTTCTTAATAAGGTCAATAATTAACATAATTGTTATGATATTAATGGTCCCATCTCCTATATATCTGGTATATTGAAGTGATTTAATGATTGATGATGCAGACAACCATCTTCCAAACATTCCACACTGATTCATTGAAGATCGATAATGGTCCCTTCCCAATTCACTAGATACACCACAATAGCATAAAATCCTTTGACCAAGAACGGGAACGGTCCTTTTAGATGCCCATTTTTTAAACATCGGAGGAAAAATATCTACTTCGTACTGATCTGAATATTTATTTTTCCACAAAACTGGAGTCATATATTTCATAGAGGTTCATAAATAAGTTTATCTACACAAAGTGTCTAACTAGAAGCCCCATCCTTTAAAAAATCAAAAGATGGCGGTTTCACCATCGATGAGGATCTTGAAGCCCTTCTACAAATTCTAAACATGTGTAAGATCTCTATCTCAAAAACTACAATGTAGACCTTTAACAACACATCCCTTTATTAGTGCTTGGAAAAACTGATGATAAAGGGTACCTTTAATCAACGGTTTATTGCCGTTCGAATAAATAGTAAACATTATCAATGAATTTTTTAGCACTGATAAAGAATTTCATTTATCAGTGCTTTATTTTTAGTTCTCATTAAGGGCACCCTTTATCAAGGCATCATTTTTCACACTGATTAAGGAAACCCTTTATCTGCGGTTCATTTTTAGTTTCCATAATGTAATCCTTTATCAACTCTTTTTTAGCGTGGATAAAAGTTCAAATAAAACTAAATAATTATATAAATAAAAATTAAAAAGAAGATTATTAAAAAAATATTTAACATTATATTAATTAAAAAATTATTGATAAAAATGAATAAATTGATTATACTATATATAAATTAAAAATAATAATAATATTATATATTAAATATATATATCTGTGTGAGTAAAATTAAAATTAAACAAATAAAAATTTATAATATGTAAATTGAAAAAAGAATGAAACATTTTATTAATAAAATAATTATTTAGAATGTTAATAAATTGTATATATTAAATATATATATATATATATGAAATTATTTAAATATGATATATATAATAAAATACATTTATGATTAATATTAAATAGTAATATGTTTATTGAATAATCGTTTATAATTAAAAATTAATATGAATTAAAAATACTGACAAATTTCATCGAGTAACGGACATAATAGAATATCATTTGATTTATCAATTTAACATATATATATATATATATGTATGTATATATATGTATATATATAACATATTATATTGATTTCACAAGTATTTAATTAACACATATTTATATTTAACACACACACATAAATATATTTTTTTGGAATTTAATCAATTTAAATTATTTATTTTATATATATTTATTTACTATGTTTTACTATTTTTAATATATATATATATATATCAATTTTTATCCATCTTTTAAGGATTTATATTTAATAAATCATACATATCCAGTTTTTCATTTCTGTTAAAGTGCACTCATTTTGAATTATTCAATTTCACTCACATTTAACATGTGTTCACTTTAGATTAAATATTAACTAAGAATGTTAAAAAAATATTGGTAAAAATTTACAAATAAATATATTTATAAATTTATATTTAATATTTTTATAAATTTTTATATTTATAATTAGAAATAAATAAATATTATTTCAAAACAAAGTATTTATATAATTGTAAATAAATAATTATATATATTTAAATAATTATAAATTTATAATAAATTTTTTTAAATATTGAATATATTTACTAAATTTATATATATATATATATAAATTTATAAACATATCTAGTTATATAAATTTTTCTTTTCAAAAAATCATTAGTGTAATTATAAATAAATAATTATATATATAAATATTTGTAAAAAAAATTGATATATTTATATAATGAATATATTTACTATATATATATATTTATTAATCATATATATTATTATATAAATATATTTACAGAATATTTTATTTATAATTATAAATATAAATGCTTTATTAGTGATAAGCTAATAACCACTAATAAAAGTGTCCCAGTCTAATTTAAAATACCCTAACCATCGGGAACCAGTTCAAGATATCTGAAGCACTTTGTGGAAGCCACATACTATTGGCACACCCAACTATCAAATTAAAGCTCGAATCTTGTGTATAATCAACATTCCAAATATTCCAAAGCATGAATGATTCAAGGGTCTAATAGAACCAAGGCTCAAATGAAATCTAGGATTTTCGATATCTCTACTTTAGGTAGATTGCCTCATCCAACATCTGTGTATCCCAACAACTCCAGTTTCGCTATCTTATAATAAAAAACCCAATATTCAATGTTTTTTAGAAATATTGATGAATCATATCCCCTAATTACATGTGGCACTCTTTGGGACAACATTGGTGTGGTGCGACTTGGAATAAATCGATCCCAACGTTGTGTCATGTCGTTGTGTAGTATAATAGTTCCCCAATACCTATATTTTGTGATATCTACCTCTATTAAATTGTAATATTTTAAAAAATTCATATATATAGTGGTCGGAGTTGTCATTTATTTAGAATATTCTAATGAAAATCCCTTACAAACTTATTTTTATTATTTTGATTGATAAATTAACGTGTCATGATATCCTTGATTCACCTATACTCCACAGAAAAAGATTAACTCACCAGTCATTGATATCTCGACATCATTAATCATATGATTAACAAAAAAACTACATTATACATTTCCAATCATCAAATATCATGTCTTCAACATATATGAGTACCAAATTCTATTGGCAACTATTTTCCTTGATATAGAGGTTGTGATCGACATTACCTCACTAAACAAAAATATTTCTTAGGTATTGATCATTCATTAAATATCAAGTCCCTAGTGATTTAGTTTTCTTATACAAATAATTCTTTAACTAACACACCTTTATCTCATTTAACATCAATAATAAACTGATCCAATTTATCAATGTATATTCCCTCTTTAGAACTCCATCGAGGAACATTGATTTGATATCCATTTGGAATACTTATAAATGCATTTTCACTGATGTAACTATGAAAATTAAAACATTTTCCAGCTGGGATATGGGAGTAAATTTATAAAAAATATATATTCCATTGATCCAGGAGTTCTCCTTTCAAATGATCCATTCCTTATTTTGATCCACTTTTCTATAGTAAATTTGTTTATTACTGAACACCCACTTGGTTCGGATAACATTTTTGTCGTACATCCTTCGAAAAATTTCCAATGTATAATTTTTCATTTTCAGATCAAACTCCTCATGCATATATTTGATCTACTTATCATCTTTGTCAACCACTAAAATTTATTTAGGATATACATAGGAAAAAATGATGTATTTGTAGAGTCTTACTCTTTTGATTTTTCACCAAAACTATCTGATCACCGATTATATTTTAATAATTGATTATAGTCTTTCTTATATTTTGTATAGTTAATAATTCCTCTTCATTTTCATCACCATAAATGTCTTATTTTGAGCCCTCCTCAGCCTTGTGTGCTCCCCTCTATGCTACTCAGTTCAACATTAATTTCCTCTAACGTTTCATCATTATTTTAATTATTAACAATATCATCATTATAATTTGAAAATAATATCTATACATTTTCTCTTATCACCATAAATGAATCTCAACCCACCCTTTTTAAGTTAGTATTTAATTGTATCATTATCTTATATAATCAATTTTCACTACAACATTTCAATTTTTTCATTAAAACAAAATTATTATAATTTTTCACCAACCCGAAATCAAAAAATGATTTGGATTGTTTTTAATCCTTTGTAAAAATATATCCATCATTGAAATGATAACCCACTCATTAAATATTCTTAAAAATTACTTCATTTCTTTCATCACAGATCTTATAAACACTATATACGTATTACATTAACCCATCTAAAAATACATCATTCTTTAAGAATTACTTTTGGTTCCACACTTAGGAATCTCTGATTTCCGTCCATTGAATTATCACAAATGGGAGGAATTACTGCTTTTAGAGTGCACGATGGAGTAAAACTATCATCCTCATCAGTTTCATCAACCGAAAAATTATTATTTCAATTTTTTTGTGAGAATAATCACCCATCACTTTTATGTTCCTTGTAATACTATAAACAATAGTCATAATATGGATGACTGCTGATTTGAGTATTTCAAGAAACATAGGTTCATGTCCACAAAAGAAGGAGGATGAGTTCCAAACAACAAAATGAAATGACAAATATTTAGATGATGAGCTGATGGGAATGACAGTTTTCAATAACTCTCACCTTTTGAAAAATTTTGAGGATAACACCTTCCATAGTGGAGTAATTATTTTCTTAAATTCAATTACCCATTTTCTTTCAAATCATACTTGAATTATTTGAAACAATAAAATTTTGGGTTTCAATTGGTAGAATTCTAAAGATGGGATTTGGATTATTTATAGTTGAAGAAAATCCCTGAAATATTTTAAAAAAATAAAGTCAATTCAATGAGAAGGTAAAAGGGTTTTTTAATATACTATATTTTTCCTCAAATTGTTATATGTTCTCTACTGCATTAACAAATTCATGATATATTCATAGTAAAATAATTTTCTACAGAATTAATGTATTTTTTTAAATTTATTTTTAATTTTTTTCTTTTTATTATTACACATATAATAAGTATTTTCAAATATAGGTTAATTATTTTTTTCGAGTTGGGGTTGTTTGTTCAAAGCTTCTCATACTCGTGAGAGATTTGACTTCGAGCATATAACTGAAAAAATGATGATAAAAAATTCATTAAGAATGCGTACAACCATTATGAAAAGTTGAATTCCTATTAATTATTTAATTAATATTTTCACCATTTTATGTAGAATTTAAAACATAATTTACTTATCATTATTATTTAATAATTATTTAGTATTTTTAAATATCATTTGATAAGTCATATTTTTATTCAACCACCTATAATAAGCCGTAAAAGAGATAAAAAGATTCTCTCTTAAAATGCTACCATTTTTTCCATTTCCATTTTATTTATTTTTTGAACACCCAACACTGCATATTAATTTGTTGTTTATAGATGAAATACATTTTTTTTGTTACAATCTAGAAGATTATAAGGCACAAGATCTTTAATTTCTCTTTTGGATATCAGTAAAGAAAAATGCTTTTCACTAAGAACATCGAGTCAATATATAGTGTTGGTAGTTTTATGAATAAATGAAATAAAATTAATTGTAACACTGCAAGTTAGGATTTTTCTAAGACTTTGGGATGTGTAGGAATCTATTGCACCTCAAACTGATACATGATGTGATTAGTATGACAATAAGTGATTCATTTTATTTAAAATGGAAATTTATTTTCGTAAAAAATACCCCTGACATACTCAATATTGAGAAAAATTATTATTATTTATTTGATACAGTAAGAAAATGATCCATACGTAATTTTTTGTGTTTAATAATCCTTCAGACCTAAATTTGATATACTATGTAACCAATAAGAATCAAAGTGTCTATTATCAGTTTAAAATTGAAATTTTAGTTAAAAAAGTGAAACTCATTGAAAACCAAAAAAAGAATATTTATATTTTATTGGTAAATTTTTAAATCAATTCATAAATAATTTTTACATCTAGGAATCTACCTCACATCAAAAAGATACATGATGTGATATGTAGGAGTAAAAGTGTGTGTTTCCTACATAAAATGACATTATAGTAAAAATATAACATAATGTACTCAAAATAGAGAAACAATATTCATACTATTTTGATAATTTAGGAAAATGATCCATACGTCTTCTAGGATGTGTAATAATTAGTCGCACATCATTCTGATACACAGTGTGATCGATATGACTCCATGTGCTTCTTTTTATTAATAATTGACATTAATTTTAGTAAAAAATAAAATAAACATACTCAAAATTGAGTAAACACATTCATATTGTTTTGATTCACCTGTACAATGATCCATACATTATTTGAGAAAAGTAGGAATCATCCAAAACTCAATCTGACGCACAGTGTGACTGGTGTGACTCCAAGTGTGTATTTTTTGTTAAAATTGTCACCAATCATAGTATAAAGTAAAAACGACCTAATAAAAATAAATCGAACGAATTTTTTTATACTTTAGATAAATGATAAATAATTAATTTTTGAGATGTAGGAATCATCTTCATCATAATATAGTACATGATATTCTCGACATGACTCAATATGTTTATAATCATTTTAAAATTGACAGTTTAGTTCAAAAAGTTTTACACCCTGAAAACTGAGAAAACACACTATAATATTCTTGATAATTTATTAAATTAATTAATAGGTCATTTTTTATGTTTAGTAGTCAATATCACATTAAACCAACACATGATGTGATCGATATGATTCAAATTTCATGTTTCTAGTTCAAAATTTCATTTTAGTAAAAAAAGAAAAATGGCATAAAGAGAACTGATTACACACATTCTTATTCATTTTATAATTTATAAAAACAATTCATAATTCATTTGAGACATATTGCAATCAGATTCATCTTAATATAACACACAATGTGACATATATGACTCCAAGTGAATTTTTTATTTTAAATTCAGAACAATTTTATTAAAAAATACTACTAACCTACTCAAAACTGAGCAAACACATTCTAATTGTTTTGATAATTTATTACATTGATTCATAAGTAATTTTTGATATGTGAGAATTGGTAACACATAAAACAAACACATGATATGATATATAAGAGTCAATGTTCTTGATTCTAGTTTAAAATAAAATTTTAGTTAAAAATCCAAGTGACATACTCAAAAGAAAAGACATTTGGAATTTTTTTATTATTTTGGAAAATGATCCATAAGTCATTTTAGGAATGTAGGAATTTGACTCACCTTAATCTAATGAATAATGTGAATAGTATTACTCCAAGTGTTTCTTTTCAATATATACATGTCATTTAATTTTAAAACACACATCTCATCGCCAAAACTGAAAAAACAATCCTACATTATTTTATCATCGTTTTATCTGATATTAATTAGTTAATTTCATTATAATTTTTATCTTATAATTATTTTGTTAATTTTTATAAAGATCAAGCTTGAATATGAACAAGAAATTGAATAACATGCAATAATCAACTGTAATTCAAACAGATACATAATTTTCCTGGTATGAATCAATGTTTTTTACATTTTACTATTTCTATTAATTTATTACATTATATTATTACTAATATAAGAATTATTTTATTATAAAGGTGCGTTTTTTCTCAATCATGGGTTAGGATCCAAAAACAATGGAACACTGATGTTGTTTGTAATAATTTTTACTTATGTAATTGTATAAACCAATGTTTTAAATGTCTATTGTAACGTCCTAGTTCCGGAAGCCACCCAGAGTCACCCCATACCTGGTTGGTCACATGGCCTCAGGTGAATTTCCTAAAATGCCAGAAGATTGTAACTAGCAGTGAGGGCCATTGGTGTGATAGCGGGGAATCTATGCCCTCATTTTCAGAGTAACACAGTGGAAGTAAAATAGATATCAATAGCTGAAGAAGTATAACATGAAATAGGTAAATAGAAGAAATAATAAACAACTAGAGAACACATATATATATATGATGTGTGATACATATTTCTAGGAAATCATCCAAACAAGTCACAATGATAGAATACAGTACTAAACCAAAGTATAATAGAAAATAGATAAAATTCTCTATAGCATCGCAAGCCTCAGCTTGGTCTCATGCTCCCCAACTCTATAGAAATCATGTACCTGATGTAGAATGGTGCTTTCCCTTATGTAGACTTGCAAAAATATAATTTTTTTGGACCCAAAAGCATGATTTAAACAGGGTGTGAGATGAATCCCATTAGGCAACCACCCAAAGATATGTGCCTAAAATTCAGTGAATATATATGGAAGGCAATAACAAAATGAATCAGTAAGGAAGAAAGTACGCATAGTAATAATCCTATAAATTCAATTTCATTAATTTTCATATATCAAGTAAGTAACTAATAAAAATAAGGGAACCATCTTGGAAGTAATCACAACCTAACCCCTCTAGTTTAACCAAAAAACACAAGAAACTCTTTGGGAAGTACACAAAGTCTAACCCCTCTGGTTCACCTTTAGCACAGACACTCTGAGGAATCACTCACCGTAAATTCCACCTTTAGTTTGGTATAAGTAAATAATAGGCACTCTGGGAAATCACTCAATGTCCAGTTCCCTCTATGTCCCACATCGATAAACTATAGACACTATGAGGGAGAACTTACGACCATCCCCCTTATGTTCTCACCAAGTAACCATAAACAATCACTCTGGAGAAGCCATCAACATCCATTCTCCCTATGGTCTACTACAGTAGGTTCTCATGGCCCTGTGTAAGTAAATTGTGCACAAGGATTCATGGTAGGAAAAGTAATCCTCATGAACTACTTAGATAAAAATATATATATCATATCATAGCATGTTAGATAATAACCACTCCATCTTAACTATACTAGACATAGAAAGAAAATAAGCACTCTAACAGGCTAAGATAGACCAAACGGTCAAAAAAATATAAGAAAAACATCCATAACATGGAAAAGTTATCCCTATTCACAATAATAAACCTCTATCCAAACAAACAAGGAATTGTTGTTAATAACATGGCAAAAACCATAAACATGAAATACCTCGAACAACGATATTTGGCACTTTTGCACATAAAATTCAAAAACATTATACGAAAAGGAACAGACCACCTACCTCAGTGTCATGAGACCTATATACATGAACCTTTTTCCTTGAATCCCCCTGTAATGCCATATATCTACAAAAATGTTAACAACGTTCAACCGAGAATATCTCACAAGAGAGGATAAATCAGGATATGAAGTTCTATATGAAGGAAAAACTCACTGATGCAGATCCAACGCAACCGATGGAGTTTGATACAGAGAAAGGATGATGAGTCAGGGGCTCGAATAAGATTGTGGTCATACGGTCGCTCCTGGATGAGACTAACGAAGAAGAATAGGGTTCTGTCGATTAGATGTGACCCCGGTCAGTTTAAGGACAAAAAAGTATACGACATGTTCTTTAAAATTAAATGGTGTGTACTTGCCTTTTCGGGAATACTCTTTGGGCGGTCTCTAGGTCACCAAATACAGCCATGTACTCGGCCATTACACATCCAGTACATGGTCTCCCGCAGCAACTAAGTACACGGAATATACTCTTAAAATTACTAGAAACTCTAATTTTTCTCAAGAACTACCAGAAAAGAAAGTAATAACTGAAAAAGAAGATCTAGGTTCGTAAAAACATCCCCCCTTAACGAAATTTCTCCCCGAAATTCCCTACTCAGGAGGTGTAGATGAATAATACTTGAATAGCTCTGGCCACTATGATCTTACATCGCCTCCCTCTCCCAAGACTCATCTTGTAATCACCCATGCTACCATATCACTCATACAATAGGCACATACAAACCACATAGAACCTTCAAACATCGATCAACAATCTGGATAGGATGCTCCTCAAATGATGTATCCACCACTAAATAAACCTCCTCGATTTGAAAAACATGATATGGGTCTGAGATGTAACGTCAAAGCTGAGAAACATGGATGACATCATGCCTAGCCTGGTACCTCTGAGGTAACTACATCCAGTAGGAAACCTGTCCCTCTCTCTCTAAAATCTAAAATGGTTCTACATACCTCTGTGAAAGCTTACCCAATCTCAAAATCCTCTTGTTTTAAAACCACAGTGTGATACACATGAATACCTGATCTCTGACCTCAAACTTTAGAAGCCATCTCTGTCAATCAGCATAAGACTTCTGTTGAGACTGTGAAGTATCCATCCACTTCCGAATCAACTTTATCTACTCTATGGTGTCCTAGACAAGATGAGGTCCCAGCATGGTATCCTCCTCTGCCTCCATCCAACATAAGGGATATCGGCACGACCTACTATACAAATCCCCATAAGGTTCCATCTGAATAGTTCCTTGAAAACTATTATTTTAATCAAACTCCACTGGAGGTATGTTCTTCTCCCAAAAACCTCTAAAATCCAGGATGCAAGCATATGAATTTTAAGCATGGACTGGACATCTATCATGGGTTGGTATGTTTTACTCAAAACAACCTATGTACCCAAAGCCTTCTGAATTCCCTACTAGACCCGAGAAGTAAAAT
Organism: Viscum album; assembly: GCA_963277665.1. Taxonomy (NCBI): domain Eukaryota; kingdom Viridiplantae; phylum Streptophyta; class Magnoliopsida; order Santalales; family Viscaceae; genus Viscum; species Viscum album. The sequence goes on along the minus strand of OY728127.1, from coordinate 2,127,169,255 downwards.
ATACATCCATGTCTGAAATAATGGAGTGTGGACCTCATGTAGATGCACAATCTCTCGGATGTACAATGGTCTTACCTCATCAACAATGAAGGTATCCTTGATCAGCAACAAGTGATAAACCTTCATGAGATTTTCAATGAAAACCCAAACTATAACATTCCCTCAAGGCGGCCTTGGTAAACCCATCATGAATTCCATCGTGACATAGTTCCATTTTCACTCAAGATTGGGAAACTACTGCAAAATCCTTATTGGTAACTGATGCCCCGCCTTCACCATCTGACAGGTGGAACATCTCATGACAAATACAGAAACATCTCTCTTCATAACTGGCCACCAATTCTGAATGTGTAGATCACGATAAATCTTGGTGACACCTAGATGGACTACCCAAGCAGAGGAATGAATGTCATGCATCTGCTTCTCTCATATGTCTATTGATACCCATACATGACCATGTAAACGAAATATCTCATCCTCACCTATGGTCCATCCAGAAACTAGGTCATCTCCTGACACACTCTCTCATAGGACTAGGCATTCAGATTCTGATAGCTGCCTTATTTTCACTCGATCAAAAAGTGTAAAGGTAGAAGCTATAGTAAAAAAGAAATGTTTGCCCCAGTCTATCATGCACCACCAAATTCATCTCAAAGAACAGATTCATAAGATGAAAATCACTGCTGGCCTCCTGAACTGCCTGTATATGAGTCCTCTTACTCAACGCATCAGCCACAATGTTTCCATTACTAGGTTTGTAGGAAAGCTCAATGTCAAAGGACTAAAGGAATTCAACCCACCTTCACTGTCTCAAATTCTAGTCACGCCGAGTGAAGATATACTTGAAACTTTTGTGGTTTGTGAAAACCAAAAAATGATCTCCCAACAGGTCGTGTCCCCAATATTTTAAATCGTGAACCACTACAACCAACTCTAGATCTTGCGTCTAGTAATTTCTCTCATGTGGCCTCAAATATCGAGACTCGTACGCAACGACCCCTTCTCCCTGCATAAGAACAACTCCCAGACCGACCATAGATGCATAACAGTACATAGTATAACTCTTGCCGGGCTCTGGATGAAATAGTATCGGTGTGGAATTCATCCTCACTTTACTCTCCTGAAAGGTTGACTCACAAGAATCAGACCACAAGTACTTAACACCATTCTTAGTCAGGCCCATCAGTGGTGATACTAAGCATGGGAATTCCCATATAAAACATCTGTAGTAATAATCCAGACCTAGAAAACTATGTAACACAAATAAATTATTCATCTACTCCAAAAAACTACTTCTCTCACTTTATATGGGTCTACTGATACTCTTGTATATGAGATAACATGAACCAAGAAGGGAATTTGGTCCATCCAAAAGTTGAATTTTGAGAGAATAGAATATAATTGATTCTCTCTCAGTGTACTCAAAATGATCTCAAGATGTGTGACATGGTCATGTTGAGAGTGAGAGTACACCAAGATATCATCCATGAAGGCAACCATGAAAGAACCCATGTATGGATGGAACACTCGGTTCATTAGAACCATGAAAACTATAGGCGCATACATGAGACCAAACGGCATAACCACATTCTTGTATAGACCATACCTGCCCATAAAGTCTATAAGAGGTACATATGATGGTGTAACATGCAACTAATGATAACTGGATATTAAGTCAATATTTTAGATCACCTGGGATCCTCGAAGATAATCAAAGAGATCATCAATCCTCGGTAAGGGATATCGGTTCTTGACCTTTAACAGGTTTAACATTTGATAATCCATGCAAAGTCTGAGGGTACTGTCCGCCTTCCTCACAAACAGGATAGGTGATCCCCAAGGAGAAGTATTGGGTCAGATGAAACCCTTTTCCAAAATCTCCCCCAACTGCTTCTTGAGCTATTTCAACTATAGTGTAGACATCCTATAAGGAGGAAAGGACCCTAGGGGCACTCCTAGCACAAGATCAGAGAGAAGTCCACCTCTCGCTCTAGAGGAAAACCTGAAAAGTCCTCTGGAAAGACATGTCTGAAATGATCCACCACTGGAGGAAAGTCCATCTGTGAATTCCCATGGTAATCTAGATACACATGAGAAAACAAGGTTGTATGTCCTCCTATCCAATGATGATCGGGTCCTACTCTTCTCTCTTGGACATCCTACTCACCCTTAGGAAGAAACGACCCGCCCTTCAGTGATGTGAAACTAACCCTACAAAGATAGCAATAAACAACAGTCTGGAAGGGAACTATCTAGTCTATACCGATAATGACATCATACCCTATCATCTTTAGGAAATAAATGTCACATATGAATTGAAACCCACCGACCTTTAGATGGAATTTTTTGCACTGATGTACACTTTCCGTTCTAGTCCCCAGCGGAGTGTCTAACGTCACGATCTCAGCAGAAGAAAAGATATAGAGCCCAATTCTCTCCACAATAGCAACAGATATAAAACTATGGGAAGCCCCTATATCAAACATAGAAGAAGCTAAAATTGAGTCAATTAGGATCGTACCTCTACCTTTAGAGGGTTTGGGATCATGCTCCTTTTGGGTCTGCTCCACTACAAAATTCCGACCTATACAGTGACCCTGTGATCCTTCCTGACCACCCTAAGCTGATCTACCCAGCTATCACTGAAATCCTGGCGACTGGCTACCACAACCACGACCTCCACCTCGGCCTGAACGGCAGGAAGAACTCCAGTTCCTAGACTAGTGAAAAACTGGTGGTTCTACTCCTGAACATGAATTCATAAGAGAACTCATGTCACCAGTTGCTGGTGAGAAGAACAGACATAAGTGCTAAAGATGACCCATTTTGCTACATGATTGACACTCCACTGGGTCTTTTGGGAAATGTGACCTTTTATTCCATCTCTTCCCGCACTAGTAGCACACTACATGACTACTAGAAAAGGTGTCTTGACTCCTTGGATCACCATGTGTAGCCTCCCTACAGTGCTTCATGCTGTCAGTAGGAGGGATAATAAATCTGGACGTCAAGCCGACCTGGTTCATAACTCCATAATCCCTCATATTTCACTATGTGATTAGTGCCTAGTGGACTATAAAAGTGATGGAAGTCATTTTAAAGATGTTCACCTGAGATAACCAATCACCTCATTTCTAGAAATAACCAATCACCTCCTATAATAGGCATGAATCATTGCAGATCTGTGAAGAGAGAAGAATACTACATCACTGAAAGAGTACCTTGCCCCATACTCATGAACTCTCAGGCTCGATTGGCTCTCAAAGTCTCCAGGTATAAGTATTCATAAAAGGAACACTTGAACTTATCCCAATCCATAACCTTCTAGTGTCCCACCTGTGATATCACAACCCACAATCTCTTGGTGGAATCCCAAATCATATACGTCGAAAGCTTCACCCTCCTCTCTGGAGGCATCACCAGATACTCAATGATAGAAAGCGCGGCTTCTTACAAAGACTCTGAATTCTGAGGTCCTATTTCCCCTATGAAGGCAAGAGGATGCTACTATAAAGCCCATGTCAACTCTTCCATAGATGGGGAGAGATGCATTACTACTTGGAATGTCTGCATAAACCTCATATATCCCTCTCGGAACTATGCGTCATCACCTATATCTACAATGACAGCTGGTGCCATGACTGGAAAAACTGCAAGATCTACTAGTAGTCCCTGATCCACCATATTCGGTGTCTGATCACTGCCCTGTAACTAGAAAACAACTAGATGATGTCTCAGTGGCATGACTATTTAAGGTCAAGCAGACACCTTAGATTAAGATTAATAGGGACTGAAACATAGAAGTGAAAGAAGGGAGAAGGAGAAAGGAAACATTCAAGTTATTCAAAATATGGATACACGATGTGTATAATTCCCACATGGTGTGTTCCCTTAAGCCTTCACCTGGGCATTTACATTTACCAACCAAGGTCATGTAACACCCCATACACACGGTGTGTTGTCTTAACCCACGACGTGTACTTGAAATATCTTCCCCTTCCCGAGTTCTTCTACATGGATAAGACACATGGTTCTCCTAGAACTATACAACATGGAATGTCAATTCTAGACACGGTGTGTACTAGACAAACATCAGTGACCCGTGTAGTTTGTTAGATGGTAGGTTACATGGTTGACACTACATGGAGTGTTTGTCCCAAACACGGTGTGTACTAGAAATATTTCACTGACCTATGTTGTTCGCTACATGGACGGATACATGGGTTACACTACACGACTTGTTGAAGATTTAAATGGTGTGTATAACTTATGTTTTATCCATCGGTGTCATTAGTCACATGGGTGGACACATGGTCTATACATCATGGCATGTGCAACGAGTACACGGTGTGTTCCCCCAAATATTTCTCAACCCTATTTCTCTGCCCACACAGCCAGTGACATGGTTAGAGACTACACAGAGTGTATATATAGTACACGGTGTGTACATAACAAAAAAATTTCCTTCCCGAACAGAAGGACACATGGTGTGTATTCATCATTACACGTCGTTTATTCTAGGTTCTTCCAGATAGTGAGCCTCATAAACTACTCTGGAACCCAGAAAACACTAAAATGAACATTAAGGTGCAAAATTATGATCCGTGAGGGCCCATAATCCCCACAAATCAAAGCATAGCATCTTATACATATCATTTTTAAGCATAAAACTGTAATGATCCACCAAATCCTGATCCATGAGGGCCCATGACACCTCAAGAACAACAGTTTGGCATTCATTCAAATGAAACCTTACACAATTACACACCCAATCAAAAGTAATTTTTCTATCAATGAGTCTATCACAACAACATCCATATCAATCACAACATCTATCACAACAACATGAAATCACTAATGCACCCTAAATGGCATGGCAGGAATGTATGAAATGTGATTTCTAAAAATTTCCAGTAGGATGCATGAGATGGAATAACCTCATCTTATCGGGTTGCAAAAGAAATAGAACCTTAATAATATCAAAGATAATAGCACAAATCATGTGAACCACCCAACGGTGAAATAAAATCAACTGTAAAATCAAAAAACTAGAAAAATTACAATAACGAGGTAGATTGGATTTTCCATGTACACGGGTTACCTACTCGCAGACATAGCTTATTATCATGTACTTATTTCCTTCTTACCCTTGGCTATGGGCTCCAAACAGTAAGTCAAGAAGAAATTAATTCATTTGATACCACTTTGTAAGGTAACGGTTTTGTATGCCGCCTAGAGGAACCCTGTACCTAGTTGGTCACATGGCCTCAAGCGCATTTTCCCGAATACTATAGGATCCCGACTAGAAGCGATGGCCTTGGCTGAGTAACACAATATAATTAAAATAGATGTCAATAACTGAAGTAGTAAAACATGAAATAGGTAAATATTGGGGGTAATAAACAACTGAAGCACACATATATATGATGCATGACACGTATGTCTTGGAAAGAATCCAAATAAGTCACAGTACTAGAATACTATACTAAACCAAAGTACAATAGAAAACAGATAAAATGCTCTACAACATCCCAAGCCTCGTCCTGGTCCCATGATCCCCATCTCTACATCAATCATGTACATGATATAGAAGGTCACTTTCCCTTATCTAGACCTACAACAATATAACCTGGTTGGGACCAAAAGCATGAACCAAACAGTTCGTGAGATGAATCCCATTAGGCAACCACCCAAAGATATGTGCCTAAAAGTAAGTGAATATATATGGCAGGCAATAAAAAATGAAGTAGTAAGTAATGAAGTACATGTAGTAATAATCATTCAAATTCAATTTCATTCATTTTCATATTTCAAGTAAGAAGATTATCAAAATTAGGTAACCCTCTGAGAATTTCTCACAGTCGAACCCCTCTAGTTCAACCAAAACGAACATAAGGAACCCTATGGAAAGTACACACAATCTAACCCCTCTTTTTCATCTTTAGCACAAACTCTCTGATGAAGCACTCACTGTCAATTCCCCATTTAGTCTCGTATCAGTAGCTAATAGGCACTCTAAAGAAGCACTAAACATCCAATTCCCCCTGTAGCCCACATCAAAAAACTAAAGACACTCTGAGGTAGAACATACTTCCATCCCCCCTATGGTCTCACAACGTAACAGTAAACAGACACTCTAGAGAAGCCCTTAACGTCCATTCTCCCTATGGTCTACTATACTAGGTTCTCACGGCCCTGTGTATGTCAATCATGCACAATGATACATGGAAGCCAATTTAAACCTCATGAAATACATGGCCAAATAATCTACAACATATCATAGCTTATTACATAATAATCGCTCCATCCTAACAATACTAGGAATGGAAAGTAAAGCAGCGGCCTAAGAGGAAAAGCTAGATCAAATGGTCAAAATAAGAAAACATGGAAAAAACATCTGTAGCATGGAAAATTTAACCCTATTCACAACAATTAAGCTCTATCCATAGAAAAAAAGGCATTGCAGGTAGTAACAGGGCTAAAACCATAAACACACAATACCTCGAATGAGGGTATTGGGAACTTTTGCACATGAAAATTCAAATACTATCTACAAAAAGGCACAAAACGCCTACCATGGCATCATGAAATTTATATATGTGAACCTCAGGACTTGAATCTCCATAGAATGTCATAGATCAATAAAAATGATAAAAACTTTCATCAAAGAATATCTCACTAGAGAGGATAAATAATGAGATGAAGTTATAGAATAAGGAAGAACTCACCGAGGCAGATCCAACGCAACTGATGGAGTTAAATTCGGGGAAAGGACGGTGAGTTGAGGGCTCAAAGAAGACCTGCAGCCATACAATCTCTCCTGGATGAGACGGGTGAAGAAGAATAGGGTTATGTCGATTAGACGTGACCCCGGTCAGTTTAATAAAAACAAAGTACACGACATTTTATTTAAAAGTACATTGTGTGTACTTTCCATTTCTGGCTTTCACTTTAGGCAGTCTCCAGGTCACCACACGTAGCCATGTACTGAGCCGTTACCCAGCCATTACACAGTCACCCATGGCAACCGAGTACACAGTGTGTACTTCGAGTACATGGCGTGTACTCCTAAAATTTCCAAAACTCCAATTTTTCTAAAAACAACTAAAAAAGAAAGACATACCTTAAAAAGAAGATCTGGTTTCTTACATCTATAATATAGTTTTTTTATTTTGTTTTGTTTCAAATTTTATTTTATTTAAATTCTATATTCTTAGTTGATTTTGATTATTTTTTGGTGTTATTGGTGATGAGGTGTGATGTTACAACACACTACATTGGTTTTGTAGTGTACTGTTACAACACATTGCATTATACCCCATTATCAGTGATTCTACATGAATTGATAAAGGGATACTTTACGAGTGTTATTATAAGTGATGAAAAATTACCCATTTATTAGTGCTATTATTGTCACTGATAAAGTAACCCATTATCAGTTTTTTTAAAAGAGCTGATAAAAGACCCAATTATTAGCACTTTTTAGAGATGATAAAATACTAGGGCTTTTAATCTCTCTCTAGTAGTTAGTGATTCTATAGAACTACTAAAGGTCATTTTAGATCTGATAAAGGACTATTTTGTATTATTTATTAGGGAATATTATTTATTTAAAATTGTAAAAACCTTTCCCTCTTGCTTATCTAATATATTGAATCTCCTAATATATGGGAAAATCAATTGGAAATTAGTTCCAATTGGGAGAGGTTATTATCACATAATACTTATCACGTAGGAGGATTTTAATCTTAATATTGGTAAATTTTAAATTGATACTCAAATTTTCCCTCAAATATCTGAATGTGACCTTCATTATAATCCACTCCAACATGAATTATATTTCAAAAATATGGGTAAGAATCCATGGATTAAATTGGATATTTTGGCACCCTGAAATCCCTAATGTCATTGCTTCTTGCAATGGTGTGCCACTAAAGATTGAACAACGTACCATAAATGGGGATATAGGTCTATATAATTGAGATTATTTTGAGTATAATTTGGACTCTAAACTACCTAAAGTCATCATCATCATATCTAATGAATATCGAAACAATTTTAAGGTAGAGTATGAATACAAACATCCATTCTATGGGGTTTGGAAGATAATTTGTCATAACATGTCAACATTTATGGTGATTCAAAGAATTTATTACCCCCCCCCCAAATGAATGGAAGGAAATAATGTGATATAAATAGTTAAAGGTTCATAATATTGAGAAAGATTACCCAAAAATGAATTATTCTTGTAGATGTGTGAAAAGGCAGGATCTAACTTCTATATAAGAAGCTGTTTCATGAAAAATTTGGTGTGATTATGTTGAAGAAGAAGATAGTGATCCTAAGGATAAAATCATAATTGATGAAATTTCTCAGAAGTTCTGGTATTTAATAAAATATGCTCATCAATAGAAAACACTTGAAATTAGAAATAAATAGAACATTGTGGACTCTAATTTAATTTAGACATGTTATTTGAGAAATGAACTTAGTATCAACTCTTTTCCCAAAAAGAATCAAGATTTCAATATAGGAAACAAGATTCCCTATGAAAAAAGAAAGAGGACACCCATGAAATCTCTCATGATCCATATGACGGTCCTACAAGAAATTAAAACTGTCATCAATGAAATCTAGCAATGTAGTTGATATTACTATATATTGTAAACCCGAGGAAATGAGAATCTATGAAAATAAACCGAATATGGAAAATTCTACTTGTATTAATCCTAGTACCCTTTAAATCTACCCATCTGAAATAGATGATGCTATGAAATATGACACTCTATATTTGAACATCAATAGAATGATTTTTTTCCTCTCAGGTAAGCATTTATGATGAGAAAATGGTCATTGCTGCTCCTAAGGCTGGTAAAGCTGACTATAATTCTCTTGCTTCCTCTATGATCAAGTTGGATGAAGAATATACTACCCATAGTGCTAAATCTACTCAACCTTCTAGTGAAAATTCAAGGTAGAAGAGATCTGGATATAAAAAGATGGGGGTCTCCAACCCCTAATATATGTTCAAATGAATATCATTTTTTACAATTTTCAGGGTATAGAAAACCCTAACACTATCACTTTTTTAATTATATTTATTCATAAATATAAACGTACATTTTTTCAATCTCTATACCTAAAATTAAAATTTCTTATGGCCATTCCGGTTTTCACCATATTAGTTTTGTTTTCATTTGGTAAATAATTAATAACTATTTTGTTGAATCTCTTTGGATTTATTCACATTCTTTCCAAAATAATGTTTTTGTTTATAATATTATAGACCAATCCTTTACATATTATTTATCCTGTTATAACTACCACCTTTCTTTCTTTTATATATTCTAATAATATATATTAATATATAAGTTTTCTTTGGTATAACATATATTTCTTAACTAATGGAATTTATGATTTCTGGATCATAGTTGGGGACATTAATGTTATCTTGGGCCCAAGTTAAAAAAATGGGTTTGGCCCACTATACAATTTCATCAAGGGAATTGAAATCCTATATAGAAGATAATTATTTAATTGACATCAACATTGTTAGAGACATATATACATGGAATAGAATAAAATACTAGAGAGTTGCTTCTAGTAAGCTTGATAGAGCCTTTTCTAATGATTAGGCCCTGGAAAAATGGGATATTATACCAAGAATTAACCTTCCCAAACTAAACTCAGAAAATCACACAATTTTGTTCATTCATTCTAATATAATCTCCATACATGCCCTTCCTTTTAGATTTAATAATGTTTCGGCTTCAATTTCTGAATTCAGAAATATTTTTAGAGAAACTAGGAATTCTATGAATCATGGTAATGAATCCTTTTCATGTATCACAAAACTAAAATTCTTAAAACAAAATACTCGACAGATGGTGTAAAGTCAAATCCAGCCAGATTGATGATGATATTGCTATTACATATGAAAATATTGGCCAACCTCATATTACCTCTACTAACTATGACTATTCTATTGAACTAAAACAATAAATTGACCTTTATACCTAAATTTACTCTCTTCTATATATTAAATATATTCTCCAAAAACATATTTTTAAAAATAAATGGATTAAATATGGATATAGGAATACAAAGTTCAATAACTTGTTAGAAATAGATAGGAATGATTGATGACCTATCAATTTTCTAAAAGATGGATATAATGTTACAGATAGTAAGGATGGTCATGTAGATCATATTTCATCTTATTATAAAAATATCTACAGTGGTCCATATCGCAGCACTACTTTTCTCCCTAGTGTCATTCTGATCATTTTTAATAATGATGAAAACACCTTACTCACCACTATACCCCTGGATTTTGAGACTAAAGACACCATCATTAGTATAAAGATAAAATGTGATCCTAGACATGGTGGTTTAAAATATTCGGTTTTTCAAAATTATTAGGGTATCTTCCAAACTGATGTTTGAAAAATGGTAAAATAATTCCCCTCCAAAGTCACCTTTCCTCAAGATCTTAGTACTGAATTTCTCAATTTCATCCCCAAAGTGGAAAATGCCTCTGACATCCACCTCTTCAACCCAGTTAACATATTGAAACTCTTTATAAAAGCATCTCTAAGCTATTTTCCATTATAGTTGAAAAAAATTCATTAAACTTGTTTCTTGGAATCAATTTGGCTTTGTAAAGGGTCGAACCAATCAATATTACTTCTTCTTACACTCTAAATACAAAAACCTTTTAATGAAATATAATATATGAGGCAACATTACTATAAAATATGAAATTATAAAATTCATTGATACTCTATATTGGAGTTTTATATATAAGGTCTATCAATGTTTTGGTTCTAAAAATATGTTTATCAACAAAATAAAACCCTCTAATCAATGCTCAAATTTCTATTCTTGTTAATCGTTCTCCTAAGCTTTATTTTAATTACTCCTAAGGTGTCTGATAGGGTGACCCCCTTTCTTTAACCCTATTATATATTGCAGAGGATTATTTGAGCCTATTTATCACTCATCTAGTGAATCGTGGAAATCATAAAAATATTATTTCCTCCAGAAATTTGGTCACTCCTTCTTATCTCCTCTATGAGGAGTACATAAGGCTCTTCTTACAATGGGATAAGAAAAATATCCAGAATCCTAAGGCATCCTAGTCACATTATAAAGAGATATTTAGTCAATGTATAAAATGGATATAATACTCAATATTATTTAGAAAATGGTTCATGGTTTCTATAACGATAAATATCATAAATGAATTGGGTACCAAATAAGGGACCTTCTCCTTCACCTACCTTGGTGTCCCAATATTCTGGGATTGGCCTAAGAGTGGTTACATTTTTAAAATACTTTATCAAATCTAAAATAATCTTTCCTCCATGAAAGGGAAATGTTTATCTATGGATTGTAGAATTTTTTTATCAAATTCAGAATTATTTCTAAAATAGTTTATTTTTTGATTTTTTAAAAATATCCTATTAGAATTCTTAAAAGAATACAAGTCCTCATTAAAAAAATTGGATTTCGAGAAATATTGAATGAATTTTAGTTATTATCCCTTGGTCTAATTTTTATATAGCTCATTCTAATGATGGTATATGAATAAAAAATATATAATTAATCAATGATGTTTTATAGGATAAGAACACACGAGATATTCTTAATGATAATATCATTTTCATTAATAAATATAGAGAAACTTTTCTTGAATTATTAAATAAATAAGGATTTATTTATATGGACTCCTCGATTTGGAGGCCCATTAACTAAAATTTTCCCAATATTATGTCTCAATCCAAATAGATGGTAATATAGAGTATTCTATGAATTTGTAGTTAGACAATTGGACTGGAGATCCCCTCATCTCAAAGGTAAACCCCCAAAATTTACTTCTTAATACTAATACTTAAATAAATGACATTTTGAACTCTTTCAGTGTCATTTTACATGATAATATTAATAATATTATTAAAAATTAACCCTTTTCAAATTATGATGATTTTTTAATCTGGGAACCAACCCACAATGGCACTTTTTGATCCAAATATTTTTATAATCATAATTTTAGTGGATAAAATAATGGTTTTACATGGATAGAAAACATTGATAAACCTTGGATTAGACCTTCCAAATGTACACTTTTCTAGAGGAATACCCTCCAAAAAATCCCCACTGATTCTTGTCTTCGATTATTTTTCTTTCAAAATTGTTATAAATGAATACTATGAAATAAACATATAAAAGACTCAAACCATTTTTTTATGTTAGGATCTACTGCTAGTACTCTATGGATGTATATATATGATCACTTTGACTTTAGATGGTTCCTTATAGACTCCATCTGGCCCCATCTTCATTAATACGCTACTGGTAACTCTTCTCCCCAGATCAAATGAATTTTCATTTCTATAGACACTTAGCTTCTAAATGTGATATGGTATGATCAAAATTCTGTTATTCATCATAATATATCTTTCAACTTTCATGCATCTTGATTTAAGTGAAATGATGATATCAAGGAGGCTGGCTCAATTCAACAGGGGTCCTGCAACAAGTCCACCAGCAACTTCATCACCCTTTACCACCTTTGTATTCAAAGATATTATATCCAACCTCATTGGACCATTGAATTATTTTAGAAATCTCTTCTCTTGGGTTGGATCAAAGTCCAAGAAGAAGGGGCATCAAAGGGAAACCTGAGTCCCTCGGGGTGTAGATTGGTTTTTATGAACCATAATGGGAATCTACTGGGATGTTTCTATAGAACCTATAGTTTTAGTCTTCATTGGAAGTATAAATTCTCAGTTTTATCACTTTTTATCTTCAATAATAAAAACGGGTGAACCAAAATCTAGTAATAAAGTGATTTCACAACCATTTTTAGAGCTCTATGAAATGGTGTGGTCCATCTTTCCTGGACTCTTATAACACAATGGAAATATTTGATGAATGTTCTTTCAGGTATCTACAAAATAATCACATAATTTATTAAGGAAGGCAACATATACTTCTATAGGGATTTCCAATAAAATGATTCAACAATGACATTACCTGGTCAGCTAAACATACTACGGACTTGATTCCATTTTATGAAAAAAAATTAATAAATTACCTCCTTAAAACATTTGTAACTTTATAATTTTTGAATAAATATTACATAGATATTTTACCAAGGAAACACCATTCTAAGAAACCTATTTTATTTATTCTGGAAGATAAATAATAAGAGTGATGAGTCTGATTAGAGGTAAGGGACACTGATTTAAAATACTTCTTTAATATTTCCTTAAATAAAATTATTTGATGTGATTATTTTTAAAATTATATTATAGATTTCTTTATATAAACATAGAATAATTGTCATGGAAAATTTATTTCACTTTTTTCCAAAATTCAACAGTTTTCAAAATGAATCATTATATAGTAAGTGTTTGCATTCTTCACAAAAGATAATGTAATGTTCTATTTAATCTTATACAGTGATAATGACATTTTCCACAACCAAAATAATTATTTTATATTTGAATTCCCTTAATGAAATTCAAATTTTCATTAAATAAAAATACTTTCATTCTCTTGTTCTTAGTATTGATGTTTTTAAAATTGATTTATTAACGTGATGGGTATTTCATAATAGGAATGTTTTTTTCATATGAGTTAAAAAGTGTTTTTAAAAATATTTATGATGAAATTTTGAAATAATAAAATGATTTAGTAATGAACTGGTACATGGGAAATTTATATGTGAAAATTTTGATCTTGATACATCTTATAAAAATGGTTGATCCCCTTTATAGCACATGAAGAATGGGTGATGATTATATAGCTTATATGATTGGTTGAGCCCCATTATATTAAGTGAAAAAAGATAAGGCCGACATAGATTATACAAAGTTTGATCCCCATTATAGCTCTCTAATGTATTGGGTTATATTCATCATCATCAAATATAACAAGTAGGGAGTTAACTAGTTTGGTTTACCATATAGATTTGATTGGGATGATGTTATTTCCAACACGATTCTTAAATGGGTTGTGAATATAAATAATCTGTCTTTCCTAAAATTATTTAAATTTTTTTCTATAGGTCTTAAAGGTATTATTTGAGAATTTTTTTTGCATGTTTTCTATTTTGAAATTATTTTTTTTATTTTCTCAATATACATTGAGATAAAGGTAAACATTTAATAAGTCTTCTTATTTCTCTCTAGACTAATGGATTTTTTCTTTTTTATGTCCCCTAAACATAATTTTGTACTCATTAGACATTCGAAAAAATTTTCCCTTGTGTTTAAGGATGGGTTAGGTAATATAATGAATCATGTATAAATTCATTAATATTATTCATGAAAATAAATCATTTTCTTCTTTAAAAGTTTTATGTTATGGAAAAATGTATACTGAAAAGACTTTTTTGCATTGTAAATTATGGATTTGAAATATATGGGTTATGAAATATTTCTCAAAACACAAAACCTATCATGATCCCAAGATATACTAGACTGAATTCATGACATAAAACAAAAGAATATGTAACATTTAAGGCTTGTTTCTTATAGTTGGTATTTGAGGAAATTTTATGATAATTTAGGGGATATGATGTTATTGGAACAAAATTTGAAGTCCTTTATAACCAAAATCCCCAGTATATTAAGATGAATTATTGTTATTTTGGGTACATCAAAAGAGATGATGATAACATGGTTAAGTAAATATTAGTTCTTTTCCTCCATATATGAAGGTCTATAACGATTTTATTGACATACTGACAATATTTTTTTTTCTTGTAAACAGATGGATCTATTATTCACCAATGTAACATTGGTTATAATGGAAAATACAATGGTTATCTGAACAAGAAATTAAATTAAATGAGAGATGTTGTAAAAACACTGGCCATTATTATTAACCATCTATCATGAGTTATAATTAAAAACATGGTCAATGGTGAGTTCCCAATCAATAAAATAATATAAAAATGAATATTTATGGTATTATATATAATAGTGTTCATATATTTAAAAAACTTTAATAACCAATGTGTCAAGTGTGTGGGAAGAAGCACCCCTGTGAATTCTTTAAAAGAACCAAAAGATATTTTTTATGTGGTAACATAAGGAATAAAGAACCAATATTTCATGGAAAAAAGAAGTGTCAGTTAGCACAATGAAGAGGAATAAAATTCATCATAAGGAATAAATTGAAAATTTTATATGTGGTGAGTATGGGTATTAAGAAAATTAGTTTCCTTATAGAAAACTGTGAATGGGGTCAGCAAGACCATAATAATGAATGTTTATCAATACATATTTACAATATTATTGATGATGTTGAATCTAAAAATGACATAGGAAAATTATAGAATATATCTCTTATTATGTTCTGGTATTGTTAAATCGAAAGACACGATTCATATTTTCTTTAGGGAAGGACAACATAAGGAATAATATGAAAAATCATGGTTTGTTGATTATAAATAATGATTATTGATTGAGGTCGTTATATATAGGGATTCAAGAGTTGTTATGTAATGGAATATTTATGGTTGATTATATGTTCAAATTCAAGGATGACCCTTTTGAGGATTTATATGATGGGAATATCTCATGAGATATTTATTTTATATTGGTGTATGTTTATATGAAACTATTATGTTTTACAAGTGAAAGTGTTATTTTTTGGAATAAATCTATTTTAATTTTATAGACGTGACTTTAAATGTATCAATAAACATTAGGGTTTATATGATATTTTATGATTATGGTTATTTCTGATGATGTTCATCATATTTTTTCAAACATTATAATATTTATATTACTATAGTTTAGAACAAGAATAACCCACAATCTAGAAGTTAACCCATCACATTCGATAATGATGTAGGGCTTGAACCCTTAACCAAAGGGTGAAAAGGGTGTATCACCTACCAATAGCCTACACGATTTCCTATATACCTTGAAATTTCAAAATAAATATTATTTTGATGATAGAGAGATATTTTTTATCATATATAGAGATATGAGACTAAAAATGATTTTAAGATTAAGTAATTAATATTATTTTGGCATAAGATCACTATTTCAAAAGCCTTTTATTATTAAGGTAAAAAAAATTTGGGTTTTATTAGAGTACTAATGTTTGTATTATATTTTATAATAAAATTTTATTTTATTTTTATTTATGTTGACATAGGTTATTTTGGAAAATTATTAAAAAAATTTGTAGATTATATGATTAGGGATATATATTTTTGGGTATATGGTTGACTAATGTTAATAGGCGATAAATATTGAATTAATCTTGGATGAAATTATAGCCAAATGCTTCTAATTTTTTTGGATTTAATCTTATACTGGAACATTTTAAATAATTTAATGGATAGTTATTTATGGAATTTTTTAGTTTGAAATTTGGGTATTACAGTTTAATTTTGGATATTAATGTTCAATTAATTTGAATGAAGGTTTATTTATTTTGGGAATTATCTTTTATTATACTAATAATTTTTAATTTTCCATAATGTATATTGATAGGAGGATTATATTTTTATCCTATTGTGTATTTTTTAATATGCTAGATGTTTATTTTAGTGCTTCATGTATGACAAATTCATATTAAATACTCATCATTTCGAGAAAAAAAGATATTGGGCTAGAACATGATTAATGGATCAATTTCTACCTAGAATGTATGTATATTTTGTTATTTTGTTTGTCAAAATTTTAAAATAATTAATATACACTAGGAAAAGGATGTTGAAACAAAAACTATCCTCATACAATTATTTTTTATTAATCGATGATCTGTTCACCTATCACATATTTATTATCTGGCGGTTATTAAAATTCTCTTAACCATGTCCTCTATCACTCTATATTGGTCATTGAGCTTTATTTTTAACTTTTGGGTCTATATTTTCACTTCCAACTAATGTTATTATATTTTTAAGCTTGATACTAGTTATTTCTAATGACCTTTATATTTCTCATTCCATCTTTTCAAAAGGATGTTTTGTTGTACCTTTTTACAATGTTGAATTTCAACAAATGTATTTTGAAAATTCCAACCCCTGTTTACCAAGAATTATTTAAAATCATAGGGATTATATTTATTAAGGGTTTATATATAATGTAATATCCTAATATTTTTAAGAAGACTATGTTCGATAGCATACATGTTATGCAACTATGAGCATAAATGAATCACGAAATTTTATTTTATAAATATGATTATTATAACCAAGTTGTTAGATTGAGAGTATGAAAATTGTTAACTACACTATGAAATATATATAAAGGTTCTAATGAATAAAAATTATTAATTAATTATTTTGAAATAAGATCTCTATATTTTTTAATAAAATTTTTTAAATATTGGATTTCATTGGAAATTGTTTCTATATCATTTCATGAATGAATAATACAATTAATATGAATTTTTGTATATATATTTAATAAAATAAAAAAAATTGAAAAAAACTTATCAAAATTAGTATATGGTGAAATTTTAAATTTTTTTAGAAAAGATTTAATTTTAAATGTATAGTGAATAATACATAGTTTTTTGGAAAACTATATTTTCTTTTAATTTATTTACAATGCTAAATGTTATTCTAGATTATCTATAAAATTTCATTAATTTATTAAGATTTAAAAAAATATATTTTTAGTATTTTGAATGAATTTATACATCAATTGGGTATCAAAATATTTTTGTTCTTAAACTGAAATTTTATGAAAAACCCATTTTTATCCCTAATTTTTGGTTAAATTTTAAATTAAACTCTTTCAATTATGTGTTTTGATTAAATGAAAATGGATTCTCTATTTGGAATTAGAACATCCAAAATTTTTAAATCTTCCCCCTTAATTTTTTTCATTATGGATAGTATCCTTAGTAAATTTATGTCAGCTCGGTAAGGGTAAATTGAGTAATTTAGGTCATAAATAATAGAATAAGGACTCAAAATTCACCATAACACTTTCATTAATTATAGTTTATGGGTATATATCATCCATAACCCTAAAAAGGTTTACTTTATGACCTTCTTTCCAATTAAAAATGATTTTTGTAACATATCGAACCCTGGTGCCACGCAACGGTGCCCCGAATCCAGTTCGCCACGTGACCTCAAGCGCATTTCCCAAAATGCCAGAGGATGCCGACTAGCAGCGAGGGCCCAGGTCTAATAGTAAGGAAACTATTCCCTCATTTGTCAAAGTGTAGCACAGCAGAATACAAAATAAAACATGCATCAAATAGCAGAAGCATTAAACCATACACAACTAAAATAAACAACAGTAGTGGATATATGAACAAGTTTATAAATAATGATGCTACCTGTCTCAAGTTCTAAAAAAACATCCAGAACATGTTATACATCAATACAGTACAACAAAATAAAGAGTACATCAAAACAAAGCAAACTGATAGCAGCGGAATCGTGAGCCTAGGCTCAGTCCCATGCCCTTTGACTCCACAGCAACAGTCAAGTACCTATATAGGGACTCTTTCCCCTATCCACACCTGAAGAAATGTAATCTGTTTGGGCCGAAAAGCATGACCCAAACAGGGTGTGAGAAATATATCTCAGTAGGCACCCACCAAAGGCACGTGCCCAACTACGTGTAAGCATGAAACAACAGTGTGCAATAGTAAAATGCAATAAAGTAAGTAGTACTGAAAAGTAACTAACTTAACCAGTTATATTTCAATTTTAAAATTCATTTTAATCATTTAATTTGTAATATCTCCACAGTTAATATTCTATGTAACAGCTAAAATTACGCAGACGCATAAACCCCTACCCTCAGGTAAAGAGTATTCAACACAAGAATCTTCCCTCAGGCATAAAAGATTTTGCCCTCAGGCATAGGCAGTGTCGCCCACAGGCACAGAATCATTTTCCCACAGGCACGAAAAAAGTTGCCCTCAGGCCAAAATTACTACTGGCCTCAAGCTGAACATTGCAGTGCTCACAGGCTAATCACAAAAACTCCCTCATGCCAAACAGGTAACCAGGCCATGCCCAACATGTAATCAAGCAGTAATAAAGAAATTCCTTTCAAGGAAATTAAAAAATTACTACTTTAAATGCGTACCCTCAGGTATCCTGGCCAAATGGCTAAACAGTGGAACACACCCCCGGGGTGGTTCCGAATCCAAGAAACGATCCCAACCAGCATTTTGATAACATAATTAAATACCTAATCAATTTTAGGTGTTTAATATTGCAACTTCCTTATCCACAAGACACCCCAACATGGGTTCACGGCACAAAAATGCACAAAACACATGGCAGTTTTAAAAACAAACACCAAGCCACCTACATTATACGCCAACGAGTGGTATACCCGAACGTCGACTCCAGAAATGCACAAGAACAGAGTAGATCTGACGAATAAAAAACTTGTTTAACCTCAAATAACTCTCATTGGGAGAATAATTGGTAAGCAACATGCTAGGAGAAGTGAGGGCTTACCTGCGTGGTTCCAATGAGATCATCCGAGGTGGAATCAGATTCCAGACGCTCAATTGGTTGATCTCCAAAGGTCTGGTCGTCCACTCCCGCTCCTTCCTTTGGTTCTAAGCCTTCCCGGTGAATAGGGGAGGATACTGCCTGATTTAAGGAAAACAAATAAAGTACACGGCATGTAATTCCATGTATAGGGCGTGTACTTCCTTCATTTAACTGTTCCTCTAGTGGCACCGCCATACTGTTCACCCATCGACATGAGTACACGACATGTACTCCTGAATACACGGCGTGTACTGTTGCCCTGATGGCGGCTTCTCCACCACCTAATTGTTCTAGCCTACCGACTGAATACACGGTGTGTAAGGATCCACTGCATGTCATATAGTCGGTTCCTACACCCTTTGTCACCGACAAGGCTACACGGCCCGTGTACTCATTCCTACACGGCCAGAAGTACACGGCGTGTGGAAAAGTACACGGTGTGTACTTCCAAAATTTAGGATTTTTTCCCATTTCCCAAATTTTATTAAAAACACCTAAGGAAAATAGACAATAAAAGAAACCCATACCTCAAATATAAGAACCTGGTTCTTACAAACTTCCCCCCTTATAGCAATTCATCCCCGAATTTCCCTTCTAAGGGTGGTGAAGATATAGCCGTGAACAACTCTGGCCACTGAGCACGTACGTCGGTCTCCAGCTCCCAAGTTTTATCCTACACTCGGCCATGCTGCCATAGCACCCGTACGAGAGGAACTGACTAGCCTCAGAGAAGCTTCATGCTCCTATCAACGATACAAATTATATGCTCCTGAAAGGACACATCTTCCTCCATCTCAACCTCCTCGGGCTGAAAGATGTGAGATAGGTCAGAATGATAGTGATGCAACTGTGATACGTGGAAGACATCGTGCATGGCTCGGTACCGCTACGGTAACCGCAATCGATAACCAACCAGCCCTACTCTCTCCAGAATATCAAATGGCCCCACTTACAGTGTTGAAAGTTTACCTTGACTTCTGATCCGCTTGTGTCCCTGCCTCGGTGAAACACATAGAGAAACCTGATCCCAGACCACGAACTCCAAAGGTCATCTGCGACAATCATCATAAGGCTTCTGACAAGACTGTGCGGTAGCCATCCGCTTCTGAATCAACTGGACCTGCTCAGCTATCTCCTGCATGAGTTGTGGCCCTAGTAAAGCTGCCTCACCTGCCACTATCCAGCACAAGGGTGAACTTCATGGACTACCGTATAAAGCCTCGTATGGTGCCATCTCAATTGTCACCTGTAAGCTATTGTTATCGGCAAACTCAACTAAGTGTGTATGCTTCTCCCAAGAGGCCCCAAAGTCTAGGACGCACGCACACAACATGTCCTCTAGCACCTGTATCATACGCTCTGACTGACCATCTGTCTGAGGGTGGTAAGCTGTGCTCAAAAGCACCTGTGTACCCAGTGCCCTCTGAAAACTCTTCCAGAAACCAGACATAAACCAGGTGTCCCTATCAGAAATGATAGAATGAGGGACCCCATTAAGATGTACGATCTATCAGATATAAATCCTTCTAAGCTCGCCAAAACCGAAGGTCTCCTTGATTGGTAAGAAGTGAGCTACCTTCGTGATTCTGTCCACAAAAACCCACATGACATCATTTCCACGAGGTGACCTTGTAAATCCAGTCAGGAAATCCATCGTGACATCATCCCACTTCCACTCTAGAATGGGTAACTGTTGTAACAGCCTGACTGCTCTCTAATACTCTGCCTTCACCTGCTTAGAGGTGGAACACCTCGTAACAAAACCAGCAATCTCTCTCTTCATACCCGGCCACCAGTGCTGACGTCTCATGTCTCGGTACATCTTGGTAACCCCGGGATGAACTACACAAGGTGAAGCATGAAACTCTCGCATCATCTCCTCACGTATATCCTCTAGAACCCATACTCATCCATGGAAACGAAACACCTCATCATCGCCTATTGTCCACCCAGGAGAAGGGTCCCCACTTTCCACCAACTCCCATAGAACTAGGTATTCGGAATCTGATAGTTGTCTCATCCTCACTCTATTCAGGATGGTAGAAGTCACAGCTAAAGGTGAAAGATACGTCTTCCTCTGACTATCCTCCACCTCCATATGCACCTCAGAGAATAATTCCATGAGCTGCCACTCACCACTGGCCTCCTGCACTGCTTGTATCTAAGTCTTCCTGCTATGTGCATCAGCTACTGCATTACCCTTACCAGGTGTATAGGAAAGCTCAAAATCGAAGGACTATAGGTACTTGACCACCTCATCTTCCTCAATATCAAGTCACACTGAGTAAAGATGTACTTAAGGATTTTGTGGTTGGTAAAACCCACAAAACGTTCTCCCAATAGATAATGTCTCCAACAGCGCAACACATTCACAACTGCAGCCAACACGAGATCATGGTTCTGGTAATTCCTCTCATGCGGCCTCAACTGACGAGACCCGTATGCAACAAATCAGTCACCCTACATCAACACGGCTCCCCACCCAATACATGATGCATCACAATAAAATGTATAGCTCTTCCCCTGCTCTGTGAGTATCAGGAATTGACGCTGATGTCAACCTTCCCTTCAGGTCATAAAAAGTTGTCTCGCATGCTTCCGACCAAACGAAATTCACACCCTTCATAGTCAGACCTCTCAATGGTGCTGCTAAGTAGGAGAAGTCCTATATGAAATATCTTTAGTAACCAGCCAGCCCTAAGAAACTTTGTATCTCAAACAAGTTCTTAGGATTCTCCCAAGAAAATGTTGCTCTCACCTTCTCTGGATCCATGGAATCTCCTGACTCAAAGATGATACGACCCAGGAAGTGAATCTGGTTCATCCAAAAGTGGAAATTGGAGATCTTAGCATATATTCGGTGCTCTATCAACTTACTCAATACGATCTCAAGATGGGTGGCATGGTCGTGTCGAGTGCGTGAGTACACAGATGTCGTCCAAAAATACTACCACAACAGAATCTAGATACGGATGGAACACACGATTCATCAGATCCATGAAAACCACTGGTGAGTTTGTGAGTCCGAACGGCATAACCAAGTACTCGTACAGACCATATCTTCTTCGAAAATCTATAAGTTGTATATCTGATGGTCTCACGTGCAGCTGATGATATCCTGGCCTCATGTCAATCTTTGAGAACACTCGTGCTCCTCGAAGTTGATAAAAAAGATCATCTATCCTCGGAAAGGGATATCGGTTCTTAACCGTCAACTGGTTCAGCTTCCGAAAATCCACATAATGTCTAATGGTACCGACCGCCTTCTTTGGAATAAGGATTGTAGAACCCCATGGAGAAGTATTGGGTCGGATAAATCCATTTGCTTGTATCTCCTCTAACAGCCTCTTGAGCTCCTGCAGCTCAGGTGTAGCCATCCTATAAGGAGGAATGGAGACCGGTGCTACTCCTGGCACAAGCTCGATAGAGAAATCCACCTCTCGCTCTAGAGGTAGACCCGAAAAGTTGTCTGGTAAAACATCCCTGAAATGATCAACCACTAGAGCGAAATCCGTCTGACAAGTCCCCTTATCATCTAGATATAAACTCGCAATCTGGGATGTGACTCCACCTCACCCACGATGATCTGGTCCAGCTTGACTCGCTTGAACATCCCATTCTCCCTTGTATAGAAACTCTCCGCCCTCTGGTGACATGAAACGCACCCTGCGACGATAGCTGTCTACAAAGGCAGGAAAGGGAACCAACCAGTCCATCTCAAGAATGACATCATAGCATGTCATCTCTATGACATAGAGGTCCCAAAGAAAGTGACACCCACCAACCTCAAGGAGGCACTACTTGTACTGATGTACACCAGTTTTCCTAGTCCCCAACGGAGTGTCTAGCCTCATGTTATTAGAAGAATTAGAAACACAGAGCCCAAGGCTCTCCACAATGGGCACAAATATTAAACTATGTGTATCACCCGTATCAAAAATTACTGAAGATAACACAAAAGCTACTAGATTTGTACCTCAGACTATAGAAGGTCCGAGATCCTACTCTTGCTCGGTCTGTTGCACTGCATAAGCCAGCCTAGTGCCATGGCCCTGAAACATAGCCTGACTACCCTGAGATGTCCCACCCTGATGCCTCTAAGATCCTGGTGTCTAGCTAAAAGGGCCACAACCACTATCTCTGCCTCCACACCATGACATATTCCAGTTATCAGACTAGTATGAAGCCACTGGTCCTGCCCCCGCACGGGGAGTCTACACAGACCCCCTCTCACTAGCCACTAGTGGAAATTCCCTAAAAAGCATTGCAGATGACCCATCTTTCCGCAAGCTCGTCAATCCACTGGGTCTCATGAACATTGCGGTATCTTGTTCCCCTCTAAACCACACTAGTAGCACACTACCTATCCACCTAAAGCATTATTCTGACTGGTACTACCACCCTGAGAGAAGTCTGCCTATCTCTTCCTCTTGCCAACAAAAAAAGTACCCGTAACTAGTGATGAACCACCCTGGCCCACACCACTAGATTATCTAAGGTTCCTCTCTATGATCAGCACCTTGTTCACAATAGTGTGTATAGTAGGAAACCTGAAAACATTCACCAGTGCTCGGATGTCATGCCGAAGACCATCCTAAAAACGTCTGGCTCTCAACGTCTCATCACCCACCAGCACTGGTGCGAAGCGGTGAAGCTCGGTGAAATGAGTAGAATCGTCTGTCACTGACATAGCGCCCTACTGCAGATTCATGAAATCTCGAGCTCTATCTTCTCTCAGCATCTTTGAGAAAAAAATTCATAGAAGACTGCCTGAAAATCATCCCACGCCATGTCTTTGTGATACTCTGACTGGGTGGTAACATCCCAACACCACTTGGAAGAATCACGAAGCATATGTGTTGCAAGCTTGACCCTCCTTCCTGGTGGCATCTCAAGATGCTCAAAAATAGTCTCCATCGATCCTAGCCAAAACTCTGCAACTTGTGGTATGCCATCCCCCGATAACATAGGAGGATGATTCTGCTGGAAGATACGTGTTAGCTCAGCCATAGATATGGCAGCCTGCGGTTCCCCCGGAAAGGTCTGCATGAAAAGCATAAATCCCTCACGGAACTGAGCCTCTGTTCCTGTGTCCGGTATAGCAGCTGGTGCCGCATCTGGATCTACTGGAAGATCCACTGGTAGCCCAAGGCCCACCATCTCCGGAGTATAGTCATCTCTGTTCTCCTGGAGAACAATGTGCGGTCGTCTAGGCGGCATGACACTACAAGGTCAAAAGAATGCCTTTTATTCAAGATTATTTAGGCTGAAACGAAGGAACCACAAAGGGAACAAGAGGAAGAAGGCATTTCAAAATTTGAAAAACAAGACTACACAGTGTGTACAATTACTACACGACGTGTACTTGACATCCCTTCCCCTGCCTGGGTCCTTAAACACGGCTAATCCACACGGATCCCATTGAACAAAAACTACACGGCATGTATAATATCTACACGGCATGTGTGGTGTTATTATCCAACTGTCCATTTCATCTGTGACACGTCTGACTACTCGGCCTGAAACTAGAAAGCGTGTTACACCAGCATACAGTGTGTACATCACCCTATTTCCCTAGACACACGGCTAAGTCCACACAATATGTCCTCGGACAATACTACACGGCCGGTCCCATAGGTACACGTCGTGTTCATGGAACGGTGACACCAGCCCGTGTTGTTAGTTACACGGCTGAGTCCCCAGGTCACAGTACACAGTGTGTACATAATTGACACGGCGTGTACTGTGAATGAGTTCACTGACCCATGTTGTTAGATACATGGTCAGACTTCGGGTCAACACTATACGGCGTGTACATTTGGTACACGAAGTGTTTCACCCAAGCACTTCCCTACCCTGTGTCGCCGCCCACGCGGTTTGTGACATGGGAAGAGACTACACGGCATGTACTCATAGTACACGGCATGTACTTAAAAAGCTCATTTTTCTTCCCGAACAGAAGGCCATACACGGTATGTATAAAAATACTACATGGCGTGTATACTGGGTTTCCAGATAGTATGCGTCAAAAACTTCCCCGAAACCTAGAAAAGACCAAAAAACAACACCAAGGTGTCAAATTCCGACCCGTGGGGGCCCATACTCCCCATGAATCAATGTTTGACATCTTATCTATGTTATAACCAAAATAAAAAGTTACTGAGCCACCAAATTCTGGTCAATAGGGGACCATACTCCCCAAAAACCAATGTTTGGCGTCCATTATATAAACTGGCTCTCATAAAATTACCCTATCAAATAGCAGATATTTTTATCAAAGCAGCTATCACAACAGAATTCTTCTCTATCACAACAACTATCACAAAAACATGAAATTTTTAATCCACCTACATGGCATGGAACTATGCATGGCATGTGATTTATAGCATGCGCCTATATGATGCATGAGATGGAATACCCTCATCTCATCAGGTTGCAACTAAACAGAACCTACATATAAAATATAAACAGCACAATCCAAGTGCATCACCCAACAGTGAAATCAAATCAACTGTAAAATTTTCAAAATCAGAAGAATTGAAAAATAAGAGTTAGACTGGCTTTTCCCTGTACACGGGTTAGCTACGCCCGGGCACAGCTTATTACCAACTATCGTTCATTCTATCCCTGTCTACGGCTCCAAATAGTAAGTCAAAAGAAAATAAACTGCCCTTTGATACCACTTTGGAACATCCCAGACCCGGGTGCCACGAAATGGTGCCCTGAATCCGCTTCGCCACGTGACATCAAGCGCATTTCCCCAAATGCCAGAGGCTGCCGAATAGCAGCGAGGGCCCAGGTCTAATAGTGGGGAAAGTATTCCCTCATTTGTCAAAGTGTAGCATAGTGGAATACAGAATAAAACTTGCATTAAACAGAAGATGCAGTAAACCATACACAACTGAAATAAACAACAGCAGTGGATATAACAAATAGTATATAAATAATGATGCTACATTTCTCAAGTTCTAATAAAACAGCCAGAACATGTTATACATCAATATAGTACAACAAAATGCAGAGTACACCAAAACAAAGCAAAAATATGTCAGCGGCATCGCGAGCCTAGCTCAGTCCCATGCCCTCCTACTCCACAGAAACAATCATGTACCTGTATAGGGACTCTTGCCCCTATCCACACCTGCAGAAACATAATCTGTTTGGGCTGAAAAGCATGACCCAAACCGGGTGTGATAAATATATATCAGTATGCACCCACCAAAGGCTCGTGCCCAACTACGTGTAAGCATGCAACAACAGTGTGCAATAGTAAAATGAAATAAAGTAAGCAGTACTGAAAAGTAACTAACCTAACCAGTTATATTTCCATTTTAATATCCATTTTTATCATTTAATTTATAATATCACCATAGTGAATATTCTATGAAACAGCTAAAAGTCCACAGACACGTAAACCCCTACCCTCAGGTAAAGAGTATTCAACACAAGAATTTTCCCTTGGGCATAACATATTTTTTCTTCAGGCATAGGTAGTGTCTCCCACAGGCACATAATCATTTTCCCACAAGCATGGAAGAAGTTTCCCTCAGGCCGAAATAACTACTACCCTCAGGCTAAACAGTGCAGTGCCCACAGGCTTATCACAACAACGCCCTTAGGAACAAACAGCTAACCAGGCCATGCCCAACATGTAAACAAGCAGTAAGTAAGCAATTTCTCTCAAGGAAATTCTACAATTACTACTTTAAAGGCAAACCCTCGGGTATCCTGGCCAAACGGCTAAACAGTGGAACACACCCCTGGGGTGGTTCCGGATCCAAGCAACGATCCCAACTAGCATGTTAATAACATAATTAAATACCTAATCAATTCTAGGTGTTTAATATTTCAACGTCTTCATCCACACGACACCCCAACATGGGTTCATGGCATAAAAACGCACAAAACACACGGAAGTTGAAAAAACAAGAACCAAGCCACCTACATTATACGCCAACGAACAGTATACTTGAACGTCGACTCCAGAAACACCCAAGAACAGCATAGATATGATGAAGAAAAAAACTAGTTTAACCTCAAATAACACCCATTGGGAGAAGAATTGGTAAGCAACACGCTAGGAGAAGAGAGGGCTTACCCGTGCGGTTCCAACGAGATCGTCCGAGGTGGAATCGGATTCGAGACGCCCGATTGGTGGATCTCCAAAGGTTTGGTCATCCACTCCCGCTCCTTCCTCTAGTTCTAAGCCTTCCCTATGAATAGGGGAGGCTAATACCTGATTTAAGCAAAAAAAACAATGTACACCGCCTGTACATCAAAGTACATGGCGTGTACTTCCTTAATTTAACTGTTCCTCTGGCGGCATCACCATACTGTTCACCCATCGACATGAGTACACGACATGTAC
The DNA here is from genome assembly GCA_963277665.1 of Viscum album. NCBI lineage: Eukaryota > Viridiplantae > Streptophyta > Magnoliopsida > Santalales > Viscaceae > Viscum > Viscum album. The sequence continues at coordinate 2,127,141,380 of OY728127.1, read as the reverse complement.
TCTTGAGTACGCGGCGTGTACTATCGCCCAGCTAGCGGCTGCTCCACCGCCTTACTGTTCTGGCCTGCCGACTGACTACACGGCATGTAAGGGAACACTACACGGCATGTAGTCGGTTCCTAAACCCTTTGTCGCTGACAAGGCTACACGCCCCGTGTACTCTTCCCTACACGGCCAGAAGTACACGACGTGTGGAAAAGTACACAGTGTGTAATTCCAAAATTTAGTATTTTCCCCCATTCCCCATATTTTATTAAAAACACTTAAGGAAAAGAGAAAAGAAGAAACTTGTACCTCAAATATAAGAACCGGGTTTTTACAATTTTCACCTTTATATTATTTTATATAACTAAATGAAGAAAATTACGTTCTCTTTATTTTATTATCCTTGAATTTTAAACATAGTGAAAAACCAAGGTATTATCCAGTAAAAATTTATTATTTTAAAGATAAATTATTTTTTAAAAAATTTAATTTTTTTTATAATTTTTCGTGATAAAATATTTACATTAAATTCTTATTCAGAATTGACATAGTGCTTCAGTAAACTGTAGAAAAAATAATAAAATGACTTCAAAAACATTAAAAATAATTATATTTTATTGATTTTTTGTGTTAAATTATTTTTTAAGCAGAAATGAAATATTATAGAAAAGTGAATTCTTTATATAATATGTATATTCTTTTCTTGTTGTTTAAAATTTTGAATTAGTTGAATAGTTCTAAAATTGACATAAATGTTATTTTATAATTAAAAATATTTTATTAGATGACTAAAAATTCAAAAAAAAAATGTTCGACCAATTTATTTAGTTATGGTTGAAAATATAAAAAATGATACATATATGAGAGGTTTTTCCTTTTATAGTAAATATATTGATCCCTAAATATTAAAAACATTTTTTGGCTGTAATTGTAAAAATTGCTTAAAACTGGTCAAAAATTGATAAGGGTGTAAAACATCACCAAATGTTTATTAAATATTATTTTATTCGAGTATTTTGACCTCTTAATAATTTATTCAATATAAATATATTTGTATCCATTTTTAAATCAATATTAATTTATATTATTTAAATACATTGACTAATTCAAATAATTCTCCTCCTATCAACTATAAAAGTCAACCACCTATCCTATTTTATTAAAATGGAAAATTTATTTTGATTAAAAAAATACATAATACAAATATTACATAAATAACTCCATACTTCTTAGAATCTTTTTTTTGACAAAGAAACCATCTAATGGATGATTATTGTGTAAACCTTAAGAGATTTTCTAAATATGAGGTAGAGTTCTTATTCCAGCATTTTTATTTTATTTCTTCTTCTACCTCACCAAAATATTCTTAAACCATTATATAATAATTACACCATTATCTTCCATATATTGATATTTAATTATAATTTCATAACCCATATATGTATCCTCTTCTATCAAAAGGGAAACGAAATTTTTTTCTATGTGTATGGCGAACTACCACCTAATGAACCAATATAATTCATTTTCGATCACCATATATTATGTACAGTTTTAATTATGAATTTAAGGTATATATATGTGATATTAATTATGTATTTATCATTTACAAAAGTTAATTTATAATTTACATTCATACCATTCTATTCACTGATAAATGATAAAGTCACTTGTGCATATGCGTGGTTTACCACCTTTACAAAGCAATCTGATTCAAAATCTCATCATCACATCACATGAATGATATATATAAGTATATTAATTTAAATATTGTGTAATTTATTATATAATTTTCAATATATAAATAAAAAAAATAATACCTACATTTTTCTATAATTATCCTTGAAAAAATGGAAACGTTACGCATGAATACGTACAACCTACTACCTATATGATTATAATATAGTTCATTTTTTCAAAAAAATCATTCATGTTTTGTTTTAAATTTATAATTGATGTTTAAAATTGATAACTATTTCATGATAATTATTTTTAATTTCCTGGAATAATCACCTCTTTTGTCGAAGTTAAGTATCCAAAGTTAGTTGGGACATATGAGTTGAATATCATCAAAACATCCATCATAAACTTAATTGATTAATTAGTTATATATATAATTATATTAAATAAAATAAAAAGAATAAATAACATTAAAAAAATTTATTTTAAAGTAAATATTTAATGTAATTTTTTTATTTAGGAAGACAATGATCATCTGTGATGAGTCAGACCTGAGGTAATGGACATTCATTTAAATTGGATTTTAATGTTTCCCTTAAAACTATATTTCTTCCATATCCATATTTTTAAAATAATTTTATGTATTTTTTTATTGACATAAAAAATTATAAATAAAGTTATAAATAAAATTATAAATATAATTAATGTATTTAAAAGTGTTTTAAGTGGAATCTTTTTACTAAATGTTTTGACTTTATTTAAAAAGATAAAGAAAGGAATTTTGTATTTTAACGTATAAGGTGACAATGAATTTTTCTTCCACTTTAACCATTATTTTATATTTGAAATAATTTAAAATACAAAATATTTTTATTTAAAAAAAAGAAAAATTCAATTTTTCTTGGAATTTTAGTTTTGAAAAAAAATAATGCGGTATTTAAAAATCCAAAAGTAATTTGTGTATGGGTTCAAAAGTTTTTTTCAATGGTTTTATGATTAAATGGTATAGAATGAAATGTTAATTTCATGATACGATACTTCATAATTATATATATTAAATAGGTGGTCTCAAAATATATTATATAAAGGTTTATGCCCCATTATATGTCATGGTGAATGGATTATCATGATACATTTTATACAATTTGTTGAGCACCATTATATCCCCTGAAATATGAGTGAGTCTAATATATATTTTTAAAAGGGTGTACCTAAATATATATCTCTGATTCATTTGGTAAGTTTCCTTATCATCAATTGAAATAATGAGGGATTTAACTAATGTTGTTTCTCAAATGGATTTATTAGGGATATAGTTATTTCTAAACGAGTTTAAAATAGGTTATAAATATAATTACTCAATGTTTTGAGAAAATATTTTTTTTCTAAAATGGGATATAAAGGATTACATTAAGAAATTTTTATTTTTTTCATTTGGAGATTATTTATTTCATTTTCTCTAATATAATTTAGATAAAGTGTACATTTCATGTTTTTTTCATATTGTTCACTAGACTATCATATTTCATCTTTTTTTCCCTTTTATATATGCTTTTGTTCTTATCCCACATTTTTTAATATTTTTTATAGGGTTTAAAGATGGTAAATGGAAAAGAATAATAAAAATTGATAGTCATTAAGATTATTCATTAAAAATAATCATGTTTTACATTAAAACTTCTATATTTGGGAAAAATGGATACAAATAAGAACTGTACACATTTTAAAATATTATTTTTCTATTTTAGTTGTGACATAATTCATTAAAATTGTGGAACTAAAATGATAATATAGTTTAATAGATTTAATTATTGATTTAAAACCCAATATTAATTAATTAATAAGGTCATAAACTTATATAACCCATGGAAAGGAAATTGGTTTCATAAACATTTTATCAGTTAATCATATTATAAACCATTGAAAATAAAATAGAATCATAAAACCATCCTTTAATCATAATCATCATAAACCATGCAAGGAATTAAAATCTTTGATATCATTGGATGATATCCCTATTAGAAAATATCTAACATATAATGATTATATAATAGATGATAAAACTATTTTAAGAGATCACTAGATCATTTCGTGTTTAAAATACTATTTTCAATTTGAAATCGCCAATCAAAATCAAAAAAGTTCCAAAATATAAATGAATATTTTTTTATTTCAAATGGTCTTTTAATGTTTTTAATTAATCCTTATATCATTTATTGGTCAGGACAGTGGTAAATTTCTTCTATTCCATGTATTTTAGAACAAATTTTCATTTCACATTTTCTATTAAAAATAAAAAGAACCTTGTTTGGAAAATAAAAATATTATTCCTTCTAAATAAATTAGTTAAAAGTGAACCCTGTGTGAAAATTAATTTAATCAATTATAATGTAAAAAATATATACATACTGAATATATTTTTATTAAACATGCATATTGAAGAAAAATTATTTTCGACATAGTAGAGAAATAAAGTCTATATTTCATAAAAACAATTTCTCAATAATTTTTAGTTGCAAAGAGAGGTAAATGGAATTATAAATTGTAAATTAAAGAATAAATAAATAAGATGAAAATTGATGTTATTATAAATCAGTAAATCGTGAAATTTTATCATCGAAGACTTAATCTTTAACAATCCTGGAAAAAAATGAGATTGTGACATAATAGAATTACCTCAAATTTGACTTAAATTGAATGCAATATGACCTACAATATAATAAATTTAAAATTTATTATAAAAAATTTAAATACTAATTTAAATACTAATTATATCATATATTATCCACTTATAACATTTCAACAACAATTTATTAATAATTTATTTTTAGGATTATAGTTTATGAGTGTCAGCAGTTTTGTTTTTCATTAGAATTTCAGTTTGGTAGTTCTAGTACTCATACATTTATCATTGTTACATCATAGAAAAAATGTTAATAATTATAAAAATATCGTAAATATTACTTATATATATATATTATGAGTCATATATACATGATAGATATAAAAATAATAATGATGTTGTTCTTTGAGATGGTAGGTCATACGTATGTAGGAATATTTTTTTATCTTTTTCATGGATTGAAAGAAATACAAGTAAATAATAATTCACAATTAAATAATAATTTTTCAATCTTATATATCAAATATATTCATTAAATTCAAATTTATTTCTATCCATGTAAATTGAAAAGGAAAAAATAGTCACATCACTTCTTAGAAGTGGTAGTCCTCACGTACAATCAAGTGATGCCATCACATTCGAATGGATAAAAAGGTAAGAATGTATATTTGATATTAAAATTTTAGAATTATAATTTTTTAATAAATATAATATATAAAAATTTAACCTCATAATAATAAACATCGATGAAATTTGGTGATGGAAAAATAATTGTATCGTTGTGTAGTGGGGGTTGTCCACACGTTTGCATTAGTGATAATTTCACATCAAATTTAGTCGAAATAGGTGATTCAACAATCATAATAAAATTTCATTAGTATCAGGAAAAATATATTATTATTTAATGATGGGTAAATTATATTTATATGATATGGATGAATAAATAAATTGATAGAGGTTTGGTAAGAGGATTGCCTCTTTTTCAATAGGCCAACATTAAATCCACTCTTATGTATCTTTGGATTATAATTTTATTTAAAAAAACAAATAATTGGTGGATATAGAATTTTAAAATATAAATTTTAATGCGTAATTCAATAGATAATTAAAAATATGATTTAAAGGGGAGAAATTTTGGGATTCCTTTTATAAGTGGGGGAGGACACAATTTTAAATTTTAAAATATTAAATATCAAATAATATCATACTGAAGAAAAATCCTTTCAAATTGTATAAAATTAAATTTTGTGAGATAATGAAGTATAAATATTGAAATATAATAGATTTTATGAATGTTTAATTGGTAAACTCAACCATATCTGTTATTTTAACACGTTTTAAACCTATTTTAACTATAATTATGACAAAAAATTTTCCCATTTTTATTATACATTTTGATAAAAAAAATGAAAGTGGACATATTATAAAATTTTTATTTGATGATTATAAATATTGAATATATTATAATAAACTAAATTCATATAAGAGAAGAAACTAAATATAAAATGAAATGGTAATAATGTGAAGAAAATTATTTTTCCATAAAAAATATGTTTTCATACGTATAAAATTTTTTATAGGAAAATAAAACATGAAATTGATTATAGTGACCTTAATTATATTATTTATAATATAAATGTACTAATTTAACTTTTCAATCCATTGTAAAACATAGAATTTAAAAATTCTTTTAAAGAAATTATTATTTTCCATAAAAATCGATATTTTTAAATATTTATCATGATGTCAATCATTTTAGAAAATTAACATAATTTTACTCTAAGATAATTTTGAAATTATGATTTCAAAAATGAAGTTGACTTCTCAAATACATTTTTTTAAATTCTAAAAATATAGATATATTACTTTCCTAAAAAAATAAATAAAAACAAATTTGAGTAAAATGTATTTTGTAGAATATATATAATTTACTAAAAATAGAGTACTTATTAATCAATATATATGAATTATCTATAAAAACTCTCCCTAATTTAAAAAAATATATTATTCCAATTCACTCTTCCAATTTAACAGCTTGTTTATAACGGTGTACTACATTGGGGCTCATTTAGACTCATAGTTTTGTGTATCATGAAATATAACTTAAATTAAATTTATTTGATGTGAAATACATAATAAAATCTTGGAGTGGTTCATTATGGTACTAAACGATGGTTTTTTCTACTCTAGGTTTCATAAAGAATATAAGCTCCACTACATCCCATTGGTCGAGTTTTATTATTATAAGGATATACGTTGATATGAAATGTTATTTGTGATAACCTATATATATCATGGAATATAAGGCTGGAGATATTGGGTTCTCGAAGTTGATTGGAGGACAAGTGGTGTCTAGACATTTAGGGTACGGTTTTCATTTAGGGTGTATGGGGTCGTGCTACCATTTAATAACTTTCATTTGATCATGGTGTTACATAATTAAACTATGATGTTTTTGATATTATATTTTATGATTTTATCCCATAACATGGGTAGTAGTAGAAACACGATATGGTCACCACACATATATTTCTTTTCTATTTGATGATGGAGTTAGTCCAAGGTGACGATCTAGAAATAAGTGGGGTTGTTTTCACCTTAGAGAAAAACTTTTGTCCTCTTTAACAATTAGGTTTAGGTAAAATATTTTCTTACATCCATATCAAAATTGGTTTTTTGAATCTTCTCATATTATATGGTTAACCCCATCCTATTATGTGGATAGATAAATATTATTTTCTTAGTAAATTTTTTACTCAACTACAATATACCTCTTGAATAATTTAACTTTTAGTTTTCTAAGATTTTATATATTTTCCTTAGGTTTTTTCACTATTTATTCAGTGGATATAACATAAATTTTTTTGGGATGTGATAGGAATATTACCATTAAATTACCATTATTTACAAGAGATGTTAGTTGATGTAGTGGTAACTAATAAATCGAGCTACTAGGTATTATGTCTATTGTTAGTGAAAAGTGTCAGTGACTTCCTTATATGTCTTGATGTAAATAATATCTTTTTATATAATTTATTACTTATGTTCCTTTGAATCTATGTATAAATATGTATCATATATTAGATCTATAGTGACTATATTAAATAGTTCGTATCTAGAAGAATGAATCATTTCAACCTTCTTTGAATAATAGAGTTATTCTTCATTCTATGAGCCCTCTATGAGCATAAGATTTAGGTTCTCATTTAAATCCCCATTTGAAGTAGGTTATTTCACTAAAAAACCTAATTATTACTCCATATTTAAAATAAAATATTCCAATAACATTTATTTACGTATTTTGGTTTTAAGGGATTTATGAACAATCCATACTACGCATTCATTGAAAGATAGGGGTCTGTCACATTTCAGTGGAAATGATGTATGTTTAAACTATAAAAATTGACCACCTATATAGAAAATACTGATTTCTTGTGAGGTTTTGTTAAAAAATATTCTATCCATAAGGGATGGGGTTGAAATGGTTCCACCAAAATCACATCATGAACCTATAGAAAAAATTTCGATCATAGGGGAAATAGTAGTGTTAAAAATAAAACCATCCCTATGGGATAGGTTTTCTACCATATGGATAAAAAACGGTATTCTAATGCCTTCATATTAATGTAGATAATTTTCACATGGGTATGAGTTCGGTGAAATTATTGTTCCTCGTGTTTAATTATCACCATAGGAGGTCACTCTACGTTCGATGGATTCCACCTTTCCAACTGATATGTGGGTATGCATGTGTGTCCTTAGTAGAGTGTTGATGTAGGATGCTATCACTAGACTACCCCCAATGGTTGGGCCACTTTTAATTCTATAAAATAAAAGTATTTTTACATCTATAGAAAAAAGAGAATGAAAATTTTGTGCTAGAAACCTCTCTTTTGGAAATGAAATTAAAGTATTCCATCTTTAGAAGAATATTCATTCATAGTAATTGGATGAAAAATAACACTATATACTCTTCCCATACCTATATATAAATATTTTTGATATAGTGTATATGATTATATTATACAGTACCTACATGATGTGGTAATAGTAATTATAGAGTCACACATATGTTTCTTCCAATATTTGATTCTGGGCTACTATGAAAGAACATAAGTTAATATGCTGAGAAAACATGCTCATGCCATGGAGTTGGATTTCTAGTTCATGATAATATGGTTCATAACATTTAGTTGATGAAGATTCTCCTAATGGTTTTGGTAAAAAAAAAATACACTCTTCTTTTAGGATATATTTGATTTCATAATTTTGGGTGATAATGTAAAAACATAATATATTTATTTTCCTTGGATAATTTCAATAATATGTCAATGTTATCCCAATTATTTATTGAGGAAACGTCTTCAACCTAAACTAATAATTATTATTATTTTTTCAGTTAATTATTGGATAGGGGTGGTTTTAGTAACATATAATTAATTAACAAGGAATGTGTATAGGGTAATAAAGGTCCCAATATTTATCCGCCAAATCAATAGTTGATGAAGATGAAATATGAGAGGTGGTAATTGTGGTTTTGGGTGTAAATAACCTCAATCCATCATGTACCTCTTGGTTTGAGGATTCTATGGAAGTATTATTGTAAAAGGAGGGAATTTATTTTCATGAGTTCGATGAAGTAAGTCCTAACATAATATTAATAGTACAACATGGAGGACCTTCATGGATGAAGATATATGCACTTTCTGATAATGACTCAGAAGACTATTGGGTTACTCATGACAAGTGGCGTTGGGCCTCAAAAACATTATAATTAATTAATGTAAAATTATGTTCCTACTCTAGGGTCATTTTCTTTAATTTAGAGTGATATTATTTTATATACTATTCTTTGGAAATATATTTTACATCCCTTTATATAAGTTGTAACAAACCCAACTCCATTATCCTAAATCGAGTATTTATCTTATAGCTATGAAAAAATATATAGGATATCACATATAATTGATCCAAATAGTCGATTAATCTTTGTTTCATGTACACATACATGGTTCTAAAATTAAATTTTAAAAAAATTTAATAAAAATTATACTTCTAATAAGTAGTTTATTATTTAATTTTTTCACTGAAATAATCCATAGATCATTTCTAGGTATCTTGGGTGTAGAAACCATAATAAAGGTTGAGATCAAATTCAATATATGGGACAATATAAAATGGAAGGTCTTATATAATGATTAAAACATGGATAGAAAGGATGTTATAATAAATAATCAAATATTCTATAATACTAATATAGTGAAAGAAGAATATATATATTGTTGATATAATATATAAAGTCACATAGATAATGATGACTAATTTTATAATAATAAAATTAATAATTCTACACATTATAATCATTCATTTTAGGCCTTGTTCTAGTAATAAATTTAAAAATAGGAAATATGTAAACCAAATTCAATAAATATTTTCCCTCGTATGACCTTCTAATGCATTGAGTGGTTATTTTGGCCCACTCAAATCTATTAATAATTATAATTCACTCATTGTAAGAGTAAAATTACTAAAAATTCAATACATAATCAACATAATACTTCCTATTTAAAAACAATCTTACCTGATGCTAATATTTAATAGATTTAATAAATAGAACAAAATGATCACAATCAATATATAAAAATAATTTGGACTGTATCATTTTTTTATATCAATAGTAAATAAAAATAATCATAAAATTGTATTTTCATATATGAATATTCCATTATGAAAACAAATCATATCTTTCATAAAAATCATTTGAAATATATTATTTCTAATTCATAATAACTTAAATAATAATTTATTGAATATTGAGAAAAAAATTCTCTAAAAATAACATGGGAGACTTGTAAATGGTTATTCAATGAATGAATAGTTATGAACGTGTTAAAATTCTTTAATTTGGTATATACTGAAACAATATTCCTTTTAAACATTTAGTTAAAAGGTCAAAAGTACCATGTTATGAATACAACATTAGGATTATGATTAAACCTTTATAATGAAACTAAAATACAGCTAAAAATGACTTTAAAAAATAAGTATATAATATTAAAAATATTCTTGTAAAATTTTAGTGAACATGGATGTAGAGGAAAAATATTTCGGGAAAAACATATAAATAGTTCCCATTTTATTTAAAAAAAATTTCCAAATCATTTTAATTACCAAATGGACAAATATGAAAGGAAATGGTGTACAATTCAATGAACAGATAGAAAAATTTATTATATTTTAAATGATAAATATTATATAATTTTTTCCAATTTAATTTATAGTATAAATATTGTCAAATAACAATGATATAGTTGAATATACAATTACCTTGGATTCACACATTGTCTGACACTGTCCAATATCCTCGATAATAAAAACATTATAATCATTTACTTTACTAAAATCCATTTTTTGGTTTGTTAGTTTTTTCAAAATCTTATTTATTTCTTTTTTTCACTTCTATAGTAAAAAAATCTGTTAATCTTAGTCAGATTTTTTGAGGATTTTTTATTCAAAATCCCAAGAAATACATTCGGTCACTTTGGTCAAAGGGATAATTGATACATAATTTATAGAAAACTATTCATACCATATATATCATCTTTTATACATTAAATAAAATTTTATAAAAAATCATGAAATTCATCCATAAAAAATTAAACGCGTCTCTTCCTCGAGATGATAGTTCATACGTGCATGTGAATGACATTTTCATTTTTCTAATGGATGAAAAAAATGAAATAGATAAAGGCATACTTTTTTTAATAATAATCATATTTTAAATATTATATTTATTAGATAAATATATCTTTATTACCACCCCCATAAAGAGAAAATTGAAAATTGAATTATACCATTTTAATGAGGTGATAGTCCATATGTACGCAGGAATATTATTTCAAATAACAACAGATTGAAGGGTAATAATATAGATTATAAATTATAATTATGATTATAACAGAATAATATTATTATTAATATGATAAATTAACATTATTTATATTATAATAACCAACCATAAAGGATGGTGATGAAAAATGAAATACAATGTTTCATAGAGGTGGGGGTTTTGAAATATTCTTGAGTGATACATTCATTACCAATTTGATAGAATGAAGGGTGATAAATGTTGCACCATTAACAAAATAAAATTTTATTATTTGGAAGATAAATATTTTATTATATCAACAATTTTAGAATATAATTTATGGATTTATTAGATGAAAAGGTATAACTTAGATAAAATTTATACTTAATATTTGGAAATTCTCTTTGGATTGCACCTTAAAATATCATAGAGTGGTCTTGGGGGAAGACCATAAGCTAAAGTATGTGGATAAGAGTTATATATTTCTAGGGCTTATCTCAGCCAATTGGATTTAATGTTGTGTATAATTTTATAGAGTGGGTTCACTTTTATATGTTAGGTTGGTGGAAATCATGTAAATACATGAAAGATTACTATATATTATATCTCTTACTCAAGTAATGTTACTCAAAATTATAAAATTTTATAATATTAGGGGGATAGAAAAAAAATGTAATCTTCCAAAAGAATTTATATAGTAATTAGGTCATTTTTAGCCTTACCTTTTTTAGTTTATCCCATGTTTACCCATTTTAACCATTTTTCATGTGATAAATATTTTCCATTGTTACTATTTATTATGAAAAAAATTAAGTTGAAAATATTAATTAATATTAATTATGTCTATTACAAATATGGAATCCACTTCAATATATTAATTTTCAATAATTGTTAAAAAATACTTTTAATATTTCTTCGTAAAATTCATGGAATTCTATTTAAAAAAACACATGTTATACTTAGAAAATATTATTACAAAAAACCATGTATAATGTTGAATCCAATTAAATTAATTAGAATCTGTTAAATAAAATTGTAATTATTTTTACTTAAACCCTAACTAAAATCAAAACATTAATTTTTAGTAATTTATTAATATTGAATAATAAAAAATATTTATTATTTTTTAAAAGAAATAGATACTACGATTTCCAAAATGTTATTCAAAAATTTATATTTTATAAATAATATTTTTGAATATATTATATTAATTATTAAAAATCAATTCAATATTTAAAAAAATTCTTTTTTGTTATTATTATATCATGAGAGTTTATAAAAGTGATGATATCATCAAAATAAATATTTTTGACTATTCCCCCAAAATGATCAACTTCAAAAAAATCACAAAATTTCATAGTAATACAATTTTCACAAGCTTGTTTTATTTTAAAAAAAAGTGAATTTTCATGAATTATTTTTAAAAATATAATAAACAAATTCTAAATATTCACATAAAAAATACCTAAACATTGTTTAATTATATAATGTTTTCTTTGGCCTAAAAAAAATTAAGCTTATATTTTTCCTACTAAAACAATTGATGAATGTTAATTTATTTATACAATTAGTTATTTTTTCGAAGGATATATTTTGTACATATATATCATAGTTTGATTTTTTCTACTCATACTCCTCATCTCTATTTCTACAATATAAAAGTAATATATAAATAATATTATTACATGGTTCATTTATTCCTAGGGTTATGTTTGGTGCATGATTTAAATTGTTTTATTAATTTAAAGAAATCTAAAATAGAGATATGTTACATTATCCCCTCCACACAAAAACTGAGTCCTCAAAATCTTAATTCATTTTATAAATATGATGAAATTTTCATAGATTATATTGTGAATATTAATTTTTAGGTTTAAAATGGGGAACTTATTATTTAACAAATAAAGAATATGTTTTTTTATAATACCTGAATTTAAGAATATGTTTCTATTATATTTAAAAATAATATGGTAATACTCAATAAGAATAATCCTTCTTATGAATTTTTTAATGAATTAATTCATAAAACATTGATAATTACACCAATAGAAATGCCATAATATAATAAACATTAAATTAGAATACTACTAGTGCAACATATAATTATTATGATTTATTTAGTAATTCATAAATCATCAAAAATAATTAAATCCCAAAAATTAGGATTATATAAATTCAAAACATAATTTTACCAACTATGTTTTAAACTAGGTAATATGTTTTTACCATAATAGAATCCAATCAATATGTAATCACTATAACAAAATTCCAACTATTTGTCTTGATTAAAAATTCCACCTTATTTTTAAGGGACGATTTTATATCCATGACTAACATAAAAGTGTATGTAGATCCACATTGAAATAAATCACGTGTTTAAATCAAATTACCTTATATCATAACATGATTTATTTCAAAATCAACTATATTGACTATAAATGATTTCCCATGCTTCCTTAGTAATTTCTAAGGTACATAACCTTGATTATTGGGAAATTTATTCCTATAGTTCCCCATATCCATATAGTTAAATAACTAGACCATGAAATATTCTTTTTTACCGTAGTATTAATAGACCTAATCTATTTTTAAAACACAAATGAAATAAACTCCCATACCTTCATGGAATTACCTTAATTTTTCATTCAATATATATCACATGTGGGATGGTCTATCCACCCATTATTTTAATTCACCTAATTTTTTAAGGATACTGGTCATCCACTATATATATTAATTTTTTTCAGTATAAGTGACATAGAAAATTCTATCCTTATCCTAATGGTACCTAATACCCTATAATAATATAATAAAAAAAGGATCCACTAGTTCACTTTTGAGGATTTTCTTAATCACATCAATGAAATAGTAAATATTACTTTACTAACTACATATGTAGTCCATAGTTTGATATAATAACATTTAAAATATTTCCTCCCTCTCAATAGAACATTTTTCTTTATTTTATGTTATATTGAGTAATTTTCATTCCATATTAGTACATTGATCATGAGGGGTGTATTATTTTATTTATATGTCCATAAATTTATTCTATTAAAATCTACCTATATTTTATAAGTACATTTTTATTTTAATAAATTATCACAATGGATTAAAATCATTATTTAAATACTAAAATATAGGAATAAACCTCTCACTTTCATTATATCTCATAGCCAAAAATATATTTTCATGTGTCTTGACCCCTTGTCCAGTTGTCAATGGATTGGTACTTCCATTAATGGATGGTGGGTTTTTTTTCATGGTAAAGTCCAAAATAAATGAATCATTATGTTAAGGAATTTTTTTATGTGGTCAAGGTTATTGGTCACAACATTGGTCAGCTATCTAAATATTTTCATAATATTCTAAGCATTATCAACATTTGTATTGACTTTATCTGGAGGGAAATTACATGTAAAAATTATTTTTCTTGACAAAATCTCATTTCCTACCATTAGGAATAATTTATAAACATTATAATATAATAGATTATCTCATAAAAACTATTAATTTGAATCATTGTATATAAATATAAATATTTCATGGAACTTTACATAAATTGAAAAATTTTACGTAACTAATATCATAATAATAGTTTGAGTATATTTTGGAATATCATTAAATCATAAAAATATATTTAAAATTTCTTATAATGATTTGTAAAAATAATTTGAGTCAACCAAATAATATACCCAAGAATTTCTAGCTAGGTTTGCATTCCTAACAACACTAATAATGCACCATGTGAATATTGGTTTGATACTCGACCATTATTCTTTAATGTGATTATCATTAGGATTATCTGTTATATAACCACATTCAGTTTTTAGAATAAATTTTGGGATTGAATTTATAGGAAACTAAATGTTAACTAAATTACCAAAACATCATGATATTATAATATTATTATATTTAAACATAGATTATTTCTTAGAACTATGATCATTAATCAGTGTTTTACTAAATCTAGTTCCTAATTTTTATAATAAACCCCATTGATACCAACTGTAACAACCATGAATCCAAAAACCCAGAGATGGTGGTCATCTTACTACATTGGAAAAAGTTGAAGGATATAGAATCTTAAAAGATCATGTTGTTTAGTAGTATTGGGAGACTAGTAACATTCATGAATCTCACATTATATTTGATAAGTGAAATAAAAAAAATTACAATGATAACATTTTTATTTATTCAAATATATCTCAAAAGTTATACATATTTCACTTATTTATATCATGTGGAGTGGAAGAAATAACAAAATTTCATCTTTCATGGTCATTAAAAAAAGGAATACAATAGAATTTATCAAATAATAAGTAAAACATTAATAATAAAAAAGAGATAAAAATAAATATTTTATATGAATAATATCATGACAAGATAATATAACCATGGATGACCTAACAAAGAAATCACTTCATGGATACCATTAACTCATTTTATATTGATAGTTTTCATATTTATAAAAAACATAATCTTTCAGTGATTTCTTTATTCTAAGATATTATTTGTATATAGATAAGTCATATGCTAAAAAATCCAAACTACTTTTTCTCATGAGACCTATCGGTTTATTGAGGTGTTGTAACAGGACACACCAATATGTTACTATGTCTAGTAAATTCATTATATTATTTAAATGAATAATCATTCAATATATAATAATTATAAAAATTCATATTGAGAAACTAGTGAATAAAAACATAACATTTTCCTTAGACAAAAAATAGATTAATATTATCATAATCCATTTATATAAAGAATGTGAGTTAAATCATTATTTTATAGCCATATTAAATCATAATAATAATCAAAATATGTCGATATTGATAAAAATAACTTAACTATAAAATTTATACAATTCATTGAATGCATGAGTAGAATGTCTTTATCTTTTTGTAATAATTTATACAAATATTTGAAAAATATTTAGAAATTTATTAAACTTGAAGATATTCATTAAAATATTTAATGGATAATTAAACTAAAATAATACTTATGATTACAAGAAAAATATTTTATTTGATAAACATTAAAAAAATTCATTCAAATTTTTTGAAAAAAATTAAATATCCCATGTTTGGAAAAGAACAAAAATATTTTTGTGAAAAAAAGTCATAGAGGGGAAAATATTTTGGCATATGAAACTAAAAAATAACTTGACCATAGTAAATTAATTCTTGGAAAAATTTAAATAATTTTGAAATATAAGAGATTGATCACCATCTATAATAAGAAAAATGAGTCATTTTATTTAAAAACATTTTCTCATTGCTTGAATAACCAACAAGTGGAAAATTAAAGAAAAACATGTAAAATACATAGATAACTAGAGTGAAAGAGATTATACGATGTTTATAATGATATAGAGCTAATATATTAATCAATTTACGTCTAAATATAAATAATCTCAAATAATAATTGTATTTTAGAATAAACAGAGGCCGTAGATTTCTGCATCGTCAGATGCATTAAAAATCTTATATAATAAATGTATATTAATTATATATATACTCAGAAAAATTTTCAATAATTAATCCTCTATAATATTCCATATTATTAGATTTATTACTATCTCATATATAGTTAATTCAATAGTTAATTCTATGTATGTTTTTTTGAGGAAGTTTTGTTTGTAATTACATTTTTTTTGATAGGGTGACCATGGTCATAGGGATCATTCTACAATAAAATAAAAAAATTATCCATAAAATATTTATTATTTTTATACAATAAATAAAATTTTATAACTAATCCTGAAAGGTTGAGATGGAAAATGAAACATGTAACCCCATGGAAACAGTAGTCAATACATACATAAAAATGAAATTTTCTTTTTATAATAGATAGTAAAGAAATAAATTAGATAATGGATTGCATTTATTGAATAAAAATTATATTATAAATATCAAATTTATTAATTAAATCCATCCTAACTATCAAGTATGTAAAAGAAAAAATGTTAAATGAATCACATTATGTTGTTATAGTGGTTGTCCAAATTTTTGGATGAGCAACATCATCATTTTCAAAGAGATTAAATGATAAGATGTTTTATTATATGTTATATTTGAATAAGAATAATTATATCATAAAATTATTAAATAAGCATTATATCCATTTTAATAACTAATAATAAAGTGATGTTATGAATAACGAGATACAACAATTCAGGGAAGTGGTAGTATATACTTATTTATTAGTGACGATTTTATTTTAAATTTTGTGAAATAAAGGTAGATAAAGGTTGTGAGATCAACATAAAAATGATTAATTATATTAAATATACATATTTAACTACATAATTATTTTTTAGGATACAATTAAATGAGTTATAATAAAAATAAGACTAAAGAACTCGATAGGAGTTATACATCTTATTTCGATTTCCTTATTGAAATTTAAACTTAAGCCATTATAGGATGGTCGTAGATGATGGACCAATGCTATATTACATGTATAAGGAATATATAATCATATATTTATAGGGATTTTTCATTTTATGTGGATGAAAGGGTGTGAATAATACTATACATGGGGTTTAATTTTATAATTTTCTTATGTGGAATTCTTCTAATTAGTTGAAATATGATTATATATAATTTCAATTACTCAGTTAAAGAAGTTACAAGATCTAAAAAAATTATTATTAGAGTGATAAAATCTAAATATTATATAAAAATATAATTTAAACATGATTTTAGTTCATTTAAACACTTATATTTTTAGATTAACCTTCGTTTAACCCATTTTGACTGTTACTAAATTGATAAATATTTAGCATGGTTACTATTCAGTATGAAAACAATTAAGTTGAAATTATAACCTAACATTAAATTTTTTTATTATTAATATGGAATCAATTATACATGACTAATTTTCTATAAGTGGAAGAAATGAATTTTAATATATATTCACAAAACATAATGAAAACTATTTTAAAAAATTATTAATATATGGGAAAACTGATAATGAAATAAAATAATGAATAATATTTTTTATAATTAAAATAATTATATTATATTAAATCAATGGATAATTATATTTCATTCAAAAAAACTCAATAATAAATGGAATTTCGTGAATACATGACCGAGAAAGAAGAACCAAAAATAACTTCAATTTGAAAAAAAATACCTAGATTTATAAAATTTTAAGAAAAGATTTATAAAATACAAATAAAATTTTTAAATATATTATTTTACATCCTAAATATGTATTTTATATCATAAAAATATTTTATGATCATTTATGTTATTATTATATCATTAAAAATACATTAATTTGAAGGTATTTTCAAAATTTACATTTCTAATTAATCACTCAGAAAAACCCTTTTAGAAAAAAAAATATACCACCCCAAGATAAATATAAAATTTTAATCAAAAAATCGAAGTCCATTTTTTTAAATAAAATTTTTGAAAAATAATAAAAAATATTTCTAATTATTCCCTCATAAAATGATAAAAACACATTTTTTTTAAAAATAGTATTCTTATGTAATAAAATCTATTTATTCAAGTAATATTCCATGAAAAAAAATTAGATTGATGTAAAAAAAATTTAAATTGAATTAATTTTATATTTTAAGGAAATATTTTCTAATTATGTTTCATAACATGGTAATTATTAGTCATAACCATAATCTAGAGAGTTGTGTTATAACTGTCAAATTTTAATATTTTTTTCTTGGGTTGTTTAAGATAATATTTGTTTTTGGTTCACACTATGAATTGTATAATTCATTTATAGTAAGATATAATATGGGGTGTTTTGGTAATTCTTTAGTAAGACTTTTTTTATTGGCTATGATGGATAACAAGAGAATTTTCATCCAGCAAAAAAATGTGTATATTCCTTCATTAAAAATATAATATTCTAATATATAATTCTTGAATGGGATGGATGGAATATAAGTTCATGTTTTAAAAATCAATGAGATTACTTCTGGGTCTCTTTTGGATGAAGATTCATGAGAATATATGCCAGCATAAGATATCTTACATGGATATATCAACATGCATCTCAGATGAATATGTTAATATAGGCTCAATGCTATATTTCCTTCTAAATATGATGATTAGCCTTTAAATGGTGAGTGGGAATATAGGCCTCTATTGAGTAGATAACATGATATAGTTATGAAATTATTCATCCTTGGTATAAGTAGATATGTTTTTCCATCCCTGTATGAATTCTGTAAATTTTTTACTATCACCTACTATAGTCACCAATAAGATGTGTTGATAGATTTGTAGGATACTAAAAGGGATATAGTTGTATATATCAATTTAATCCATGTTATTTTAATTAGATTCAATTGTAATAATGTGGATATTTATATGTTCTTCAGTTTGAGTGTATTTGTGTTCTGAATCATGTCCCTTGTCCTATGTAAAGTTCTATTGGTAGACACCATATGCTGAGGTTAGAATATAGTAATTACTATAGGATATTTTCAATATGTGTTGGCATGCTCCTAATGATTTTATTGAAGCACAAGTGTATCCTTAGCTAACAAGAGTTGAGATGTGGGCCTTAATTATTTTTTTTATTTTTAGATAGGTACTATTTAAGGAGTATTTATATGGGCCAATTCTCATTGGTCTCAGGTCTAATTTCCTTAGATAAGCCTACTCTGTGGTACCTAGGAATGAGTGGTCAGAACTAATATTCATTGGAAAAAAAATTAACTTTGAGGAACTGGGGTCACACGACATTTTCATTGTTGGTGGTGGTGAAGTGGATATCCCTTAGGTGACTTATTCACAATAGCGAGGTTATGGTCATCCCCTTCATGTGTGTGAATTAGATAGGGGGGGAATAATTGATATATAGTTAATATTTAATATCAATAAATTAGTGAAGGAAAGAGATTTTAATAGATTTAAGAAATAATCCCCGTGGTGGGTTGTAATGTGAGGTTTTAGTTATTACAGGATCTCCCTTACAACCTCTATAGTAAGATAGGTATTGTTTTAGTGGTACTCCCTTACCAATTTATATTCCACATGGTTCTAGGCTATATAGATATGTTATGTATCCCTTACAGTTATGGGGACATGAATTACATGGTATTTTCAGTGTTATAACATCTTTTACATGAGTAATACTTCAAATTAGATCATATAGATCTTCCAAGAGTATTACCAACAATATGACTTCACGAGAAATAATAACAACCATCAATACAACATCTCGTGTTTTTGATTGTTTAGTTAATAATTTTCACATCTAATGAATTTAAATTTGGTTAAAAAATTTATTTTTTAGGAACATGTGAAACAAAAACTTTTGGCGGGTGGTTGTTAACCACTAACTACATTTTAAGGATTCATTTCAGGTTCCCCACATTTTATCATGTTTTTTATTATATTTTTTAATTGATCCTAAAATACCCAATTACTCTGATAAATATTATAATAAGTGTCATTGTAGACCTAAATTCAAATGTTATGTGGTAACTAGAGTTTAATACTAGTGATTCTTTAAAATATACATTTTTATTTGAATGGATATCAAGAACCTATCACAATTTATGGGAAACTATTACCTACTCTAAGAATCTCTAAATGAATTAAGATGTGTTTTTAATATTTCCAAAATCCAAGAGTGGAAATAGATAACCCTATTCCTCTGATTGATCAAAATCATGTACAACTATGTAAATTTTAATTTATTAGATGTTATACAACATTAATTCTCATATCAGTTCCGTATCATCTATTGTGATATGGTTTAAAGACAACAAAGATGTGAACATTGGTGTTTATCATCATTTTATAAGGTTTTATGTATTTAAGGTTCCAAATTCATTCCTATAAAATGATCATCCTATGTATCCATACACATTTCTTGATGTTTCAGGTGGTTTTAGACCATGAATGTTTCCCACAAATGAGAAATACACTAAAATATCAACGAAGTGGAAGGGAAAACCATGGTCATTGAGAATATTGACTCATGAGAAAGGATGTATGTGGTTTCATGAATAATACATAACCAAAATGAAAAATCCATGTGTATAAGGACATTATGAAATATATTTCAAAACTCATTATTAAAAAATGGAAAATAGGAAGGACAATGAGGCTTCACGAGGATTGTGACCCCCTGAGGATGGGAATAGAGGGTAGTTGATATTGGGTTTAAACCTATGGGATGTTCCGTATATATCCTTCTTGATATGACTCAATTTTCATGTTGTTCAAGAATAATTTTTATGGTTATTTAGAGGGACTGTACATAGTATATTAATTTACTCTTGTAAGTGAATTGGACACACATTTTAATTGAGTGTTTGTTTCAGACGCTTTCGTCGGGGCGCGCGCATCCGTCCGTCCACGGAGGAGGACGTGTTGCGCTTGTTGCCCCACATTCCCACATTCCAAAGGCGGGTGGCATTCGCTCATTATTCAGGGACGTCTGCTCCTTGATCGAAACTGGATGATGGGATGTCGGTTCTTCCTTCTATGGATTCCTCCTCAGAACTCATCACCTAGTCCGGGTCTCCCTCATAGATTTAATACGTAGTTCATGAAACTCTTCCCAGTGCCATGTTTCCATGGATGTCGGTTAATTACACTGCTTCTGTTGGGACATTCCAATGGATCCGGTCAGGGCAGAAACCTTCAGTCGGGGGAGTATTCACGTTGAGGCATCAGTAGCGTGTCTGGATGTTGGGGAACCTGGCATGTCTGTCTATTATCCCTGGTCATAGGGCTTCTCGAGGGCTTGGAAGCCCGAGGCATCCCATATCGAGCGCGGGGAATTATATGCCATAAACACATATCTGAGGTTTTCCTCAGCTTCCCGTGTTTAACACAGAGTACACCGTGGTTTTAACGTCCAGCGGAGACGGATCAGCCTCATCAGAGCATTTAGCTAGAATAGATCGGATTGAGGGATATCCCTTGAAGGGATGCCGATACTAGGGGTCATCCCATGGGCGGTTGTGAAGAGGAGCGTACCGACATGGTCTCACCTGGATATGACGGTCCGGGCGAGGATCGGGGTGGATGGTGGATGGACGAATGAAGTGGAGGGTGGAATGGCAAGGAACCATCGCAAGGGAAACGGTGAAGTTGGGCTTGAGCCTTAAAGGGGCTTCTTACGTATCCCCGTGGTAGGGAATCAAATTCCGCGTAGTTCGGGACGGTGCTAGTGAATCGGCATGAGGGTGGACCTTGGTCTGATGGGCATCGTCAGCGAACCGACTTGAGGGTGGACCTTGGTCCCATGCGTCAGGAGACTGACACGAAAGTGAACCTTTGTCCAATGAGGGGTGGGATTGAACCTCAGGGAGGCTTCCTACATACCATGCCTTGACATGGATCAATGACCTCATAGTTAACTGAGGGTTTCATCGGTGAACTGACGTGAAATTAGACCTGTGGCTCCACTAGTGGTGGGCTTGAACCTTGGGAAGGTTTCCTACGTACCATGCCTTGACATGGATCAAAGTCCTCGTAGTTCGGATTGGTCACAACGGCTTGTCGTCAGACTGGAATATAGTTTAACGTCATGATGGATGAGATTGAACCCTGATGTCAATAAATGATTGGTGGTGGGTGTCGGCGAACCGACGTAAATGATGGACCTTGGTCCAGTGGGAGATGGGCTTGAACCTCTAGGAGGACTCCTACGTACCATGCCTTGACATAGATCAAAGTCCACGTAGTTCGGGTGAAAATGGGGGTGGGGGCTTGGCGCACCGACAAGGGACGGTCTGGGCCAAAGACTATTGGGCCTGAACCTCGAGGAGGCTTCCTATGTACCATGCCTTGACACAGATCAAATTCCTCGTAGTTCGGGTTGGTCACAACGGCTTGCCGTCGGACTGGAATGCAGTTTAAAGTCATGCTTGACGAGGGTAGAACTTGACGCGAATTGGATGACAAGTGGGCTTGAACCTCGTGGAGGATTCCTACGTACCATACCTTGTCATGGATCAGAGACCTCGTAGTTCAAATGGGTGTGCAGTTTAATGTCATGCGGGACAAGGGCGTGCAGTTTAACGTCATGCTGGACAAAGACATGCAGTTTATCGTCATGCTGGATGGGGCGAAACTCGACGTGAATGAACGATCGAGTAATGTGGATTGAACCTCATGGAGGCTTCCTACGTACCATGTCTTGACATGGATCAAAGACCTCGTAGTTCGCTGAGGGTGGGGGTCAGGGTCGGTGCTCACTCTAAGCCCACGTGAGTCGTGCTCGGTATGGGAAACAAGAGGTCGTAAGGACCTGACGATGACGTCACGAAGGATGCGTCCGTGAGAAGCAAAGAGGGGCTTACGCATTAGGCGTCCCATGGTGATGGTACTTACTCCAGGATGGAGGCCCAAGGGTCACAGTTTAACGTCATGTGTTGAGGACGTGATGCTTGGCAGTTTAACGTCCTACAGCTCGAACGAGGTGGGTTCACTCGGCACCCCTAGGACTTACATAACCGGTACCCTCTGGTCCATGGGGAAGGGAAGGTACCAGTAAGGCCGTGGTCAAGGGGGTTGTAGAGTGAACCATCGAGGGTTCCACATTAGATTGGCTATGCGAAGAAGCAATATCCGTTAGAGTGCCTATGCGAAGAAGCATTAGGCGAAGCAACACTACGGGTGGTATTGTCCATGGGAGTTTGAAATCACATCGTGCAAACCTGGAAGGTCACTCGGGAAGAGGAATTGCCAAGAAGAGGAGTGTGCTTCGCGAAGCAGAGTGCCTTGTCCTTAGCATGGGTAATAGGGGTGAGTGAAGGGTGCTTCGCGAAGTGGAACAGTATTCGCGGAGCACTACCTCGCGAAGTAGGGGTGCCTCGCGAAGCAGGGTGCTGCAAAGCAGTGTGCTTCGCGATGCGTAGAGATCCTGCCTTAGCATAGGGATCACTGGTAGGGGTTGGGTGTTTTGCGAAGCATAAACGCTCTGCGGCTGCCTGGGTTCCATTGGGAATCCCCTTCCTTCGCGAATTCCCTTGAGCTTCGCGAAGGGTATCCCTCTCGGAAAAGGGGGTCAAAACGAGACCAAGCAAAGGCGTCTCACGAAGTAGAAGTACCTCGCGGAGCTCATGATTCCCGGGGGAAACGGGTGCTTCGCGATTCCGGAGTGGAGAATCCGAAAGGTCGGATTGCCCGTCTTCGGGACTCAGGGGGAGTCCAGTATTTATAGGAAAGGGGCGCCGCAAAGCAGAACTCACGCGTCGCCTCAGGTGCTTCGCGGCGCACTCGCTAACGTCAACGGCGTCCACAGAGATTTATCACCTCTGGAGCTTCGCGGCAGGCTCGCGAACATCAAATGCGTTCGCGGAGAGTTACCGCCTCTAGAGCTTCGGGGGACCGTGATGCTCTGGGTGCTTCGCGTTGGTGCTTCGCGACGGTGCTTCGCGAGGCAGCGAGCCAGCCTTCTTTTTCATCCCTTCCTTTCATGCAATATTTTGGCGCCAACAAATGCCCCCCTCATACTTGGAGCCGCAGAGGGTGAAGGGTCGAAGTCTGAGAGAAAATCGCAAAAAAAATCAGAGGGTCGCGATGCGGCTTCGCGAACGGTGCCAGCGGTGCTGACCGGGGCCACGGGTCCGGACGCGCCGCGATGCTCCGGTGTCGCCGCCTATAAATAGGGGGGTCGACCTCTTTTGTCTTCATGCTACTTCCTTGTATTTTTGTGCTCTCGACTTCGTGAAGCTCTGCGTACTCTGCAACAGCCCTCCGTGAATCGAGCTTCACAGCGAACCATGGGTCTCCGACTCCGCGTCTGCGCCAAGCGAACTTCTGCTTGTCGGCCTGGTCCAGAATTTGTGGCTTGGTCTCGTGACCGACCTTTGCGATCTAGCTTCACGATCCAGCTTTTCGATCCATCTTGAAAAAAATTCTTTTCCGAGGGATGGAATCGAAATGGCCCATCAAGATGTTGTATTGGGGGTGCTTGCAGATGCTGCCCATCGGGATGAGATGGCCAACTGTCCAGGACATGGGGAGATGGTTCGAAGCCATTCGGACCACACATCTTTGACAGATTTGCTATCGGAGGGTCAAAATAATTATCTGTAGTGTAAGAAGCTACCAGTGTATGGCTTCGGGCTGAGGGATGATGTCTTCATCCCTGAGGCGAGTAGGGACGAACCAGGTTGATGGTTCAGGAGCACACCATGCCAGCACCAATGGTTCAGGGTGGCCGATGGTCACGCACAGGAGAACTTCACACCCGTCACCGCTGACCGTCTCTACAACCATGTGAACGATATTGACGGGAGGCCACTGCAACCGGAGACGTCCCCTCATCTCTATCGTACCATGCTGAAGGCAGCTTTACAGGATTCGAAGAAGGGATGGTCCGATGAGTGGGACCTATGCCAGGGCGGCAACTTCACTGATGACAGGGCATGGGCCTACGGGGTAGGTGCCTCATGCGAAGAGTTCGGGGCCGAGATGAGGAGAGTGGGGTTGTATGAGGCAGCATGGGACTCCCAATTCCACATGTACCAACCGAAGCAACTGATGCTAGAATTGCTGAGAAGATGGTCGTCTAGGACCAATACCTTTCACCTGCATCATGGATAGGTGGGCATCAGCCTGTGTGATGTCCACCAGATTTATGGGGTTCTGATCTTGGGGGCCATGTATGATGAGTTCCTCCCCATCATCAGCGCGTGGGAGGATACCGATAAAATACCGCGATTGGCGTCAGCACTGATGGCACTCGTCCCTGGAGAGGACAAGGATGCAGTGAGGGATTTCCAATTTAGGAGATAGTTCAAATGCTTCCTGAATCTCCCAAAGAATCGAGGGTTCCCTCTGAGGCCTCGAACTTGTCCGAGGGTGGACCAACGGGGCAATGGGCACTCGTATTGGCGGGTATTGGAGGCCAGCCAATGGAAGACTTGGGGTTTCAGTGTTAGCACTGAACAAAAGCCGATAGTTAGGCTGGCGGCGTTCATCGCGGATCTCATCTGCGGTTGGATCCTACCGGTCAGGGATACAAGCATGGGGGTGCGGCCCAGCTCGTTTATTATGGCGTCCATGTTGGCCATGGGGCGGCGGATCAATATGTGGATTCCAATACTTTCCAAACTGTACAGAATGCTGCGGCACATTAGCGAGGGCAAGAGGCCGCCAAGGATATGCGGGCCTTTCCACCTCCTGTATGGGTGGAACGCAGCGCACATTAGGGGGATTCACAAGTATCCAAACCCCATTTCGCCTCCAGAATCAAACTTCTGCCCCTCCATCCTGAACGTGGTCGGGAGCTTCCCATTCAAACTAGTTGTGCCGATGGTGCAGAATCGGGTGTGGAGGGCGGATGAGTTTAATTTCCACCCCTTCCCATTGTCGATGGGGATACTTACTGATGACGAGCAGGAAACAGAAGAACATTAGGCTTACCTCCTGTCCTTTCGAGATGGATTTTTGGTGGCACGGATAGATCGTGAGCCACTCTGCGAACCGTACCCCCCGCATCGATTTGCGAGGCAGTTCATGTGCCTCCAGCGGCTGACCCCGTGGGTCTACTGGGAGGTTCGTCAGGAGGATCACCCGTGTGTGATGAGGCAGTTGTGGCTCATGTTCACATGGGAAGATGGGAAGATACGGATTGTGTTGCCTCCATCCACCGCTGCTTTCGGATTGGTGAGGGAGTATGCCATTAGTTGGGAGGCTGCTTACCCAGGGGACATGCTGAATCAACCCACTATTCGGGTCAGTGACGGTGGGCCTCCCCTATCCCGAGGTCGGGGTCGGAGGGAAGCTAGGGCCGCTCGCGGTAGTGGGTATTCCATGGCGGCGAGACCCGCACCGGCCGAGGGTATGGCAGAAGCGGCGGATCCGGTGATTCCGGAAGAGCAAGGCCATCCGGAGGGGCAGCCACCGAGGGCATTTCGTAGGATATCCACTCAGGCTCCGGGGAAGAGGTTGCGTCATATCGACATGGTAGAGGATGTTGTCTTCCCAGAAGCCTGGGACATTTGGGATGTCAACCGGCAATTGCTCAGCCCACCCGAGATATGGGCCCACCTGAATCGCCTCGGGATGGAATTACCAGTCATAGGCCCAGTCCGGGCCGGATTCATGGCGTCTCCAGAGGAGGCAGAGCGATACCTGGACGAGCTGGAGGATTACGTTCACTCCAGTGGTGTCCCTCGCCCAATGAAAAACCGGGTGAGGGTACTTCTAAATCGAACGGTCCCCCCACAGTTTTCGGCTGCCGATCTGAGGGAGCGCTTCCCCCTGCCAGAAGAATCAGAGGACTCCTCTCGGGAGGATGAGGCTGGAGAAGGGAGCCCGTTGGAGGAAGGCGAGGTCGGAGATCAAGGCTCAGATTCTGACGATTTCGCGGAGGCTCTCGAGGTAGCATTTTGAACTTCTTCCCTTACGATCCAATCTCGGGTCACTATGGACTTATCTCCGATGTTTGAGCCATGTAGGAGGAACTTGTTCACAGGCCTCGTTCTCGCCCCTTGATAGGTGATGACGCGGGACCTTCAGAACCCGCGCCTATGGCTGCGTCCAGTTCCACATCTGGTGGGACCAGAGCACCCGATGTGGCTCCTCCGGAATCTCCAGAACTTCCCACATTATACGGAGGGCCTCGCCTCGGGGTCCCGTCAGTACCGGCTCAAGAGAAGCGCCAGGAGGTCGATCTCTGTAAGTCTCCTCTACCGGTTCCCCTGTCGTCATATGTAGACTATGCCTGCCAACCAACGTTTATGTCTCTCTCTGTCGTAGAGTTCTCCGACTGCCATGGGCTGCTGCGGCAAGACTGGTCGGGATGTCTGGTGGCGTCCCTCCTAGGGGCATGACGGTGATGGTGGCGATAGTCCCCCCATCTCCTCAAGCTGCGACGCACATCATCACTGGCGGGACCACCAACAGGGTCGTACCCGAAGTCATTGAGGTGGACTCCGAGGAAGAGGATCAACCAGTCGGTCCCAGTCTTGTCACGCCTGCTTCGGTGCCAGGTGTCGTACTGGATTCAACCCCAGATGTTGATCCTGTCGAGGATTTTGTGCGGGTGTATCCCGTGTATGAGCCTGCCAATCGCGCAGACTGGGATGAAACGGCCTCCGACGAGGAAGATATCAGCATAGTCCGCCGCCGGTTGTGGATGTTGATCACACTCTTCATCAAGGACACCCCCCAAGCGCAATGACTGGCCGAAATGGATAGACTCTGCTCGCGGTTGTGCAAACTGTGCACTGGGTGAGTGGATTCCCAATGTCCTCATGCACTCATCCAAGATCTTAGGGCTGAGAAGATCCAGGAGCATGATCGTGGACTCAGCGTGGGCTGGCAGCGGAGGAAGGCGACCAACATCAAGAAGCTCCAGGAGGCTGAAGGTGAGGTCCAACAGATGCAGACCCTGGCAGATGAGCTTTCAGTCTCTCTTAATGCACAATCTGAGCTGATCTCACGGTTGAAGGCCTAGCTGGCAGAGGCAGAAGAGCATATGAGGCAGGCCTCTGGAAAGATGGCTGCCGTTCAAGCTGGCGTAGAGAGGGCCAAAGCCAAGGCTAAAGAACTGCGCCCCGCCACTACTGAGGAGGAACAGGAGCTGAGTCAGCGGCAACAAGCCCTGGACGCCACAAGCCAATGAGTGGTGGAGTTGCAACGCTCTTTTGACAGGGTCAACCCGTCCATGGGGGAAGTCGACCCTCGGGTATTGTAACAAACCATAAATCTTTTATTGGTACTTTCATGCTTCAATTTATATTTCTCTGTTTTGAATGCCATAGTGCGTACAATTTCCTTTGTTTGAATTGCCTTGTTACATCCCTAAAATGTTTGCGGGACGTTCGGCGACAATTCCCCAAGCCCACGTTGGTCGAGCCCGATGTGAGAAACAGGATATAGTTGCCCTCTCATCCCACCAAACATAGGAGTGGGGACCATGCTCCGGGTCTTCGGGATTCGGAATACCAGTCCGGATTTCTGAAAGACGGGAGAGGCTTGATCGGAGAAGGAAATTTCAGGATAGCCGAATTACCGTTTCTTCAGCGTGCTCTTATGCACGAACAGGGCAATGCCAGGGGTGCTGAAATTGGTCCAAACAGATGAAAATGGGAAGTGTGAATCACGATACCCAAGACTCAGAACACTGTGGGGATGGCGTGACAATAAGGGACAACTGTTAACCTTGGAGGAGAAGCGGTATCCTTACTGCATTATCCTGTAATGGGGACAACAAATGAGGGTCGACAGTTGACCATGGTCAAAACACGGGACCATGTCACAAATGTTGTCGATCAATCCTTCGGGACGTTGGCCCAGGACAGTTGGCGGACCATAAGTCAAACATCCATACTATTAGGGGGCCCTTCCAAACATGACCAGTCCTCCGGAACGATGGCCTAGGATGGTAGGTGAGCCGATGCGGCATGGGACCAGGCTGTTAGGGGGTTCCTTTAGACATGAAAGGGGACGAGGGTCTGAATAAGGGGCACTCAAAACGTGGAATATGGATTGATGGCTTGTCTGAACGGAATCCAACACGTATGTAATTACACCACCGTGGTGGGAGTACGCTATATGGGCACATTGGTCTGATCATGGATCATTCCTTATTTGGGACAGGGCCTCTCTGGAGAGGGGGCCGGCCGCTTCCCAATGGGAACTTGGGGAATCCTGAACTTGTTCAGGGAAAAATTGCAGCTACATAGTTCCCCCTGAGCTGTCAGGCAAGAGGGCTGGAAATGGGGAGGAATAGGATTTTTCAATTCCTGGGGCTGGACCTGAGGCGAAATGCCTAGGTGTCTCTACGTATCCCATAAGGATGAGAATCATGCATTGAGGACACATGGACTCCTGTAGTTTAACGTCATACTATAGGACGTGGAATAAAATGGAAGATCCCAGGGAACGTGTGGTGCGGTAGATATGAAACCGACGTGAAAGAGGACTTGGAGTCCAAATCACACCACGTACTCCCGGAGGAAACTCTTCAGGTCGAGGGACCAAGAGTGAGGATTAGATTGTGCCCGAAGCTGAGTGTTCGGGTGTTCTTACGTACCCCATGAGGATGCGAATCAAGCCATACGTAGTTCTGAAAGTGCAGTTTAACGTCATGAGGGACGATGAGAAGCCTGACCATGTTGGTACACATTCCGCCAAAACTACTAAGCCCACATGAGTCGTGCTCAGTGTGGGAAACAAGCAGTAGTGGTGGGAATTTCCCAACACACAAAACGGAAGGTTAGGTAAAAGGGACACTCGGTGAATACCGGCCCAATAACACTAACACGATCATTTTGCGCACCTAGATGTGTGAAGAGAAAGAGCCGAGTATGATGGAATTCCACTTGAACATGAGGAAGTGGAAATGTGTGAATCATGGCACTCGAGATTCAGATCACAATAATGGCGGCGTGACGATGGAGGACAACTATTGACCGTGGCGGAAAACCAGCATCCATACCGCGTTAGCCTAGAATGGGGACAAACAAATGAGGGTTTACCGTTGACCATGTTCGAAACACGGGACCGTGTCACAAATTTTGTCAAATATCCGTAGAGATGTTGGCCCGAAACGATTGGAGGGCCCTTAGGTCCAGCATTCATGGAGAGCCCTTAAGCCTGGTATCCATGTCGTCCGAGGGTCCTTTTGGATGTGGAAGAGGAATAGGATCCAAATAGAGAGCTCACGAAGCTTGGTCATGGGATGAGGGGAATGTCCCCATGAAAATCCCACACTTCGGGCTCTTTGTTAGAACACATCTGAATATGACAACGAGACGTATTAGAGAGAGGGAACAGATTCCTTTCCCATGGGGGGATCTTAGTGTAGGGTCGTAGAATTCGGACCATGGATGAGAGGAGACATAAGAGGTGCATGGTGGAGTAACTCAAACACCTGGCTTGAATGGGAATAGGGGGTTTGTATGGTGCGATGAACAACCTGACGCGAATGAGAACATAATCCCATATCACGCTGCCCGACCCCCTTAGGAGAGGTTTCTGGTCAAAGGGCCAAGAACGAAAGTTAAGCTGGGCCCAAGGAGAAGTTCCAGGGCGCTCCTACATATCTCATAAGGATGAGAATCAATCCTCACGTAGTTCTTGATGGTGGCACTGTATGGTACCAGTGCCAGGGGAAAAGGGGAGTGTGGTCATGGCCCTTGCACTAAAAGAAGCAAAATTTGATAAATCTTGTTTGTTTTTTAAGGTGAATGTTTTTTTTTGTGAAGAGACTGGCCTAGAATAGTAGGCTGTGATTTCGCCATAAGGATCAAGCCGTGATGGGTGTTGACAAATGGCATGGCACATGACCAATACCCAACGTTATTTCCTCTACAAAGAGGTCACCATAATGCAGTGCCATTTTTCGTCGTGCGGCCAGGATGATAATGTAACAGTTTAGGGTCTTATGATAGGACCAAGCACGCATTTTATCGTCATGCAGCGCAGACGTAGCAGAGACGATGCTAGGCGGGGAACATGCATAGTGTTATAAAACACAATTGATGGAGACATGATCCCACCTCACATTGTACGCCATTCGGAGAGGGATACCTTAGGCCGAGGGGACTATATAGGGGTAAGAGGTGAAACAGGGGGAGAGACTGGCTCCCTAAATGGGTTCTACCCGAAGACAGGGCATCTGGGCGGTCCTACGTATCCCATGAGGATGTGAATCAAGCAACACGTAGTTCTGAAGGATACCTTTTAATGTCATGGTGGAAAAGTAATAGGAGGGATAACTCTCAGAACGGGGGTGTGAGTGGTGCAGCTATTGCAAACCCGACGTGAATGAGGACATAATCCCGCCCTACGCCACGCGGTCCCGTAGTCGGGGTCCTGAAGGTAGGACCAGAGAGGTGAATTTGCTGATCTCAAGCTGGACCCAAAGACAAGGGTTCTGGGCATTCCTACGTATCCCATTAATATGGGAATCAAGCTGAATGTAGTTCCAGATGAGAATCTTAGGTTATGGTCTTAGAGCTCAGACCGTGGATGGTGACAACTTCCCGAGTAAGCACAATTGTCAACTCGATCCCTAATCCCACGTGAGTTAAACTCGGTTTGGGAAACAAGGGGGGAATCCTTATCGCAATACTTGGGGTGTCCATCAAAGGGGAGTCGTCAGAGAGCCCCGAAGGACACCTTTTACGCGGCTTGTTCCCCCAACGCGCGGAAGTTCACGGAGGAAAAGTACCAAGAGTTCCGAGACTCTACTTGGACATGATGAAGTGATGAAGGGTGTGAATTGTGTACCCAACATTTTGGGCTTAATGGGTTGGCGTGGCGATAGAGGAAACCTGTTAACCATGGTTGAAACGCAGCGTCCATATCACGTTAGCCTGCGGTAGGAACAACAAATGAGCATCGACCGCTGACCATATTCGCCATGCAAGATTTTATCGATTTGTTGTCTGAAACCCTCGGGGTTGTTGTCCCGTAACGGTAGGAGAACCCTTGGGCGTAGTATCCAGGACGTTCTTGGGGGTCCCTCCAGGTGTGAAAGATGATGGAAGCCCTGATGTAGGGATACACAAAGCCTGGAAAGCGGGTGCATACGTGTCCGAGTAAAGATTGGAATTCCAGGTAATAAACCAGAGTACTCTTAGGCACATTGGTGAACCGCCGAAGAGGGGTCGACGAAACAACTCCGGAAGGGGAGATACATGGTGCGGTCATTACGAGACTGACGTGAATGAGAAAATAACCTCACACTAGACCATGCACTCCTATAAGAGAGGACTTGGGCTGGGGCCCGGAAAGGCCAAGGGGCCTGATGGATAGGCATTGGTCAGGAGGGCCTGACCTGCTTGCAGTTTATCGTCTTGCAGTGAGGACGAGGGTCGGGGTCCCGAGGAGGCCAAGGGGTTTGAGTCTGGTCCTCTTAAGGGGAGGCGTACGGCGTGAATGAGGACGTTGTCCCACACCATACCATACACCCCTATGGGGAATCGGGGTCGTGGGCCCGATCGCTAGCACCACCCGGGAAGAAATTTGTCACTTCGGGATGGGGTAGAATGAATCACTGCACTCGATGTCTGGGATATCTCTGGGTGGACCCGAAGATCCAGGGGGGGTGTTGACCATGTTTGAAACACAGCGTTCCCATGGTGACCTGATATGGGAGAAACAAATGAGCGTCGACCGCTGACCAAATTCGCAACGCGGGACTTGTATCGGATTGTTGCTTGAAAACCCTCAGGGGCGTTGGCCCGTATCAGTAGGAGATCCCTTGGGCATAGTATCCAGGCCGTTCTTGGGGGTCCCTCCGGGTGTGAAAAATGATGGAATCCCAGTCACGGAGTGGGTGAAGCATAGCTGTATCCATCCACAAAAGAGGCAAACATCTCCAGGGGGATGCGCAGCTGGGTCGAGGCTTGCTCGATGTGAGTTGGGGAAAATGTGTGCACCCTGCCATGTCTTGACCCGAGGGGAAGATTTTGGCTTTTGGGATGGGCCAACGGACAAAATGTCTAGGCATTCCTATGTATCCCATTAGGATGGGTATCAAGCCATACGTAGTTCTTGACGGCCATGAAGTTTAGCATCATGCGGTGAGGACGTGGGAGGATAGAAGAACAGGAGTGGTCACATGGTGCGACCCTTACAATCCTTGTGTGATTGGGGTTGTATGAGCGGGGCTACGAAAGCCTACTCCCTGCTACAAAAAGATCCAACAAAGATACTATTCCCAGGAGGGATAGTGGAGGAGAAAAGCTTGGGGATGGGCTCAAGACAAGGCGTCTGAGCGTTCCAACGTAACCCCTCAAAATGGGAATCAAGCCACACATAGTTCATGAAATGCAGTTTAATGTCATGCGGGACGAGGAGGCATCTCATTTGGGGATATGTAAGATACGACAAGTAATCCGACGTGAATGAGGAAATAACCTCACGCCACACCGTACAATCCCGCAACAGGGTATGTCGGGGAAAACCAATGGGCCTGATGCCGGATCGCGGTCAGGGAGACCTGACCAGCTTGCGGTTCAATGTCTCACGGTGAAGACGGGGGGCCATGGGCCCAAGGCCAAGGGGCCTAAGGCTGATCCTCAGTCTGGAAGACCTGAATGACTTGCAATTTAAAGTCTTGCAGTAAGGATGGGGGGAGATCTTAGTTTATAGTCATAGGGCTCGGACCATTTTGCAGTTTATCGTCTTGCAGGACGAAGATGCAGTTTAAGGTTGTTTAGGACCATAACATGCAGTTTAAAGTCATGAGGGACCTTTTCACAATTTAGGGTCATGCAGGACCCTAACCTGCAGTTTAAAGTCATGCAGGGCCTTTTCGCAGTTTAGGGTCGTGCAGGACCCTAACGTGCAGTTTAAAGTCATGCGGGACCTTTTCGTATTTTAGGGTCGTGCAGGACCCTTTTGCCCCAGGAAAAGTATCGCTTGAGGAATTTGGCATTGGTGGGAGGGGTTATATGCTCTCCATCCGTGGTCACCAAGGAGTATGCTCCATTGGGGTAAACCTTAGGGATGATATAAGTCCCTTCCCATTTGGGTTCTAATTTGGTCGGTTTCCAACTGGGAATCATTGGCGCTCGAAGGGCCAGTACCAGGTCGCCCTGTAGAAAATAGAGGAGACGAACCTTCTTATTGAAGGTCCTCGCTATCTTATCCTGATGCCTTTCCAGATTGTGCAGGGCACGAATCCAGTTCTCATCCAGTGCTTCTAGTTCAGCTAGATGGATTTCGGCTACCTAATCTGATGTCTGGAGATCATAAACTACAGTGCGTAACGATGGCAGCTGGATCTCAATGGGTAGGACGACCTCAGCTCCATACACCAGGTAATATGAGGTCACCTGGGTAGAGTTGCGATTCGTCGTCCGATAAGCCCAGAGGGCGTTGGGGAGCTTATCCGGCCAACTTTTCTTATTCTGACCAACCATTTTCTGCTGAATGTTAGAGAGGGTTTTGTTGAACGTCTCGATCTGTCCATTTTCCTGTGTGTGGTAGCCGGAGGTATGGTTCGAACGGATTTCGTACTTGGCGTACAATTTCTTCAGTTCAGCCGCTCGGAAGTTTGTGCCGTTATCGGTGAGGACTACTTAAGGGACTCCAAATCGGTGGAAAATATTGGAGCTCACAAAGTCAACGATGGAACGGCCCATGACCTCTTTGAGTGGAACTGCCTTTCCCCACTTGGAGAAGAAATCTTGTTGCAGTCAGGACGAACCTATACTGGCGGGCTGTTGCCGGTGGATACAGTCAAACTACATCAAGTCCCCACACCGCAAATGGCCAAGAGTACTTAGTGGGGTGGAGGGGCTCCGGCGGCCGATGCAGGAAGTTGGCGTGAACTTGGCACGCATGGCATCTCTTGTAATACTCAATACAATCGTGGGTCATAGAGGGCTAGAAGTACCCCAACCTCCAGATTTGATGGGACAGCTTCGACCCAGCTTGATGGGCGCCACAGGAACCGGCGTGAACCTCTTGCATAACTTGATGTATCTCTACTCCTTGGATGCAACGGAGGAGGATACCATCGAAACTCTGCTTATAAAGTATCTGTTCAAGACTGGGGCCGCTCTGGAGGGTAAATTTCAACACGCGGCGTCGAATTCGCTCGCGCTCGACCCGGTCGTCCGGGAGGCGACCATTTTGGAGATACTCAGCAAAAGGTGCCCTCCAGTCGGGAGTGGATTCTACCTCTGCATCTGATGAACCCGGGACCCCTGACGTGGGGGTCCGACGGTGAGATGACTTACCCACAGGCCATCATTGTCCTCTTGCGTGACGGGGGCAATGACTCTCTGGTGTGCCACATGTATGATGAAATCATCTTGCTCAGGTTCTGCGAGCGACGCGGCTAAGCCATCCATGGCGTCTGCTTGACCGTTCTGTGACCGTGGGACATGGGTAACCTCTGGTCAAGAAGAGAACTGGGCCATTATGCAGAGGGTGTACTCTAGCAATGGTACAAGCTCCGGCTTCCTGACGACGTAGTCGCCATTAACCTGTTTGATTACCATCTTGGAATCTACTTTCACATGTAGATGGGGCACATGGATCTCAAGGGCCAACTCGAGGCTGGTGATGAGAGCCTGGTACTCTGCCTCGTTGTTTGTATAGCCTTATAACAACAGGAATGAGAATGGAAGGACGTCTTGTGTCGGGGTAATGAAGACAATACCCAGGCCCACTCTGTTGAGCTTGGGATCATTGAGCCTCCTACCGGTGGGGCTCCGGGAGGCACCGTTGAAATGCATTTGCCAACACGGGACAGCATGATCGACTGAGAGGATCATCTCATCAGGAAAATCCAAGTCCAGGGATTGATCCGCAGAGGTTGGATGGGCAGCAAAAAAGTCTGCCAACGCCTGTCCCTTAATGGCCTTCTGAGGTACGAACCTGATATCAAACTGTTGGAGAATCACCGCCCAACGTGCTAGTCATCCAGTCAGCATGGGACGGTTCAGGATGTACTTCAGTGGGTCTACCTAGGAGACCAATTTCACCTCATGGTGCTGCAGGTAATGTCGAATCTTCTGCACGGCGAATACGAGCACAAGGTACCTCTTTTCGATAGGGGAGTATCTGACCTCCGTAACGAGAATCATGAAACTGAGATAGTAGAGACTGTTCTCAGTACCCTTGCTATTCTTCTGGGCGAGCAGTGCACCGAGGGATCATTCCAGGGTGGTCACGTAACAGACTAGTTGCTTTCCGGAGACGGGCGGCATCAAGAACGGAGGTTGGAGTAGATACTGCTTTATTTCCTCAAAGGAGGTCTGACACTCCTCATCCCATTCGTATGCGGCGCCTTTCTTCATGAGCCGGGAAAAGGTCTCACACTTTCCGGTTAGATTCGCGATGAATCGGCGTATATAGGCTAAGTGGCCTTGGAGGCCTCGAAGCTCCCGAATGTTGCTCGGGGGAGGCATTTGGTTGATGGCCATGATCTTCTCCGAGTCAATCTCGATACCTCAGTATCTAACAACAAAGCCCAGAAACTTCCAAGAGGTGACCCTGAAGGCACAATTCAACGGGTTCATCTTTAGGTGACGTGAACGGAGGAAACCAAACACTTTCTAGAGGTCTTTGAGATGTTCATGGTGCTGACATGATTTGACTACGAGGTCATCCACGTAGCATTCCACCAACGTCCTGAGAATCGGCTTTAATATGCGATGCATGGCCCTCTGATAAGTGGCACCTACATTTTTCAAACCGAATGTAATAACCTTGTATCAAAAGGTACCTTGGGGAGACCTGAAGGTAGTGGACTCCTCGTCTTCGATGGCCATCTGGATCTGGTTGTACCCAAAATACCCGTCCATGAAAGAAGGAGCTTGGAACCCGGCCGTGGCGTCAATCAATAACTCCGTCACCAGGAGTAGGAAGTCATCCTTTGGGCAGTGGCGATTAAGATCACGGAAGTCGATGCAGACTCTGATCTGCCCATTCTTCTTCCTGGATGGCACAATGTTGGCAAGCCACTTGGGGTACTGGACTTCCTTAACGAAGTTGGCTTTGATAAGCTTATCAACTTCGGCCTCAACCATAGCACCATGAAAAGGGTGCATCTTCCTGGGAGGCTTCTTAAACCCACGATGTTTTTCCGGGAGGCCCCGATGGTGAACGACTACCTGGGGATCTAGTCCTAGCATATCATTGTAACTCCAAGAAAACACATCATGGTGTTGTTTGAGGAAGTCTACGTACTACTACCGCTCCTCAGGGAACAAGGTTGCACTGATCAATGTGGGTTTCGAATCTGCGTCGCTACTAAGGTTAACCTGTACCAGTTCATCAACCGTGGTAGAGATGCCTTCTTCAAAGGCGGGGGGAGCATCCTCCAGGTCCTCTCCACCCGTGAGGGGATTTCTCGCGACGGGAGGTAATTCTTGGCTATCAAATCCTGAGGGGCAGCTGGTGCCGGCTCGGGAAGCAGTGGTCATCATATCAGGAGAATCTCTTGCCATTGAGACCATAGAAATGAAGGCAGTCGACCCTATCCCATCTGGCCTTCGGCCTAAGGGGCCACGTTTGATGACATCAAAGCAGTGATGACGTGTCGGCCTGTGTCGGTTAATTCCAGCCTGGTGGAAGAGACACGTATGGCGCACTGCCGTTGTCATAAGCTTGACGTCCCAGTACCGTACAGGGGTAGGAGGCTCCGAGATCACCTGAGCCTGGTTGATGTAGGAGTACGAGGTGATTTTCTACCGTCGCTTGGACATGGGAATATGCCTTACTTGTGTACCCGAAACAACAAAACATTGCCCCATGTCGGGGGTCATGGCCTCGAATCGATGGATCAGGAGGATGTAGGCGTCATCCATACTTTCCCAGGGATCACTTGTGACCGGGGCGGGTTCTTCCTCATTTACTAGGATTTTCTTATCCTTACTTTTGTAATAACCCTCATCAAGGTAGAAGGCCTCACAAGAAGCAAAAGGGTATGCATCTCCTTGGAGCACGCCTACTCGACCGTTGAGTAAGTATTTGAGGCACTGGTGATACGACGAAGGGACCACATCATGCAGATGGATCCATGGACTACCCACCAATGTGTTGTAGGCGGTGTCCTGAGAGACTACTGTGAACTCTGTACTGGAAATTAAGCGACCGAACTGGGTCTTCAGGCGGATCTTGCCGACTGGGGAGAAATGGTTTTGAGACATTTAATGCTTCTTCTAAAACAATCTTCAAAATGCATACTACATTAATGTGGACCATTAGTGACTTCCCTGGGCATGGGAATTTATCTAGTTGGAACATTTACCCATGTTTGGCTTGTCCTATTTGTAACATTGATTTTGAGCCCAAACAGCTACCTCATAGTAGAAAATGGTTCTTCTTGTGCCATCAAATATTTCTTGATGCATCTCATAGATTTCAAATAAACAGATCATAATTTTACAGTTTCATTGATCATAGACCACCCCCAAAGTTGTTAACAGGTTTTGAAATATTGACACAACATGAAAATGTTGAAACCAAATTTGGGAAGCATCATCATTTGAATGATATTGGGAAACCGGTTCGAAGTGTATCGTCAGGTGAAATTAGAACACAATAATGGATGAAAAAAAGTATATTTTTCAAACATCTGTTTTGGGAATTTAATTTTTTGCGGCATAATCTTGATGTGATGCATATTGAGAAGAATGTCTTTGACAATATGATTTTCACATTTCTTAATTAACATGGAATGCCGAAGGATCATCTCAATGCTCACAAATAGTTACACTTAATTAACATAAAATGTGATCTCGGGCCAGATGAGAATGAAAAGTATGCTCGACAATTTTTTTCAATGAAAAATAGGGATAAAGATACATTCCTTCGATTTTTAAATAATGTGAAGGTATATAAATGGTATTAAAGTAACATCTCAAGGTGTGTTTAGTTGAAGAATCATAATTTACATGGATTGAAAATTCATGATTCACATATTTTGTTACAATAGTTACTACTACTAGCATTGCATACATTATTACCTGAAAAAGTTACTACTATTGTACTCCAATTCTGCACATTTTTCAGACAAATATGTGAGAAATATCTACATCCATTTCATCTTGAAAACCTATAGGAGTGGTTTGTATTGACTCTTTGTGCAATGGATATGATCTTTCCTCTGTAGTTTTTTACTTTCATGATGGATTTAATTGTGCATTTGGTTAAGGAAGATAAATTAAGAGGCCCTGTTCATTATTGATGTATGTATCAAATTGAGAGGTACATTATTTATATGTTTTTATATCATGTAATCAATTTTTGGCACTTAATTAAATGCATAATTATTTTTATTTTATTTCACAAATATCTTGGCAATTTGAAATACTAAGTAATAAATAAAGCTCAAGCAGAAGGCTCTATTATTGAATGATATTTGGCTGAGGAGTGTCTTACCTTTTGTTCTACATACTAGGATGATATTAATACCTTATTTAATCGAGTTGGACATGTTGAAGACACATTTACTCAATCTCTAATACATCAAAAATTCAAAATATTTCCTGCTATTGGCCAATCAGTTGGGAGGACTTAAAATGTGACACTGGCCGAATTGGAATGATTATAGGAACATAGATATGTGTTAATGAATATTGAAATTTCAAATCCGTTTACTGAAGAGTTGAGGATATAAACAAAGATACAAATGAGAGGCCTAACACAAAATGAGAATGATATAATGAAAGTTGTAAATAAATAGTTTTTAGAACGGTTTTCAGGACGTGTAAGTTCATAAATATTGAAATAAATACGAATATTAGTTTTAAACATATATTTTGTAAATAAAATAAAGTATATATCTTTTTTAGATCATGAATACTAATACTCGATTAGTGTTTTCAAAATATTTGAAGTTTCTTGCTCATGGTCCTCTAAAACAAGTTAGATAGTTTGACACTTACAATGGGAATGACAATAGATTGTATACAGTTGATCCAGAAAGGTGTTTTCTGGAAAGATTTTTTTCATTTTAAAAGCTGGTTTATGGGTTTTTGGTACCCCAACTTACAACCAAAACACAAACAATTGAAACTTACACATAAATTAACCGGACTCATCACTGACCCCATGTAAGATCCATCTTCTTTAGTAGCTGATTTCCAATCTGGAGACCTCCAATAGCTTGCACTTTGAACCGAACTCATAAGAAGATCAAGGCTGGGTTGCTCTGGGGATGAATTCTGGACCACACTACCCTTTTTAAAATCCATAGACACCTCACTGTTCTATTTTGAATCTGAACTAGTCCGCATCATCCACGAAAGATAAGATTAATTCTTCCTTGGCCTTCTTCTTGTAGTAGCAGACAAGGGTCCATCAGCTATAGCCATCGTCTGATTTCCACTTTGAACAACATTACTGAATGACCGGTCAAATGGTCCACTCTTATATTCCATCCCTCTTCGAGATCTCTCCATTAAAATATCAGCTCGCACCCCCAAACCAGTAGCAGGAGACTCAGAGTTGATCCCCCACCTCTGGTATGGAGTGTTACTCTCCATCAAAGGGAGCTGCCTCTCCTCAGTAGTAGCTTCCTCCATGTCTGTGGACCCTGTCTCCTTTCCCAAACCCTATAGACCCTCAAGTGTTATCACACCACCATAAATCCCTGCAACATCATCCTCAACTGTTCCATCCTCTAACATGCCTATCGAGATGTCATTAAAGTGGTTGCTAAGAGTAAGGAAGGGCCTGGCCATGGTATCCAAACCCTTAGTACCCTTAACACAGACAGGAATTACCACCTTCAATAAGCTGGAGCATATTTCCACCTCATTCTGATTTTTATCTTTTCTAACAGTGGAACTAACTATGTTCTCCAAACTATGCCTCAGCATTTTGATGTCATTAGAAACCAACAGGTCCAACTGCAGCCTCAGTCCTCCAGCCGCCTCTGAATCATGGACCTCTCCAAAGGTCACCTGGTGGGGACTAGGCAGCTGGACCTCCACAATATAGTTAGACAGTAGATAAACCCACCCGCCTTCCATCATTCCCAAGTCATCCTGACAGTGATCCTTCACCTTTTCCTGTTCAGAGTTCTTGTTTCTTTATTCATCCTCTATCCTCACAGAAACAGAATTCTCACCACACCGTGTCTCACTATTCATTGGATGCGCTGGGGACACCATACCCTTAGATAATTCAGAGTTATGGGTGTATTTATCAGTGACCATCTCCATAGCCCCCTAAACTGGGCTCTTCATCACATCAACCTTCATTTTCTTATCTTTAGATTTCAACTTTCCCGGGGGATCTCTCCTTCTGCAGACCGACGAAGGGTGCCCCTACCACTTACAAAAGGATTATAATTCCCTATAGTTTTCATATACCACCTTCTATTTTCACATATACTCCTCACCAATGGTAATCCATATAAAATCAAAAGGCAGGAGAGATACATCTAATTTAATAGAGATCCGGGATTAACCAGATGACACACAGCCGCAGTACAATTATCAGAACAAAGAAACCTTCCTACCATATTACCAATCATCCGAAGAATAGAAGTATTTTGGAAAGGAAGTGGAATTTTAGGTAAAATGGCCCAAACCACAATTAATGGTGAATCCTGCTTCATATGAAGATCTAAAGTCATCGAAGGAGGATTAAACTCATCCTGTTGAAACTTCATGGAGCCCTAGAACATGCCTGAATGAGGTCCGTCTCTGATTCAATGCGGATCATGATCTGGAGACTATCAATCAAACCAACCACCACTCGTTCCTACAGATCCCAAGAACAAAACACAAACCTATCAAAAGAATAAACTAGTGGTCACATATGCTTGAAACGGGCAACCAGTGTGAGTTTTAGAAGTGACGAAGACTCCAAGAACTCTAAGATCAAGATCTGGAGTTTAGGGTATCTATCAAGGAGATTTAAGGCTTTAGAGAAAATTGAAACATTGGGAAAAGGAGGAAGTAAATCGGGATTAGATAAGGGACGGAAGAACTCAGGACCCTTCAGAATTGATGATTCCCCCTCCCTCGTGATGGGGGGAGGGTTTGGTGCCGAAGCCACTATTATCACCGAGGGAAGAACCCAATCCCTAGGCGGGTGAGCTCCATGCTCTATTATCCAAATAATATCAATGAGAAATGGGTTTGAAAAAATATAATAGTGGTATATCTACATTTTATAAAGTGTTATACTATGGAAAACAGATTGATATTATTGAAATAAACTACCACGTGCATTTTTCAATGGCTCTATTCAAATGAAATTGGGGCGATATTATTAGTGGTGTTAAAAGGGATTCCTTGAAATTTACTTCTGTGAACTTCTCTCACTTGATGGATGTTGGTGATTGTGAACAGCATGATCCATATATCTTATCATCGTAAGAAAAAATATTATATTATACGAATGATGTTGTGAATGAATGGTGGAGTGTAGTTTCTCATGTAATACAAAAAGATTTGTATGATATGGGTGATGTAGTGGAAGACTTGACCACTGAAATTGAATCCCATCCATAACAAGAAGTAGAATTATTTTTCCATCATGATATTGAAAATATTATTCTAGCAAGTATGAATGAAGTGGATGAAGTAATGGATTAAGAAACTGACATGATTTAAGGGGAAAAATACTGTATGTACAATTATTTATTCATTCACCAAACAGTTATTTCATTTGTGTAGTCATTAATTATCATTGTTAATTATATTTTATTTTTTAGTACTGGGCATCTATTATCATTTTTAAATGTTTTTTCTGAATATTTTTTTTTTGAAATATATGTTTTGAACATTATTTTTTTTATTAAATGATAGTAATGCCCAGGAGGAAGCAATAAACAATTTCATCCACTACTGCGACAGATGATGATCCATCTATCTCCTTCCATACGGCATCTGAGCCACCAACTTCCTTCCCCCTACACCATCTCTCAAACCATCTGTGAGGGTCCCTTTAGAAGATGAGTCATCAACTCCCACTTCAGTAGCCTCAGCATTGGGGCAGCGGCGTTCCAGTTCTAGTTAATCAAGGGCATACTGGAGAGTCACTGTTATAAGTACAAATTTAAATATAAATAAATTTATTGCACTATTTTTATACTAATTTTTTGATCATTAATGACGAAAAAAATGCAACTATGGAGAAAAATATAAAAGTGCAGATGTGTGTAATATGAAGGGAGATAATATACTTGGGTCTTATGGATGATGTCAAATGATTACATGTAAAAGTTCTAGGCCAGCTGGCAGTAGAGCCCATTTATCTTTTTATTTCTTATGATGATTGGATACATATTCCTCCAAGTTGGAAAAATGAAGTTTTTGATTCCCAAAAAAAAGTTAATTTTAAAACATCATGGTTTAATTGAATGCCATGTTATTAATATTTTCAAAATAAATTTCTGTATACATATGTTTTTCCACTTTACTGGTGCTGAAGTGATAGCATGAAAGTGGATGTTGAAAAATATTTCTAAGAAATTGAAAGGCTTTAAATGGATATTTTCTAGCAATTTCAATGATTATTCATTGACTAGCCAAAAAATGTATGAGAAGCTACCCAATGGGGTACCCAAATAAGAGTTGAATGTTTTTTCTGACAGACATCATGATGAGAAGCCGATGGCATTTAAATATATATTATTATATTAACCTCATTTTACATTTATACATGTATATAAAGAGGATATGAAATTGAATACATAACTATTAAATTAAATTTTATTTATTTTAGGATCTCTCAAGAAATAATGCATTAAGATAGGCTAAGGAATTCATCCCTCACACTACGGGGTCAAAAATATTTTCTAGAAGCCGATCGACTCAGGTAATCTTTTCATTAGTATAAATATTTATAATACAATATTATCTTTTTAATATTCTAAACTATTTATTTATTTTTGTTTAATGCATTCACAGAGTTTGTGGCATGAAGCATCCTGAACTGAAGTGTGGTTAGATGTTTCCAAAAAATATGATGGAAGTTTTGTTAATGATTATTCCAATGAAGTTGAAGTATGAACTCATTTTTTTCATTATAAATACTTATTATCAATTTTAAATATGTTAATATATATAGATATTTTATTTATAGGTTAAAATTAAAGAAATATTGGATGCCAATCCTGGGCAGTCCTCCTCAGTCTCCTAGGATGACCCGGTTGCTAAAGTCCTTGGGAAAAATAATCCTGGTATACTGTGTGGGATGGGTTTGTGACTCGTACCATATGAGGTATTTGGGAGGACATCATAGAATTTATCTGCATCTACTCCTTTTTGTAGTCATTACATACCCATAGATTCTCAAAGAGAGATTATTTCTCTACAAAAAACTATTCAAGACCAGGGGCTTAGATATCCACTTTTCAGAAAGCATTGAATGATATACATCAGCAGATGAGTTGATATCCCCCCAGTGGTATTGCATCAACTGGTGGTGAGCAGGTAAATCACA
Organism: Viscum album; assembly: GCA_963277665.1. Taxonomy (NCBI): domain Eukaryota; kingdom Viridiplantae; phylum Streptophyta; class Magnoliopsida; order Santalales; family Viscaceae; genus Viscum; species Viscum album. The sequence continues at coordinate 2,127,096,391 of OY728127.1, read as the reverse complement.
AAATTCAAAATAATTTATTATGAAAACTTTTATTTGTTTTATGTTTAAATATCAATATGAAACACTCTTTATTTTTCAATATAATGTTCTTACAGGTGGTAGTAGGAAGTGAAGATGGAGGTGGAGAGGGTGACAATATCTATTCATCATCGGAAAGTGATTAGTAGTATTTTTTATTTGTGGAAAAATATTTTAACAGTCGGTTTGTATATGTATCATGTGTGGCACATAGTTGCCTCTAAAAATTTTCATGACCAAACATTTTCTACATTTCTCATGTTTCCTTTTATGAATTTTATTGATTTGTATTGTTTCCTTTAATTTCATGATTTCTCGAGTGTGGTATTCACCATATATATCGACTCTTTATTGTGATAATTCATTTTTTATAATTCATTTTTCCTAAATTTATTTTTACATTATAATAACTTATCCTGCATTTTCTAGCCTAATGCATTTACCACTACATTTCCATTTCTAAGTTATACTTCTTAGTTATGCTCTTCTATCAATCCCTAGGAATGGGAATGTGTGTCTCACTAAGATGTTTATGATTGATCTCCTTTTTTGTGGAATAATCATAGGATAAAAAATTTCAAAATAAAATAGTTGTAATTCATAGATACTAATACAAGATTAGGGGAAATTTTGATATACTATCTGAAATGGGGGTTTCCCACCATTTCCAAAGTGGCCTCCACAAACAGTCAGGCAATGTGAATGATAGTGTCCATTATCTCAGTAGGTATGACTTTCCAATGAGAAACTCTCATTCGATTCTCTTGAACCCTCTGCCCTATAAAAATGTTAAATAGACTACATGATTAGTTACTTGCCATTATTAACATCAACTACCCTATCACAGATAATTTATTATAAACACCCATATTCCTTTATAGAATACATCAACCCCATTCATGAAACACTCGTCGCTTTGAAGGAATATGTCGGATCACTTCTATTATATTCATCACATCAAAATAACTAGGATACATAATGGTAGAGACAATACATTAGGATCCAAATTTCATTCAATCAAAGGAAACCACACAAAATACTCATTTTCCGAATAAATCACATGAGTGAATCAAATATAATACTTGAACCTGAACAATCACTCTTAAAAAATTAGGAACCCTTATCCATGGGAGAGATGAATTTATATTTTTTCTATCTTTAGTTTCATGTATAATAATTCCACATGGAATAACCCAAGGGAGAGATGATTTTACCAAATTCCTATGTTATGTTTCACTTATAATAATTCCACAGAGAGCACCAACATAAATTAATCCCAAGAAAATATTTCCACATAATTATTCCCATGATAAATGGTCTACCACAAACATAATACACCCCACATCATTTGAGTTACTAGAAATAAATAAATAACCACCCATTCATGATTCTAAAGGACTCTAGGAGGGTCTAAATTTATCAATACATAGATGGAATAGAAATCAAAACAGTTTCTATATATATATTAGTAATATAGATAGTTTATTTTATTTCATCCAACTATATTTCCAAGTTATATGAAGATTCATGTATCCATATAATTATAATAATACCAATGAATAGACCATGGCCTAACTCAAACATCCATAACCAGTCTAACGATCCTATGTGCTCCAGTAATTTGGTACATGCACTTTATCCCAATAGAGTGAGAGACGCCATGAAACAAAACATTGGATGTAGAGTGCACCATCAGGTCAAAATTCTAGTCATGGAATGTGGTGAGTAAATCATAATAATAATATAGTAACATTTTTGTGATACACAATTCTAAACACCTGATGTATGGAATTGTGATATCTCCTTTCTTAACAATATCATACCATCATACCGCATCCTCTATAAAGGCATATATTAAATATAACTAGCAAGGTGAATTACCTCACATCCACCTATTCTATCCACACCATACACATAATAAATTCATAATCATTTGTGTGATAATAAATAAGTAATAACCTTTTATTTATGTCTTTATCCACGTTCAATTACCATTTAAAGTATTACAATTGGTATGATGAATTTTTCAAAGAATAAATAAAGTTCATGACATTAAAATTATGTGGGGTCATTCAATTTAAAACCAATTGATTTATTTTAATAAAGGAAACCCATAATTAATTATCCATTTTACATTATCAATTACATTTAAATCATTCAATTCATTAAACCAAGTGAAACCCATATATAATATCAATGGAGTCACTTAGATCGTGACATGTTAATCTAGGAAATTATCCACTTTAATAATTTCCTACTATAAGTGGTCCAAACACCTAATGGAAACCTTGGGTTCTATCAAATAATCCTATATAAAGGGATATTACATTCTTGAACAATTCCAGAAGATATATGGGAGTACCAACATTTGAAAAAAATTCATATTGTCCCATTTCACCTAGATCACCCAATGAGTGACCATATAAGTTGCACACAACATGTGAACATCCATTCAATGATCAAATAGTACATATGAGTCTTTAATGGTAAATTTTAAATACATAAATCAGTTAAATAGAGATTTTTGACCAAATATGGTGTGTGACACTGTGTCTTTATTATGAAACATAGAACCCCAAAGGGAAAACAATGTGACTACGAATCTAAAGGTCATAGATGACACCTCTCCCGATTTCAGCTTCATATTTCATGATTTTTGGGAAAAATTTAAGAAATGGTTCAGTTCCATGACAGTATGGAAAATGTGCCTATGCCTATACAGTAAAATGGATCCAATGGGAAAATAAAATAGGATGTATGAGTTGGTTTTGACTTATATTGGGAAATCCAATGCTTCCTTCGGATCTTGAATTGGGTGTCTAATGATAGTGATATGGATGAACCTATGTTAAAAAATTTTGAGTTATACAAGAGGTTAAAGAATTCAAAATAACTGGAATATTAAATAGAAAAGGGAATGTGGTATAAGAATAGAATACGAGAAAAATTGTAAATTCACCACTACATTTTATTGGATACTAGGATTATGACATGTGATATGTTTATTTACAATCCTTTACTAACCAAAAGATGCATTTGGTTGTTCTTAGTTAATTATCTCTTTTCATATTAACTGTAGTATTTATTCTTTTGGTGTTTTTGTATTCTTGGAATGGTGTTTTTTTCAGGGCACCGGTACAGGTGCTCCAGAAAATAGTTCTTTTTTATAAATCTTCTCTTTAGTGGTGGGTTTAACCACAGCTACTATCTTAACATTAGCAGATGTTCTAACCTCCACTATAATGGCCCATCTTTTGTGCTTTTTTCATGGAGGTTATATTGATTGTTGTGGCGGTTTGTCCTGGTAGGCCATTAATTTTTTTAGTGGTGGTTTTAAACGCCCCTAAAAAAAGTAATCCCCTGCCCCAAAAACCCACCGCGAAAAACAATATAACCACCAATAAAATGTGCCAACTACGATAGTTCCCATAAACCACTTCTAAACCACTTTAACTGCCGAAAATAGTTTCTCGACATACAATTTAGCGTCGAATTTCAGAAACTACAGTGAAATTGAAATTTCCCTTTAGTGTTTTTTCATTCTTGTTTTTCAATATGGTGACTATTTTTATTACCATGGTAATTTTTAGATTAATAATAAATTAGATTGAACATTATTAAATAATTTTTAAACTATAATTATAAATATTATGTCTAATTTATAAAATAAAAAACCTATTTATGTCAGAATGTACTTTAAACAAAAGTTCTTGTAGTTTAAAAAACACATCTTTAACCATAACAATGCGGACCATGTTTTAATTTATTAATGATAAATATAGTCTTCATAATAGAAAATTTGGCCCATTAATGGATCATATTATATGTTTATCAATATTTAGAAATAATTTGGAATATGATAATATTTTTAGTAATTTTAATTCATTTAATAAAATATCCTTAACATTAATGTTAATTTTGACATTTTTCAATTAATTTCAATTTTAAAAATATCATTATTATAGTGTTATGGACTTTATCAGAGGTATAGACCATTAGTTTTTGGTTTAAATTCATTTTTTTCCCTAATAATGATTCCTAATGGATTAATGAGGTCTCAGGGGCGTCTGGGGCTGGTTTTGGAGCCAGGAACCCCAAAAATTAAAGATAAAGACTGGACCACATGTTTATATTAACCATGCTACCCAGTATGCATGGTTTCTATATCAGTGAAGTTTTTGATAGTGGGATGTTGGGGGCCTCAAGTTTTTTCTACAACCATGCAACCCCAGTTCCAAAAACCATGTGTGATTGCAAACCCCCGTGGCAGAGAGGTTTTCCATGGGTTGCACACAGTTAGCTAAACCTCCCACCAAGCCATCTGGGATTCCAATTTGAAATATAACATATCACATGGTTGGTGCACTGTTTATAAAAATGTGCATACAAACGTTTTACCCTTAATTATTTTGGTGAAATGATGGGTTTACAGCTCATTAATTTTCTAACCCAATTCTTTTATTCCTATGTTTCTTCTCTAGTGGACTCCTCCTCCTCCCCTACATAGAGCTCTACTTCCTCAAGACATAGGGACCTAAATAACACCACTATCTTGGATATGTTTCTCTCATCATCATATCTAATGGAAAGATATAAGTAATCCACTTTATCCTCTCAATTTTGTTTTGGGTTTCTTTTATCCTCTATTTTGTTATTTATGTGGAACCACTTTCACCCTATTTTCATAGTGTTGGATGTTTTCATTAATTTCTTTTGTTTTAGATAGATTCATGATATGATAATGGATAATTGGAGTGATACTGCATTGATGTCGGTGGTCTATTTATTTCCTTCTCATTTCATTGATTTTTAAATGTTATGTCATTTTTTCACACACTAGACCATTCCAGTGACACCATAAACTGGTTTAAAAAACTAATTTAATGGGTTCCCCATGTTGGCTAGGAGCCTATAATATTGATAATCCCATCATGTGGATGATTTCCTTATCCTGGGCCACCCATTGGGCTGTGCCCACTTAAAATGGCCTATTACCCAAGCCTTGGGATGTTAAATCACTGTGTGGTGTGTGTTTTAATTATAATTGATTTATTAATTATAAATTTAATTAAGAAGAATTTTGATCCATGAGTTATATCCCTTAGAAATGATGATGCATTATGTTTATTGAGTGGAACCATACTTTATGCCTTGTATCATTGCATTACATTTTTGCCATGACATGTGATTTATTTTGTTCTAGTTTTTATCGCCTTGAGGTTATTTATTACACCTGATGACTCAATTTCCTTGTTTTTTGGCTTGTAACACATTCCTTCTTCCTTGTTCAGCATTTTATGAATTTTACTTATTACCATTATTTCTTGAATTAATTTGTACAACATTGCTATATTATTATTATTTTTAAATTATTCTTGATGAAATGTGATTGTATACATTATGCCTTGTTATATGTGTATTGGTTTCTATGATATAACTGCTACGGGTCAGGAGAGGAAGTGGGTCCCAAATTAAAGATGTAGTGGATGGAATCACCGTGTTCATTTCAGATCAACCTGATGCCCCGAGATCGGTCCTTTGGATTTCCTTCAATGATATTTTTGGGTGGATTATTTTATACTTATGAGTGAAACTAGTTCCCTATGGGATAAACCATGGATGAAATCTTTATCAAGATTTATATTCCTTGCCTCTGGTGATACTCATCCCCCTATATGAGATACATGGAAAAAGATCAGAGTTCACTCTGTCATGAGTGATACAAGGGATGCATTTAAAGGTTTCCATGGATGGACTCGGTGGTAATGGTTATATCAAAGGTTCCTATAATGTCCCTTGGGATTCCTTATAGATCAACTTTATTGGGATTTGGACCCCATGTTTGGATTTGATAAGCATTACTTTTTTGTTTTATATGTGATGTTCTTATTTGTAATTGGATCATGATTATATTCTGATATGGGGATGAGACCCCCAAGTCAAACAACAGGCTTGGGGTCTACCTACAATTGTATTTGTACTTATGATGGCTTATGTATAAGCCTTATTACTTGAACATGTGACACGGTTCCAAAAACCGACTTAGGTAGAAGTAATTAGTAGTAGTTGGGTGTCCACATAGAAAACCATACCAATGTATTTATTATTTTATTCATCTATTTATCTCATTTTATAATTTATTTCACACAGTTAATTTATTATCGCATGAAATAGACTGGCCTAGAAACTGGTGTCGGTGGCCTACTGAGATTTTATCTCACACCATTCTTGGGCCACCAATGGTATTGAAGCAGACATTATGATCGCAGGTTTATAAAAAGCAATGTGAAATGATTCTGATCATTGATTCGATGTTCTATGGTGGATTACAGGGTAGAGGACTAAGCGTATATAATGATTCTAGTTGTAATAGTTTTTTTTGATATTTTTGGTATTATTTTTAGAATGTGCTATATTCTTTTATCTACAGTCCCTAGTATTAACTTTTTTTATAGTTGCATGACATGCCATAATTAGCATTTTGTATATATTATATTTAATTTGGATCCTAATTGTTTATTTACTTTGTTTGGTTTATTTTAACAATTTTTGTTTTTCTATCTGTTTTATATTTCTGCTTCCTCTATTTATTATCTATCTTATGATGTTTCTCACACTCTGAACTATGTGGGAATAGTCTCCACATTGATACACCCTAGTGCCTCACTGCTAGTCAACATCCATTAGAATTTGGGGAGGTAAACTTGAGGTCTTATGGCCACCATATCGCGGTACCGGTAAGTGGATCCCACAGCAGGATGCTACAAAGTGGTATTATAGCCTTATTTTTCATTTCAGCTTATAGTTTGGCTTTAGATTGGAGAAAAGGATATTGTAATTTTGTATGGAGCATATTCCCAAGAGTGGGAAATCGAGAAACAATGGAAACTCAAATTTCTGAGGATGGGAAAATGATGTTAATTATAGCAATATTATAGTTCCATGGATTTCACTATTGGGTGACGCGATCACAATGTGTAATTTTTATTATTGATAAAATTAATAATAATATTAGATTTGTTCTATCATAGCCTGATGATATGAGGTTGTATAAAATGACTCCTCATACTAGGAACCATAATAACTAAACTTACATGAATTGTTCCATTACATATAAACTTTTGGCATGCATTTCTTGTAGTGAATGTTCTTGTTGAAGTGATTTGACTTTTACATATCTAAATTTGAAAACATTTCTTAAACGACCAAAAAACATAACAAGAAGTTAAAGTGTCTACCTTAGCCTAACTGTGTTTTCCATCATATACCAAAAACCTTAATCCATTGGTTATGGAACATTGATCCATGGACCATTGGTCACATGGGCTGAAATTACTTGTAGTTAGGATTAATTGAATGCCAAATTTCAATTTATATGGTGTATGGGCCCTTATAGATTGAAAATTGTGATTAAAATAATTCCAAAATTTAAAGGATATTTAAATACTCGAAGAAATTAAAACAAATACCACCTTTAAAATAAATGGTCACGTTATATAAAAATGGTGAGACCTTAAACCTAACCCAACCTATTATGGGGCAGTCGGGCATGTCTCTATGATCCTTCTGCGGTATTTTCATAAAACCTATTCCTTTTTTAAGAGAACTTATAAAAGTGTTCCTCGTTTTTCGAACAAAAGTGTATATGTATTTTCATTATAAAATTCCCTATTTGATATAAATCACCTATCAGAAGTGTGCTTTAAAATTTTAGAGATATTCCACTATGATTTCCTCATGTTGTATGCAAAGAGAGTGGGGATGAGAACACTCCAGAGGTGGTGGGCCTTGATAAACCAATGATACCTCATATAGTGCAACATTAGGCTTGTATTTTTGATCTTCCACTTGGTTTTGACAATCAGATCATTGATATTTTTCTTTAGTTTATGTAGTCAATTCATAGTGCTCCCCACCCTACACTGACTATGGCAGATTTGACTCGATACTTTCAATAGAATCATCCCCCCACCTTATTAGGGGATCGAGGGCCAAAATCTATTATGTCTTGGTTACAATCCATGGTATTTATCATTTATCATCAGGACATTCCTCAAGTGTTTTGGGACAATATTGATACAAACATGTTACATGTTTCTGCTAAGAGTTGGTGGGATGTGATCTCTCAAGATTAGTGACATTGAGGTATAGTATAGATAGACTTCAATACGACCTTTTATAATCACTTCATAACTTCGAATCTGGGGGAGGATCATTCTTGTTATTTCATGAATCATTATAAGGTCTCTATGACTGTGCTATATTTTCCCACTCTCTTCACCAAGCTCCAACATTTCTCTCCATATTTGACTATTAAAGAGTTGATGAATATGAGACATTTTGAGGATGATCTTGGGAATTATTTCCAATAATATGTGAACATATTCAGGAATAATACAATTACATAAATACTAAACCATGCCCTTATCATAAAATGGGACCTGAGAGAAGCAGGAAGTGCGAGCCAGGGAAGCTCTGTTTCGAGGCAGGGGGATAGTTCATCTGTTATTAGGAAGCGCAGTTTAGAAGTTGCACATAGGGGAAGTTCCATATTGGTGAAAAGCACTAATAGATCTATAGTGTGTCCCCGGTGTGGTTGTCCAAGTCATAAGATTCCTCAGTGCATAAGGAACCCAATCATGTGTTGAGATTACAGTAGGATAGGTCACCTTCAGTTCTTCTTCCAGTATTTTCCTCCAACATCTTTTGAGTGGGGAAACATTTTGAAACCTCTACAAGGTATATGATCTGAAAATCTATTCTAGGTGAGGATTTGGACGTCTATAGGCTGATCAGTATGAAGTTGTAGTGTCCATGGATGTGGTAGTATGTATTCAGAGCATCAGCATCAGCAGAGTGGACCTACCCGGGCCAGTCAGGTAGAATCTCAAGGCCATAGTTCAGGCTATAACTATGTAGTGCATACTTCACCCATGGAGTATATTCCAAGTACTAATATTGTATGTTGTGCTTTTATAATATCCCCTTCTATAGTATACTCTTTTTTGGATACAGGTGAATCACACTATTTTATATCTGTTGTGGTTAAGGAAAGTATGGGCCTTTCAATCAATTAATTTTGTGTTTTCATGTCCCTCAACATGCTATTAGGGGTCATAATAGATAGAATATTACAATTTCTAGAGAATAACAATGAAATATGAGGGTACCATTTCTTATTTAGTTTCTTATCCTTAGGATGAACAACTTTGATGTCATCCATGGTATGAACTGTCTTATTCATTATCATTCTAAATGGATTTCTGTTGTCGCTGGGTGTCCTTCACCTCACCTGAGGAAATAAAAAATATTTATATGGTCAATTTGGATATCTAGGAATATCGGGCTAGACCGAAACATACTAGAAAAGTCAGAGTGACAACCCAAATGGCCAATCTCTTTATGAGTGATTAGGGAATATAGTGCGTAAAATTACCTCATGTAGGGGATCATTTCAAGAACGTCTTCCCTAAAGACTTTTCCTACATGAAAGAGATGCTGATTTCACCATAGAAATTTTTCTAGGTGATACACCTATGTAAATTTATAACTATAGGATGGTATTTATAGATCTCTAGGAACATAAAAAGCTACTTGAAGACCTAGAGGAAAAGGGTTTTATCCAACCCAACACAACATTGTGGGGTCCACCTGTCCATTTTTTCAAAGAAGGTGGATGGTACCCTTAGATTGTTCATAGATTATAGAGGGTTTAACTATAATATAGTGAAGAACTATTATCCTTAACATTATATTGATGAACTCTTCGAACAGCTTTGAGGAGAAACTATTTTCTCCAAGATCAATTTGATGCTGATCTACCATCAGGTGCATGTGATACAGTCAAACATACCACACACAAAAAATCATAGAATTTATAGACTATATGAGTATTTGGTAATGTCTTTTAGTATTAAAAACACACTGGAAGTATTTATGGATCTGATGAATTAGTTACTTCCACTTGTATATTGATTCCTTTGTGGTAGTCTTTTTAGATGACATCATAGTATATTCACACACTATAAATGACCATTCAAACTATCACGATATCATTCTTGAGTACACTAAGAGAGCACCAGTTATATGTGAATCTTAGTAAATTCCTCTTTTGGATTAGTATGGTTCACTTCTTGGTTCATATCAAATTAGAAGCAGTCATGTCCACTAAACCAGAGAAGGTGAGCACAATTTTTTCCAAGGATAATCCCAAGAATGTGTTTGACATATGATGTTTCTTAGGGGTAGAGAGATATTATAGAAAATTAATCTAGGAATTCTCATGAATAGTAGTTCTAGTTATGGACTTGACCAAGAATGGTGTGAAATTTCACGTGACTAAAACTTGTGAGATATGTTTTATGGAGAAAACGTGGAGACTAAATTTATTGTTAATCCTAACACTAGATGAGTTAGGAAGCAGTTATGTAGTTTTTTATGATTCTTAAGAAATTAGGATTGGGATGTTCTAATGCATGCTAATCGGGGTATAATGTATGGGTCCCACTAACCCCGTCCTCATGAGTGTAATTACCTATTGCATGACCTCAAGCTAGATTCCATGGTTTATTATCTAGGCTGTTGGATTCACTACCAATTGGGGGAGATATAATTTTCTTCAAGGATCATAAGAGTCTCAAATAAATCTCCACATAGAGAGACATGATTCTATAGTAGCACAGATCATACTCTGACCACCCTAGAGGCCAGTAGTGAGTGTTAGATGATGGCTCTATTTATGACTTACCCTATATTTTTAGGAGTACTACGAGAATCATGTTCTATTACCACCAGAAGTGAAATAACCCCGTCTAGAATGAGTCTAGATGAGGTAGCTATTAGATTCCAAGGGGATCATCTTGTGGGAGAGTGTCACAGGAGAGAACCTACCTCCTGGTTTGGTTGTTGATGGAAGTGAGACCCAACCCTTTCTTGGGTTTTTTTAGGTGCCTTGGGATATACAGGAAGAGTAAATTATAGAATACCATGACTCTATTTAGTCATTTTATCCTGTGATTACCAATATTTATAGAGATATACATCGTCTACACTGGTAGTCATGTATGAAGAAGAAGATGATAAGTTTTATCACTAGTTGTGCCACCTGTCAGTAGGTGAAGGCAGAGAACCCGTAACCTACTGGGACACGATATCCTTTATCCCTTCCAAAGTGGATATGGAATTATGTCACATTTTATTTAATGACATGCTTGAAAAGATCCTTTAGAGTGAGTGATGTGGTATGGATGATCATCAACAGGTTAACCAATTTATTTACACTTCCTTCAAATCAAGGAGACCTTCTCTGTTATTGATATATGGAAGCTTTATATACATGATACAATGTTTCATCATTGAATAGACCATTCTATTTTTTTGGACTGAGATATTCATTTTACATCATAGTTCTGACATGGGTTTTAAAAGGCATAGGGTTCACATTTTCTCTTAGGTATAACATACCACCCTCATAACGACGGGCAGTCCAAGAAGACATTACAAGTGTTTGAGGATATCCTCCAGGACTTCATCCTTGATTTTGGAGGTTTATGAGAAAAATATATTCCTATGGTGGAGTTTTCCTACATCAACAAAAAAAATTAGGCAATGATTCAGATGGATTTATATGGTTCCCTTTAAGGTAGGCCATTTCATTCACCTTTGTGCTAGCTAGAGGTCGGTGAAGAATCTCCACTCAGTCCTCGTTTCATTCAATATATATCATAGAATGTCTTGCTGATTCAGAAGTTTTTTTTACTTCTCATTCTAGGATAAAGTCTTATACCAATATTTTTTTAGACCTCCAATGTTCGAGGTGGGACATCAGGTCTTTATGTGTCTATCTCCTTGATTCTATCATAGAAAAATTCAATGATAGGGAAAGTTATCTCCTTGATATATTGTGAAATTAAAGATAGTTTAGAGATTTGGGATGGAATCCTATCGGTTTCTATTACCATAGAGGTATCATGCCTGGCATGATATCTTCCACATATGTCAACTTTGATAATTCCATATTGACCTGCCTCATTCGTTTGACCCTGAGTATGTTGAGTTGGAGGTGGATGTGTCCTTTGAGGAGACTATGATATATATCATTTATTGGAGAATGAAGAATCTCAATGGATGGTTTGGTACATTGGTTTAGGTACTATGGAAGCACAAAAATGTATAGGGGGATACATAGAGTGAGAGGCTGATGTATGTGCATAGTGACTGGAACATTTCTCGGAATACATTTTACCACCATCATAAGGGAAACTTAAGGATGAGTTTTCTTATTGAGGGGGTTGTAACATCCCAACTTTTCTCAAAGATATGTATAATTAGTTTTTCTATTCAACAGAATTTTTTTAAACTAATAATGATTTCAAATGGAGTAATGGAGGCCTCATGGGCATTTGGGGCTCGTTCAGAGCCCAAAGCCTAGAAAATTAAAGAGGAAGACTCTGAATCATGGTTAGTAGAAACTATATATCTATGCTCACATGGTTTCTCTAGCCTTATAATTACTGAGAGTGGGGTGATGTGGACCACATATTTTTTCAGCAACCATTCCCCTAAGATGAAAACCCATGCATGATTACATGACCTGAGAGAAGAATAGTTTTTCACAAGCAATGCATAGTGATCCAAACTGTGCACCTAACCATGTGGGGTTCCCCTTTAAAGTAGAACATGGTGCACATTTGGGGAATGATTTGTCTAACCATGCAGACAAAAAATATTCATTTTCTTGTGTAGGTGAAATGATGTGTTTTCCACTTTTTTAATGTTTTTACCAAATTCTTTTCTTCCTCAGTATATCTTCTAGTCATCTCCTCCTTTTCTTATGCATAGAGTTATCCTCCTTGAATACCTACATATATAGATTACTCTTTATCTGAAATCTATTTTTCTCACCCTCAGATACATTAGAACTCTCTCAGTGAGCTCAATTATTGTCTCCTTTCTATTTTATATTTATTCCATCCTATATTATGTTATTAATGTGTGGCCACAATTTCCAAATTTTATTGGTGTTGGATTTTTTCTTTTATTTCTTATATTTTATGGTGATTCATGATATGAAAACAGATGAGTGGAGTGATACTACATTTAAGTAGGTGGTCCATGACTTTCTTACTTCTTTATTCATTTTTTAAATGTCGTGACATTGTACTCCACATCGAACCCTTCCATTAATTCCTCAATAAATTTTAATAAATTACATTAATGGGTTCCTAATGTCTCTTGCGACCCTCAATTTTTGAGAAATTAATATTAGGGTTTATCTCATCGTTATTGTCCACCCCTTTGGGTGTTCCCACCTTAAATGGCCTATATTTTCCAATCCTTGGGATGTTAAATCACTATGAGGAGTGTTTTTAATTTATAATAGATTTCAAACATATAGATTTAATTAAGATGAATTTTTATCCTTCAGATGGATCCCTTGGAAATTTCGATGCTTCATGTTTATCGAGTGGCTTCATGATTTGTTCCCTATATCATTTCATTACATTTGTATCATGTATAGTTCATTGTTTGTTGCTTGTTGTTTATCACCATGAGGATATGTCTTATGCCACATGACTCAATTTCTTTATGTTTTGGTTTATGCCATATTCCTTGTAACTTATGCCACATTTTAGGCCATATGATTATTTCCATTCTTTATTGACATTAATTTTAGAAAATTTCTCTCTTATTATATTGTCATATTGAAATGATTCATGATGATATATAATTGAATTTCATGACCCATCCCATAGGGGTTTGTGCTGTGACTCCCCATTCCTGCCCCAATAAGGCCAGGGGTTGGTGATTAGCACCAAGTAGGCATATCACTAACATGGGAGGCATTACCTATATACTTGAACACATTCACACAATGCCTAAATGTAAAACACTAAGTCAACCATGCATGAAAATCACTAAGGATAACACAGCCAGAGTGCAATATAAAAGTAATGTACAAAGTGTGACCTGGTCTAGCATACAATACCACCAAAAAATAAATGTTTGTAACACAATTGAGTACATCTGTCACTGATAGCTCATCGACAGAAAACCCTACCTGAAGGGTAGGACAAGGGTTGCTGCCTGTAGCCATATAAGTATTCCTCATATATAGGATATCCTTCATCACAACCTATTTCTGGACCACCATGGTCTTTGTTAAATTGTCAGTTGTCTTCATAAGACATGACACGTGTAGGAAAATCTTGTGCTTGGGTGAGTAAAATAGTACCTAGTAGGAACCCCACACCATAAAGGTAGGGACAGAAAGGAAAGACGTCAAAGGAGAGACCAAAATGGAAAGGCCTTAAAGGAGTGACCACAATGGAATTTAAACACCATTTATTTTCATCTCACATAGGTATAAATCTAAAGTATGATAATCAAGACTATTAGACGTAATCACATAACTCCCAGTACTATTGAGTCACTTAGAACCCTTGAGTCACTTAGACCCGCTGAGTCACTTAGACCCACTGAGTCACTTAGACCTGCTGAGTTACTGAGACCTACTAAGTCAATTAGAAATTCTACTTCACTTAGAACAATTGAATCACTTAGACCCACAGAGTAAGTTAGACTAATAGTTATAGTATTCTCATCACAGCCAGCCTCAGGATTCCCACCCATAGTGTGGTTTTTCTGAGAAAACCTACTCCTCGGGCCATAGTTTTTATGTCTAATTCCATTAAAACCCAGTTATAGTATCTCAAAAGAACCTCCTCATTGTGAGGGTCCTAATACCACAAACCTCTCGTTAATTAGATGTATGGTATAATAGTTACAGTTTTATTTGAAAAAGGGGCATGTTGGGTCTAGGTCGTGTCTGACCAAGTCGAACTGACCTGACCCAAACTGACCTTCTTGGCCACCTTGGGTGGCCTAATTTTCCCCACCAAAACTTCCATGAGCGGGAAGGATCATCTCACCTTGATGCAGAAGCCACCACATCCTCTCTCAGTCAACACGGTCGATGGTTGTCGTCAGCCCTCCCTGCACACGGTTTTGTGAACAGTTTACCAACACACACACACAACTGATCTGTGGGTCTCCTGGTCCAACTCAATGTCCCAACATTACCACTGCTCTACACTACCATGGCACAGCTATCCATGACATCAAATCTCAATTTTCATCTATTTCCACAGGTTCCACTTCAATCGGCCTTTGAGTCGGTAACCATTGTCGCCACCACGACCCTCCTAGTCGTGGTCTTCCACCAACGCTACGGCCCTCCCCATCACTGGTCTCCAAGCTGGCTGCTACCCGGTGCCTCTATCTCTTGTATCCTCCTTCCACGGGCTGAGCCACCACCACGGTCCCACCTAGACCGCAGATTACAATCGCCACCGGCCATCAAGCTGGTAACCTAGATCGTTATTCCATGAAGAACACATGAACACCCAAAATTGATGGATCAAAACCATGTTCTTGTCTCCCCCAATCCATCCATGTTTGAATTGAAATTATTTTGGGGAGATTACAACACAATGAATGGATCAAAATGACACATGGATTCCCCCAATTCAAATATGAAAAATCAAAACCCTCCCGCATATGTGATTGGTCCTCAGGTCAACCTATTCGTGGGTTGATCTGGGTTAGTCACTCAAACAAAAGAACTTGTAAAGGAAGAAAATCACATCTAAATAAACACCTACCAGGGATTGGATTAATCATTGTTAAAGGATGGAGCTTCACTTTCATCATTCATTGATCCTCAATCTGTGATTTGATTCTATTGGAGAAATCCTTCAAAGAGTATTGGGTGTTTTTTGTTGTTG
This sequence comes from Viscum album, assembly GCA_963277665.1. Lineage (NCBI taxonomy): Eukaryota > Viridiplantae > Streptophyta > Magnoliopsida > Santalales > Viscaceae > Viscum > Viscum album. Next base: position 2,127,080,588 of record OY728127.1, on the reverse strand, counting down.
GTGATTCTTTGTACATAATTGTGTGTCGTTCACAAACAAAATCCCTTCAAATATTCAGATAAAACAATAGGATCTCTCCTGATCCCATATTCATGTAAATCCATTAAATTTAGGAAAAAAATTTCACCTTTTCTTTTATATTTTGTCGCAGCATCATTATACTAATTAATTTATGAAATGAAATATTTATTGCATCACTGTGCTGCAGAAAAACATTTTAATTTAAAAAAAAATCTTAAGATAATTTTATTTTTCTATTTAAAACCCCAAATAATTAAATTTTACCCTCAACCCACACCAGTCGATGTTAGGTCCTTCCATAGGAAAATTTGACATTCCAGACAGAATGGTGTACTTGGATTTTTAATCCTCGAAATAGTTTAGAAGTTACCAAAATCACTCACTCGTGTGTAGAAAAAGTTCAAACAATTATTCCAAGCACCCCGGGCCTTGATATCAAGTTCTGTCTCTGCACATTTTTCAAAATTAATCCATATAATTAAAAAAACAATGAAATATCCATTACATTACATTCTCCCTAACTTAGGGATTTACTTCCTCAAATTCCAAAACAAGGTCCAAACAAACAAATGGGTATACTGAGAAAAAATCTGAGCCTCCCACTACCATGTTCTCTAATGATGATTTATATACTTCCATCGAATGCTCACTAGAGGATTTTACCGTCAATGATGTACTGACTCTTGTCAATCCACTATCTTCATGTAGAACTTCTGCTAACATCGCCCCATCGTCAATTTGCTGTTTTCCCCAGTTGATGACATGCAATGGATCATGCACACAACCCTTTATCTATGATACGTGAAGGAAATCATCACCCAATGCATATTTGGGGGAAGATCTAAGTGGTATGCCACCTTTCTAACTCAACTCTGAAACTGAAAAGGGTCAACGAACCGCTGAGAAAACTTGAAACCTGGTCAAATCTCTACAATTCCCACTGAGGGGAGGCTTAAAGGAAAGTGTTGTCTCCCTACCTAAAATACAAAGGCCTATATATCCTATCATCATAGGATTTATTCTCAATCTGTGTAGTCCTAATACACTCTTGGATGACCATCACCTTCTCAGTGGTAGCCCGTACCAATTTTGGACCCATGAGTGCTGACTCCCATGGGTGTGTCTAGAATAGCGGTGATATTCATGTCCATCCATAAAGTTTATAGAATGTTTCGATAACAATGGTGGAGTGGTAGCTATTGTTTTATTAAAAATCCACATGTGTTAGGTGGTCATCCCCCCTTCGACTAATGTCCATGATGCAAACACAAATCATTTCCTCTAAAACATTTATTGTCCTCTCTATCTAGCCATCTATTTGGGGTTAAATTCCATGCTCAAGAACAACTAATATCTAAATGCCTCTGGTAATACTCTTCATAACTAGGATTTGAAGCATGCATCACAATTTGAAACGATGGTCGACGGAACCCCATGAAGACGAACTACCTCCTGAAATAGAGACGTACTATACTCTCTACCAAACTCTGCTCCTAAATGGGTAGGAAGTGGACCAACTTGGTGAGATGATCAAAGATCACCCATATAGTATCATATCCCCTATAAATGCATGTTAAAAACATTAAAATGTCTATTGATATAACATCCTACTTCCACTTTGTCACCTCATGTGAAAGAGCTTAGCCTTCTGAAACCTGATGCTTTTCCTTCACTTATTGGCAAGTGAGATATCAAGAAACAAACTCTGCCACTAACTTCTTCATCCCTGGCCACCAGAACATACATTGTAGATCTTGGTATATCATTTATACTCCTGGATGTAATGCCAAAGTGGTGGTGTGGAACTCCCTAATAACCTCCTCTTGCAACGTCACTGGTACAATGATGCACCCTTTTAAGAGGATAATGTGCCCCCTATCGAATGTCCATCAATGGATTTCCCTATGGACAACTGAGCATGTAGGGTCTCATGATTGATAACCCAAATTTGTGCCTCCCTAATGCACTGTAATAGTGGGGGAGTGAAAAAGATCAACTAAAGGTAAGATACTCTATAACCATCCAGGAAGGATATTTGCACTGTGCATAACTGCTCTGATGCCACACTCCACAACGGTATGCTGGATCTCCTTATGAACTTCTTCTCTACTACTTCCCCATTCCTGAGAGTATAGACAATCTCGTAGTCATAATCCTAGATGAACTCTAGAAATCATCACTGTCTCAAGTTCAGGACTTTCTAGAAAGGATATAACAGAATATTTTGGGGTTACAATATATATTAAACCCTGTAACCATCTTTTATTTCCACCACATCTTCAAAGAAAATATTACTATTGCTAGCTCAAAATATTGATTTTTATAGTTCTTCTAATGGTGCCTCAATTGACACAAATGATAGGTAATCACTTATTTTTCTTGCATCAAGAAACAACCATGTTCGGTCCTTGATGCATCGCATAACAATACATACCCAACTCCATCCTCTGGAAGTCTCAATATGGGTGAACTTATTAGTCTCCGCCAACACTCCTAGAAACTCTTCTGGAAGTTCTCCATCCACACGAACAATTTTCCTTCTGTTTCATATGAAGTACGTTATGATCATCGACACAATAGGCCATATGTACGCCTGAGTAACATTTCAATTTTTCAAAGATAATTATGGAAAGAAGGTGAGTAATATTTTACCTTTAGAGAATCACAATAATGTCATAAATACATTATAATTTCATTAGATATACATATATATATCATACATGTTTTTTGGGGAAGAAAAGAGAGTCACATGACTTTTTGAAGGTGATAGTCCACACATACTTGAATGATGTTATCATGTTTCAGTGAGTGAGAAAGTATGAATGTAAATGACATATTAGATTTTCATAATTATAACTGTGAAATTAATAGCATAATTATTTCATGTTTACCACCTAAATTAATTATATTTATACTTATAAACTTCCATGTAAAGTGTTATTGAGAAATGAGTCACATCACATTGTGAGGCGGTACTCCACCGCAGACACGAGTGACAATATCATATACTCTAAGGAATGGAAATAAAAAATTTAAGTATGATAAAATGAAAAATAGGTATAATTATAATATAAATATCATATATATACTTTATATCCATCATCATACACAATTGTGGGAGGTATTTATGGAAAACATGTCACATTGGTTTGTGAGTCGGTAGTCCACTGAACATAAGAGCAATGTTATCAATTCTTATTTGAGGGTATAGTAGATGGATATAGATCATGTAAATAAAATAATAAAATATCATTATATGGGAAATATTTGTTTTATTATATAATAAAAAATAAAAAATAATATAATGAGGAGGATAAATAAATAAATCAAAAACATGTAGTAAGGAATTGTAATTAATCATAGGCAACTTCTTTAGGATTGGATGTAAAATATTCGTAGAATGGATTTATGACCAAAATTATAGGAGATATTTTTTTGGAATTGATATGTTTAGGTCTTGTTATAACCAAAAGGGTTTTACAGTGTGAAGAATAGAGGGGATGGGGTGACCTTTTATAAGTGAGGTTAGTGACACACGTGTAATTTTACAAAGGAAAAAGGAATACCAACGTTTTATAAATGCCAAAAAGGTAAAAAATTAATTATTATCTATAATTAGACATTATAAGATCTAAATATGGATATAAAATGGTTTTTGGATAGGTTTTGGGTCATTTATGTCCCTAATCTTTTTAGTTTAATCGCTCGGTAAAATATTTTTTACCATAACCATAAAAAATAACTTTTTCATCATTACTATTAATTATGGTAAAAAATAATTTGACCATAACAGATAATATAAATTATTATTATTGCAAATATTTAATTAATATTAACCAAATTTCATTCCAAGAAATAGAAAATTTTATTGAAAATTTATCCAACCGATGTGATAATAAATCATCTTTTCAAAGAGATTTTTTATATATGTTTACATTGTTTTTTTATAAACATTCATTACAAAATTTAATAAAATGACCTAATTTATATTAATAGTTATATAATTTTACTAATTATTCATTAAAACAAATTTAAAATATAATTTATCATTATAAATAATTTAAATTAAATGAACGTTTTCAACTAAAATTTAGTATTTTTCATTATTCATCAAAATATATAACATCTCCAAAAAGTTATCAATCATTTACCAGAAGATTATATTGAAATATAGATTCATAAAATTAAATTTATTTTTTCAAATAAATTTTTTAATAGTGGTAAAATTTAATTTTAAATTATGTGTGAAAAGCGTGAGAATACGACCTTTTAGAAAAATACACTTTTTGGAAAACATTTCTTTTTCTATCAAAGGACTCTTATTTTATATATAATCAAAAAAATAAACATTAAATTAATATTATACATGTCAAAAAAAATAGTATTTATAATTTTGATACTATTATTAATACCCTCCAATATTTCTTCTAAGTTATAATGGTAATGTTTAAATAGTAATATTTAAATATAGTATTATGTTTCGTTCAAACCCATTATTGCATGCTTCACAGGAAATCAAAGAAATTAAATTTAATTAAAAATAAATATATCATAATGTCTTAGTGTGTGAAATATTATTCTAATACCGGTGTTTCATGTCATATATTTTATCGAACATGTTTTTTTATTTTAAAATTATCGGTGTATTACATTCCCCCCCCCCCCCACAATAAATCATTTCCTTGAAATTTAATCTTGATCATTGTAGTAAATGGTTTTAAATTTTGAAATAAACATATTGAAATATTACATAGTGATAAAGGGTGATTAAAAATCCTATTAATATGATAGAATGGGAAGTACATAGGTTATATGGAATAACACATTAGTAGGTTTTTATACTGGATAAAATTGGTGGAATGAGAAGATATGGACATAAAAGTAAAGAATAAATAACTATAAATAGTGATATAGGTCATTGATTACATGAAATTTAATGATAAATTTAATGTTATAGACCTAAAAAGAATAAATTGTTTATAATTAAAAATATCATCATATAAACAAAAATAAATTTATTATAATAATTTTTTTCAATATCCTTTTCCTAGAGTTGAGGAATTCCTTTATCATCTATGATAAGAAAATATGAAAATATATTTATGTGATATAATTCTATTTCATAGGAAATATTTCATCTCTAGGTTATAAAATCATCATTTTTCACTGAATTTCATACTATAAAAAATTAGTATGAATGACATAATTTTTTTATTCCTTAAGATCTGTAATAAACATTTAACAGATCATCGGATCCATAATGAGTGAAAATTATTTCCATATGTTTATAAATATTTTCTAAAACCAAAATGTTTATCACATTTTTTCCAATATAATAAATCAATAGATAAACCTAAATAGTAACACTATTAGTTTAACATTAATATTTATCCATCATATCATTTAACTAAAAACTATGACATGTTAACCAACACATCACATCGGCTACTTGTAGGTGATAAAACAATATCATCCTTCATTTATGGGTTCAATTCCCGTGACCTTACTAGATGTGATGGGTTTTCTCCCAACACGAGTGTTGTACTTTTTTAAGAGCCATATTATTATAATTACAATAATATTCCCAAGATTTTCTAACACATAATTACCTCAACATCAAATATTAGATGAAAATTAAAGGTTACTAATAGCATCATTAAAATATTTTTATCATTATCATATCAACACTGGGAATATGTTAATGGTTATCCTTCCTCAATCATGTTTTTTCCAAGAAGTTCAGCACTCCATTGAATCACTTTTCATATTCATTGGTACTAATCAATATATGCTCTCAAATCCTTAAATAAATAGTATTGTAGTATAATCCCCTTACATTCCATATTTCTTATAACCAGAATATCATTGATTAAAATAATACAATAAAAAATAATGATAGAAACATTAGAACATTAATCATTCCACTTTCTCTATAGAAATATCATTAGAATGACTATGGCCCCTTATAATCATTTGAAGTATATCCCATTGAGATTTGGGTAACACATTTACATAGTACCCTATCTGATTATAATGGAATCATTATACATTGGAATACTCATTCTTTCCCTTGATATCACGAGCATTTTGGGCATTTTCTCTACACTTAAAGAAAAAACATTTCCTTTTTAGCATGTACTATGGTGTTTCCATTCACAAGTATCAAAAATTAGAAAATAATTCTTTCTATTCTTCACATTATACATATATATCTCTACCATATACTTCTTCTCATCCTTCCCTTCAAATCCATAAAACATGGATAATTCTTTATTTATCATGATATCACATTACTTTATATCCTCATATGATGGGAATGGTTTAGGAGAATATTACCTGTCATAGAATTGTCTTAATAACAACAAATAAATGGAAAAGCTTTATTTTTGGATTACATACAATGTCTAAAATATGCCTTTTTATCTATGTATAGATTTTTTTGTACTTTTAATCATTTTCCTCTTCATTATATATTAGACTCAAGAACTTCCATTACATATCCAGTCCTTGTTCATGAGGATAATATATGTCCATGAATAGTAACTTGAAATCCATTTACTCTATGCTTGTTATTTCATCTTAATCCTTAGTTTTTTTAATTAATTTCCACCATTGATATATATATCTTGAGAGATGATGAAGTGCCATAAAATATTTCTCCCTTTCACTACATCCCAGAACGATAAATATATTCTCCATAGATCTATTCAATTACTCAACAAAAAATGTATTTTTTTGTCCCATTTAATGATAGAGGTTGGTTATGCCTAAAGTTTTCTAATATTATTACACTATTTAGTGGATCAGCAGGACACTCCATACATGAAAAGGTATTATTATTAACCTGATTTACCTGAACGAATATGGTTATAATTTGACTAGTTGCATATCTATCTCCATCCCCAAAATTATTATATTTCCTTTGGGGTAAATATGTGTATGGGGTATGTTTATTGATATGATTCCAATTCCTTCAATTAGGAACAATTTATAAACAATGGAACGTGATATATTAGATCATAACATAAAAAAATAATTTACAATCCCAAAACTGGTGGAACACATTATATAAACTAAATTTTAGCATAGATAATATCAATGTTATAAACATGGTTTGTTTTGGGATATCCTTATTTTCAACTCCTATATATTGGTTTGTAAATAAATTTCTATTTATCATAAGAATATACCCTGAGAATGTTAAAACATGTGTGAAGTAAATACCTTATTAATGCACCGGTTGATGATCTGGTCAAACCTAATGTGCCCATTATTGCATTATTACCCTAAGGTAAATTTTTTACTGAAACTTTTCCACCTGCACTATCCAAATAGTGATTTATATTCTAGAAAAAATACATACCTATTCTTTACCAAAACATTAGTATGATATTCTATACATATCCTAAATATCTATCATTGGATAATTCTCTCTAATCATTGTTTCCCTAAATCTAGTTCTTAGGGTTTATACTAAAATTCATATGATACCAACTATTGTAACACCACTCTCAATATACTAGAGTCAATGTTTAATTTTTTAATTGGCATAAGATACAATGAATCATATCATGATGGACTAAATAGTTTAGTAAACATGGTAAACTAGATATAGAACTGACATTCACAATACATTTTTCACATAAAATAAAAAAAATCATTTTGAAATACTTTATTCCAATTATCATATCACTACATATAAATAACAAAACTAATCTTTATATCTTGTGGAAAATAAATCATACAAAAGGGTTGATCTCAAATACTTATTAAGGGTAATCAAATAGAGAAAGCTATTAATAAAAAATTATTAATAAATTTAAAAGGTTAAATAACTAAAAACATTCCATTTAATCAATAACATGGTAATAATATAGTAGGGATAAATGATTATCAAAAAATTCCATATAAATAATCACAATATCTAAAAAACATATCAATGTTTATTTTAACTAATCATACAATAATATGTAATTTCAATAATAGAATACATAATGATTATATTCATAATGAAATACATATAAAACAGGCCATCAAGACCTTGTTACAAGACATCTATACACTATGGAGGTCTTACTCCAAGAAATCTATATAAATGGTTAATTCCTTAGATAAAACCTAATCATTTTTATCACGTGAGACCTACCAATCCATCAAGGGTTTATAGTGGTCCTCACACGACACTTAATAAATCAATGCATTCCTAATATTAAAGGGTTGAAGCATAATCCATATAATTTTTTAGACAATCATATGAAATTTAAATAATTTTTCCATTCAATAAACATAATCATAAACCTTCCAGAGTAAATTGGATTGTATCAACACAGTTCACCCCTAGTCAAACTTAAACCATCCAATGAAATAGTAATTATCTTATCATTATATTATGTCCCCTATAAATCATATATTACATAAAAAGGTGACTTATTAGATGGAAAATTATGTTTAAAGATTGCTTGGAATATTACTATAGGAAACTGGCCATTATGTGAACGTAACCCTATTTATTTTAAAACTTTAAAATTAATAAAATATTATCCAAAAAATTTTATTGTTAAATAAATTTAATAACTGTGAATTTCAAGAATATTATGAAAATTTTATTTATAAATATACTTTTAAAAATTAAAATGAATATTAAAATTAATTATGTTAATGATGGAGTCTAATTACATATATGTCATATAAGTTAAAAAACAATTCTTTTACAATTTACAAAAAGTCGAAAAGTCCCTCATTTGTAAAATAATATGAAGGTTACATTAAAATTATTTTTTAATGAGTAAAACATGGGGGGGATGTATTTAATAATTTGGGTAATTTTAACAAAATTTTAATTTTTTTTAGAAATTATGGTTTTGAAATAAATAGGATTTTAGACCCAAATAATAAGTAAATTATGATTTTTCATAAAAAATACTTTCTTAGTCATTTTGAGTACCAAAGAGAGGGAACATGATACTATTAGTTGAAATATTTAATGATTGACAAGAGTAAAATAAAATATATTGACTTTTCAATAAAAATATCAAATAATTTCCCTTAGGGAGAATTAAACAAAAACATCTAAATAATGATGAGATTCTAAAATAAACTATTACAACATTGATAACATTTGAATAATATTCCCAATTAAGGAAATAACATCAAATGAAAGATTAAATTTAACGAATATAAATATATTTATGGTATCACATATAAAAATAGATAGTATATACACCATAAAAAGTAAATAATAGTTGAATATGGTATATTTATCATGGAAGTAAATGTAAGATAAAAAACCCTTAACCTGTGTCTTACTCATAATGTATGTTCTTTTTATTCCTATAAAATAAACTAATATTGACTACATACCAGATTAAGAACCTTTTTCATGTTTATTATTCCTTTTATTCCACTTATTACCATGTTATATAAAGATAAATAATTAATTAGGTTTACTTCAGGTGTTTTGATGAAGTTTACTTATGTGTCAAAATTGAATTTAGTAAGATAACTATTATTCTAAGTGGTAATTATTTAAACATATAAAGAATAATAATCATTAAATAATTTTAATATTTATACATCCAATATAATTTTAATATTAATAATGAATTATTTTTTAGAAATAAGTATATTTCGATCATGGAGATGGTGAGTCATATGTACACATGAGTAACATTTCCATTTTTCAATAATCATTATTGAAAGAAGATAAATAATATTTAATATTTATAGAAATATCATAATATCATAAGTACCATATTATTTTTTTATATATACTAATATTTATCATCCATGTGGTGGAGTGGGGATGAAAAGACAGTCACATCCATTTGTGAAGGCAGTAGTCCATAGGTACACAAATGATGTTAACTTCTTTCAGTGAGTGAAATAGTAAGAGAAAATGATATATTATCATTTAAGAAAGTTAAATATGTCATGAATATCATAATTTTTTCTTTTATATAAAATATAGTCTTTATATTTATTCTTATTACATTCCATGTAAAGTGTATGTGAAAAAAGAATCACATCACTTCACAAGGAACTTGTCTGTCGTACACACGAGCGATGTTATCGTATCCTCTAAGGAATGGAAAGTAAAAAAGGTATATATGATATAATGAAACCAAATGTATAGTTAAATTACAAATATCATATATATATATATATATATATATTATCCATAATCATACCCAACTGTGGGTGGTTATGATGGAAATGTACCACATATATTCATGAGGAGGTAGTTCACCATACACACGAGCAACATTATAATTTACCATTTGAGGGAAGAGGAGATGGATATATATCATGGCTGTGACTTAATAACATATTAGTATATTTTATGCAATGGTTTTATTATATAGGCTTAAATGAAGAATATTTTTTGGAGGAGGAAGAGGAAATAATACAAAAAACACATAGTTAGTAATTTAACCTCTTCAAAGAGCACCTATTTAGGATTATACCAAATGTATTCCAAGAATGGGATTCTGAACAAAAAATTAATTTAGGAATATGAGATTTAATTTTTTAAGTGAAATTGTTTTGTATTGGCTGAACTGAAAGTTTTTCAAGGTGTCATGAAGAGAGGATATGTGTGGACTTTTAAAAGGGAGGTGAGTGGAAAACTTGTACTTTTGGAAAAGAAAAAGGTTTGCCCAAGTTTTTCATAAGAAAATTTCATTAAAAATGGATTATTATTCAGAATTACGCATTATAAGGTTTTAATATTTCCAAAAAATGGGTTTTTTACAATATTTTGGTGATTTTTAACAATTATATTCTTAGTTTGAGTCCTTGATAAATTATAATTTACCTTAACCATGGTAATTAATTTTTCATTTTTTAATAATCATTATGGTAAAAAATTAAGATGAAATTTTTAGACAATATAAAATATAATGATTCCCATTATGGAATAAATTTTTCCAAATTACATTCACTAAAGAAGAAAACTTTAATTTTAAATTAATATCACATATGTGATGAGAAAGTGAGTTTTCCAAGAGAAAATGATCAATATTTTACAAATATTTTATATGGAAATTAAATATAAAAAATATTATAATGACCTAAATTGGATTAATAGATATATTATTGAGATAATATTACATTTTAAAAAATAAAATATAATTTTACATTATAAATAGTTTAAATGGAATGGATGTTTTCAATAAAAATTTAATATTTTTTACGTTTCGTAAAAAATTAAATATATTAGAAAATTGTAAAAATTTGTTCATATATAATTTTTACATATAGATTAAATACATATGTTAATTTTCTCAAATATTATTTCAAAATTTTGTAAACATTTATTTTAAATTATGTTTTCAAATCACCAATATACCACCTTTTAGAAAAATAATGTTTTTTGAAATGAATTTATTTTTCATTAAAATGATTTTTATTTTATTTATAAACAATATATAACTATTACATTTATTTTTTACATGTGTAAACCATATAATTTTTATAATTTAGATATTATTATTCACACCTTCTAACATAACAGCTTGGTTATAATGATAATTTTTAAATACTAATATTTTAATGGAGTATCATATTTCATTAAAACCATGTGTTTTATTCTTTGATAGATATTAAAGATATATAAATTATTTAAAAATAAATTTATCATAAAGTATTAAGGTGTTATGTTCTAATATATAATTGTTTTTGTGCGTCTTATATGATACCAAACATAATGTTCCACTTTTAAAATCATGGGGAGTTACATTATCTCCCATTAAAAAAATTATGACCTTATAATTTAATCATAATCTTTGTAATAAAAAGTTTGACATTTGAAAATAACTTCTTGTAAATCCCACATTATGATAAGGGTTGATATAACATCTACATGATAAGATATAAAGGTAATTACAAAGGACATATGGAGTAACACATAACTCGGTTTCTATGTTGCAGAGCATTTTTGGTAAGTGAATATATGTAAATGAAAGAAGTGAATAAATAATTGTATATATTTAAAGAGGGCATTGATCAAAAGATATTGAATGATAAGTGTAATGTTAAGGACCTTAGAGCCATAAATATTTAAGGATTTAAAGGACCATAATTTCCACATAAATGATGGAATTGGGATAATATTTTTTTTCAATATCCTTATCCTTGAGTTATGTAATTTCTTTACCATATATAATGATAATATATAAAAGTATACCTACTTGATATATTTTAATTTAATCATATGGTAAATCTTTAATAATTTTCCACATCATTTCTTACTACATCAATTGAATATACTATATGATTTTTTATTCATTAAGTACTAAAATTATATTTTAATGGATTAAAATATCTATAAAAGAGTGAAAAGTCTTTATATATATATATATATTATTTTCTACACACCCAAAATGGTTATCAAAATTTATCATATATAATATATTAACTGATAAACCTCAACAGTAACACCGTTGGTTCAAAATTAATTTTCATCCAATAAGTAGTTTAACTAAAATCAATGAACTAATAACCAAGACATTACATAGACTAGTGGTATCTGTTAAAACCTTATCATCCTTGGGTAGTGGGTTCAGGACCTGTAGGCTTTCTAGATGTCAAGGGTTGTCACATGGTATGTGATTTGCGATTTTTCAAGAACCATATTATTTTAATTCCTCTAATGATCCCAAGTTGTAATAACCTATAATTAACTAAACATCAAATATTAGATGAACATTTATGTTTACAAATAACAACATAAAAACCTATTTATCATTATTATATCAACATTAGTAACATCTTAATAGTTATCCACCATCAATCATGTGTTTTACAAGAAGTTAAGTTTTCCACAGAATCTCTTTTCATGGTCATCCATTCTATTAATCATATTATCTAAAATATATAATTAAATATTACTACAGTAAAATCAATATACATTAATTAATTATTAAATATATAATATCATTGATTAAAATACACCTATAACATAATTCTTAAATCTAAAAACAATTATATTAAAAATTACACTTCTTATGTAGTAAAAGTGTATACTTTAACTTAACCCATTATCTCTTGTCGAGGTATATTACCATAATTATTGGTGAATTAATTTATGTATTTACCCATCTCATTAAAATCAAATCATTGAAAATTATAATATTCTTTCTTTCTCATTTAATCAAGAGCATGGGGGCCTTTTTATCTAAACATTAAGAAAAATAATTTTCCATTTACGAATTTACCATGGTGGTTCATTCCACAAGTATCACATGTTGGAAAATAATTATTCCCCTTATTCCATTTATCCTTATTTTTCACTTATATTCTCTTCTTCTCTTTCTTCCATTTGAAGCCACAATACTTGGAGAATTATTTCTCTATCTTGATATCATATTATCTTATATCCTCTTTTGATGAGAGTTTTTGGGATACTAGTTCCCATCAGAGGATTGGATTAAAACCATCAAATAATTGTCAATCATCCTCTTTGGATTTTGTATTTTTCCACATTATTCATTTTTAGCATTGTAAAGATGGTTTCATATTTGGAAACATATTTTCATTATTTCTATCTTATAGAAAAGAATATTTTTTCTATATCAACTTGATTATCATGAGGAAACTATTTTCCAAAGAATAGTATCTAGAAATATTTAAACTCTATGATTACTATTTACTCTTCATCCTTATTGTTTTTAATTAATGACCACCAATTATTTTCATCTCTTGAGAGATGATAAACTACCATTAAAACTTTATTCATTTCACTAACTACTAGTGAAATAAATAACTTCAATAAGGAACTTGTCCATTGCTCAGTGGAAAATGGATTTTTAGTCCCACTGAATAATGAATGTTATTGAATCATGAATCAGTATACTATAATTAAACCACATGGTGGATGAAAAGTATCATTTAAATAGGAAATGTTATTACTCATAAATAGATTTAGATGGACCATTATTGTTATAATTTTATTAGTTTCATCTCCAGCCCTAGATCTGGATTCATAATCATTCTCATGGGATAAATCCCTAAATGAGGTACCTAAGTTGATATGGTTACCATTACTTTAGTTAGGTATCCTTTATAAGAAATAAAATACACTATATTAGATCAAAAGATTAAGAAAAATAATTTATACTACCATAAAAAATGAAACAGTTGGTATAAATTGATAAATTTATTTATAGATAATCTCATAATCATTAACATAGTTTTTCGGGATATATTTATTTTCAACTCCTTCATAATGGTTTATAAATTAAATGTGATTTATCATATGTGTATCCACTATAGTTTCAAACCATGTATGTATTAATGCCAAATGTTTTGCACCATGTGATGATTAAGTCAAGTCTCATATGCCATTTTGAGTAATTACCCCTACAAACATTTGATCCATAACCATGTCCACATATAGTATCTAGACAAGGGTTTATATTTTAATAAAAAAACTCATAATATATTCCTTATAGAAAATTATGATATTCTTTTATATATATACTCAGTGTTTATCATAGGCTTATGCTACCTAATATATATATTTTTATTTTATTTCCAAGTAATCTACTGATATTCCAATGATAGAAACTATTTATTACCAGATCCCAGAATCTCATATCAAGTGTCTAATTTATTATATTTTTATAATATAAAAGGATTCACATCCCAAATAATTTAATAGTTTAGTTGTCATGGTAGACTAGATACATACCGGAAATTCACATTACATTTTAATCATTTAACACAAAAAGTGTTTTCTTTGTTGACATCATTATTACCCTGATCATATCTGTATATATCAATCAAAAAATACATCTAGGTTTCTTGTGGAAAATAAAACATAAGAAAGGGGTGATCCCAGATGCTGAGTAAGGGTAATTGTACAAGTGAAGCTACAAATAAATAATATATAATCAATATGAAATTTTAAATAATTGAAACTCCTTACATTTAATCAATAACATGAGTATAATATAGAAAGAAATAACTATGATCAAATAATTCTATATAAATAGTCACATGATCTTGAAAACTTATCCATGGAAATTATAACTCATCAAATAATCACATGAAATATAAAAAACTAAATTCATAATAATGGAATACATAATGCCATAAATATAAATAATACCATTGACGACTTGTTCTAGGAAATATAAATATAATGAAATAATTATTCCAAAAAATCTATATAAAGGTGTAATACATCAGCCAATACCTAATCTAGTTTTTCTCATAAGACTTACCAATTCATCGAGGGTTAATAGAGGGCCTCACCCGTCACTTTCTAATTCCAATTATTTCATCATATCAAAGGGGGGAAATATAATCCACTAAAAAATTTCTATTTAAACAAGAATATAATGAATAAATATTTTCTGTAATCAATAAACATAACTATAAACTATCCAGAGTAAAATGAATGGTATCAAAAAATTACTTCTCTAGTAAAACTGATCATAGACCATCCCAAAAAATAATAAGGATGGTATCATTAAAGTATATACCCATAATGTATAATATACATAAAAGTATATATTTATATTGATAATTATTTTTAAATATCACTTGGAACATTTATTGAGGAAAATAAAATTTCCTTGAAGTCAACCTTTTTATTTTAAGCCTAGTAAATTCATAAAATAATATCAAAATCCTTTTCTTTGAAATCCACAGTTAAAAAGAAAAATTTTCAAGAATATTAGAAATATAATTTTATTTAGAAATAACCATAAAAATTTTAATGGAATCTATAATTAAATGATGGTAATGATATAATGTAATTTTTTATACACTGTATAAGTTCAATGGAATATTCCTTTTACATTGTAAAATGTTAGAATAGTTCTTTGTTCAGAAAATGATAAGAATATTCCTTTGAGAATGTCCTGAAAAAATTAAAACATTGGTAAATATTTCATTAATAACTATTATTATAAAATTCTAAAATCATTTTCTAAAACATTTTTATAAATAATGGGTTTAGAAGAGAAATGACATTCAGTGAAAGAGAGAAGCAATGAAATATTTTCTTAAAAATATTTTCATAACAATTTTAATTACAAAAGATAGAAAAAAGGAACTATTACTTGAAAAAAATCATGAATAAATATATTAGAATAAAATATATTTATTTAAAGATATAAATAACAAATATTTCTTCTAAGGGTGAATTAAACAGAAAGAATCCCGAATAATGATAATATTGTGAAATAAACCCTAACAATTTTGTTAACCTTTTAATCACAATCCTAATGAATGTTATAATATCAAATAAAACAATAAACACAATTAATAAAAATATATTAATGATATAACATATCAAAATGATATGTATAATCACCATATAATGGAAATAAGTGGTGAATATGGAATATGTCTCACGAAAGTAAATATGAGGATAGAAACCCTTACCTTAAGTCAAAGTAATCAATTATATTATTTGTCATCAAGAATAGTGAACATATGTTAAATATTTACCTACTTGAGAACCATTTTATTTTTTATTTTTCATTTAAATTCACTTATTACTATATTACGTATCATTACATAATCAATTAAGTTTACATTGGGTGTTTCGATAATATTTCACTTATATGAAAAAATTACTTCGATAGGTTGAATGTTGGTATATGATGTCATTATTTCAAAATATCAAAAATAATAATAATTATATAATTATCATATTTATAAATAAATTATAATTTTATTGTAATTCATGAAATAAATTTTTTTCAGAAATAAAGTATGTTATGATCAAGGATATATTAGGTCATACGTACGCATGAGTAGCATTTCAATTTTTCAATGATCGTAGTGGATATGAGGTAAGTGATATATTATCTTCCCAGAATGATAAAAATATCATAAATATCATATTATTTCATTAAATATACTTCCATATATCATCCATGTGGTGGGGTGATGAAGACAGAGTTACGTCACATCGTGAAGGCGGCAGTCCACACATACATGAACGATGTTATCATCTTTCAGTGAGTAAAAAGGTAAGAAATAAAATGATATATTATATTTTTAGATTGAAAATTTTGTCATTGATAGGGTAATTATTTATTTTATATCACTTATATTCATTAAATGTATCCTTCATACCTTTCATGTATATCATTAGTGACAAAATAATCACATCACATCTTGAGGGGGTTGTCATATGTACACATGAGTGATGTTATAATATATCTTATAGAATGGAAGGTAAAAAATAATTATTTGATATAATGACTCAATATGTAAAATTATGTTAAAAATATAATATATATAATTTATATACATCATTTTTGTTCGGACCTCAAAACCAGAAATGGAATATGAAAATGATTTCATGTATTTGGTAACGGTATATTCAACCTAGATAAAATATTTGAAATTTATTAATGGGTGATAAGTCATAAAGTAGGGATCTCTTACACATATATATCTCTCTTTATGAGGGGTTATTTTCCATGGATAATTTTCGATATGCAGACACCTGCTATGCATGGTTGCCCAAAAATGAAAAATTGTTTGTGGACTATAAATTCATATTGGGTCTCTTAAAAAATCATTTGTGGCTCATGAAATGCCTTTTTGGGATCCCATAAATTAAGAAAAATTTTCGGAATCTGATATCCTTTATAGGGTCCCATAAATGAAAAATCATTTTTCGACCAATGGAATCCTTTTTGGGCTCTCACAAATAGAGAATCCCTATATTTTATGTGGATGTCCAGTTATCATGGAATGAAGTTACATCTGTGCCTCAATAAAAACCACATAGGTGGATATGAAAAGGTGGGGATGAAAAATAGATTGAAAGTGAATTATCAATCAATTTTGAGTAGGTAAAATGATCCCATAATGCAAGGATAGAAAGGGAAAACTCACATCCATCTACATACACAAAAAAAATTTTGGACACCATTCTGTGAACCATATATAGATGACATATTTGAAGACCATCTACCCATATTGAAATTGGATATGTGGAAAGATACCTTCCCCACATAGATAATTAAATGAGGAAATAAATAAAAATAAAAATATGTGGAAGGTACCCTAACCTTCGTAAAAATTCTACATAGAGGGAACCCCATCTTGTGTGGTAAAATGCTTTGTGGAATGGGGAATCTTGGGGCATTAATCTTTCCTGCTCTCATTTAATTCCTCTAGAGAAATATTTTTTCCCACCTTGAACCCTCGACAAACTATCCTAATTCCCTTCTCCATCAAACTATTTTCGATGAAGCTCTAAGCCTTGAATTCCCCCTTTGTAAGGTATATATCCAAGGCCTCTCCTAAAGATACTACATATATATGATAAAATCAAAGGGTACACTATAATTTACTCTCAATTATACATTTCCATATTAAATGAGGCCTTATTGGTAACTTACATTACAATTGGGGTCCTTATAATGTTCTCCATCAAACATTCCCATAGTAATGAGGGTCCCATCCTTGGAGGTACTTCCAAGGACCTCCCCATTTCAGATACTGAGGGGAACAACTTGAATTCCCCATTTATTAGGGGTAGTGTTAGAGCCTTCTCTCATCCTATTAGAAATCAGAAGAAGGTAATCCCTCTTGAATTAATATCCTAGTAGGATGTTAAACCCCTCATGCTCTTCATCTGCATAGGTTATGAAAACAAGAAAGGATACCAGTACCAAATCCCCCTCTTTCTCTCCCATTTCCCCCGACCTCATCCACCAATGGATGTAGGAGACTGTTTGGTTTTCTAGATCTACATATTATTCTTATTTCTCACACTGAGTATGATTAATTTGGGCCTATAGGTTAGTGTATATCATGGAATCTACATCATCCTAACCCATAGGGCTTCAATTAGGTATAATCCTCAACCATATAAACCTATGGAAATCCCTCAAAGTTGTATGCCCCAACATTCTAAAAAATGTGTTCGTTCATTCATAACTAACTAGTATATGTATAATTTCTCTCAACCTTCTAAACCCATCACCCAAATTCACCATAATGATCTCTAGGTTACACCCCCAATAGGTTTATATCCAACCAATAAGGCTATATTCCTTTTGGGTCCCTTCCATCCCCATTATTATTGGACTACATTTTCATAAATATCATTCCCTTCACTTGGGAGACCACATCCCTTCCAGTTTCATTTGGTCTCCTTTACTATAAGTCCCACACAAACCATGACTAGTAATCTTCCACCTAGAAGTGTTTTCCACATGATGTTAAACTTCATGGTTTGTCTTTCTCATGTGACCCTAAAATGTATGATGGGTCCCATAAAGAGGAACTGAACTACATGGGTTTTGATTACTTTCACAATGAAACATAGGAATTTAATTTAAGTGGATAGATCCCAACATCAAAATGATTATCGTCTTCTTGTATTACAGTAAATTCCAAATCACCCCATTATGTGGCTTAAAACCATCATCATGATGAAAAATTACATGAGAATATCTAATCTATATAAAGATGGATCCATTAATGGAGATCCTTGCATACATACAAATAATTCTAAATTCAATACATGTCAATGATCGGTTATTAACCTACGGGTGACCTTTCATGAATACATGGTGCTTAAAAAAGGATTTATGAACATGTCATAAAGCCAGTATATAACAGAGTCCCATAGTGGGAAATAATCCCCCAAAAAGGGTGTGATGAGACAAACCTCATATACTATTGAAAAATGTGACTTATTGTGTATCATAGTCCAAGTTCCCCAATGAGTTCGAGCCTTTGGAATGAATTCCTTTGAGTCATTACAGAAATGAGAACCATTGGGTGGTTTTATTTTTATGAACAAACCTATTAGAAATATACCCATTGCAAATGGGCATGAAACCAAAAAGGCAAACCCGATTTGAATCCATAACCAAGATTATTATGTCTCGGACATGTCAAACCCCTTTGAAACTATAAAACAATTAAAGTGGAACAATTATGGATACAAGAAGATTGATTAATCATGTTTTAATTTATTAGGATGATACATTAATTGTGATTTCTTGTTTTTATTTTTCATATCAATCTTCAGCAGTAGTGGGCACTTTCATGAGAACTCCATTTGATCCAAATGGCATCCCACCACTTCGAGAAAATGTAGGCCTCAACCATTGCACAAAATGGATCTTTCCCTATCAATGTATTTTATCACTGACCAAACTCCTTTAACAATAGGTGTCAAATATGATGATTCGGTAGTACTACCTCAATGATACTCTCCTGACTCAAGATGTTGCACAATATTCCCCCCAGATTATGTAGCCACACCAACCTTTCAATTAGTGACAACTGGAAGTATATAATTCAATGAAACTAGTATCAATCTCAAACTATTTCAAGATTCTATCCTCATAATGTGATAATAGGTTCCTTCCTTAACTTAAGGATGCCGATCAAGTGGTCTCCAATGACATCATCTTGAAAACACTAGGGTCCTTCCCGAGGGGTCCTAGAAGTAGTAACTGCTACCAATGTTTCACTACCTGACATCATTGGCATGAAGTGGACACCTCCCAATGGTCACCATCCCAATACCCTTAGACCCAAGCCCCTAGTGTGAGCCATAGAGGGATACAGTTGAACAACCAAATATAGTCCAATAATCTTGTTCCATATAATGAATCCATCTAGTCAAATAAAGTGGAAAACATTAAGTATATTAAAATACAAATTCAAACATATAAATCCGTCCAGTAAAATAAAATATATGTCTATGAGTGTATACAAATCCCTTCTCATTCATATCAAAACCTCCAACCAGATATGGTATAAAAAAAGTAGATAAAAATCCATGCTCAAGAATATCAAGCTCCCTAGTCAAATACTGTGTTAATTGGAGGAGTTAGTTGGCGTACCTCGGCTATGAACCAGGGGAAGACTCATATTCCATCTCAAACATTGGAATTATTATATATACCCTGTAACATTATGTGTGTTTCCCAGTGTTCCCTAGAAATGATGGAATGTAATAAATAAATTCCAAACCACATTTTACAAACATTCAATGATGTAGTCACGTCCATGATAGTAACTTGGAGTCATGTTCATGACCTCTCAACCTCAAGTATGGTGAATGTCCAAAATAATATGATGGACACCTAAGAGGATATGTATATCCCTACTCATATATAGGATGTTTTTGTCAACATTTCATGATAAGTGGATAACTAGATTAGTTACACTTCCTTGTTCCAACTAGGAATCACCAATCCATTTTAGAGGACACTGCATGATAGGCATGTAACACAATTGAAATTACAAAAACAATTTTTCATGCTCCAACTGAAACATGAGAGTGGAACAAACCCACTTCCATAAATGGGAATCACCATTCACAACACATCATTCCAACTGCTCATGGGAGAGCATAGAAAATGAAATCCAACTTGAGGCAGTTCAAAATTTTAGAGCAAACCCAAGACCCTACTCTATTAAATGATGTAGTTCATGAGAAAAAAAACATCTATCAATGGTATACCAATATATTAAATATCGTTTACCAAATTATGGAAGTCATAGAATCAGTCAAAAAGGTCCTACCCATAGCAATTCTACCAGCAACTATGGAGGTCATCCTTAAAATATTTACCATAAAGGCCATCCATGTGGGAACAATCTGATCGGCCTTGAGATATTATCTCCTATTGTGAACCATAAAATCCCTCCTCATGGCTAAAAGATTAATAATCTAGTAGTCCATCCCCATATTTTATCAAATATCACAAATCCATCATATCATAATGTGCTTAGAAAGATGGCGCCAGTCATGCATCACACCCTATCAATGGAAGGTTACATTTTTTCACAACTGGAAAATGGTATGTGGAAATTTACATCTATAGAACCACCTCTAGATCATTTCTATTCCAATGAGACCCCTATAATCCATGATTCTTATGAAGAAATATCCAGTAATAACCATTTATGGGCGATCATGTGAATGAATCTTTGGGAGAAGAACAAAAATTACATTATATTTGAGAATAAAAATCACTAGGGATAATATACCCAACATGTTTTGGCCCTCATCCACTTCTCAGTTCTAAATTCCAGAGGTACTATCAGAATATTTCATACATTACATTGATCTAAACTTTTAGACAATTCTCTCCCACAAAAAAGATTTTTTTTTCTTTAGGATGGGTATGTAGACCTTGTTAAAGTATTGGAATTGCTTAGTCATCAAATAGACATTAAATACAATCCATCTATATAGTGAACATGATCAAGGATGTATTGGAAAGATCTTATATTGGATTTACTCAATCTATTGCATATATTACATTATATAATCATCGAATACCATATTGGTATTCATATTCAAGGATGGTGCAAACATAACGCATTTTATTTCACCACACACCCTAGTCAGTGAAATCTACCCTATGTGATATCCTATTATTTCATTGATCTAGGGAAATAACAATACAAGACCCCCACTATGGAAATATGGTGCAATTATCTAGAATATTCCTTGAATAAGTATCAAAATCATTGGGCTTGATGAGATAAAGTGATCAAAAAACTAATGAATCGGGAAATCAAAAACTTAAGTCGGCTTCTCGCTTAAGGGAAGCTAATCATCAGGCGCTACTGATGCCCTAGGAAATATAAGGTTCATATGGAAATAATGAATTAAAACAAGCTTATGTTTGAATAAGGATATATAATATCAAGTGATTGACACCATTAGGTGTGGCTTCCATAGTATGAGATCAGCCACAACTGACAGGATTTGTGCATTTCTAACACAAATTTCCCCTTCAAAGATGAAAAATTCGGATTGAGGAATAACAATATAATTGTAAGGGGAACACTATCCCACAATGCTAAGAGAATATTTACCTCAACCTCCTATTAAATGGAAATATATCTTTTTAATTTTGGTGGGAACACCAAGAAATGATTACTCCAACTTCCTCCCATCTCTCGACTCGCTTCCCACATAAGGGATGCATAAAAGATTGTGTTGAAGTTCCCTCTAAGTTATTAATCACCAAAAATCATAAAAATGATACTATAAATATGGGAAGAGTTCAAATAAAGGGCACAAAATTCATCCTTTAATTTGATGTCCATTATGACAACTATAGTGCATTAAGCATTGGTGAACATCATTGGAGTCAATCATCCAGACAACATTGAAGATGACACCAATGCACTGTGGAGATGAGATGATTGTTTCATTCATAATGTGGTCCATACATAGGTAAATGAATAATTTTAACATAGTAGGAATAAAAAAATATTGAAAAAATAGGGGTTCTATTGAATGTTCCACCACTACCACCTCAATGAACTTCTAGCAAGGATTAAGGAAAAGGCTTGAGCACATATAAACATTTATTGGGAGGACTATAATTAGTCATATTGGAAGAAGTAACTACCTAATATGAGAAAGAAATGAAGGATATAAGAAATTTAAATATATATTTATTCTGGTGAAATATTCCCTCTTGATATGTCCTTCAATTATGACCTTATCTCACCCTCCATGATGGTACCCCTCAACTAGAGGGGATCAGGATACTAGCGAGAGTGGAGCCAAAAAAATATTCTCAACCATATTATAAGGAAACCACTTTACCTATACCCAACCATGAATGAGTATCAAGAATTCCCTCTAGTAATAAGAAAACCAGAACTGATTTAGGAAGACCATTAAAACATGTCCACTACTAAATGTCAGCCACAGATAATGGATAATCCATCATGTTATGCCCTACCTATTACCACCCCTATTCATGATCTTATTCAAACAAACATTCATCAAGGGATTATTGACACAATATAATCATTGGTATCTAGATTGGATGCTATGGAGGAATGGAATGCACCCGTACATTCGAAAATGGAAACCTTACCCTAAATAGGTGGGATAGGTCCTGGGAGCCCTAAATTTTCAGTATTCAATGGATTAAGAGACCTGGAGAAGCATCTGATATATTTTGTGTCCAATTTTGTTCCCATGAATGGAACCCCTTCTCAACAAGAAGCAATGAAACTTAGATTCTTTGGGAAAACCTTTCATAGTCCGACTATTGTATGGTACACTAGTTTTCTAGCTCAGTCTATCTTGATATAGAAAGATATCCATTAGAATTTTCTCATTCAATTCACATCAACACTACAAATTACAAAGATCCTTGACCTCACAAACTAAAAATAATAAGATAATGATAGAGTATCTAATTTAATATATAGGGTGAGTGGGTTGTCCTACTCCCTAAACCTACAGCTTCTCCCAAAGGATTTTATATCTCTCTATATACAGAATCTATGCAATGAGTTAATAACACTTCCAATATTGATAATATGTATAGTCAGGATTTGGTATTATGCCATAGTTTCTCAATGAATGGAATAATTTATAAAGAGTACTAATCTCAAGACATGAATGAATCCATCATCCCCAGGGATGATAACAAGAAAGGAAAAGGCTGCAGTTGCCACACTTAAGCCAGCCTCTACGTCAGCTCCAACTCCAAATCCTATGCCATATCATGCATCACTTCTAGAGAATTAATTGTAGTTCCCTCCATGTTAGGAGGATAACAGGGGACCAAGGTGAAATACATTCTAAGATAGAAATATTACTGTGTATTCATTTTGAGGTAATAATGTCTTGGATACTTTATAGTAGCTATGGATAATGATTTACCCTGCCATATAGAGAACATGAGGCCTAACTAGGTGGTATTAAATGATAAAAAAATTATTTACCCTCCCAACAAACATTGGGGAACACCATTCAAAAGTTCTTTATATTCAAAAACATTCTTTAAAAAATGATAGACTCTAAAAAAGTAATGTTTGGGAAACTACCATCACAAAAATAATATATTTTTGATACTTCTCTTGAGGAAGGAGGTGAGTGACCAAAAGTTTCTAAGAAATGTGTAAATAATTTTGGTGATCTAATGGTTTTAGTTTCAATCAATTAGACTCATTATATCCTCTGAGAATAGTTTTCTTAATCAGTTATTCCCCAAGTTGCTTTTATGGAAGCCTAGTGGACCTTGTTAAAACCATATTCCTCCAAAAGAAAGTCATTAAAAAAATTGAATAGCTAGAAGGGAATTGATAAAAATAAAGAATATAAACTTTTACCAATTCCAATGTTTTCTTTGAATCTATTGGACTTTAATCCTCCATATTTTAAACTACAGGTCTCGCCCTACAAAATTGTACCACAAAAAATGATCAAACATACAAAATCCTCATTGAATGATGAATTAATATTCACTTCCATTAATTTCATTCATTTAATCGATCACATATCTTATGATGAGAATGGATATAAACACAACGTACCTGTATTATACTGGGGGATTAGATGAATAGTTCATGGGAGTTGAGGGTATAGAGGAAGACATAGTTGCAAAAGAAACCAAAATTATAGCAACGCCTTTACTCAGACTATTACTGCTGCGGAAACTCATGAAATATCCATTCATTATGTAAAATAGGTAAAGTGAAATTCCCGTAGATATTCTAAAATATTCCTTGATCGGCTCATTCTAGAACATTAGTCATAGGGGTACAATTTTCTAATCACCCTCGGCATGAAGGCATACCTACTCTGCCAAACCCTCTGAAGATAGGAGCACCTTAAACTATTTTTTTGATGGTTGGTCCACCTAAATCATGTAATTCAGATCCTTAAGTTATAGTTGATGATAATAAAATCATTGAGAAGCATAGGATTTTTTCCTAGATGAATGATACTTTGATACAATTTTCCCTAGTGTCTATGAATTCATTGATCCTGGACGACTTGAGTTTATCAAAAGACCATAGGGAAGCACTCATAGAGTCTTGGTTGATCACCTAGGAGATTGAAACTAACATTGAAACTATTATTTCCTATCAAGAAGAAATCAATCCTATATAATTCACATGATTATATCATATATAGAGAAAGATAATTATGTTGTTATATAGGGACACATCAGACCCTTTTGTGTGCCTTCCAAGGAAAATGGTATTGATAAACTATGGTATTTCATTGAAAATGGACTAGGAGATAAACTCATTAAAGTACAGAAAGATCAATTTCTAGGATACAAAAATTCTAACACAATGGATTCTGTTATAATTCTCTAGGGTTATGAGAAAAGGGAGAAAAACCCCCTAGGCAAAATCAATCTCGTGGATCAGTTTGGGGACCTTGTATGTGACTAAATATTTCTAGTCATTATGAAGGATATGGCCTTAAATGTTTTTCATTGAAGGTTTTGGTTACATCCATATAGGAAAATAGACTAATTATACCATCAATCCCTCAAATACTGTATTAATGGAAAAATAAGAGATGTTTCATGATGATTAGGCCCCATTTAGATCTTATGTATCACATTATATCGATGCATAATTATATCATATGAAGGAAAAATAGTCGAGGGTTGATGGTGTCACTTGTGTAACTACAACTAATGGTCTAGAAATGACCTTATCCAACCCATTTAAATAGACCATCAAAGAGTTAATGTTACCCATCAATCACGTCAATCATATGATTCCAAATTTGAGTGTATATTCAATAACTCCCATGATATAATTTATAATGACTGGTCCTGGGAATAATGAAGTTTTCCTTGACATTTTACGAATTATTTCAAGATTAGGATGGAATTAGGATAATATTACTCCATCAATCCTTGCCCATATAGAGCATAAAAGAATCAACATGATAGTATTTGGGTCAGAGGAAGCTAGTTCACCTTTTGGATATCAAAATTAATTTCCTCTGATCACTCTAAAAACATCACACCATTACATGATCCCACTATGAAACATGGGGAAGAAAAGGAGGAATAATAAGATGAAGAGGGGGAGGTACTCAGGTATTCCCCTCCTGCGTTCGAGGAAGGCATATCCACCACCATTGGTGAGATAAGGTAAATTAATCTGGGTACATAAGAGGATTCATGACCCACCTTAATTATTGAAACCATGTCTTCAATATACAAAAAGATATATGACTAATTTGTAATGAAACATCAATAAGTGTTCACTTAAAATTAAATAGAAATTCCGAGGATTAATACTGAGGTGGCCACTCACCCTCTTGGATTTCTACAGAACCATAAGTTCTATAAACAGGAAGCTATAAGGATACATCTGACTCACATAGCCAAAATTGTGGTTGAATTTCAAAATATCTTCAAGGATAACAATGTTCTGAAGGTATGATATCTAAAATGAATGGAAAATATAGTATCTATCAAGGAGAATATTGTTAAAATTATAGTTTTCATAGACATTTTGGATCACAAATCATTATTTTCCAAATTATGACATCATGATTCTCATTGAATGAATTCTGATTAATGCAATGGAGGGGTATCAAGCCCTGTCCTTCATGGATGTTTATTCAAGATACCACCAAATTTGTATTTCCCTTGAATATAATTAAGACACCAATTTTAGATCAACTCAAGCTATATATTACTATCAGGTGATTCCCATTGTTCTGAATTATTCTGGTAATACATACCATCATGTCATGCATCACGTCATCAATACCATTTTGAGAAAGTTTGTTGAATTCTACGTTGATGAGGTGGTGGATAAATATTAGAAATTACCAAACTAGCTATTTGATCTTGAAACCATTATTGGTAAATTATGACATCCCATCTTAAAAATGAACCCCTTGAAAAGTGCATTCAACATTACCTCGGTAAAATTTATTGGCATCTTGGAATGCCATTGTGGCATCAAAGTCAACCCTAAAAAGATAATAATCAAATTCAACCCCGAAAATAAAAAGGATATCCTTAATATTTCACCTCCTCAAAACCTCAAAGAGATGAGATGACTTCAAGGACAATTGTCCTACATTCGAGGCTTTATACACACCTTTATAGGAAAATATTTTCCATCCACCTCATTGATGAAAAAGAGGGTTACGTATTAATGGAATGATGATTGCGAGGAAGATTTTGATAGTCTTAAGAAATATCTTATTATCCCACCAATTTTGATGCCCCTGTTGAAGGAAGACCACTTATTTTTGAATGTGACAACCCTAGAGTGGTCACTGGGTTAATTCCTTGCACACAATAAAGGACACCGGGAGTGAAATGTCCACTATTACCTCAGCTAAACCATTCTAAATACTGAAACACAACATTCAAATATCAAAAACAACTATATGGTACTAATCATTGTTGTCCAGAGTCTGATTAATTACCTATAGTATCACGAGTTCTGTTTGGAATCTCAAAGAAACACTCTTAAATATATTCTTAGATGTCCTATGTTAATTAGACATTCATTATGATGAGCATTAATCCTGTAGAAGTTTTATATTCAGTTCATTCTATAGAATGTGATAAAAGGTCTGGAACTTCCAAACATCCTTATTGGAAATCCCCCATAGATATGACATCATTTGATATTTAATTACTTAATTAAGAGATATTATATATTCAAGAGGGGCCCAAAATATGGAATATATTTTGATTGTTTTTCTATAATCCCAATAAGGAATAGGATGGATGGCCCTAATCTCAACAATTTTGGGTTGAGAGTCATTCTTATTTCCTAAGTAAAGGCAGTTTTACCCAACACTTTCCTACTATCAGCATAATGCATGAAAAATGAAGCGTAATATCAAGCCCTCATTATAAGGCTAGACAAGGAACTTTAGGTACTAGTAAATCACATGAATATAAATGTCGATTCAAAATTTGACATCAAGTATGCCAGTAGGGATTATTTTATCAGAAAAGATGAGTTGCTCCTCTTGCATGACTATATATAAGGATTAATTGAATAATTACTCTCAGAAATGACATTGGTTCCTATCTCATGCTCACCAAATTTCTAATAGAATTACCTATAAAATTTACCAACATATTTGGGATATCTAGACCAGGATGAAAAATTCATCAGAAATGTTCATTGTCCAATGGTGGTGCCTATTATTCATAACAACAAATAGGAGATCAATGAGATCAATTCCATCATAAAACTAAAGCGTGATTTTATAGGTTGGGTGAAAAAAATTGTAGACTACCTTCAGAATAGTGTACTCTCATTTTATATACCCAAGAAAGAGAAAATTACACCATAAGAAAATATTTTTTTTTCTTTATGATGGCATAAATCATCAAAAGGTCCTTTATAAGAGGGGATTTGATGGGGTACTACTCAGGTACATTGATGGTTAATAGACTACTACTGTCATGAAATAATGGTACACTAAATCCTATGATGCTCACCAGTTAGGGTTTGATAATTGTCATCAAATCTGGATTCTTGGGTACTACTGGCCAATAATGATATAGGATTTCATGAAATTCACCAGAATATTCCATTCATATCAGGTAAAATCTCACTTCATTCATGAACCCTCGAAATTTTTTTACACTTCCAAATACTCTTATATATTTTCCATATAGAGAATGGACATCGTGGGACCATATCCCCTTCCATATCCAAGCAATTCAAGTGCATTCTCAATGCAACCAACTTCTTCTCCAAGTGATATGAAGTGGAACCCTTTTATGAAGTCTAGGAAAGGAATATTTTCAACTTCATGAGATCTAATAACATCACTAGGTTTTTTGTTCCTCATATTCTGTAGATGTATAATGACACCAAATTTGTCTCTGATGATTTGGGAATGATGTATTTAGAGTACCACACTAAGTCTAATGATTCAATATCGCTATCATACAATGGCTAATGGAGAAATAGATACCTTCAACAAGACCTTATCAAATATCCACCAAAATATAGTTAATAAGGATAACGTTTTTCTCTGAACAAATCCTTCATTCCTTGTGGGATTACAAAACTATAACCTGAAACCCCACATAAGATACCTCATACACAGTGGTATACTGGATGTAGGTAGTCCTACCCATCGATGTTCAATTGTTCTCAATTTATGTTTCCATTTATGTGTAGTTTTCAACTGATGATCTGTACCAAAAGTAACTAGAAAAATTGGGGTGATTGGATTATAAGATATTGAATACCTTGCATCATTTGGATATCCAAAAAATTTGTATTGTGTTATTCTTTAATAAAAAAATTCATGGTTGTTCATTTCGTTAGGTAGAGATGGTGTTGGTCCTCAAGGATCTGACAATACCTAGAAATAAACCACCAATTCTCGAGCTAAAGTGGGAGGGACATTATTCCATACAAAAAATAAACTCCAATGGAACTTATTCTTTGATCTCGATGGATGGACCACTTACCAAAGTCCCTACAAATTCAAGGTTCCTAATGTAATATTTCATGTAATCACAGAACTCATTCATCCTGTTCGCATGTTGTTAAACCTTATAGTAAACATCCTTAAAGAATAATATTAATGTGTATTAAGTCCTTTATATGTGATTTTAAACTACATAGTAAATGTCCTTATAACATGATGTTAAACTACAGAAAGTCCATACTGCTTGATGTTAAACTTCATGGTAAATTTCATTAGAACATGATGTTAAGTTGTAGCAAGTCCTTGTTGCATGATGTTAAACTTCTTGGTAAAGGTCCGTAGAACATGATGTTAAACTATATCAATTCCTTGTCATAAGATGTTAAACCTCATGATAAATTTCATTAGAACATGATGTTAAACTACAACATTTCATTCCTCATGAAGATAAACTGCATGGTAAGCATCCTTTGAACATGACATTAAACTATGGAAATTCCTTGTTCATTGATGTTATGCTTCATGGTAAATGTCATTAGCACTCGATGTTAAACTATAGACTTTCCCAACGTAATAAGCATGTGATTCCTCATGTCACAAATCTAAGATGTTTCAGTTTCATCATCAGTTAGGACACCACCCCCAACATCGGTCTTCTACCATTCCCTGATCTAGAACTAACTTCGTATGGATTTTTTCTCAACCTCATGAGATACATTTTGATTCTCAGGTCGGCTATCCTAGGTCTATCCTCACCATTAACTCAACATGAAGTCTTTTCCCTTTCGCATCATATTGGGGGGCCGTGTTCGAAATGTCTTGAGGTTTTTTACAAAAAAGGGTCCCCTAGACCTCCTTTTACATCATTTAATAAGAATTTCTAGCCACACAAACCCATTTAAGACACTCACACCCCATCATGGTCAAAGTTATTTGATGATAAATTACTTCATTTCCCAATAGAAAACCAGAGATACCTCATGAAACTGAGTATGAGAGGAACAAATGATGACTTCTTTAGCACACTATGATAAATAATAGCATTTACATATCCCATAAATATGAGATGTCTCACGATAGTCGTGGGATATTTCATTGTCCACACTAGATAGGACTCCCACTTTTCCATCATTGGTCTTCTACCATGTCATCTTTAAGAACTATGTTTGTCTTTATTACAATCCATAATGGATACATCACAATTCCCAGATCCTTCCCAACCACAGATTACAAACAAAAACATCTCCATCCTAACATATGGCACAAATCTATATTGGGAAACTCACACTCCATGACCAATTCTGGTCTGAATGCTTCTAGTTTTCTTGGGCACATTCCTTCCACCTATCATACTCCTTGTCCTAATATATTATGTATTTCCATGAACATTCCATAACCATTGGTAAGTGGATTTAAAATTCAAAGGTACATCTTAATTTGACTATGAATTTATACGCCACTATTTTTATTTGCATAAGTCACCCAAAAAAGGGTATGTCAACCCAAGGTACATTCATCCTTAGGAGAGACCTCTTATATCTCCATAAGCCTCAACAACAACATGTTGGAAACCTTCTTTTGAACATAACCCTTGGTCATTCCTTGTGTTTTTTTCCCATATTATTTTTTCTCATCCTATAACTCCCAAGATCTTGGTTTACGATTATCATCTTCAAATATGAGGAACATCGAAACATCTTGTCATAGTAATCCTTTTGTCACATATTGTTTCCATGATGTATGATCCTTTCCATATGACCCAAAAATACAAGACAGTTTCATTCTATACATATGGAATTAAACTATATGTGTTCCCAAAACTATATATGGATTGATTCATATTATAATAATATATGTATTTATTCCCATATCTTACATCTCGGTCCATCAACTATAAGATAAAAATTCCCAATTCCTTCCTTTTAATCACCTTGGTGTGGTGAAATAAAATTTTTCCACTGATTTCTTACCACATCGAGCGTAGCTCATACAGTATTAAGTATTATGATAATGTATTTTTTGAATAATCAAGGTTTATTAGTCCACATAAATGTTAGCGTGGTCCTAGATGGAATAATTTAAAATAAACACCATACATATTTACCTCGAGACAATACATTTCATGGTTGATATCTCTTACATGGAAAAAAACTATGCATTTTTATGGCCCTCACCTAAAGAGAACCACTATTAATGGTGTTGGTCTCCTACCATACCTACATTTAAGAAATTCATGTTGATTGCTTCTCATTTTAAAAAGACATGTAGTGATGCCTAGATACTATGCATTGAGCCTAAATGCATCTTGAAAAATAATCTGCCTTTCCTACATTTGGGTTTGAACTATATAGGGAAATATTTCTCCACATTCATGGGTAATTTTGATATGAAGTATAAATTCCATATTCATGAACATTCCTTCCACAAACCAAATTTTGTGACCAGTAAAATCTGAATCTCCACATTCATTCTTTATCTATTGGTAATGGAATATCATACTCTTATGGACACCTTTGTTTCACTATGACTTATATTACCTAGGTTTGATTTTCATAAGTCACCCAAAAAAATATGATGTCAACCAAATGAACATTAGTCCAAAAGATAGACATATTTTATCTCTATAATCCCTAAAAACATCATACTAGAAACATCATTTCAAATATTCTCTATGGTCACCCCTCACATACTTTTTTCACATCATGCTTTAGATTCAGAAATCACCAAAGCAAGGATTAAAATTCCCCTTTATATTTATAAATAATGTTGGGACATTCATGGATAGCCATCCCTTCTCAGGTATAAATTACGTAACTCATGGTTAGAGATGATGGACCTAAAGAACCATTCATGTTAGTTTGTATTGCAAGACTCTAAATTGAATACATAAGGATACATAGTACACACTAGGATAAAAACCTAAAAGTGAACATTTTTATAAAATTAAACTCAAGCTTTCTACGTCTACACGACATTGGACTTAGGAAAAAACTAAATTTGTAACAAAAATGATTCTAAGTTTGTATAGTTCTCCTTGAAACCCTAGAAACATTCAAAACTATACATGATGGGTTCATTGGATACATAGAATATTAGATCATTACTTGATCTTTCATCCAAATTAGGCAACTTTTGTTATAGTGTCAGTGATTATTATCATACCCATCCCTGAGAAATTATTTAAGAGAGACTATTTCAACTAGAATATCATGTTTTATGATTGAGATTGATATCCAGTGATAAAAACATTCAGGTTATATGATTGATTATCTATCAAATAATTAGATGTTATTATTGATTGGAACTAATGGCTTAGATGAAGGTTATTTAATTGTGGGATTGTAATTTTTAATTAATTTATTTGATGTAATCAATATAGGATTGTTTACAACTCATAGTATCTATATACAAGTATACCATTTTAGATATAAATCCTACTTGGTGGATTCATAAAATTGAATCATCTCTTGGTCATAATCCTTTAAAGATTAACATAGCTTAGAAAATGTTATAAAATTTATCTCAACATCTTCATGCAATTATTATTCCCTCTAATAATCATCTATTCTTACCTTCTCCACATATCCACTAGTCTTTTCCCTTTAACAACTTCCACCTCATCATGAGGTAGTTCTTGATTGAGCTAATCCAACTCCTGGGGAAGATATCCCACTAGTGTTATCTACACTACAACTTGACCCTATCACCTAAAAACCACCCTATTAATCTCATTGGGATAATTCAAAATGATATTGTTGGTTGTAACAAGATTGGGCATGGAATCCACATTTGAGAGATGAGACTACATCGCAATATCATTATCATGGGGAACAATAACTTTTTATACCACATAATGTATGGTATGATATTAAATCCCCCTATAAGAAATAAAAAACATGAAATGTAATCTAGGTAGTTTCATTGTAATTCTTTCTTAAGGGGGTATAAGAAATCTACTTCTAGATCTCTTAACATACCATCTGATAGGAAAAACAGATATTTTCAAGAGTCACCTGATCTTCATCGAAATATCTCTCAGATGGTGGGATGTATTAAAAAATAAGTGAAACCAGTTATGGTCCTAACTCAATTCCTTCATCATGGGTTTTCATCGCGATAGTTGGATCCATTTCCTATTCAGAAGGTTCAGATTTCATAGCAGCAACTAGATCCATAGGGACTTGTGGTAGAAATTATATATCCAAATTATTGAATTAGTCCATACCAATACATTTAAAGGTATGAAATAACAGGAAAGGTGTAGAATAAACCTTCACAAGTAAAAATATTGGAATCCCTAACAACCATAATCCCAATGAATGGAAAATAGATGTTTCATCCTCATTTTACAGGTTGGATTCAGGTTCTTTTAGGGATGCCCATGTATCATGAGCATGTTCGGCTAAATAAGTGGACTTTATAAGGTCACTAATTGATACTAAGCTTATGTGAATTATGATCGCAGATCTAGGATCAACAAATGAGAACAAATATCCTTTATCTTGAGTTGTTTCTTCTCCCACGGATATTATTTATGAAGGGAAAATCAATATTCTCAAGAAATACATCAACCCATAAAGGCTCACCTTCTAATAGGCTGAGTTTGTGTAGTCAGGAAGGGTTGACCAATGGGGCTTGGAATCTCCGTGACATTCTATGTTAGTATTAGGTTATGATCTAAACTAGAAAAAATATCAATTTTCATAATGTCTATATCTAAATAAGAAGGGTCTATATACCCTTGTGTGGTTAATGATTGCTGGATCACTAATCATTAACCAAATCATATGAGAGTACATTATTCAGCACATATAAACAAGAAACATGATGGCCATGTAAATAGATCTAGTAGCCAATGGTTATTCCTAACTAAATACATATCAACATCTTTTTTTCATGCTAATGATTCATAATCTCCCATGAAGGTAGTCTTTTGGGGTGGAAAACAAGTGTGGCTGGGGTGGGAATGATCCTGTAAGATCTTCAAGAACTGTTTACTTGTTCTCAACTACAATTGAAGACTCTTCTTTGGTGTCCGCCTTATCAAATGATATTTTCAACCTAATATAAATACCCCCTTATTTATACTCTAGTAAAGGGATAGGTGGTTGAATCTCCCTAGCACCCTACAAGAACAATGAGTATAGATTCAAGATCCTAATAATAATGGGAAGAAGAGTTGACAAAAGGAATCATTTTACCTCTTTATCAGTATTGTCTTCCTCTAACATGGCCACCATAATATCTTTTACTAAATTGGACCAGTAAATCATATCATTAAATGAATGAATATATATAGATAGATCATTGATGTATATTCCCACATCATTAGGGTTCTCTCATAAAAAAATTAATTTGAGATTGGTGATAATATTCAATCCCAATGACTCGACATCCTTGTGCTGAAGTGCACCCAAAATATCTTTAGTGGATTCACACTTTCCCCATGAATCCCATTCATTCCATGCTTCTATGAAAGATGATGTAAGATTAATTTCTAGTGTCAATGAGTCATCCCTTGGAGATAGGGTGGGTTCCAGCCACCACACATTCTTTAGTGGAATATTAGCTACCATGAGGCTCCATGGAGATGGGTGCTTTAGAGGCTCTAGATGGGAAGAAGGATGAATATCCCTAATCCCAGTTGTAGAAGGCAGGAAAGCCTAATCACCCCCTTATAAACACAACTACTATCCTCTTCAATTTTTCTGACGTCATACCTCACCATTTCAATTACTTTCCTAAAAAATACATGTTCATCATGCAATGAATTAATGGATGTGTCAAGATTTAGAATATAATCTCTCACTTCCACGGGTTTGCTAACATAATAAACACTTTTAGGTGCTACGATATATCTATGTCCAATTAACATAACCTATTTCTTCGAGATAAGGATCCCTAAATCACTATTGGTCATAGAATTCCTATAATCATCCCAGTATCTTTAGGATATTGGGAAGGTAGTATCAAGGTGGAAGAATAATTCAGTATATAGAGAATTAATAGTATCTTGGTGGTTTGAACCCCATATACTCAACATTTTTTTATAGTGTTTTTAAATAAGGGGTTTTCTCAGCTACTTCCTAGACCTAGAAGCCCCAATTATCTGTCTTTAATCCCCTTGGTCTTGGGAACCAGTTTACCTTTAACAATAGAAACTAGATTCACAAGGTTGGAACTACGATATAATTGAATATACAATTCTTCATAATCATTGGTGATGAAAGGATGAATACTTTTTGAAGGAGGGAGCTCAATCCAAAATCGTGTATCTTCAAGGGTGAGAAAAAGCTAGATTTTTGAGCCCCTATTAAATGTTTCTCCATGCATCCACTATTGATGGATGGTGGAGACCTCTTTAGAACAGAGTTAAAGTGGCACCCAAACTTACTGGGTTCATACCCCCCACATATTATCATCACATAAAACTTGGATACAAATATTCTATCTCTTAAGGATATGAGTTACCCCCACTCTGAATTATATCAAGATGCATCATTCACCGTGGTATGGGTAGGGGAGGCATAAGGAGTTTACATGAAATGGTCATGGTTATTGATTCGTTCCATTATGTCATTATATTTCTAGTCCGATGGGTTTATCCCACTTATACATTACAGATAAGATAGATATCAATTTCCAAAGATCTGTTGGTTATTGATAAATTCATATCCTCCTATGTGGGCTACTATCTAGCCCCAAATAACTTGAAAGGGTCCCACTATATTGTTTGGTGACTTCCCCTTATTTACATGTCATAGAATATGATATAAATTTTCCATAATTGGAATTTCATTATTAATACACATTCTAGTGGCTAATTAGGATTCGAGCACAAAGGCCGGGACTATAACATTGGTGTAGGATTCACACACCAGTAGCAACCGACCACTATGAAACATGGAAATAAAATATTCCAATCGAACCATCCATTCAATTGAGGGGATAAAATTTTTGCCTCAGTTAATGAACTTTACCTCCTCAAACATAAATCGATAGGTTCAGCATGTATCTAACTTTCAATGGTTGGGAAAGTCCTCAACCTCCTTACACAGGGTTTTTTGCTTCCTAGCCTGAAAGTTTCTTTATCCAATCAGAGAATAAGGCATATTTCTTTAAGCTAGGATCATCTTTAAATATATCCTCCATCCTGTTAATGAGATTATTTGTAAGTAGTGGTTTCCTCTTCATTTTATCTCAAACGACAGAGGGATGCATGAATTCATCATACACATCACCCATAATTTCTTCCCTTGAGATCATGTAATCATTCTAGAGGTTAATACTAACTTCCCCATGTTCCAAATGTAACGTAATAGTATCCAGACTCTATAAAGTATTTAGTCGTAGAATAAAATATTGGTCTAATGGGAATATTTATGTGATACCCAGACAACCTCATATTTTATTGAGGCCTTAAATTCAGTTTTAAAATCCTCATAGCTATGAAGAACCCAAAAGGACACCCCCCAGTCAAGACTGAATGAGATCTTAGGGAAAAGGTTACATTTTGATGAACACCCCGACAACTCATCTATTGTTTCCTTCCTTACGATGCTCTGATAGTAGTTAAATCTGATTCTGGTTCTTTCATGGTTTGATCTAGTGGAAAAGTAATGTAACTCATGATAAAATCTTCATAGTAGGATTCCCAAATAAAATAATCATTTGATCATTTGTTTGTTAGAACCTGAATATCCAGGACACAGTCTGATTTACTCGATGTGGTGTTAGGATCGTAATATCGGATTACATGTTAAATTCATAGAGTGGAAGCCTATTTCGGTTTTGATTCCCACAAATACATATACCAATACATCCTTATGGATATTTTTGTGTGGTTTTATGTTTAATTTCAAATTATTATTAATAGTGGAAACCATGGAATTCCTCATCACTTATTAATGGAGAGAGATTACAAGGGGTCCACTCATTTTATTTTCTGAATGAAAACTAGGAAATAATGGGTTGGTATACTTCTTAAATTGATTGCATGGAATATTATATTACAACCTCATAGAATGATACATGGTCCGTGAGGTGTTCATTCATTCTGTGAAGTATCAAATCTGCTATGAAGATGATTGTATTTTTATGTTGGAATCACTACGACGTAATATTGTTTGTGAGTGACATCCTTTGAGTATTCAGAAAATACATCCACAATGTTAGAACATAATGCTTTGGTAGAAAGTGAGGGATGGTTCACAAAGCATTAGTATTGGTTTGGTATATGAAAAATGAGTCGTAGAAACCTTTTTAAAGGCTTGGTATATATTACAAGTCTACAAGGATACCACAAAGAGACATAAATGGGACTAAATTTCTCACCAGATTTAACTCCTCTTCATCCTTATTGGATCCAATTTTAATGGGGCATTTGACGAGTCCTCAAAACTCATCATTGAAAGTGAAAATGATTTAATTACTTTCTGTAAAGGTAGAATCAACCTGGAAAAAAGAGTTGAAAATTATTAAAGGTTGTGAAGTTGCAAAGGAGGACTCATTTCATCCTATAAATCTCTCTATATGTGGGGATCCTTTCATAATTGTTGTTCTTCTATGAAAACTTTCACTCCGTATGGCATCCCATAAGAAAAAAAAAATCATTTTTGACCCGTGGAATCCTTTTTTAGGCTCCTAAAAATGAGAAATCATTTGCATCCCAGGAATAATATTTGGGGCTACCACAAAATAAAAAATAATTTTTGTCCTATGAAATCCTTTTCTGGGAGCATACAAAAAAACAATATTTTGCGTCCCATGAGGTCATTTTTTCGGCTCCCATAAACGAGAAATCATTTATGGGACCATGATATACTATTTGGGATCCTGCAAATTTATAATCCCCATGGTCGATGTAGATGTTCCGATATCCCAATAGGTGGTCACATATATACCTCTATAAAATACCCACATTGAATGATCATAATAAGGGGACATAATATAGGGATAAGGTTTGCGATAAATTTATTTTCGTTAGGTAAAATGATCGCATAATACTATGTTCGAAAGAGAATTATCCCAACTATCCGTATACCCAAAATCCTTTATGGATACAAATATATGATCCATATGTTGATGAACCCTTTTTAATAAGTCTCCCTACATAATAAAACCTACACAGTAGGATCCCTTCTCCACGTAGAAAAATACTATGAGGACGTAACTCAATCCCGTATAAGAAATGCTCTGTGGAAGGAACCAAGACCCACATAGAAAAGAGCTACATGGAGGTAACCACATCCCATGTGAAAATATTCTTTACAGAATGGGGAATCTTGGGGAATTATTCTTTCCCCCTCTCATTGATTTCCTTTAGTGTAGAGTATGGCCTCACCATAGCCCCTCTACTAACTGGCCTAATGGACTTCTCAATTAATATCTTTTCATGGAATCTCTAAGTCCTGAATCCCCCCCACCTAGATAGGTATCAGGAAAAGGAATATCCCAATTCAACCAGATTTGTATGATCAAATCCAAGGGTGCATTAACATTCCAGGTCAATCATACATTCCCATGGTAAATGATGCCCTATTGGCAACATGCTTTATATGAGGGTTCTCAGAATTTTCATGATCATACATTCCCATGGTATCAAGGGTATCAACCTTGGAGGTAGTTTTAGGGACCTTTAAATTTCAGATATTGATGTGAATCACTTACCATTCCCTTTGATGAGGAGTAGTTCGGAATACTTCTTCCATCCTCTCTAAAATCTGGAAAATTGAATCCCTCTTGGTGTAAGCACATCTCAAGAGGTCAATCCTCTCCTCCCATTCATATGCTCGAGTTATGAAAAAAAAAAGATTGGATATGGGAACTAGATCTCTCTATATCTCCATTTCTCTCTATCCCATTTCCCCAGCCTCATATACCAATGGATGAAGAATATTTTTGGTCTTCCAAATCTACCACTTCCTCTTGTTTATCACCCTGAGTATGACTCACATAGGATTAAAGGTTACTGTAGATCATGAAATCTTCACCATAACAACCCATGGGCCTCCCATTTGATATAATCCCCAACCGTCTTCACCTATGGGCCCCCCTCATAGGTGTAATACCTCATGTTATAAACTATGTTTTCTTTGATTCCCAAATAACTGGGATATGTAGGAAGACAACTAGAAGTCCAAACCCAACACCTCAGGAAAGATAAATATTTATTATCAAAACACTTTTAGGTAAAAGTTATAAACCCAAAGTTCACTTAGTTACAACACTAAAATAAACCAAAAACTTGTTGAAAGTTATGTTGAGCCTTCCAGAGGCATTCTCCGTACATAATTTCTAAGAAAGGGATGGTACATGTAAGTCTGGATCATCTGTTATTAGATATGTTATTAGATATTAAAAGTGTGTTACCAAATTCTCCCTAATGTTCTCTAAGAAACATCCCATGTATGTTCATATCCAACCTAGAGTCCTATATTCCATTTATATTACTTTCATCACCGTCCTTATTGGACTATATTTTCAGTATTCTCAAACCCACCACATAGGGGACAACATATCTACCAAGTTCTTTCGGGCCGCTTCGGCATAAGTCATCCACCAACCTTCACTAAGAACCTTCTTACAAGATGTACTTATTGCATGAAATTAAAATACATTTTTTAGTCATTGTCCTATGATCATAAAAGGTATAATGTGTCCAAATAAGTGGCAGTGAACTACATCGGTTATTATTCCTTTCACAATGATATGTAATAAGTCAATTTAAAGGGCATGATCCCAACATCCACACAATTCCCGTCTTCCTGGATGATATTTAATTATAGAGCTCCCATATTATGTGTATTAAAACTAGCATCATTGTGAAAATAAAATAAGAATCTCTAATCCACACATAAATACATCCCTTAATGGAGAACCTCGGATACATACTGGTAATTATAAATTCCATACAAGCTAGTGATCGGTTATTAAACTAAGGGTGACCTGTCAAGTACATTTGGGACTTAACAAAATATTTATGAGCAGGTATTAAATAAAATATATAATATGTTCTCAATGTATGAAATATTTCAGCCCGAAAGGGTGTGATGAGGTCATCCCTCCCCCTCTTCTTGACTAATTTGAGTTCTTAACTATTATTGGAATATTTCCCCATCGAACATCATCCATTGTAACGAAGGTCCATGATTTATCACAAATATTAAATCCATTAGGTGTTTATGGTTCCAGAAAAACCTCTTTCATAAATGACCCATAAAAAATAGGAACAAATTCGGCATCCCCAACCGTGAGAGGTGTTGATGGAAAATGTTTCTCTTCGGTTAGGGAAGAGGTAGTCCTGCATACTCATGAGCAATATTATCATTTACCATTTGAGGGAAGAGGACATAGATATAAGTCATGAACATAACATAATCACATCATAATATATTGGAGATAATAGAGTTATTATATATGCATAAATGAAGAATATTTGAAGGTGGTGGAAGAAAAAATAAAATAAAAGTAAATAGTAAGGAATTTTACCTATTCTTGGACCTCTTTAGAATTATACCTAATGTATTCCTAGAATGGATTTATGAAATGAAAAAAGATTATATTTTTATTTTATGGAAGTTGGTAATTTATTTGGCAATGTATTGTATGAAAAAAAGGTTTGGAACAACAAAAAATATTGGATATGGGAGGCCTTTTATAAGTGGAGTGAGTGTCACACTTGAAATTGTTGAAAATAAAAAGGTTTTCGTATGTCATTCACATGAAAAGTAGGTCCAAAATGTATTATTTTCAAGTCAAATACATGGTAAGGTATAAATATGGCTGTAAAATAAGTTTTGGAAATTTTTGTTTTTCATTTTGAACACTTATCTTCTTATTAAAACTCCTCGGTAAATCAGTTTCTACCTTAACTGTAGTAAATATTTTTTACTATTTTTAATATTAATTTTAGTTAAAAATTAAGATTAAATTATTACAAAATATAAATTAATATTATTTAAAATATGTAATTATATTTATATAAATTCCATTAACAATAGTGTAAAATTGAATTTAAATTTATCATGTAAACATAATGGGAAATCCAGTTTTCATAGAGAAAATGTTCAATAGTTTACAATTATTATATTAAAAAATCAATGTTAAAATGATTCAAATTAACATAATTGGATTAATATATATATGTATAATTGAAATAATTTTACTTCAAAACTAATTTATAATATAATTAAAATTTTTAATATTTTAAATGAAATGGCATATTTCAATTTAAAATCAATATTATTCATTATTCGTCAAAAAATTATTATTTTTA
Source organism: Viscum album (assembly GCA_963277665.1). Lineage (NCBI taxonomy): Eukaryota > Viridiplantae > Streptophyta > Magnoliopsida > Santalales > Viscaceae > Viscum > Viscum album. Next base: position 2,127,038,130 of record OY728127.1, on the reverse strand, counting down.
GAAAATTATCAATAAATCATTGAAATATAATTTTTAAATGAAAATTTAGAAAATAAATTTTATTTTTTAATATAAATTTACTTAAAATTTTAATTATTAATTTTAATTTATATACACAATGAATGACTACACCGCTCGTTAGAAAAATATAGTTTTTCAGAAATCAATAATTTTTCTTTAAAATGATTGTTATTTTAATTCTAATAATTAGATAACCATTTAATATATTTAAATAAATGTTTAAACCATGTAATTTTTATAATTTATTTTATCATTATTAATACCCCCAAATTATCATCTAGTTTATAATTGTAATGATTATATAGTAATATTTTAATAGTGTATCTCTTTTCATTCAAAATCGATATTGGGTGCTTTAAAAGCTGTCATAGGGATGAAATATATTTAAAAATAAATATATCATAATGTATTAGGGTGGTAAATTATCTTATAATATGGGGTTTTTGGGTCATATAAGTTATCGAACATGATGTTCCTCTTTTAAAATCTTGGGGTGTTACACCATATGTCATTAGTTCCATTAGGTTTCTTCAAAATAGAAGTGAAATAATAGATATTAATTTTACACTGTTTATTTATAGGTATGATTAATGGATTAATCACCATCATAGGATATTTCCTTTCTAACTTCAATTGTTGACATTCCAATCTCTTTAATGTTTATTCATATATAATCTTATTTATATTGTACCATAATTGGTTCATTAAGAGATTAGTATACATCATTATTCTTCTTGGCTGGATCATGAATTTTGAGTTACGGGCATCATTCAATAGATTAATCATTATATACAAAAATATAAAAGTAAACTCATAACCATACCATAATGAATAAAAAGGAATGTATTTAAAAATAGGTATTTTTTACTATGCACTGAAAAAATAAAACTTTTAGGAAAATTGTTTGATTAAATATTACTCTGTTTGGATGATTAGATATAATTTTTTGGATCCAGCATATGATTTTTACATGAATATGGTGTTGGAAATGGCACTTAACAACTTTAATTTTAAATAAACTTGAGGATGATTATACTCTCATAAAAACACCTAGGATACTCCTTAAGGTTAGGTGGGAGAACCACTACTGAACTCTCCAAATATTCCAGGGGTGAGATATTATGTTTTTTTAATGGACATTGACCATGTACTTGGATTTAGATATAATTCCTTTTATAGATCCCATAATGGTAATCCTCTTAAGGATTACCCAAGTCATAATGTCATGATTGTCTATGGACCAGGCCTTGTGATTCATACCTCAAACTTGATTTACACAGTTTGAGTGTCATGACATCTAACTTAACAATATATTTATTGAATGTCCATTTATTGAATAAATTTGTTTATTATAGTGACTTGATCTGAGTACAGGTGGCCTTAGGCTAGGAAATGTATCCCCTTATGGTGAAATAACTTCATCATAGAAATTTTTGGAGGTGGGAAAAGCTGGTATTGTTGATTGGTTTTACAGACCAAGAGATCATCTTAATTATGCCCCACATGAGTGGTATGACATCCAAATAAATTACCTTTTCATTAGATGTATAGAATATCAGGATTACAGACCCAAGGATTGACTATTATTGATCTATTTTATTTTTAACCTTACTCGTATATATATATATATATATGGGAATATACTTATAAACATGTATATATAAATATATTCATACACAAACACATAAATTTATACACACAGACACACCTGAGGGAACATGTTTCAGTTGATTAGGACCATAGACTTAGGGATAACCTGTGGTTTTACATTATTTATTTATCTGTTACCTTTATTATTACAGTTGTTCCTTGACTAGGATGATCATATTGCATGAGCATTCACATATGATATTTGATTATAGGTTCACTATGGGGGTGGCCTTATAATATTTATTTATCATCCCCTATATGTGCATATTAATGTGTCTAGAAACTTTAATAATTCCTTCAGGTTGATCAAAAATATGTGATGGATAGGGGTAAGGCCTAGGTTTTCTTGATCAAGCATAGATGCTTATATATATTTCTTATGACTATGTTGGAGCTGCTAGATAGTGTCTTGGAGACCGGGTATGTGGTTTGGATTAGAGTTAACAGTAAATCCATATTCATTTTTTTCTTTATTTTAGTCAGGTTTATATGATCAACCAAATTACTGGTAAGTGACACATGTATAACATGGTTATTAATACCTTTATGGAATTCAATTTATTATTATTAAATTATTCAATGTCTATTTATTTATTGATTTCTCACTCTGATTATTTACTACTATAGATGATATTAGGTTATTTTTTAGGATTTTTACTCTGATGTTATGGGATAGTCTCTCCATGGACACACCTTAGTCACTTAATACTAGGCGGAATCCTCTAGCATATGAAGAGGTACACTTGAGGCATTATAGAGAGCTAGCTTAGGGAAATATTTTAGTGGCTTTTGGATCAGGATATTATATATTTTTATCAGAGTTTTTATTTTCATTCTATATGAATTTTAGGGATATGGTATACAAGAGTATTAGGAATGCATCGCAACCTATAATGGATGTTATACTAGTGCGCTGAGAACACTTATTCTAGTATAAATTCCTAGTTTCTTGGTTTATGGGATTTCATTTCTTAATACATGATGTTTAATTAGTATAAACCTATCTCATTGAGTGACACATATGTTGTTTGTGGTTTATGATTTATTATATATTTATAGATCTTGGCCCATTGGCAAGAGGATAATGACTAATTTGGATTCCTTGCAGAAAAAGGAAATATGTGAATCATGCATTATATTTAGAAAATATAGTCAAATGTTATAGGAATACAAGTGTGTGATTTTGCAAATGATAGAGAACAATTTTATAATTTGTCTACAAAAACATAAATTGTTTTTCCCATATAGGTTCTTGTTGGAAATCTACTCAATTGAGCCGACTTATATATATATATATATATCCTTCTGATGACAGGCTATATGGATTCATGGTGAGGAATTTGAAATTGAAACTGATGACTCAATCCTCATCCACTTGAGGTATCGTGACCCTAGTAGGTCGATATGGCACATAGTTTCCAGTAATGGACCCCTCATGGGTTGTTGTGTCTTAGGTTCAATTATATAAAGTGTCCATAAAAACATATAGTGTAACACCCCATGATTTAATATTATTTAACTTTTTAAATAAATTTAATCTCTTTGAAATCATTTAGTTCCAAAAACCTTTACATTTTAAAAATCAACACCTTGTTCGATAGCTTATACAACATTCAACACTGGGAAACAACCAACCACGAAATATCATTTAAATATGAATTTTATAACCTAGTCTATAAATCAGTGGGTATGAATAGTATTAACCAAATTATGATATATATGTATATATTATCTATTTAGTATAAATTTATTTATATAATCTTTTAAAATAATTTTTCAATTTTCTGTAATGTTATTTCATGCTTTAGAAATATGTTTTCACCAAAATTGAATTTTATTGAGAAAATATTATAATTAAAAATTTTAATATATATAAATTTTATTTTATAAAAAAAATTAAATAATCATATCAAAATTATCTTTTGGTAAAATTTTTATATTTTACTAAAAAGATTTATTTTGCAGTGAATAGTGAAAAATACTAATTTTTATTAGAAACAGTATATTATTCAAAACATTTGAAAAGATAAATTACATTTTAAAATGTTTTAAAATTAAAATTTGCTTTATTATATTATACATAATTCAATTATTTCCATTTTAATCAATTTCAATGTCGAATTTGGAATAAAATAGTTTTTATACTTAAATAGGGCATTTTCTGAGAACTGTTTCTTGTTGGGTTTTTCTAGTTTAATTTTAAAAAAAAATTATGCCAATTGTTTTAAAATTTTAAAATATCTTATCAATTTTTAGTTTTAATAGTGAAAACTTTTCTTAATAGGTCCCTTTTAATTTTCGTCAATATGGATTGCAACCTTGGTAATTTTTGTTCTCACAGTAAAGGATAAATCAGGTAATTAAAGTTAAAATCAAATTATATGGAGTATAAAATAACCCTAATGCTTGACCTAAAATTATTGTATGAGATAATTTAGTCAATAATCATCTAATATTAGGTTATATGTAATATTATGTCCATTTTGATGATATTATGACCTTATTAGTTCTTTATTCCAATAAAAGACAAACATGCCACACTCTTTCCTTTAAAAACTATAATATATATAATTTGGGACCACCCAAAAGATATATTTGAATATAAGTATTATTTTTAAATGTATAATATTTATTCTCATCAAGGTAATTTATTTTAATTTTTTATTGAATAAATAATTACCATAAATTCCTACACAACATTGACCCAATAATTATTCAGTTAATGGAAAAATAAAATAAATTATATTAATTTTTTAAAATTAATATAATTTGAGATAAATAATTTTATAAAATAATTTTTTATAGTTCCATGACATTTTAGGGTTATAATAAAATATTTTTTTATGAATTTTATGTGATTTTTTGATATTATTAATGTTAATGAATTGAATAGTTGTAAAAAATCCACAAAATTGATATCTTAAAGTAATTAATATATTATTAAATTATATAAAATTTATAAAATTTATTAATTAATTAAAATTAATTTAATATGGTAAATAAAATATACCATTTTCCATTTATGGGAATTTTGGCATTTTATAGCCACATTATTTACCCATAGGGAGTACAATCGTTTGTAGTACAGTAATTTTGAAAAGGGTTAATGGGAGGTTAAAAGTAAACAATAAGATTAAAATTGTGACTTAATGTTGTGAAAAAATTGGATGAGATTATTTTCACCCATAAATATTCTATATTGAAAATAAATTATATTATGACCATTTTAAATTGAATATTAATTTATATTAATTTAATATTTTTTAAAGTTGAAAGATACCTCACACATAAATTATAAAAGGGAACCTCCTTCCACAATTCATTACATCATATTGAGCTATCTCGCTTGACCAAACCCAGACAATTAAATTTTTAAACATCCTTGGACATGCATACATGGTTCTTTTCTTTCAAAAATATAAAATCTAGGTCCCCTAACAATATATCTAAAGGTAAACTACCAAAGAAGAGGTGGTTCACACATATTTAAGATAAGTTGAACTTGAGGTAAGGGATTTTAATATCACTTTTATTCATTTAAGTTATGTTACATATTCACCACTTATTTATTTATACACATACCATTTTATATATTATATTAATAATCAGATTTTCTTCACTATATTATAAGTTTTATTTTAATTAATTTCTTTCATGAGTCATATTAATCGAATGATACCCAAGTGGTACTGTATTATTTCCCAATTTCAACATTATTCATAAATATTTAATATTAAGTCTCAGTTGAGTATATTTTTCATCCATGTCTATTTTAAATAAAATAAATTATTTTTAATATTCTCCAATGATAGTTTAAAGTAATTTTTATCTTATTTTTAATTTTCACAGAATGTTTTAAAATAAATCATCATGTCATTTTCTGAACAAGGTACTTATTTGATCTTATTAGAAAATTTAAAAAGAATTTTTTAAACATACATGAAATTAATATTACATCCCAAAATCATGATTCCTTGATTTTTTGAATCATTATTTTAATTTTTAAAAGGTTATTTTCAATGTAAATTAATTCCCTCTTATGTGTGCATTTTTTAAATTTAAAAAATAAATTTCAAAGTAAAAAAATTGATATTTTCCTCAAGAAACATTATAGTAATAAATTAAAAATACTTTAATCTATATAAACATCCATTGATGAATATTATGTTGAGGGTGTACTCTATTGATACCATTCATGATATTTCATTATAACATTTATGTTCAGTTTGACTGGGGAATGTATTGATATTTCATATGACTATTTCATCCAATACAAACTTTTATTGATTTTGATGAGGAATGTTGATTGAGTTATATTATTTCTTCATTTCAGTAATTAATTGAGATTATTAAATGATGGGTAGGGCCCTATATATTCCCTTGATTCCTAGGTAAGTCTCATGAGACAAACTAGAATGGGTATTTGTTGAGGCATTAACCATTTATGTAAGATATCTTAGCAAGAGGACATTATTGTATGGTTATTATGTCTAACATTATGAATTCCCTTACTATGATAATATTAATTTATTTCCATGTGATTATTCTATTAGTTAGAATATCCATGTCAATGATTCATACTCCTATGATTATAAATATGGAATTATTTAATAATTATTTATTCCATCCATATTATGTTCAGGTTATTAATTAAATGGAATGTTTTTTAGTTATTTACATTTCCTTATTTTTTATGATTATTTATTCATTATAGATTCTTCTATATGAATACCCTTACTGAGCATTGGAGCTACCCCTTTATCATATTTCCTTTCTCTAGGATTCTAGAAAGTGTATTATGATTGATATGCATGGAATTGATAAAGGGGATAATGGTTTACCCAAAAAAATATACTATGTTATATTTTATGTATTCAATTCTATTTTGAAATTAATGTATGTATCTAGTCTACCAATACTAATAAACAATTTGGTCTATTGGGATGTGAATTTATGTATCTAGTGAACATGTAATAATGTTACCGCTAAATCTGGGCTATGAGTGTTGGGTTATTTATAGTTAGTATAAATGGATGTTTACTAGAAACCTTGGGAAATAGGTTTTGGAAAACATATATTTGAGATTGTTACCCTATGATAAAATTTTAAAATATTATTAAAGAAACCATTCTTATGATTTAGTGATTAGTTAGAACACACTTTTAATTTTACTTAAGTTATCGAACAAGTTTTGATATAATATATTATGTTTAAAAATGTTATAATCTAATATATTGTATGGTTTTTTAGAAATGGTACCCACTGGAAGGAATTTAAACTTTATTAATGCACAGAATTCATGTAGATATTTCCCTCCAACACAAGATAATGAAGTTGGAGGTTGGTCTGCAAATAGTATTGGAGTTACATCTTGACCTGAACAAAATATAACTATATTGGGGTAGCTAACTATTGTTATGAGAAATAACATTTCCCATATGGAATGGAATACTGATTTACCACACATTTTTACAATGTTAGACCACTAAAATAACCAATATTATCCATCATTCAATATAACTTCAAATCCTTTTTAGATGTGAAATGGATAAGTTCCTTAGAGAATATATTTATCAATTTGGGAAGAAATTAAATGGATAAGGTTTCCATAGAAATTTATCATATGTCCGTAGATGTAAATCAATAGATATAATTTATTTAAAACACTAATGATGTATAAGAAATAGAAAACATGTATTGCAAATATTTTAAGGAACTATTCTTGGAAAAATGTTTTCCTCGAGAATAATGAGATTATATTGAGAAATAATTGTATAGTCTATTAAAAATGGAAGAATAAATTGTTGCCACATATTAAGACAACATTACAATGTTCACCTTGTATATTGTAGACTATATACAAAATCCAAATAGAAATATTTATAGGTTTTTATGGTATTAATCTAATCCTTCAAAGGTAACTCATCCCAAACATTTTCATCATATGTAGATATAACGTCTCATTGTATCAACATAGTGGTATAATTCCCCATCCCATATGTTTTTTAATGAAATAAAGAGAATAATGGGAAGGTAGAGAAAAATATTAATATGGGTAATAAAATATATGAGGATTTCCCCACACAAGATAATTGTGGAATGGAAAACCCCATTACTTTCTTGAAGGGTATGTAAGTTTTAAAAATGTGTAGAGAAAAAGGCAACAAATAATGACTTTAAGGGATACAAATATGTTTTCAATGTAAAATTATTATACTAAATGGATATGGGGCCCTATGAAAATGGATTTATAAATCATTAATGGAATATAACTCAGAATAGGAAAAGGGGTGAAGGAAAATCTTAGGTTATTAATATATTCAATGTGAAATGATTAAAGAACCTGTGTATTTGGATTCATGAATTACCTAATAGGATTATTTTTATCCACGATATTCTGGTTATAAGAATTATAAAATTTATAAGGATTGTATTTTAGTAATTTTTCATTAATAATTTATAATTATATATTGAATGGTATAAATAAAAAATAAAAGGGATTAGAGGTAAGTTATTATTTTGGAAGAATATATAAAAAAATGGAAAGATAAACCAAATATGTTCCTAATATTGAGATGGAATTAAATGAGATTGAATTAGTGTACATGAAAATAGTTAGTTATCTAATTCATTCTAGATTTTACTACATTTTTTGTATTTAAAGTATATATTTGATAACCTATGATTTAATTTTTTGAATCAATCATGTTTTTATTAATCATTTATGGTGGTTACTATGTTTTAGGTTAATATATGAACAAGGTATATATATGTTACATTAAGAGATAATTTTTGATGGGTTAATAATATATTAATATGGAATATTTAAGGATAGTATTTCAAAATAATGGATTTAAGTGAATTTTTTAAAACATATTTTACAGGATATTTATGACTCACAGCTTGTCGAATGGATTAATTTCAAATTTTCAAATTAATTTTTGTGTTTAATGTACGATTTATCATATTGGATAACCCATGGAAACAATTTTTTAATTGGTAAATATTTAGAAAGTGAAGGAATGATATATGGATCATTTGATTCATTAAATATGCTTAAGAAGGAAAACTTCATCTTGAATATCAATTTTCAATCAAAATATATGATGTGGAAATAGATCTAAGTGAAAAATAATGATGATATTATGCTTATGAAATTTAAAGAATCAAGTTGGTTTATTTTATCTAGTTCTTTATCAATATAGTAAAATAAACCCCCAAATTTTTAAAATGGACCTTTAAATAAAAACCTTATCTATTTACTTTCATTACTAATAAATTAACGGACTTTCTACCAATCATGGAATTATGTTTGTTGTGATGGTTAACTATCTCATGACCATGTTCTCTATAACTCTATATTAATCCTTTGGTGTTAGTTTTTCTTACATGTCCATATTTTCACTTCTAAAAAAATATGTTAAATTCAAAAACCTAGTTTTTTATGACATCTATATTTCATTTTCCTAAATTTTAAGCGGATATTTTATTAAATTATTTTATGATATTGTTTTTTAAAAAATGAATCTTTGAACATCGAACCCTTAATTACCAAACACAAATTTGAATTGCAAGGTTGAAATTTATTTAAGGGGGGATGCAAAACCTAAATATTTTAAGGTATTGTATTTTAAAATAAATTTAATTTCTTATATATCTGTTGGTCTACATAACTATTATATTTTAAAAAAACAGTATGTTCGATAACATATACAACATGAAACACCGATCTTCAACGAATTATTAAATATTATTTAAATTTCATCACTATAACCTAGTTATTAAATTGGTGGGTACAAATAGAATAAATTAAATTATAATATATATATATATTTATATATGTATAATTTACATTTTCATTAAAAATTTATTGATTAATCCTTATGAAATAAGAAATGATTTTCAGTAATGTTATATTATACTTCAGAAATATGTTTCCTTCAAAAGGGATCTCATTGAGAAAAATTTATAATTAAATTATATAATGTATATACATTTTATTTTATAAAAGTATTATCATTTTTTAAATCATCATACGAATATTATCTTCAGTTAAAAATTTTGTATTTTTCTGAAATGACTTTTTCCAGTGAGTAGTTAAAAATACCGATTTTTATAGAAAACTGTATTTTTTATTCAACAATTAAAAAAGTTCCATTTTATTTTAAAATGGTTTAAAATATAAAATAGATTATTATATTATTAATAAAATAATTATGTTAAAATTTTCATTGTTTAATTTGATATCAAATAATATTTATATTAAAAAATTGAATTTTTTAGAAAAATTGTTTGTCCTTCCATTTTTCTGGTTTAATTTTATATTAAATATTTCAAATTTTTTAATTTGAATTATGAAAAATGGATTCCATATTGGAATTGAGTATGTAAAAATTTGACAAATATTTCCATTTTATTTTTTCTCCTTATGAATACTAACTATTGAAATTTTGGTTACCGTGATAAAGGATAAATCAAAAGTAAAATGACCAGGGAAAAAATTGATGATAAAACTTGAATTAATCGCCATTTTTTACCCATTTCATCTATAATCATCCAGTTTTATATTATATGGAATTTTATTTCCATTTGGATGAGATTATGACCTTATTGGGATCGTCTTTTCTGGGTCCTCAATTTCAATGGTATTTTATGAAAAGTAAAACATGTCATGCTCTTATTTTTAGAAAAAATAATATTTTTAATATAAAGTTATCTAAAATAAATGATTAACAATAAATAGTATTTGAAAGTATAAAATATTTATTATCAATAGGGTAATTTATTTTTAATTTTTAGTGATGAAATAATTACCTTAAATCCTCAAACAATGCTCACAAATAAATTATTCAATTAAAGGAAAAAATCAAATAAATGATATTTGTATTATTAAAAAAAATATAATTTGACATAAAAAATTTTATAAATGAATATCTTCGATTATAATTACATTTTAGGGATATAATTAAAATTTTGGTGTGGCTTCTAAGTGTTATCATTAATTTATTAAAGTCAATGCAATGAATAGTTATGAAAAGTAAAAATATTGGTATTTTAAAATGAATAATAATTTATTAAATTATATAAACTTACTAAAAATATTAGATTCATTAAAATTAATGGGATATGGTTACTTAAATCCAAAAATATTCAGGTATGGGTCTTTTTCATTATATAGTAACATTATTGACCCTTTAAGAGTATAAAATTATAAAAGTATGATACTTGTCAAAATGGATAATGGGAGGTTAAAAATGAGAAGGGTAAAACCATGACCTAAAATTTTCCAAATATTATTTTATAAGATGGTTTCAAATGATCCTAATCCAATATTTGAAATAAATTAGTTTTAATCCATATATAATTTAATTTTAATTTATATTAAAAAAATATTTTGAGAAATTCCTATGATACCCCGAACTTAATTTTTAAAAGGGCACCTAATTACTCACTTCCTTAAATTACTTAAAGCTATATAACTTGAAAAATCCATCTCATTACTCTTCTCAATATCCTCGAAGATGTTCTTGAGGTTTTGACCCCTCAAAAATAGGAACCCTATGTCCTCTAAGAAGAGATCTAAATAGATACCATTAAAGAATAGATAGATCAAACATATTTTAAAGACGTAAAACCTGAGGTAAGGGTTTCTCATACCACTTTTATTTGTGGGAGATATATTTCATAATAATCACATATTTGTTTATTTTGGGGTATATAGTTTCCCATCTGTATATTATATCATGAATATCTTTCTCTTCATGGTATTTAATGTTTAATTTTAAGTTATTTAATTCCTGGGGCTTAAAAATGATGACACCCAAGTTACAAGGGTATATTTTACAATCTCATCATTATTCAATATTTTCTTTTTTTATGTATCAGTTGATGATATTTATCTTCCATTTCAATGTCATCTAAAAAAATTTCCAAAATGTTTTAACAGTTCACTAACTATTGATTAAATTTATTTTTAACTTTTTTATAAATTTTATAATATGTTTTAAAATAAATATTCTTGTTATTTTATGAACAAAGAAATGTTTTGTATTTTCTTACAAATGTGAGAAAATATTTTTTTCCAGTTATATGGTTTTAACGAACTTTTCCAAAATATTTTGGCCTTAATGTTTTTAATATTACATTACTATTTTAAAAGATTATTTTCATATAAAATAATTTCTTTATTACATTCACAAATTTAGATTTTAAAAATAATTTTAAAAGTAAAAGGGTATTTTCCTCAGGAAACATTCCAAAAAATATCATTAAAGTATTTTCATCTATGTAAACATCATTTGTTTAATCTTATGTTGTGGATGTTCTCTAATAATATCATTCATCTTATTTCTCTACATTTTTTATGATCAGTTTGACTGGGAAGCATACTAATATTTCATATGAATAGTCATTCAAATGTGGATAATTATTAATTTTTTTAAGGATTGTTGATTCATTTGAATCATTTATTAAGATGAGGAATTCATTGGACTTATTAAGTGATGGGTGGTGCCCATTGTAGCCTCTCGATGAATCGGTAGGTCTCATGAGACAAACTATCTTTGGTATTGGTTGAGGCCTTACACATTTATATATGTTGTCTTGGCACATGACCTTGATGGTGTGGTTATGATGTCTGGAATTATGAATTCCCTCTTTATGAGATTATTCATTGATATCCATGTGATTATACAATCAGTTATATTACCCACGGAAAAGTTTCAATCTCTTTTAATTAATTATATGGAATTATTTGATCCTTATTTATTCCAACCATATTATATTCAAGATATTGATTAAATTTTTTATGTTTCAATTATTTACATTTACATATTGTTTATATTTCTTTATTCATGATAGATTCCACTAAACGCATATACATAATGAGCATTAGAACTCACCCTTTTTTATGTTTCCTTTCTCTAAGATGTAATAAATTGTAGTATGATTGATATATAGGGATATGTTAAAGGTAATAATGGTGTACTCAAAAATTACTATGTTTTTTTCAAGGGTAATTTGAAATTCAAATATATATCTTGTTTAACAAGACAACTAAATTATTCAATCCTTCGAGATGAGATTCCTTGTATCTGGTTCCAATATAAAAAATAAACCAATTACTCTAGGATACTATAGTTGCGGTATTAACATATATGGTGTTTTACCATATATCTTAGAATCATATTATACATAACCGAACTGTGATAGTGATCTATGACATAAATTGTTGAGGTTGTACTACATGTTTATTTTGAACCATATATGGTTGTCTATTTGAATCCCATAGTGCAATGTCGATAGGTACCTAAATGGTAATAGTAGAGTAAAAACTTCATGGGTTATTACCATTTAAGGATGATTGGTGAGGATTAAATCATTATTAACTTACTCGATATCATGATACCCTAGGGGTGGTCCCTTATGAGGAATCTCATTGAGGATTAGGGCCCCAGTAGGCCGATGTATTATATGTTTTACCCTGGTTCGTGGATTTTTTCTTTAAATACCTTATATAGGGATGATATGCATGCTATATTCTCTTTTCTTAGATGGGTTTATGGTTGACGCCTCATAAGATGTTACCCTATTGAGAGGCTTGACCTTTTGGATTGGTGGTTGGATCCAGTGCCCCTCATGTGATATATGATTAGTATGACTAGGTGGGAGACTTATAGGCTCTTGGTTGTAGCTTAAACCCTTATAGGTTGACATTCTATTTTATCAATGTAAATTTGTAACAGGGGTTTGATCAGGATTATAGATTTCTTCTAGGTAGTGAGCTTGGGTATACTTTTGTTTTAAACTAATGCATGGTAGGTGGTTGGGTTTTTTGATAAATGTAGGTTTTATGAATTTGGATTCCATGAAATAACCATGGGATCTTGTGTAATGAGAATGGGTTTTACAAGAATAAATTTTTCATTTCATAGCTGTGTTGATCAGTAGTTTCGAGTTTGAATCATTATTTTAGAAAATGATGTCGTATGATGTGTAGTCGTGTAATATACATGGAACAGGTAGAGTTATCAATTTTAAATATGAATTATAGGGAATATTCCAACATAATGGGAAAAAAAGTGAGATGTATCATGGTTATATTGTCCTTGTGATGGATTAATCCTAGGAGCATGAGTCAATGATAATTGTATCTGTCCATTACCAATGTGCGTATGTAGGACCGATGGTTGAAATGGATGATATGGGAACAATTTCTCAGCAGTTATGATTAAATAAGTAATTTTCCTCAATGGTACATGAGACATGAAGATTAGATTGGGTGTTGTGCAGTGGTTGGCCTTTGGTTGGATCTGGACACACATTAGGAAGATACATGGTATTAGGAAATGGTAAAGGGAAATTGCATCCTATTTGATGTGTGTGTGGCTTAGATAGATATATATTACTATTAATGGGATCATGGATTACTAATATTTTAGAACTAATCATTCCATATAACTTGATGTCATCCATTTTAAATTTAGAGTGTGTCTACTCTTATTCAATATTCATTTCATTTAAATATTCATTCTGGTATTTATTAAAGGAAACCTTGGGAGTTATGCATAAAGAGTGGTATATGGTATGTAATATGGTGAGGAGTACATCATTAATCATTGGAGGGTAGTGGACATTGTTAGGAGTTAAATTTGTAATTTTTGTGGAATCATTTCTCTGGAAGTGAGAATGGATGGTACATTGATGATGCAGTTTGGTGATCAGATATTAATGGCTTTTAGAGACACTGGTCATTGTGTCAGATGATATATGGATACTGGGATATAGATCATAGTTCTTGGTTATATGATGATGATAATGATACTCTTATGGTTGGCAGCACCATATTGGGGATGGTTAAAATTATTTCCTGTGATGAGAGTTGATAATGATGTGAGGCTGGTCATTGGAAAACCAAGATAGTGTAGTTGGGCATATGCCCAGGATGAGAGCAAGACTATTTTCTGATCGCCATGGCTACTTATAGATGATAAGGTTAATAGTGAGGAGATTGTATGAATATATGTTTTCTCAAAATTATATGTTTAGGATAAATTTGAATTTTTTTATTCTCTAGAGGTGTGAAATGTTATTATACCCTTGTAGATGATCTTAGATAATTTTTTATGTGCTATTTGGTTTCAGGGATAGAGTGGTTACCTAGTCCAAGAGTTTTGTGGAAATCAAAGCTATTTTAATTTTCAATGAATAATTATTAATTAATGTCGAATTAATTATATATTAATTTATTCACACATGTTTTTCGGTGATATATTATAAAAGGGGTGTTATATTGAGATTCTTTATCTACTATTGAGTACTAAACAAGGGTTTTTTCCGAGGTGATGTATAACATAGAGTTGGTCAATGGGGCTAAGCCTTGTCCCCTTTTCTTTTTTTCTTTTTTTGTAATACTTACTTTTCCTATTTTCCTATCCTCATTTTCCCTTGTATTTTCATGTATTATCCTTATGGGGATTCCATCACTAATAATGATAGAGCAGCGGAAAGGGAGAGAGATAAAGAGGGTAAAGGGAGAGGGGTTCCATCATAGAGCTTGGGAGGAGCTGAATTGTTGTATGGAAGCAGTGGAATATGAATTGGTGTGAAGAATCAGCATATTCTTCCCAAAGGTTGGTTGTTATTTATATTTTTCCTAAGTCTATGTATATTTAATAATTTATTGATTTAAAAACCATTTATAGTTTCTAAGGTCCCCCCTGGGGGATGATTTATGTTTAAATAGGTAAAAATTGGTGTTTTGAAAAAATTTCATAGGTTTATCATTCAGAAATCCCAATCACACTATGTATAGTTTAGGAACACACATAGTGTGTTATTCCTATTCAAGGAAGAATTTATTTTTAGAAGTACATGTTGTGTAAAGTTAATTTTCCATGTATACTTTTACATGGGAACAATATTTTTTCTAGAAATACATGTCGTTTACTAGGGGTTCATGTCACGTGATCATACTAGACCATGTAGACAAGTTCATAGATTGAAAAAAATATCTAGGGGAACATGGATAGGTAATGTATACCTGAGTGGGTCGAACGACGTGTAAAAGTACATGGCCATCCCATAACACTTGGCCAAGCCATGTGAGGTGCACAGACGGGTACCCCATGTATGGTACACATTGTGTATAGCTTATAAACATCATGTACTGGGTATTAAATTCCATTATCAATTAGAGTGCATTTATAGGTAGATTTTTGAGAATACACATTGTGTACTAGTGTATACACATAGTGCACTTCATCTTTGATACCCCATCGAGGAGTTTTTAGTGTTTAATGCCCGATGTTCATAATTGGTCTGTTGCCTAGTTCATTTTGAGCATTTCCACATATATATTAAGATGGTGGAACCCTTGGGATTATCTGAGGATTCCTAAAATTTATTTTTTTGTGAATGACATATAATGGAGAGGTGCTTCCTCCAATAATTACATTTAGATATATACTAAGACTGAGATAGATTGGATGGTTGTTCAAACTAACCTAGAGTGAGACCTTGATCTGATACAGATCATGGTCCATCTCTCTAGAACAGTGCCAAATTATATTATATTTGAGGACATCTCCCTTGAGATATGTGCCCACATGGCCTATGTGGCTATGATATGTTAGAGATGGGATTGTGGGATGTGATTACCATAGGAAATTTAAATATGTAACTAAGGATCCCATGAAGAATGGATTTGTTTACTGATTATTATGTTGAATTCTATGACTGATGCCTCTTCATACTCTTTACATGGATCCCATGTTGTATTCTATATCTTACATAATGTTTTTCAAGGATCTCATGTATGATGCCTCCACTAATGTTTCGACCATGAGGATCTCGGGTAGAATGACACTATTTACTTAATCATTATGAGGATGCCATTTAGGATTCCTCTACTTGCTTATTTACTTTTTGGATCCTAAGAAGGATGCCTCTAAAGTGTTTTGACCTGAGTGAACTTGTGAGTCTATCACTGTTTTACCGACCTTGATCTAGTATGTCTGGTATGGGAAGATATGGTAGCTCATGTCACCTTAGAACCTGTATTGAATTTGTGTGTCTATGAAGTGATGGTATTAATCATGGGTTTTGGCATTCATTCTCCCTGTTCTCATGTATTATCTATTATGTATGATGTGGTTGGCATAATGTAATATGTGTTTGATATTCCCAAATGTATATACCAGGATCCATCTATTTAGTGAACTTTTTTATTATGTGCCCAAAAGTACAACCAAGGATCCCGATTTTGTGCAGTTTTGATCGATTGTTACTTTATTAGGATAAACTTATGTACCTCCTGGGATCCTGATTATGATCCTTTCATGACCACAATGTTGGACTTAGTGCTCATCACCTTTTATTTGATACACATTCCGGGATGATTATACTCTCTCAAGTAAGACTTTGTATTCTCACTAGGTTCAGGTAGATTCACCATTCAAGGCCTCACCAGACATTCATGTGAGGGTATTATTAAATAATTTATTTGAATTTATGTTGATCATGTAAATGGATATATAAGGAATTACATTTATACATCACCTGAGGGATATCCCCTTGGGTAATATTTGAGTCGTGATGTGATTATTTCCTATGGAATGGGACTTATAAATTAGAAATTATATTAGATTTACATGGGTTGAGTGGTATTAAATCCATTATGATTCCAAATTATAGGATTTTATATTATTACATGGAATCTTTAATTATATTGAGTAGATGTGAGTATGGGTGAACCTAGGGCTAGGAGATGCATCCCATGTGGTGATGTAACTTGCTCAGAGAAATTTATGGAACTTGACAAATTGGTATCATTGATTATTATTTTGGACCTAGTGATGAGAATAATTATGAATTACTTGTGTGTTATGACATCCATAACAATTCCCTTCTCATTGGATGTCAAGAATATTGGGATTACAGACCCAAGGATCGAATCTTGTTGATTTATGTTATTTTTCACCTTACACACACACACACATATCTATACACGCATGATGGAAATTTTCCAAATTTATTGTGAACACGGAGCTTGGGATCAACTCTAGTTTCACTTTATTTTTTTATTTTTTTCTTTATTATTCTACTTTTTCCTCATCTTGGCATAGAATATTTCTTTAGAATGTAGTAATGAAATAACATTATAGGTTCACCATTGGGGATGGCCTATTGAGATTTTTTTCTCACCACCTATACATGAACTTCTATGTGTATGAATACATTATGTCTAATTTTGTTTTGAGAATATATATGTGATGGATAGTGATTAGGACCATGACTTCATGATTGGAGAGATCCACTCTTTTAGATTTCATATGATATGGCTTGATCATCTTGACAGTGTCTATGATAATGGGTGTGTGGTTTGTCTCAGAGTTAGTAGTGAAAATTTTATTTTTAATTTCATTTCGTTACTATACTCTAGTATATGTGATAGACCTAGTGGGTTATCATTGTTGTATGTATGACATTGTCATTCAGGCCTTTACAACATTCCATTTATTTTTACAGCATGCTTCTATTTCTATTTATTTATTTCATATACACTATAACTATTTACTTCAATTAACAATATATGGTTATTTCCATTATTGATTACTCTAATATAAGGTAATATTCCCTCCGTAGACACACATTTTTCTCTAAATTCTAGTCAAAATCATCTGGCATATGTAGAGTTGTGCCTATGTCATTGTGGTGATCTAGATCGGGCACCATTTTAGTAGCTTATGAGTCAGGATGTTACAACTCCACTAGATAATTTTTTTGGTCCAAATATCCATTTAAATCCATTTAACAATATCTTAGCATGTCCTCCTATGTTTTAATGTCCCTTTCTAATAGAACATCTATTCTATGGTGATAAGCATTGTATAATCTCAATTATGAATCCATTTTATATTGAAATATTATCCAATACATCGAGGTAATCTTCATATCTAAAAGTGATATAATAGAGAGTGTAACTCCATGTATCGTACAACATCCCTTATATATATATATGTGTGTGTGTGTGTATTTATATATATATATATATCTTATCGGGATAGTGAAAGGAGAAATATTCCATCATATTAATGAATAGTACATAATTTTTATAGAGATCGACTACCACCCAGATATAATTATTTTCCTTATATGTCGTTGTTAGACCTACAATGTAGTTTACAAATATATGTTTCCCATTTCTATAGTATTATAGGAAATTTTTTCATCATATTATTAGACTTCTATCATATATACATGACTAATTTAAATACCAAGCATAAATATATGAATTCTTAAATTTCCCCCTTCACGTTATCCCCCCAAAAATGTTCTTTAAATATCTATATATATTAGTGCTTTGAAGTTGAATAGAGATGGATGATCTATGTACATTATCCAGAAGTTCCCCCTTCAGTTCTAGTTTTTATGGGACACATATCTGGGTTCCAAAGCTTATAACTCGATCATCAACAAAGGTGGAATATGTAATATTAATGGCCTTTTTATGTATCACCTCATCAACATTCTAAGACATAATGATCCCTTCAATAATAGATTTTTGAGTAGTTATTTGATCAATGTAGGATGATGATCCATTTATTATTCCCATATCAATCATTTTCAAGTCAAAGAAGACTGGGTCCCTTGAAAGCCACTTCATGGATATATGTATGGGATTAGTTCTATATAAAAAATGTTAAACTCTGTATGATTCCTAGGATAGTAATGGATAGAACAATAATAATCCTTAATCAGCTCTAACCACCTATATTGGCACATATTATACTTATTTTGTGTGAATATATACTTGAGGATTTTATTATTCATATCTATGAGAAACATATCCTCATAGATATAATGGTACAAAATATTTAATAATATTATCATCATAACAAATTCTAGATCATAATCTTGGTATTTTTACTCATTTATCATAACTCTCTAGGAGGTTTAGGCTATCACTTTTTCCTCTTACATGAGTACACAACTCAAGACATTTTGGATGTATCATTGTAGATCAAAAATTCTTCCCCACTAGTGGGTAATGTGATCAGAGTGTTAGTGATAAGTGTCTTCTTTGTCACTCTTATTCTCTACTCACATTCATTATTCCATACAAACATGAATCCTTTTCGAGTTGTTGTAATTATGGGGCTTGAGAATTGTGAGAATTTTCTCAATAATCGATGATAGTAACCAACTAATTCATGGAAACTACGGATTTTCATCACATATCATGGAATTTTCCATCCATAAATTGTCTCTATTTTTTAAGGGTGAACATATATCATGTTTCTTTTCATAACATACCCCAATAATTGTACTTGGTTCTAGTATAATATTTATTGAGAACATAACCTCATAGTTATGAGGAAGACTATATAATTCGTTAGAGAAAACATCCAAGAATTATCCTACCATGGCCATATCATCATGTGTGATATTTTATTTTTTTAATCATTTGATCTTGATATTTTTCTCATAATGAATTAACATCCATGATTGAGATGATGATACCAAAGGAGAATCATCATCCACATTCCACTTGTATAGATTCATAGGGTTATTCATTGTATGTAGGGTGAATTATATCTCCTAGAAATTTATGTTATCTTTATAAAAGGAAAAAAAATCCATAACAAGGATAACATAAAATTACACTAATGGGTTATTGATATTATTTTAAAGAATAACTTCCCCACAAATGTCAACTTGTTATATAGTAATAATAAAATTTGATTCCTAATTATATCTAATCATTTGGTGTTTCCTCAGTGTTCTTATAAATTATAAAAGACATAATAATAAGGAAGGAATTAATATACATCAGGACATACACAACTTTGTATTGGTGGTTACATTTACTTCAATCATCATGATCGATATCTATATAGGACTTTCCTTGTTCTCTTGGTCTGGGAGATTGTTAGTTCCTGTCATGATCATATGCCCTTGTAATATATCATTTCCTTGGATAATTGCTAAAATCTCAACATTTATGAACTTCTACTATTAATGGTACATTAGATTGAAATTTATCCCCCCCTCATGTTATTCTTTTTTTCATGTAAATTGTATACTTTATTCCATATATTTACACACATAAAACATCTCTCATCTCTTTCATCGCCTTTCTCTTCATGCCACTTTTCCAAAAAAATCACAATGTAAATTATTACTTCATTCCTTTAAAAACATTATTAGATAGAATTCCATGAGATATCATCCTCCTCTTCGTTGATGTGTTTGGTCAGTCAAATTTGTTCCACTTGATAATAATGATTTTTGATAGTTGGTTTTGAATAATCAAAATATGTTTTACATGATCACTCATCTTGTACGGAATCTTATTTGGTCTGTCATCACATTGTCATTACATTGGTTATTGACTCAGTTCCAACTATTTCCATCCCTTGACTATAATAAAGGGAAAATTAGCGATGATTATTTTAAAACTATTAAAGACAAAATGGGACACCATGAATATTAAATGGGTAACCGACAAATGAAATATATTTCTCAACCTATGAATTTATATGATTCAATCTATCATATTCATGATCTATTTCCTTATGTAAATTATTATGGGAATTTTTTTACCTTAATAATCGTTCTTAAAGATATTTTGAATTTAGAAAATAATATCCTCTAGTAATTTCAGACCAAGCGTGTAGAAAGGTGAATTTTTTCAGACCAGTTCAAGATATATTCTAGCCTAATATAATTGTTTTAGGGTTGCTACCCCTAGATACAGTTGTTCCAAAGATACGTCTACTTATCATATCCAAAAATACATTTACATTAATATAAACTATTTAATCTATAATTTACCAAAATTTAGGAATGTTTTCCTTTGATTAGTATTATCATTAAAGCTTTTAGTAGTGTTATATGATCATAATCCCAAAAGAAAATATATTTTTATTTGATACCAATTATGAAAAATCATATTTTAATACACATTATTTCATGATTTTTTACAAAAATGAACACAAAAAACAATACCAATATATTATGATACCTAGTTTCATGTGTATGCGCATATCATATTTACATGACACATGGATATAAAACATTATTGAAATATTAATCAACAAGCTCTAAAATTCCATTTCCCTTTTAAAACTACATGGTATAACCCTAGGAAATACATAAGAAAGGGGTAAGATGTAATGATTTATAAGAGAATAAAAAAAGAATAACAAGAAGAATGTATTACCTATTCTTAAATTGGAATTTAAATGTGTTATAAAAGGGTTGAGAATCATAAACATAAACATTGAATCATGTTATATAATGATAAGATAAAGTAAATATAGGAATTTTGAAACAACGTAAAAATGGAATTATAAACATAAGTCATCACGACACGTCCCCTGGGGCCCATACCATGACTACCCCATGCCCACCTCCCGAAGGCTAGGGGCTGGAAACTAGCACCGAAGTTGTCAACCTACAAGTGGGAGGCATTATCTTGGATACCACTATGCACCAACACAACCAACCAAGTCCCAAATATTGAAAAGGGAAACAACATACCACTAAAAAATTGAGTACAAGTACATTTGAAAGAAAGTGGTCCAAAATACAAACACAAGAAAAAGTACTGAAAACTATAATGTAGAAAAGTGCTTTGATGACCATTCATAGTAAGCCCCGCCCAATCCAAAGAGTAGTGAAGCTACCAGAAGCTGATTTAGTACATCATGTCCACCTAGTCCTACTGGGCCCTGCTTGGTCCAAGGCCACCAAGTCCACTGTGAAAACGTTCATTTGTCCCATATCCCTCACCACCCCCATTGAAACGTCGGTCATCTGAACTAGACACAACAAATGTGAGTGAATCCTGTGTTGGGTTGAGTAACACAGTACTCAGTAAGGACCCAAAAAAAGGAAAAACACACCTGAATTCATCAAAGTAATGCACAAAACACAAGACAACTCGCACCAGATCTATTCTAGAATAGTAATGGTAGTATCACCAGTCACATTGTTGAACACATAGAATGCTATAGAACTCCTCATATATCATGTAAAGTGATCCTTCCTGGTCACATAGAGTTGCTTCCAATTAACCATGAACTGCTTAGGTACTACCTCCCATCACATATCGTGGGTCTTCCGGGTCACACAGAGCCGCTCCCCACCGTGGCATTCAGAGGTACTTCTCCTGTTGAGTACCATGGGTCTACTAAGTCACACAGAGGTGCTCCCCACTGTGGGTCTGCCAAGCCACAGAAAGGTGCTTCCACAAGGTCGTCGAGTCACACAGAGTTGAAAAATCAGTTGTCATTAGGTCTTTTCTAGTCGCAGGGTTCAGTACATAGTGAGCTTGGGGAAGCCACTCCTCAAGAAATTATTTGTATTTAAACCACCAAAAAGTATCAAAAAGAAGTAACCAGATGATCCGTCATGTCATAAGGGTTCCAACTCAACAGACAGGGTGTCAACTGGATGCCCTGGTCTATAAGTTATAGGCATTTTAGTGCCAAGGGCCCGGTTGGATTTAGGTACGATCCAACCCCTCCTAACTCCAACATTATATGAATGTCATGTGGAGTATATCCAAAGTACCTACATGTCCTCAGGGTCCCAACACCACAAACATCCCATCAATCGGACGAGCGGTTTTCAAGATACGGGAGTTTTAGTAACCAAGGGCCCAGTTGTGATGGGGCATGGTCCGACCCGGTCGAACCGACCCGACCAACCCAGATCGAGGGTTCCACATACCACGGTTCATTCTGATGGACTCGACCTAACCTGGTGTGGTTCAAGGTCAGTCTAGTTCAGCCTGGCTAGTGGGTCAGGCCCAATAGCCCTTGCTGGACCCAACCTTGTTGGCAAAGGGTCATGCCTGCTGGGTTGCCTGGTGACCCGAGCTAGTCCAGTCTGGGCCAAAAGGGGAGCGGGTCTGGACCGTCGGTGTGGGTTAGAGCCGCTCAGTGTGGGTCCAGCCTGTCGGTGCTATCTGTTCCACTAGGCTCGAATCCAGCCGACTGGGCAGTGGGACTGGCTCGGCCCGGTGAGCCATGGGTCCGGCCTGCTGGGGGGTTTCTCCTTGTCCAGTCGGTAAGAGGTGGACCTGCCCACATCATTGGACGTGGTCGGGAGCTACGTATGTGCCCCGCCATTGCCCTACAGGTCACCATGA
This sequence comes from Viscum album, assembly GCA_963277665.1. Classification (NCBI taxonomy): domain Eukaryota; kingdom Viridiplantae; phylum Streptophyta; class Magnoliopsida; order Santalales; family Viscaceae; genus Viscum; species Viscum album. Next base: position 2,127,014,300 of record OY728127.1, on the reverse strand, counting down.
GGTGCCTCCTTCATCGTGGTCATGTTATTGTGGCCTATTTCACAAGACGCAACTCAGTGACACGTCTTTGGGTCTCTGATGCGGTCGAACGACCGCGTTCACTGCCTCCAACCGATGGCTCGGCCGGCGGCTTCTCTTGCTACGCAATGGCCCGGGCTGACCACGACCATATTTTCGGCACTCCATCATGGTGTTTTTCCTCTGAACCATAGCCACTATTGCATGCCACTTCTGGAAGTCACTGGTGCCACCACCGATAGATTCATTCATGGACCATCAGGTCCTCACCGATGGTTTGTTCTTCATGCTGCTTGCACCTGTGTTCTCCGGGGAATGTCTTCTCCACCGTGACAGTTTCAAAACAATCCATATATTGATTTAAGAGTTTGGCCATGAAGAACACCCATGGCAGAAGGGATTTGGATTTGTTCGTGTTGTCCTGTGCCCTCTGAGTTAGCAATTAACAAAACAAGGGAGGTATGTGGATTTTAATTTGAACAAGAAAGATAATTAAATCCCGGATAAAGAAACCCAAAAGAATTCACCCTCCTACAAGAACGCATGATTTGCGAATTAACCTCTTCATGGGTTAATTCGTGCTCTTCATTTAGAAATAAAAATAGGGAAACTCTAAAATAAAAAAAACCTACCTTTTATGACTTTTAATGTCATGAAATTCATCCTCGAGGGGTTAAGACATCGACATTGCTTCCTGGATCCAATCCTCGAAAGGCATCGAATGTGGATAGGACTCGTCGACATTCTTAGTTCTTTGCTAGAGTGGAAGTCTCTTAGGTGTTCGCCAGTGAATCCTTCAAATTTCTAATCCATACATCCCCAGTTCATTGAACTATAAATAGGAGCACACCGCAACATTCCGATTATGATGTGACATCACGTCGTTACGTTTTTTCATTTATGGAATAGCGTCTCTATTATGTGCCTTTAAAGTGTTGATACGCTACGAGTTAATGAAACCATTGATGAGTCTCATAGATTCTCATCATCTCCACCTTGTCTCTACCCCGCAGCATCGCCATCCTCCACTCTATGGTGAGAAAGAAAACAAAATAATTTATTTAATTTTTTTTTTAATTTTCATGAAAAGTCTAAAAAATTTAACTTTTCCACTCATCCCTTGTCGGTTAAAGATAAGTCATTTCTAAGAGAATCCTAGTGTTTTTAATTCAAAGGTGCCCTCAGAGTTTCGATTTGAGTGATGGTTCGAAAGATAGAAAATCATACTTGCTCGTTTACTAAACTTACCTTAAAACAAGTTCAAAATTTATTAACAGTCACCCTCGACCCGCGCCAGTCGAGGTTAGGCTCTTCCTAAGTGAAAAACGCTCCCACAAATCCAATATTACTCTCGTATTTTCAATATATGTTACCATTTATAAGTTAAAATATTTTACCTTAAAATTATTGTTACTTAATTATTTTATTTACAGCCAAAAACCAACTTCCACTATGGGCCCGCACTGGCCAATGTTAGGGTCTGCATAAGGAAATCATACCCTCAAAATTTTAGCATTGGCCTTGAATTTTTAATCTGAGTCACTGTTCATGAGTTATAAGAATTTGAAAAGTAAAATAACTATATTTTATTATTTTATTTATAGTTATTCTATTTTCATGTTTTCTCACTAGAGGTCTACGCCGACTAAAACTAAGTCGTGCCTAGGGTAAATACGCCATCCTGAATGCTACGGTGCCCTCAAATTACTGATCTAGGCACCCTTTTAAGAGTTATTCCTCTTTTTCAAAAAAAATTCTCACGCACGCTTTTTATATCTTAACATTTTTTCAACGGATCATTTCAGGCACTCCGAGCCTCAGAATTATGTGCCATAAAAATTCACAGTCCTGATATAATTCCATATATATATATATATATATAAATTTTTACAAAAATTATGGGACATTACATTCTCCCCACCTTAGGGATTTATGTCCCAAAATCCAAAACGACAACTAAACAAAAATATGGGGGTTACTTAGTACGAAGCATGTCCTCCATGGTTTGTGTAGTCCACTTCATCTGACCATCCATTTAGGGATGAAAAGCTATGCTCAAGAGTAGCTACAACCCGAACACCTCCTACAATCCCTTCCACACCAAGATGTAAAGCGGACATCTCAAGATGATAGATAAAGGCACCCTGTGAATCTTCACTATCTTCTAGAAGAAGAGGCGTCCCAAGCCCTCTACCATTTCCTGCTCCCGGATGGGTAAGAGGTGACTTGACTTGTTGAGTCTATCAACGGTCATCCAAATGGAATCGTGGCCCCTAGATACAAGTTTTAGCACTTTCACTATGTCCATGGGGACACCATGCCACTTCCATTTGGACACCTCAAGTAGTTTAGATAATCCTGTTGGTACCTGATGCTCGATATTCATTTGCTGACAAGTGAGGAATCATGAAACGAAATCAGCCACTACTTTCTTCATACCTGGCCACCATTACTAACAACAGAGGTCCTAATACATCTATTCCACTCCATGATGTACTGCTAGGGGGAATTATGGAACTCTTTCAAAACCTCCTCTCGTAGCATCACTAGTACCATGGTGCCTCCTCTAAAGATGATGACAGGCTCACTACCTTCAAAAAATCCTTCAAGAGACCATCCTGAGTATATTTGAACATGTCAATCCCTACAGTCAACATCCCTTAGTAATGCCTCCCTAAATCATTGTACAATTGGGGGAGTAATAGCCATTAAGTAGAGGTAAACATCTTCACCATCATCCACGAGGTATACCTGCATCACAACTAACTGCTTTGTAGCCTCACTCAGCAGTTGAAACCTAGTCCTCCTACTAAGCTTGTTTACCACTACGTTCTAACTTCCCAGGAGTATAGACTATCTCAAAGACATAGTCCTATAGAAAAATCAACCATTTTTATTTTCTCAACTACTGAAAATTATACAGGCTCCTTTCCATCCACATGAAAAGCTACCCTCGTTATCTGATTGATGATCCCATCAACTTTATGGTAGTGGGTACTCATTCTTCAGGGTCACCTGGTCCAGGTTCCGGAAGACCACACACAACATCAAACTCCCATAAATTTTTTTTGGAAAAATGCACTGGGGCTACCCATGGAAAAACGCTGGGTCTTACAAACCCCTTAGCCTGAAAGTCCTCTAGTTTTACGCTTAGCTCGTGAAGCTCTACAGGGGCTATTAGATATACCGGTGTGGTTATCGGTTTCATCTTGGGGTAAAGGTTTGTACAGAAGTCTACCAATCTATTAGGAGGTATCCTAGGAACCTCATCAAGACAACATCCTCCTACTGGTCCACCATTACCGGAAAACTTGGACTCCTCTCTTCCACTGCACCGAGGGTAACACTAGACATCTGGTGAGTGATTGGATGAAACCTCCTCCTAGAGAGTTTATCATATGCTCTAAGGGTTTAATTTTTTCCTATGAAGGAAAACATGGTCCCATTTTTAGGGAAACACCACACTGTACCCCTAAAATTTTCAATCTAGGCATGGAATGTGGATAACCAATCCATACCCATGATGACATCATAAGACCTTAATGCTATTACTAAGAGATCCCAGCCGAAGATCTCGCCTCCTATAGTAAGATCACACTGCCAGCCCCAGTGTGAAATCATAGAATCCCCTCCCGTAAGAGTCTATAACCTTAAGGATCGAGCCAATGGCTCCACTGAAATCTCTGAGCTCTGAACGAGATTCGTTTAAAGAAAGGAGTGACTAGAAATTGTGTCTATAAGTACTGCAGTTAGGGTGCAGAAGACACATATCATGCCTTAGATAATCTCAGGAGAATCGTGGTCGTAAGCCTCTGCTGCCTGGAGCTGAGATTTCCTCTATCATCATGCTCCCTAAAGCCGGGGTGGACCACATGGGGGTGGTGGTGGTAACACCAAAAACCATCACCCACCACCTGCAACTCGTCCATCTTTTCTTCCACATCTGCAGCTCTGTGGACCTCCTCACTTGAACCACTACCGCTGTCTCGACGGCCCCTCAATCGTCTTCTGGTCATCTGTACAATAGGTCAGAAAGTCATGTGCCATGTGTCCCTTCTTGCTGCATGAAAATAAAAGCCTTTAACCTGTTTGAAACCTTTTGGCCTAGGAGCCTCACACTGCCAACCCTGAGTCTTGGGGTCGACCTCTAAAAGACCTGGTCTGCTTGAGCCCACGTGTCTGCTTCTTACTGCTTACCAAAGACTCTGCCACCTGGGGTCTGCTTGCTTCTCTAACTACGGACACCTGCCCTTCCAAGAAGCTCTCCATCATAAGGCCTCTCTATAGAACCCCATTCTGGGTAGGGATGTTGAGATACACCATTGAATCCATGATCTCCCCCCTGAGTCCTTTCTCGAAGGATTGATTCTTCAAGAAAGGGTCTCCCACCATGTTTGTGGTGTAGTCCAAAATCCCCGTGAACCTCGTTGAGTACTCGGCCACCATCATGTTTTCATCATGTAGGTGAAGAACCTCCTGGATGCGCATAGAGTGCAAGGTCATGGGGAAAACTCCTCCTGAAAAAGCCTCTTGAAGTCAACCCAATTGAGGGTATCCTCATCGTGAGTGTGTATAGTCAAGATTTACCATCTCCCTATAGAGCCCTATAGAAGGCTCACTGCTAAGATCACCATATGGTCAGGTGATTTCCTCACTATACAGAGGACCTGTGTCAATACCTCTAGCTAGTCCTTAGAAACCTAAGGATCTGTCTATCCCCTGGACCAAGGAGGTCTCTATCTCTGAAACTCGTGAATGGAATTGAGCCTACGAACATCCTCAGCTGGAATCACCAGCAGTAGAGTTTGACCAGCAGATGGTGGTGGACCAGGTGAACCACCCGGTGGGGTGATCTCTAGAACTGGTCCCATAACAGATGCCCCATCAATAGGCAGGATATCCTCAAGACCTCATACTAGGATCTTAGATGGTTTTCCAAGTGGAGGAATCCTGAGATAAGTCAAGATGTACCATGATTAGAAGGTTATTCCTGGTGAGAAAACTCTTATTTAAAAATAAGGAGACCCTTATGCAACCTATGTTTTCATGTATTGAGCTGAAAATAGAATTCAAGGTCTTGGTGTATGGATATGTTGGCCGCCACACCAACATCAGACTCCCTGAATCTGAAAGTCAAACTTGAAACACTTAACACTTTGGCCCCAAAACAAAACAACAGAATTCTGGTATTTGAGGGGGAATTGACCGCCCTTGGATACCACTTTCTCCCAACTTGTCCCTTGGGGCCCGTGTCGTGACTACCCCAAGCCCTCCTCCCAAAGTCCAGGGGCTAGAGACTAGTGCTGAAGGTTTCAAGTAGAAAGTGGGAGGCATTAGCCTGGATACCTGTACGCACACACATATCCAACCATGTCCCAACTCACAAAAAGGGAAACAACATACCACTGAAAAAATGAGTACAAGTACATATGAAAGAAAGTGGGCTAGAATACAAACCCAAGAAAAAGTACTAAATACTATAAAGTAAAAAAGTGATCTGATGTCCATATGAAGTAAACCCACATGATCCTGAGAGTAGTGAAGCTACTGAATGATGAAGTATTACACCATGTCTGCCTAGTTTTACTAGGCCCTGCCTGGCCTTAGGCCACCAAGTCCACCACCCTAATGTATGTCTGTCCCGTCTCCATGAGCACCCCCATCGAAACATCGGTCATCTACAACAGACAAAACATGTTCGAGAGAAGGCCATCAAGGGGTGAGTAACCTAGTAATCAGTATGGACCCTAAAACAAAAAGGATAGAAAACACATCAATTCCTCAAAGTAAAGAACGAAACACAAGACAACTCACACTGATTATATTCAAGGGTAGTGATGGTATAATCACCAGTCACATTGTTGGAAACCTCTTCTATTGGATAAATTCTACTATATCATGTAAAGTGGTCCTGTTGGGTCACACATTGCAACTTACCACTAACCTTGAATTGTTTAGGTACTCTCCCCCATCGCATTCCATGGGTCTGTCGGGTCACACATAGTCGCTCCCCACCGTGGCCTGATGAGGTACTCCTCTTGTCGGGTACCATGGATCTTCCAAGTCACACAGAGGTTCTCCCCACTGTGGGCCTTCCAAGTCACATAGAGGTGCTTCCACTGGGCCATCAAGTCACACATAGTCAAAAAATTAGCAATCTTCAGGTCTCTGCCAGTGGCAGGGTTCCATACGTAGTGTGCTTGGGAGAACCACTCCTTAAGTCATTCGTTGTATTTAAACCAGCATGAAGTATCAAAAATAACTAACCCAATGATCTATCATTTCATAAGGGTTCCAACTCAATAGACGGAATGTCAACAGGATGCCCGGTCTGTAAGTTATAGGCATTTTTGTTTCGAGGGCCCAATTGGATTTGGGTACGATCCAACCCAGCCAAACACCAACATTCACTGAAAGTAACATAGAGTATCACAAAAAATGCCTCAACCAAAGGGTCCCAATTCCATAAATAGCCCATAAATCGGACAAGAGGTTTGCAAGATATAGGAATTTTAGAAACTAGTGGACTAGTTGTGATGGGGCCTGGTCGGACCTGACAAATCCAGATCGGGGGTTCCACATTCCTCAATTCATTCGGACAGACTGACCTAACCTAGCGTAGGTCAGGGTCGGTCTATTCTAGCCTAGCTAGTGGTTCAGGCCCAATAGGCCTCGCTGGAACCGGCGTAGTTGGCTGAGTTTCTAGCCCACCGGGTCTCCCAACGACCCGGACATGGCCGGACTAACCTGAAAATGGAACGGGTCACGCCTTCCTTAGTGTGTTCGACCCTCTAGGTGAAGGTCCAGCCCATAGGCACAGTCCACCCAAGCCTAGTGAGCTGCGTGTCCAGCCCGTTGGGGTCTAGTACCCAAGAGGTGGACTGGTCTACCTCACTAGACACGACTGAGAGCCGCGTCCGTGCCCCGCCATCACCCCGCAAGTCGCCGTGGGGAACCTCCTTCTCCTCGGTCAAGCAAACACAGCTCGGTGCCACGTCCGCTGCCTCCATCTACTGGCTTGGCAGGTGGCTTCACTTACTGCGCTACGGCTCGGTCTGGTAGTGGCCTTATGTCCAGTGCACCATCATGGCGTGTCATCCTCCCACCCGCGGCCACCACCTCATGCTACTTCTGGTAGTCACCGGTGCCACTTCTAGTTCCATTATATTGAAAAATTCTTCAACAGACCACCTGGTCCGCGCCGGTGGTTTTTTTTCACAGCACTTGCGCCCACCTTATCCAGGTAACATATTCTCCACCGGGACAGTTTCAAAACTATATTGCCATTGATTCAAGAGTTTGGCCATGAATAACACCAATGAAGGTGGGGATAAAGCCTTGTTTGTGTCGGCCCATGCCCTCCGTGTTATAAGTCAACAAAATAAGTGAGGCCCATGGATTTTAATTTAAACAACAATGATAATTAAATCCCAGATAAAGAAACCCAAAAGAAGTCACCCTCCAGAAAAAACGCATGGTCCTCAGATTAAAATGTTCGTGTGTTAATCCATGTTATTATTTTTGAAATAAGAGTGGGGAAACTTTAAAATCAAAAACCTTTACATCTTATGATGTCTGATGTCGTGGTGTTCATCCTCGAGGGGTTAATACGTCGACGTCGCTTCCCAACTATGATCTTCAAAAGGCGTCGAAGGTGGAGAGGATTCGTCGGCGTTCATCATTCTTAGCTAGGGTGGAAGTCTGTCAGGGTTCTCCAAAGAATCCTCTAAATTTCTAATCCATAATTCCCCAGTTCATCCAACTATAAATAGAATCACTCCCTAGCTTTCCCATTATGATGTGATGCCACGTCGTTAAGTTGTTTAATTTAAGAAAAATCATCATTTTTATGCACCATTAATGCGTCATTACATTGTGAGTAAATGAGCCTTTTGATGAGTCTCATTGATGCGCATTTTCTCCACCTTTTCGCTGCCCACAACGTCCCCATCAACCACTCTATGGTGAGAAAGAATGTAAAATAATTTATTCAAATTATTTTATTATTTTTCTCAAAAAGATTGACAAAGATATCTTTTTTGCTCAGCCCTTACTGACAGAAATTAAGTCATTTCTATGTGAATCCTAGTGTTCTGAATTCAACGGTGCACTCAGATTTTCGATCCGAGCGACTGTTCAAAAGATAGAGAATCCCGCTTTCATGCTTACAAAACATAATGTAAAAAAAGTTCAAAAATTATTAACAGTCACCCTTGACCCACTCCGATCGAGGTTAGGCCCCGCCTAAGGAAAAAACACTCCCATGAATCCAAAGGTACTCTTGGATTTTCTATACAAGTTGTTGTTTAGATGTTAAAGTATTTAAAATTAAAATATTTTTTTATTTATGTCCAAAAACTAACTTCCATTGTTGGACCATGTTGGCCATTTCTAAGGTCTGGCTAAGGAAATTATATCCTCCCGAGTTTAGCAATGGTCTCAAATTTTCAATCTGAGTCACCATTCGTGAGATATTTAAATTTAAAAAATAAAATAACATTATTTTATTATTTTATTTACCATTGTTCCATTTTTGGGTTTTCTCACTAGATGTCTGTGCTGACTAAACTGATGTCATGTCTTGGGTAAACACGCTATCCTGAACTCAATAATGCCCTTTGATTCTTGATTCGAGCACCCATTTAAGAGTTATTCCACTTTTTCTAGAAAACTGTTAAGGAACGCTATTTAAATATTAATATTTTTTTTCCAACGGATCACTCTAGGTGCTCTGGGCCTCAGAATTATGTGTCTTCAAATTTCACAGTCTTGAAATAATTCCATATATAAAAAAATTATACCGAAATTTTGGGACATTTCATAAGTTATGGATATCCGCAAAGGATATTTAAAATAGTATTCTTAGGATAACCTCCCATACTCTATACGTGTCATCTCATGAGAGTAAAACATTTTCAAATTCATTATAGGGATATATAATTCTATTCCCACCCATCACTTTCCTATTATGTACATTCATAAGTGGTCCATAAGGATTATTCAATATAGGACAATATTTCATCATATTTAATCCCATGATTTAATATTTAGAGATACATAATTGGAATTTACTAATAAAATAAGGATATTTGAATCTAATTGAATACCCTTTTTTGGAATTGGAGATGAATATTCACAAAACAATTGTTTGGTATGGGAAATCATAGGATAATTTCAGCAGTATAATAGAGGTATTAAAAGATTCATCAGACAGATTAATGAGAGTGGAAGAGGTATATCATCACTTTAAATCAGAATTTTACTAATAGGGAATTTAATAAGATAATCCAACAATAAAAATTGGAAATTAAAAGGAAAACGACAAAGAAGTAGCTTGAATAAATATGAGGAGGATAGGATCCTTTACCACGATAGGGTGTTTCCAAAATCATGGGAAGAACTTATTAAGAGATTGGGGACCTTGGGAAGGGTCTATAAAAAGAATGGAAGAGTATATTCATTCTATAATGGTTTTTAGTTAATGAGAATGGGATATTTGTTGGGATTATATTAGAAAAAAGAGGGGATTTCTTTATTATTCCCCAAACATTGGTTTTGGAATCTATAAAAAACACATTTGAAACCACAAACATTCCATTGTTTTTTTATTTATTTTTCTACCAAATGAATAATTTTCCTATTACATTACAAGTATAATAACTCATTCAATAAAAATATTTCCCTTGGTGATGTGTAAGTCAATAAAGTTCCTAAATAATTGATTTTAAAACCATAATATATAATATAGGTTTTGGATGGTTCATAATGGTTTTATAAAATTAATTGAATAACATAAAAAACAGAATATTTTAAATGGTAGATATATATATATGGACATGGATACTTATTATGGCCTATATTACATCAATTCTGGGTTGTTATGATGCCATAATACAGGCTTTATATTTAAACTGTATTTAATTTTGTCCCAAAAATTTTACTATCTACGAAAATTATGAAAAAATTAATATTTTATAATTTTGATCTACTAATTTAAAAAATAATATTTATGTTATACAAAAAAAATTTATGGAATTTTGAACTTTTAAATCAGAATCCACATTTATTGAAAAATACAGTATTTTTTTATAATAACAGTTTTCTGAACCATATAAAAATTATTTATCACTTCATAAAATTGAATTATAATTTATATTTAGTAAAAATACAATAATAATAATATTTTATTAATATATAATTAATTTTAAAGATGATTTAATTCATTAAAATAGAGTGTCTTGGTGAAATCTATAGATTTCCTAGAAAAGTACAATTTCTGTTCCGTCATACCAAATTCAATGTTTTTAAAACTCATTATCTAATCAATAAAAAGTGGTAAAAATAATAAAATAAAATTAAAATCATTATATTATACAAATTCCAACAATTATGTTCTTGATACATATAACAATATTACACCAAAAAACTCGTAAAGGGTAATGGGAATGGTGGTGATATTTTCATGGGGTTATTTCAAAAAGAAGGTTTGTGTCATGATTCCAATGAGCTTGAATTTCTCCTATAAATTGTTTCGCTCATTATTTAGTCATTGAATTTCATATTGGGTTTGGTCAATGGAAACCTGATTGATTATATCTCCCTAATAATCTCTAATAAATGGGTTTTATAAGGTATGACCCAATTGTTCAAGGCCATCCCTTCTTTCATTAGTATAAATTTGAAATTATCATACCCTTTTAAATATTCTAGTCATATGATCACAACTCAATGGCTATATTATCACTAGTTAAAATTCATAATAGATATTTAAAATCAAAAGGATATAACATTCCAAAATAATGAAAGTATAACATGTATCCTTTATAACTACATTACTTAACAATTCATTTATTTATTAAAAAAATTAATTTTATTTATAAATGTTCTGATCATTGAAAATATATATTAAAATAAAAGTCCTACGGTAGTGACTCAATAATATCTCTAAAACCCAATATATTAATTTCTATCTTAAACCACAATTTCATCATGGAATCTTGAAAATATCATATATACTAAGGGTTAGAATACAAGTATACTTAGTAGGAACATAATACGGTCTCGGGTGCACATGTGGAAACAATACACTAATGTGCTAGTGAGAGAAAAGAAGAAGAAAGAACCTAGATAGGTAAACTAACCAATCGCATCCTCACCATGGATCCCTCACCAAATCATGCATCCAATATATTAATATAACATTGATATCATAACAAACAAAGGTTCACCACTTCCTCCTCCATGATAGTTTTCTGCTCTCATTCACCAATGTTGAATGTCATTTTCTCTCATACCTTCCATACATACCATATCACATAACATCGATATTTTATGTGGGTTAGGATGAATCCCTATCTACCCCACCCACACAAGGTCTAGCTTCTTATTCTATAATTAGGAATCATCACATTATTCCTTTCATGAAGACATAACGGTTATCAAAACACAACCTCATTCCATAACCATGGGTTTAGTGTATCATGAACATGAAGGGAATCGACCTCATGACCACCTTCTACGACACATGACCTCGACCTCATATCATGTCTCGTCAGTGCCTCATTACATCATGTCATTCCCTAAAACACGTGGTCTAAAACATCATACCTCAAATTTATACACATGGACCATCAATTGCATCTTGCATGAAAACAAATGGGCCATCATAACTGACATACTAGAAAGGAAGAGGGAAAATATTTTCATCCATATCACCACTAAGACCCTGGATAGTGGGTAAAACATGTGAAACCGAAAAGATTTGGGTGTTTTTATGGTTATACCACTCAGTTTGGTTTATATATAAAAAACATAAATTATATGATATATAATTAATACACAATACCCACTATATTGTTTAACAAAAACTACACTAGCATACTCCGTGACACTACCACTACACCATGACACAACCTTTACAACCACTACCACCACTATATGCAATAGAACAGACCACCACCATCACACGTAACTTAATGTATTCCCACATTCAATTTTAGGTTTCACTATTTCCAAACATAATGAGTTCCTTAAACTCCAATTTTTTAAGACATTCATTCACATTTACACTGGCCACTCAGTCAACATTAAAAATAATTAATTGATATAAAAAACATCAATATCCATACAACTACATTTATTTACCATAAAAATTTGTTTTTTAACATTAAAACGTATCTCATTAATAATTGGAATGGAAAAAAACCTCACAAAATACAACAACAACATATCTCACATCAACTACCACTACTACACCATGTTGGCCAACCATCATTCAATAATAACAAAATATTGAAAAAAGGGTACAAAACGCCCCTAAGATAGAACCACAACCACCACAAAAAATCACACACCACAACCTCATCACACAATGATTTCTCATGACTCAATACCTCCACTCATCATCATTATTGCACATATTCACCACTGTACATGATAGCCACCGAACCACAATGAATCTATTTCAACCAACAACTATATCACATAGCACATATGGTCACTACCATCACCAGAAAACATCCCATAGTACACAATGAAATGCAATAAAACACAACCACACACATCCAAAAACACACACCAGTTTCCACAATTATTCTGGGGCTTTAATCACATTACTTATTAATTTATCATGAGAATTATCCCACAAACCATAATCTAGGGGAAATAAAATTTATTATCTAAATATAAATTATTTATATTTTTATTCAATGTTGAATAACACAAAAAAACAATAAGGGACTAAAACATATCAACTACATCGCAAACAAGGCTCCCAATAATTGTTATTTTCATTATTGTAAATAATCTTGCATAATATAATCAAAAACAAAAATCAAGTAGTAAATCATAATATTACTCCACATCACCATCAATTTCATTTATTATAATAAATTATCTTTATTATGTTGAACCTTACTATCAAACCAATAAAAATAAAATAAATGAAATCAGTAAGTACCTGACCTTAAACATTATATATTATAGTGTTTATAAATTAGAATTTACATTAGTGGATATTTTATGTTTTGAGTTATAGTTAATTAGTTAAAATTATTACAAATTAAACCCACAAATTACAAGTTGGAACTTATACTCAGTATCAAATTTTAAAAAAACAAAATCATTTTAAATAACGAAAATTATATCTTTCATGAAAATTCTTCACGACCCTCTACATGACTCCATCCATTCTTTTATACATCCTATGAAAGCATTTAAAAATGTGGGATCACCACAAAAAAATAAGTAAGGGATATAAGATAATGGAAACCATTAGTCTAGTTAAATCATTAAAACTAATATAATGTTTACCTTTATCTTTATAGTTCTTTAAGTATATGAAATAAAAAAATTCTACTTGAAACACACATATATATTTTTCTAAAATAAAATCATTAAAATCCATTTTAGGAAATTGAAACCACTTTTTGTGACATAGTTAGGGAATCATTTTTATAAAATCCTTTCAAACCCCATTTAATTATAATTACCATATGTCTAACTTCCAAAATTTTTATTACCCAATTAAGCTATTATGGGCTTACCCGATGCCCTCTGGGCCACCCTAGGTTAAGATGTAATGGTCTTAGCTAGTGATATCTCCCCCGCCCCCATGTTAATATTTAATGTTACTTCCTAATTATATTTGGGAATCCACATGTTATGTTTTAATGATCTTTCCCAATTCTGTTTAGGCCACCCCATGTTATGTTGTAATGGGATTACCCGATGCTATCTGAGCCACCCCATGTTAAGTTGTAAGAGTATTTCCTAGTGCTATCTAGGCCATCCCATATTTAATGATCAAGTAACATATAAATAATTAAATAAATTATGATTGTAATTTTTTATCATAAATTATTTCAAAACTATTTTAGACTCATAATAGAATCAAATACCCTTTCATTTTTTAAACTGAATTTTACTATCAAATCACTATGTACATCATAAATAAACAATTTTATTTGATAATCACCATGAAAATTTATAAATTAAGAATTTTATAATTAAATAATCATGATGAATGGAAAATATTCTCATGACATATATGTTAATACATTATTTTTTAATTTGATAAAAAGAAACTATAAAAGAATATTTTTCAGAAGAAAGTCCGTTTAAAATATAATATCTTTAATGTAAGACCTAAAAAATGAATATATTATGTGTATTAAATATAAATATACATAAAAAATGTTTTAAGAAAACATAATATAATCAAAATTAATTTCAAAAATAATCTTATCATGACATAACCAATGAAGAATATGTTTAACTCAAAGAGTGGGAATTGAGTTATGAATTTTCATACCTTGAGTCTGACTCATCACGTACATTCATTATCTTCATGAATAATAAACTTTGGTTAAATATTTAATTAATTTATAACCGTTTAAGGTTTATTATTACTTTTATATCACTTATTAACATGTTATAAAAATTAAATTATTATTTATGTTAATATAAGAGGTTTTGATGATATTCGATACATGAGTCCAAAATTAAATTGATATAATGTCTATAGTCAACAAGGTAATTATTACCTCATATAATAAAAAATAATCATGAAATAATTATAATTTTTAGAGAAAAATTTTTCTTTTAAATTAATCTATTATATATGGTTATGAAAAATGAACTCTGTTACAATCCGGGAGACGGTAAGTTGTACGTTCGTATGAGTAATATTTTCATTTTTCAATTATCATCATAGAAAGAATATAAATATAATTTTAACTTTAAATAATGACACTAACATAATTAATATCATATTAATAATTTAAATATACTTATATATATGATTGCTATGATGTAGTGATGAAAAACAAATCACAATGCTTCATGGAGGTGACAGTTCACACTTACGCATAAATGACGTTATCATTTTTCTATGCATGAAAAAAAATGATATATTAACTTCTAATAATGATAATTATTTCATTAATATAATATATAATATTAATTCAATCATTATTATGAGTCCTGAGAGGTGGTGATGGAAATAGAATTATATCATTTTGTGAGGTAGTAGCCAGCCGTACAAAAGGATGATGAATTCTTTTCCCATTTGATGAAGTGGAGATGGATTTCGGTGATTATGTTGACATAATAATATATAAGTATATTTAAGATACTGTATTTATTATTTTTATCTTGTTTGAATAATATATTTTGGAGTTGTAAGAAGAAGTAATACATAAATTCTTAATTAAAACTCATACCTTTTATTCAAACAATCTCCTTTGCTTAACAACATAATACCACTAATGGTTGTTTTATGCCTAAAATAAGTGATCTATACCATTGGAATAGATTATATAATTATATTTGGATATATTTTTTTCCAAAAAATATGTTTTTTATGTGTTAAGAAAAGGTAATAACAGGTTCCCATTTATACAAGAGGGGAGGGGCACTCTTGGAATTTCTCAATATTTTGAATTAATATAAATTATATATCTATTAAAAATGACTTAAAATATATTTATTTTGAATATATGAATATTATAGGTTGATATATATTATTCTATGTAAATTTAGAAATGTTTTTACTATTTTTTGATCCTTATAATTTTTTGATCCTCATTTAACCTCTTTAACTCTTATCATGAGAACACACATTTTTACTCTTTCAAAGTTAATATAATTACTATAAAATTAAAAAATAAACATAAATGAATAATTTATGAAATTTTAAACTTTATACCTATAATTTGGAATAATTTTATATTTTTATACATTTCATATCCTTTAATAAAATATTATTTATTTTAAAATATCATCAATATCAATTTTGACACTATTCAGTACATGATTTTTTAAGAATATCATAAAAATAAGATAAATTCTAAAAAATTATTCTAAAACCTAAATAAAATGTCAAATTAATCTATAAAATTATTCTATGATAGTAATTATTTCAAATTATATTTATTGTAATATTTTAAATATCATTTATTTGATCTTTCCATTACATAAATAATTATTGTTTCATCCTTATGTCGTCATTTAAGGTAATTATTTCATCACTAAAAAATTATAAATAAATTAAATATATATATATATATAAATATTTTAGATTTAAAATTAATATTTATAGTCTAATATATATTCTAAAAACCCAATATTAAAAATCTTATAGTTATTAAAACATAAGTATGACATCTTTGACTTTTCATTAAAATAAAATACTATAAAGGGGTCAAATTCATCCTAGTGGCTAGAAGTGGTCATAAAATAATCCCAAGGATGAAATTTGTCTAAAATAAATCATATAATAAAATTAGGACCAGTGTTAGGGTAACATTAAAATATTTATAATATTTTTTTACCCATAATTACCTGATATACCCTTATACTTGGTAATAAAAAGTTATAAGTTTATTCTTCATATTATCCAGAAAATATAAGGGAAATATTTAATAAAATTTTAACTTATTATTATAAATATGTAATAAAATTTTCAAAACAAAAAATAAATAAATGGTTAAAATTAATTTAAAATTAATCATGTTGACGAAATAGAAAAATAGGTTTGTTAAGTGAAAACAATCAAAAAATTAAAATGCTTTTATATAAAAAAATCATTGAAAAATTAATTTCAATGACAAAAATTGTATGAAATGATTTAAAATTTATCCAATTATATTTTAAAACCATTAAAACATATAATTTGACACAAAAATGTTTTTTGCAGAAAAATTATTTTCAACAAAAATTCAGTATTTTTTACTATTCATGAAAACGTGAAACTTATCCAAAAAATAATAAAAAATCAAACAAATTAAATTTATATATTTTTATTTCAAATAATAAGTTTACTTTCTCAAATATAATTTATAAATGTGTGAAAAAATAGATTTAAAATGAGTGACATCAAAAGGAGGGATTTTTTTTAGAAAAATACATATTTTATACATAAAATTGGAATTGTTATTATATCATGTCTAGAAAACACATAAGATAAATGTTAAAAATTATATTTAATATTTTTTCGTTAATATAATCCAAAATATTAATTTTATTATTTTATAAACATAATTGTATACATTTAATTAGTTTTTCAAAAAAAACATTTTATTTTATTTTAAAAAGTGTTTTATTTTAATTTATAATTAATTGGACAAATAAATAATTATATATAAATGTTTAAATAATATTGTCAGATTTCAGTTAACAATTTTTATACCCACCATTCCAAAATCTATGTTATAACATTAAAATTTAAATAATAACATTTAGTTATTCATTTGAGTTTGATGTGTTGTATCATGTACGCTTTCAAACATAGTGTTTATTTATTAACATATTGGGTTGTTACATTCTCCCCCACCTACATTTTATACATTAAATCTTTGAAATTTGAAAATTTTCATAGAAACTAGGGTTTTACTGGTCCTATTTTCTTTACTAAATTTCCACATTGAATAAAGGATTAATAAAAACATTCACTTTAAAAGAAAGAAAGGGAAATACGAAGGTCAACTGAGATAACAAATATTAGGGTTCCATATTGGAAAACATAGACCTGTAAGAAAAAAATATATCATTTTCTAATAGATATTGATAGAGAAAATGGTCATTATATAGTTAACCATAACGAAATAATAAATTTGTGATGAGTTAAAAGATCACTGATTTCTTAGTAAGAAAAGTAAATGGATAATGCTTATGTTTTTAGATCCTTTTAATATAATTGAAGAATTATATTAAAACCTGGACTAATAACATAAGAAAATATACTTATTATAAAATTATAGTTTCATTCTTTAATCAATTTCTATCCCCAAATTATTATTATTTCAAACTGTTTAGTATTTATGGTGAATATTTATGCCTGAAACATTAGAATAAACTTCTATAGATAACAAAATCCACAAAAGTATTACTACATATTCCTGATATATTAGGACATTAACCAAAAGCAATACAGTTAGGATAATATAATATAATTACCCAAAAATAGTAAAACTTTATATGATGAAAAACTATATTAATCACCAAAATTCAATAGTAATATCAAAAGTTCAACATAGACCATTTGATAAATAATTATCCTTAAAATTCCTCAAAATAATCCAAAATAATATATACACCCAAAATCTAAAAAATATTGGATCACATAGTCTTCCAAGATAAATTTTAAAAATTATCTCCAAATAACATCAATTACCCTTGATGTATCATACTAATATGTAATTTCCCTAGTAATCTTCAAGATATGATAAATATTTTTGTAAATAAATTAAATCACCATAAATCCACAATTAAATTATATATTCTTACAAAATATAATTCAACCTTTACTTAGAAATTAAAATACCATAGTATTCTATTTACCTTGATTCAATTGGATTCCCAAAATTGTTAATGTGTTTCGAAATAACATTAATCATTTAATCCCCAAATCATCTTTCTAATATGATAAAAAAATTGTTCCAAAAATCAATATATTATTCATAAATAGATTCCTTTAAATATATATAATAATCCATACAATATGGGATTTCCCATAGGCCATTGGTAGGTGATAAACCCTTATCTCTCTTTGGTTGTGGGTTCAGTTCACATAGCCTTGGACGACGTGATGTGTTGTCACCGATCCCATGGGTTTTCCTTTTTTTCAAAAATGATAATTCATATAAAATTCATAGAAATGTGATAAAAATACTAAAAAAAAATTGTAATATGTTTTAACCTCAATTTTTATCACATACCTTCCATTTTTCTTCCCAAAAATTAAATAACCCCTAATTAGCTAAAAATTGAATATCTCCAAAAATATCGTTAGTCACATTGAAATTTCATAACATAAATCCTCAAAAAGTGTTTATAATACAATTATATAATGATAAAAATTAATATTATAAACCCATAATGGTATCCTAAACTTATAATAAAACATCCTAACATCCAATGTTGTCTAAACCATCCTTTGATTCCATGTGTAAGGACCTAACATTAAACATTTTATATTTTAGTGTTTTTTATCAAGAATTCATATTCATAAAATTCCACAGATCTTCTTAGTTTATATTTTTATATAATTATGTCAATATTATAGAAAGTATACCCATAAATTAAATGTTGAAACATATACTTAGTATCCATTTGTTTCAAAAAACCCCTTCAAAACAAAATATTATTTCTTTCATGAAAATTATTCACAACTCTCAACATTACTTAATCTATTTACCTACACATCTTATGAATACATTTAAAAATTTAGGATGGGCAGAAAAATATTAGTAAGGGATATAATAGAAAGGAAACCATTATTCCAATGAAAACAAGAACACTCATATAATGTTTACTTTTATCATCAAAGTATTTTGAGCATATTAAATAAAACATTTCTACTTGAAAAACACACATATGTTTTTCTCAAAGAAAATTAATAAATCTCATATCATGAAATTATAACCATTTTTATTGAATTAATGATATTATTTATAGAACCCTTTCAAAAACACATTTAATTAGATTTACCATATATCTGACTTCTAAAGTTTTCCTTATGCTATTAAGCTACTATAGGCTTACCCGACACTATATAGACTACACCTTGTTAGATATAATGGGATTACCTAGAGCAATATGGTTCATCCAATGTTTATATATAATAGTTTTTCATGGTGATATGTAGTCCACCCCATGTTATGTTGTAACAGGATTTTCCAATTCTATCTAGGCCTCCCCATGTGAAGATATAATGGGCCTACCTGGAAGTATATGAGACACCCCATGTTAAGCAATAATGGGATTTCTCGGTGTTACATGGGCCAACATAAGTTTAATTAAAAATTAAAATATAAATATTTATAAATAATTATGATTTTAATTTTATTATCATAAATTATTTTAGAATCTCTTTTAATCTCGTAAGATAAACAAGATACCCTTTCCTTTTTAAATGAATTTTAAAATCAAATCGTTATTTACATCATAAAGAAACCATTTTATATGGAAATAAACATAAAAATTTATAAAGCATGAATCATATAATTAAAGCTTCTTGATTCCTAAAAAATCCTCTCATTCTTTATATGTTAAAAACATATTTTTTATTTTTTAAAAATTAACATTAAATGAGGATTTTTCAAAATAATGTCCTTTAAAAATATCATATAGTTGAAGTGAGAATTAATAAAATGAATAGATTATGTGTATTCACATTAAATACACATAAAAAAGTGGAAATATAATATATGATAATAAAAACTCATTTCAGACATAATATAATCATGATATAACCAATGAAGTAGAAGTTTACCTCATAGAATGAGAATTGAGTTAAGAATTCTATAACCTTGAGTTTGACTCATCAGGTACATTATTTATCTTCTTAAATAATATAATTAGGTTAATTATTTACTTCACTTATAGAATTTTTCATTTTTTATTCCTTTTATGTAACTTATTAATATTTTATAACAATTACTTATTTATTTAAGTTCATGTCAGACGTTTTGATGATATTCGGTACTAGAGTCCAGAATGACTTTTACATGATATATATAAATATAGTCATAGTGGTCATTAGTAAATAATATATAGAATAATAATCATGAAATAAATATGCTTCTTATACATCAATTATAATTTTAAATCCATCCATTTCATTTTTATAAGAAAAATTAAATATGTTACAATCATGGAGAGAGTAATCCGTACATACGCATGAGTAAAATTTCCATTTTGGAGTGATCATTTTGGAAAGAAGGTAAGTGTAATTATATCTTTAAATAATGATGCTAAAAAATTAAAATAACAATAATAATTTAAATATACTTATATATATCATCCTTTTTATGTGGGGATTAATACATCAATCACATTACTTCATGGAGATGATAGTTCACACGTACACACGAATAACATTATCATTTTTCTGTGAATGGAATGGTAAAGAAAATTATATATTAACTTTTATTAATTATAAAAATGTCTTTAATACTATATATAAACACTAATTCAATCATTATATCTATTCTTGAGGGACGGTTATTGAACACAAATTACATTGGTTAGCAAGGTGGTAGTCATTCATACACATGGATGATAAATTATTTTCTCATTTGATGGAAGTGGATATGGATTTATATGATGAAATTAACATTATTAAATATAATTATGTTGATTATACTTGAGTTATTTTTTTAATAATGGTTGAAGAGGATTTTAAGGATTTGGAAGGAGAAACAAAATAGAAACACTTAATTATAAACGATACCTTTCTTCGAACAATCTCTAATTATTAACACCTTAATAGCATCAAGGGTGGTGTTTTTCCTAAAATAAGATCTATATAATGTTTATAGGGATTATATTAAGTTATATGGGAAGATATGGTCAGGAAAATAGGTTTTTTTAAGTGTTAATAAAAGAGAATATATTTTACCTATTATAAGAGAGGGGAGGGGAACAATTGAAATTTATCAAAATATAAAATTAATATAAATTAATTTTATGTTTAAAATGGATCCAAACTAATTTATTTGTAATATAGGATGATTATGTGTATAAATAAATTAATCCAATTAAATTTATACATTTTTTACTATTTGTAATCATTATCATTTTTTTAACCCTTATTTAACATCTTCAACTCTTACCATGACAACATGTGTTTATACTCTTTGAAGGTTAATATAGTAAATATAAAATGACATAATATCCATAAATTAATAATTTATGATATTTTAAACATTTTAGAAACCAGTTAGATGAATTTTATAGTTTTATAAATTTTATATAATTTAACATAATATTATTTATTTTAAAATATCATTAATTTTAATTATGATGTTATTCCTTTCCTATTTTTTTAAACATATCATAACAACCAGATAAATAAGAAAATGTTATTCTAAAACATAAATAATATGTAAAATTCAACTGTGAATTTTTTTGATAATATTAATTATTTCAAATTATATTGTTTTAATACTTTTAATATAATTTATTTTATATTTCCACTAATCAAAAAATTATTGCATCTACATTGTGTCAACATTTAAGTTAATTATTTTATCACATGAAAACTATAAATAAATTACCATGATGTAAATAAATATATTATATTGAAAATTATTATTTATAGTATAATATATATTCTAAATAACACAATTTTCAAAATGTTATAGTTATTAAAACATAAGTATGATATCTTTGAATCTTATTTAAAAAAAATACTACAAATGGATTAAATTAATCCTTGTGGAACTAGGAGGTCATAAAATAGGTTCAATGATGATTTTGGTGTAAAATAGCTCATAAAATTAAATAAGTACAAGTGTTAGGGTAATTTAAAAATATTTGTAATATTATTTTTACCCTTAATCACCCGATTCACCCTTAACTGTTGTAATAAATATTAATAATATTACTATTAATTTTGTTCAAAAATGACAGTGAAATATTTACTAAATTTTTACATTATAATTAAAAATATTGAATCCATTTTTCCAAATTTAATTTAAAAGTTTTGATAAATTAAAATTAAAATTAATCACATTGATGGAAAGAGAAAATTGGTTTCTAAAAGTTAAAACATTCCAAAGACTGAAATTTTTTTATATACGAATTCACTGAGAAACTGATTCTAATGAACTAAATTTGATTAAATGATATAAAATATATCTAATTATACTTTTAAACTAATAAAAATATAATTTAACAATATAAATTATTTAGAAGAAAATTTTATTCTCAACTTAAATTCAATATTTTTCACTATTCATAAAAACATGAAACTTATCCGGAAAATTACAAAATAAATCCAACCAATGAAAATTCAGATATTCCTCTTTAAAATAAGAATTATTTTATAAAATATAATTTTAAAAAGTTTCCAAAACATGATTAAAAATAAGTACGCCATCAAAAGATGAAAATACTATCTTTTTAGAAAAATACATATTTTTTGTGTAAAATTGGATTTGTTCTTATATCATATATAAAAAACACATAATATTACTGTTAAAAATTATGTTGAATACATATTTCATTATTATAAAACAAAAATATTGATTTGATTATTTTATAAATAAAATTGTTTTCATTTAAATAGTTTTTTAGAAAATTATTTCCTTTTGTTTTAAAAACGGTATTATTTTCATTTATAATTAATTGGCCAATGAATTAATTATATGTACATGCGTGAACGAGATTTTCTTAATTTGGTTAATCGTATTCATACCTATAATTCTATAAACTAGGTTATAATGGGAATATTTAAATAATAATATTTAGTTTTTCATTTAAGCTTGATGTGGTGTATCAGCTACTCTACCGAGTATAGTGTATTTACTTAAAATTAGGGGATGTTAAAAAGTACTAACATATGACACATAAATAGGTGAAAACAAGGATTTTCTACCTCAATGAATCTTTCTTTTCCTGATGTGCATTGTAAGGTGAAGAAGATACCCCACACAAGACACTATTACACTAGAAACCATAGATCAACCAACACCACATCACAAGATAACAAAAAAATAATCAACCCCACCCCAAACTGAAATCAAAACACTGAATAGGATATTCAAGAGAAGAAAAATTGAAAAAATCGGGATTAGAGAACATCTCAAAGTGGATCGCCAAAACTTTTCCACAATAACCCATGGTTCAATGTATGAAAAGACATGTTCAACGGTCTCCCAAAATCACATAGGGTTCAATACAAATTGATAGAGAATGTGGTTGAATATGTGGAAAATGGTCCAAATTATACTTACAAAAACATGGGATTTTCTAATTTTATAGAATAATTCCCTCAATTATGGTGTAAAATCCATTGGATCTAAGAAAATAATCCATAAAACCAATATTGAGGTCGTAAACCCATTTTCTGCAAAAAAAACAAGGATCCATCTGTTGGAATTTACTTACTCCAAAATTCCATATCTTATGCAGTAAACTTATTTCATTCCCAATACCTCCCCATACGCTAGCCATAAATAACTGGTTGTACAAGCCAAAAACTGCCAACATATTCTATAAACCTATCTATTATGGTGTAAAAACCCTAATTTGGTTCTACTATAGATCCAACCTACAACAAACAATCCATATCCTCCTTCATCAACCTCTAGATACTTAAATAGGGTAATAACATGTCAATAAGGCACTAACCATTACAGTAAATTCCTCTCAAAGAATTCACATCCTCAATAATTAAAATCAAAATCAAAAAAAGGTTTCCAAACAACCACCCTAGGGGATACATATCAATGTTATTATTAATCCTCATAACTCACACTAACCAAAAACATCAAACCATAATTCCCACAAAACATATCTCACAACCACATCACCACTTCTCACTAGGAAAAACATCACACATCTAGTGCTAGACACAATCTACATCATCTTAATAAAAAAAATAAAAAAAATAATCTCAATCCCCACACAACCCAAACCAAAAAATGCCACAAAAAACACACACAACACTTATCAGTAACATCATTCCAGAAATTTAATCCTCCATGTCATGATGTTATCATTTTTTGGTTTCACTAACCCGTCCATATGGTTTTAATCACGTAATCTATAATGCATCATGATTTGGATCCAGGTCCATCCTTTTTCATGTTTTGGGAGAATTATCACACTTCACAAATCAAGAAAACAATATATCATATAAAATAGTAAGATCTGAACATCACATCATTAAACAAAGAGTAAAAAAGAAAATATTAAAAAACCTCTTAGTATTTTGAATATATATATATCTCAGACTTCTATCTACTCTCCTCTAGGACTCTATGGCTCCATATCACATAATAAAATTAATTTTTCTTACCCCTCAACACCATCTTTCAATAATCATGGATCTCTATTGTCCACTCCATGAACACCTCATCTTCCTCAGAATCTAACTATCAATAGTAAATGAAAAGGTAGTCATCATGAATATACTGATGAAGCTAGGGCACATGGAAGACATCCAAGATCCTCCCCAACCATTGTGGAAATTCCAATCGATAATCCACCTCACCAAAATTCCCCAGCACCTATAAAGGATACAAAAAATATGGAGAAATATTACTCACCTTATAAAAATATACATCCCTCTTAGATAGGAGAATATCAAGAACACGTGCACTCAAACCTCAAACTCATGGGATATTCACTAATATTAAATTAATCCTTATAATGTTCCTGGTCTTTCATCTTCCACTCTCAAACATACTAGATCTTCTTAGTTGTTCTCTATACCAAATTAGGACTATGAACGTTTAACTCTCAATCCCCCATCTGACACAGTGGAGATTTACACAACCACCCATAAAATTACTCAAATGGACCCATTAAAATGGTGAATTTATATATCTTGTTGTATGAAAACTTTCCTAAAGGAATTTTCCTTACCCAAATAAGTCAAATTATAATGCACATACATGAAACATATCCTACTGTGTTAAAATGGCCTGGTTCTTCTTCCCATGTTTTTTAGGGCGGAAAGTAGTGCTAAGGTGAAACTGGGAGCCAAAATAATGCTAAAATTCCATCCAAATCCCTAAGGTAAAATAAGGTTCCTAATAATATATAATGTTCCTTATTAACCCTTTATTCCTAACCATTTCATCAATAACTTCCACACTATGAAATTCATAATAGTCAACTCATGGATAATTGAAAAATGAGCCATCTTCGTTACTCTATCCACTATCACTCAAACTACGTCATAGCCTCCCTAATACAGAGGTAACCCAGTGATGAAATCCCTAGATATTTCTTCCCATTTCCAATAACGAACATCCAAAGGATTCAACAAACCACTAGGACCATGGATCTCCACTTTAACCAAATTACAAATAAGACACCTTGCCTATATTACTTTAACTGGTTTTTTCATCCTTATCCACCAATGATTCCTCCTCAAGAATGATAAAACATGGTAACACTGGGATGTACCATTAATAGTGTTCTATGAAAATCATATATAACTAACTCTTGAATTTATAATGTAATAAACAACCTCCATTAAGACAACACCTAGTCCTAACCATCCTCTTCCCATCCCTCTAGAACATCACTGTAGCCAACAAAGTCACACATAACCTCAAGATATGAGTCTCCCCACTAATGACCATCCACTAAATGTATAAATGATGACTCTATGGCCATATGATAAATATAATCTCATCCATTACTCTATATAATGTTAAGATTAATCACTGAAAGATCCTCCATCCCCATACAAACATCGAAATACTTGGAACCACATCTCTATTAGGACTTCAAAATAAAAATATGTGTAACCAAATTCCACATTCTTGGGGTGTAATAGATCTCAAAATTTTAATCATCAATAAATAACATCATGGTCCAGCGGTGTTGATTCAAATCTCACAATGAGAAAACATATTTTGTGCTCTTATGGTATGTGAAAACCGTAAAGCGACCATCACTGAGGTAATGTATCGACAAATTTAGAGAAAACACACCCATAACTAACTCAATATAATAGGTGTAATAGATATGCTCATGGGTATGAATATCCATGAAAACATATCAATATTTGAGAACCAACCATCTCCTCTCAACTGGTAAAAAAATTACTTATCCTTGGAAAAGGGTACCAGTTCTTGACTATCAGTTTTTATAACCAATGGTAGTATATACACAACATCATAAAATCATCTTCCTTATTAAATGAAAAAACATAAGAACCTAATGGTGACACACTAGGTTGGATTCAACCTCTATCCATTATATCATCCACCTACAACCGCAACTCCTGTAACATCGTCGAATCCATTTGATAATGGTCAATAAAAATTGGAGATGTTCCATACTATAAAACTATACAAAACTCAAAATCATCTAGAGGGGTATCAATATATCCTATTTAGGGAAAACATTCAAGAACTCAACCAAAGCATTAGGAATATTCCCCACCTATTATTCTACCAATAACTCCAGTAGCTATGAAAAAAAGTATTTTCTTGTGTTCCACCCCTCTGATTACCTCACTCTCTAATGAACACCGCTCACTAGCCCTACACACCATAGAACAAAATTTTTTATATAAATAGATTATTACTATATGCATGGAATAAAACCAATCAATTACAATTATTACATTTCCTTGTTTTTTATATTATAAGATGAAATCTCCCATTGACTAGTGCTTCTACATCACTATCCTACATCCCTGAAACACATCATACAAAGTATTATAGTCTCTAACTAGCATGGATAACACTAGGGGAATAAGAAACTTGTACACTAGTAGTCCCAAATCACGGACAAAACTAATATAAACACAGTATTGTGAGGAGCTTGAATCAAACATGGCACAGACAAGGGTAGATGATTTATTAATCCTACCTCAAGTAACTCCTAGATCTATTGGAACTATCGCCTCAAACACGTGCATATGACGATTCCCATTTACAATACCTCTCTACATAAAATTTCCGTGGATATACTATAACCTAGTTCCCTATAGGCATAGACCATAAAAAGGATTCCTTATATTAACCCTACATGCTCTCAGCTGCTGAATAAGCACTGGTGATCCCTACTGCTAAATATATATCGAAGGAAAAGTTTGTTACTATTGAAATGGATCATGAAGACCCACCTAATAAAAGCTTCCCAATGTAGTCACACACTAAGACTAATGATTACAGTTTCACCTTAAAACATGGCATGAAAAAGGAAATCTTCTGTTTGGTTCATGGGAAGTACCCTTCCCAGAAGGATGTGAAAAGAACATTCACGCTAAATTCCCCACTAATTGGAACCCTTGCTTTTTGAACACTGGAAACCCACTAACTAAATCCCTACTCCTCAATATACCATGTTTCCTCTCCCCCATGGCTCAACTATGAGATAAATCATCCACTTTATAACCTCTTACTTCATCAAAACATCCAGTTACATAGGAATTTAAAATGGAGTGACCACATACAAGATCAATGTGTGCAAAGCCTCCACCAGAGATGGTGCTCTAGTCCCCAAATATAACAAACATTTAGAGAAAATTGAATGACTCATTCGAACCTGATCCATGCTTCTTTATTCTAGAAATTCCCTGCTAATGATAAAGAAACTCCTACTTATTTTCTACATTCTTCATTGAGGATAGGTACTCCTCTTAGAACTCCGTCTAAAATTAGGGCCACAACACATCTATATCCTTATGGTCACCATGAAATAGCATCCACTAACGAAACACATATCCCAACAACTAAATACTTACCAATGGAAACCATAACATTACTCATGATCATATCAGATCAAAAGAGATCTCTAGATCCTCAATCTAGTGATCCTTCTTCATATTTGAGATACACCCCTCATACATAACCAATCTATGTTGCTGAAAGGAACACACATCCTTCTGTCAAACCTCATCCTCCTCTATTATGTCGGACCGATGATCATCAACTATATTATCCTACTGAACCTCAACTTCTTAAACCACATTTGATATAAACCCAAGATCCATTCCTAAAAATCTTAGAGAATGTTCTAATCTAGGAAGAATGTAATTTTATCTCATGTTTATTTGATAAGTTCTATTACTCATACTACTTTCCATAATTACCCAATTCAGAATATTAAATCAATAAATTATATTGCATGAATCTCTCCTAGTTAAATTAAATTCAAAAAGTTCTTCCTTAATTGGTAATTCAATAATATTAGAGTCTATAAACCAGATCACAATGGCCCAAAAATTCCCAGGTCATAACCAATCACCCTGGCCTATGTCATTCACCAAGATCAAATGGAAAAAAATTTTACCAACTCATTCAATACTCATTATTTTGTACTCCAATCACCATTATATATCTCAAAAAAAATTATACTACTATATCCTGATACCCTCCCTCCAAGTGTGCCACAATGAAAGATGAGATATAATGACTATTGAGTCTTGACTCCAATAGGCCTCAGGTTAGAAACCATCTCCAAAGGTATAAAAATCTCACATATGGGGAGATTTTCTCTATACAAAGAAAAAAGATCCTGAGATGGGATAAAAACCACCAAAAAAATCCATATGATAAAATAAAAGTAATCCTAATTCCATCACGCAGTGCATGAATAGAAATATACCAAGATAATAAAAGTCTCCAATATATGCCAAATAAGATTTCATATGACATCCAATAAATAGTTTCTCCAAAACCTTTCCTAATAATGTCAATATATGTTCCTAAAATTCCTCATAGAAAACTGAAAACAGTTTATATATATATTTTGAACATACAGGTGTACTCACATGGGACATACTGAGGTCTAAAGTGCACATATGAAATAAACATACTAATGTTCCAGTGAATAAAAAATTGAACCAACAAGTACCTAAACAATTCAACTAAATAATAACACCATCACCAAGGATCAATAACTAAATCATGCATCCAATATAGTAAAATAACATCAAAATCCTAAAAAATCATGTTTCCCCACTACTACTTCCCCCGAATTTTACAATCTCAAGACCCAATGTGGAACATCCTAAACTCCTATTATATCTATACACATCACATAACATCACATACCAACCAAATATAATGTTGTTATGGATGCATCCATACCTACCCCATGCTGTCAAGGTCTTGCATCTAGTTCTAGCATTATGAACCATCATATAATGTCTCTCCTAAAGACACCTGGGTTATCGCAACACAACCTCTTCATACAGCTACAGTGGTAGGGTATCATGAACATGACGGAAATCAACATTGACCACTCCTACTACCAAACATATCCTCGACCACATATCGCAACTCATCACTATGTTGTCACATCACATCCCACACAATGAAACTTGGTCCATCACATCACACCTCATTCAAATAAACCTGATCCATCATATAGAATCTTTCCTAAGGACATTAGGGTTATCACATCCATTGAAGGAAGAGTGGGGAATAATTTTTAGTCATCCATCCAAATCAACACCATCCTATATATTGTGGAAAACACATGGAACCCAATTCCTTTGGGGCTTGGTATGGTTTTCCAACTCATGATGGGGACATATAGAAATAAATTCAAATAAATGATATATAGGTAGAACACAATACCCAAACTACTTGTTCACAAAATCCGGACAAGCATACCCCATACCACTACCACTGCACCATGTAATAGAAGTCACAAATTCTTACACTGCTATAATAAATACACCACATATCCACTACACATAGCCACACATATTACCACTTAAAATATTAGGTTATACCATTTCCATACTTAATGAGTTCTATACTTTCGCATTTATTATTCCATTAATTCACATTTACACTTACAACTCATTTAACATTCAATCGATTTAATGCATTTACCACACTTTAATCTCCATCCATCGATATTTAGTTACTAGTTTAATTTGTTTTGTTTAACATTAAAATTTATATAATTTCTAATAGGAAAATGTCATAACCTCGTACAACACAACAAAAGCCCGTCTCACATCAACTATTTCCACCACACTACACTGGCGAACAACCTTGGAAAAATAACCACATCACACAACACAGCTACTGCACATAACGACCACCGGACAACCAAAACCACCAAACCACATTATACACCAAAACCTCATCACACAATGTTATCACATGATACAATATCACTAAGCATCATCAATATTTCACATCCCCATCACTTTTCACTATAACCATTACACCACATCCCATTCATTCCAAACTACAATCACATCAAAAATCCCAAAAAATCACCACCATCAACACAAATTTTTCTAATATACAAAGGAACTATAATAAATCCCAAAAACACACAACAACAACACACATCAGCTAAAATAATTATTCAAGGGATTGAATCACATTATATCTCTATTTATCACGAGTATTATCACGAAAAGAAGATTCCATGGGAAACCAATTTTATTATCCAAGTATATGTTCTTTATCATTTTATTCATTGTAATATCTCACAAAAACATAGTAATAATCACACAAAATATCAAATATAGTGCAAAAAAGGATTCTAATAGTTAATATTTTAAATATTTACAATAATCCTCAAAAATATCATTACCAACAAAAATCAAGTAGTAAATCATTTTATTCCTCTCCATGCCCATCAATTTCAATTATTGCAATTAATTATCTTTATTATTATTTCCCTTACTATCCACCCAATGGAAAGTAGAATCATGTTATCTCTAAACATAGAAAGTAAATAGATGAGAATGAGGATCGAATACATCAATGAAGCTTTTGGTTTATGTCTCACATCGTAGGGTGAATAAAATTTACCATACAAGTCACAATTACACTAGAAACCATTGATCAACCAACACTACATCAGTGGATCATAAAAAAACAACCCAATTCACCCCCAAAATGAAATCACAATGCCATAATAGATCTACAAGAGAATAATGTATAGAAGACAAATGGTATTAGAGAAAAGCTGAGTGTAAATCACCAAAACTCTACCATCAGATCACAATGATCAAGGCTATAGAATAAGGGCTAGAAGGTCTGCCCAAATTTCCTAGGAATCACCATAAACTAAGAGATATGAATGAAAAATTAGGGAAAATCATCCAAAATAAAACATATAATCATCTTTGGAACCACCACGTTTACAGTGTATATCCCAAATTTATGGTGTAAAACCCACATGGTCTACAAAAATTTCATTGTAATACCATCAATTTTACCATAAACCCCTTATCCTCCAAAATACAAGGCACCCCATGCTACAATTAACTTACACCAAAATTTCCATTCATATGATACAAATGCTTTTTCATCCCCAACCCATCACCGCACAAAACCCAAAAATAGCTAGCCACAAAATCCATAAACAACAAACATACACTATAAAAACCTCTTTTACTGTGTAAAAATCGTACTATAGTTTAGATGAAACAAAAAACACCACCAAACCTCCTTGAGCCTCTTACGAACATTTATCACAACCTAAAATCGCATTGTAAAGGGTCGGGATGGAACATACCATTATAATATGGAATAACACAATTTATTGAATTTGGAAATTAATATTCATAATTTGGATATTGGTAAATTATCAGGCATAAATCACATTTTTTTAAAATCTACTTTATTTTTGTTTTACCAGTTTAATTTTTATTTGTTTTCTAATTAGAGATATTTATTATTGAAAAATAAATTCTATATTTGGAGTCATATTTCTAATATTTGGTAAATTGGATTCTTTTTTAGATATTATGAACAGTATCCCTAGTAAAAATATTAGCACCCTGGTAAAGAAAACAATGGGTAGAGATTGATTAAAATAACAAAATAAGGCTTAAAAGTAACCAATACACTATTCTATATCTATTTGAACGTTTTTAATTTAATTAAACCATGAAACATTTTAAAATATGTCAATTTTTGTGTTATTTGTCTTTGATAAAGACCATTATAAAATTTTATGTAAATGAAAATTCCAAAATTTCACACTCTCGCATTTAATTTATCTTATATGCTCACATTGATATAAGAATATATTATGAATGAATATAAATATTATTTTAACAATAATTAATTTATCTTTATTATCAGAATTTATTATTTATATTTATTTATAGATTAAGTACCTTAAATTATTACATAACACTGACACAATTAATGTGTGACCAACTGAGAATTCTAATTAAATGATTTAAAAAAATATAATATTTTTTGGATGAATTATTGTCTGTCATGGATTTATATTTAATATTTATTTTTAATTATTTTTGAGTAAATTTATATTTGAATTACTTATTTTTCTTGATGTATTTAATGTCAAAAAATGTGAATAGTTCTTAAAATGACTATAATGGTAATTTATGTTAAATAATATATTATTAAAATATTTAAAAATCATAAAAATAATGAAGATAAGGGGGTATTTTATAGTTGAATATTCCATACCATGACAATTCTAGATCCTACATTTCCATTAGAATTAAATTAATAACACATTAATAATGAAAAGTTTATTACCATAGTTAAGGTTAAAATTAGTTAAGGGGTTAAAAAATGAAAAGGCATCAAGTGCCCCATTAACCTATCCATATTTTATTGGACGGGTTTTTTTAAAACTTAATATATATTAGATTCAAAATAAATTCCACTTTAGGTCATATATACATGAAAAATAATTTATTATATTTATATCTTTTAAGTAATTCCTAGTGTGTCCTTTCATTGACTATAAAAGGACATCATATATCCTCTATTCTTCACACCACCATGAGATAATTACCTAAACCAATACCTAAAGAACTATTATTAACTTACTTATATACATTTTATTTTTTATTGAGATCTTAATATATTATCCCTAGGGTATTTAAGGAGTGTTCAAAAGGAGGTTCTTCAAAGGGGTTGGTTATCTTCTTCACCGAGTATTTTAATTTTATTTATTATTCTACCTACATAAATTATTTAAAAAACATTACAATATAATAACATATGTATATTTCATATAATTATATTTTATAAGGCTAATGGAATAACCTTATTCTTATCTTTTTTCATCAAATGGAAAATAAAATTATCTCTTGTGCATAGGTGTGCACTACTACCTCCACAAACCGATACAATTTATTTTACATCACCGCAAAAAAATGTTTATAATTATGGATTTAATAAATATATATGTTATTTATTTTATTATTATGGTTTGTTTATGTTGAATTATTTTTTACCTTTCTTTCATTTCGTCCATCAAAAATGGAATCCTCACTCATTAATATGTATAGGCTACCATCTCCATGATGTGATGTAATTCATTTTACACCCCCAATTTATGTGATCTTTTTATAAAATTGTATATCATGAATAAAAAATATAATTATAACATGATTTTTATTATTCAAATGATGAAACCATTTCCAACATGCATCTATCGAAACCATCGAACTAAAACATGGATATAAAATTAACCAGTTTTCACCCAAATAACCATTTTTAGGAAGAATTGTATATAAAAACAGAATTGGAGATTTCTTAGGAAATATAAACAACATAGTAATTATTTATATGTTTCTATAATATGTTTATAATATATAAATATTTATTATATTATAGGATAGAATTTGTATGGTGGATGAAAATACATGTCGTATGGATTTATTTGTCTCTTTTTCAAAATCAAGAGACATGTTTTATAATACAAACTATAATTTATTTTATGTTGTGTGATTAATATATATGTATTTTTTTTTAAATTTTCATTAAATTCATATATATTTAATTTATATATGATTTTCTTTCTTTACATGTCCATCTATTCAGAATATACCAATGTTGTAAGGACTATTCACCCAAATTATGGTTCATTGAGACATGTTTGATGTTATAAACCCATTAATATTTATAAGGCGCATATACTAAACTATTGAAATGTTATATAATGGATAATTTTTTATTCTTATTATTTAAATATTAAATTCAAATTGTCTCATCCAATTGGTCTTCTTTTTTATTCTACCGATGTGGTTTGAGTTTATCATGTCAAATTTTTTTCATTGCGACATATGTCATGTCATACCCCTATAATCTTATATTAAGTGTAACTAATTAACCTATTTAATGATGTTTCATTAATAAAATTATTTTAATTGTATTTAATGTCTTATTTTATGTTATTCCATTAATGCTTTTTATGACTCAAATTTTACCAAAATAATAAGGGTCTTAAATTATATTCTCATTTTTACCAGGATTTCTTTTCATAAATTTATGATGAATAAATAATAAGATATATCTCCCCAATATATTATTTAATTTTTTATATTTTTTTATAAATGTTCCATGTATTAATTTAATTTTCTTATCTTTATGTACTCACGAGATTGAAATAATATTTGTATTGAAAATATATTTTATTTATCTCTTTAGTTGGGAAACATTTTTATCCATGTCCATATTTTATTCAAAAAAATATCAAGAAATTGTTTATAATTATACGAAGATTTATTAAATTTAATCATACACATGTTTGAATTTATATAAAAATGATTTTATGTAATTTTCCTTTCTATTTTAGAAAGATGTAATTTTTTCATTTTATTAAAACTTTTAATGAAATTTTTGTCTTAATAGGAAACATATTAATGACTTTTTTTCATGATGATATTTAACTTAATTGAATATTATGTTAAAATATTCCATGTTTCATTTCAAATAAGTTTTTCCCATATTATATTTGAAATTTTTAGAGTATAAATAACTGAATTCAAAATGAAATGGGTATTTTCCTCAATAAATGATTCAATGGCCTTTTAAAAGAATTTTGTTCAATAACAACATCCTTTGATGTTTTTTATGGTTTACTAGTTATATGATTAAATTTATCCATATGTATTTTTTCTCTATATGGTTTATTATTAGGATGATGAAATATTGATAAAACTTGTTTTATGTTACTTGGGTTAATAGTCAATATAATGATAAATGTTTAGTGATCTTGTAGAATACATATGAATAGATTATGATTATGTATTTGGTGGGTCATTTATATACCTCTAATTAATTGGTTAAATATTACTGTTTTTTGAGATTAACAAGTACAAGGTAGGTTGTCTGAAGCTTTAAAGAGGGTAAAAAATAGGTTATCCTAAGATCTAAAGGGGCTACATAGAATGTTATCTGAAGCTTAAACCCAGTATATGGGTGGTTATACCAAGAATAAACTGGTATGAATGTCTTGGTGGGTAGATTTAAAATAGTTTTTATATGATCCTAAATATTCCAAACATTATCAAACTATTTCATGACATGACCTTATGCCAACGTTATATTATCATGGAGAATGTTCTTTGATTCTTTAATGACTCGTGTCTTATGAACATCAATGATTTATTCCATGACTCATGATTGTGATCTATGATATATTGGGTATGGTTTTAAAATTTTATGCTCATGTTCTCGCACACTTAGTCTCATTTTTTTCTGAAATGATAACTGATATATCCCATATTTACACTTATTGTGCATCTAAACTCACCCTTCTTGTGTTATTTTTTCCCTATGATAAGAAGAATGTTTTTAAGTATGAAATGTATAAAAATTGTTCTAATTTTAAAGAAATTAATGGGATATTATATAGATATTTGATGAACAAAATCTTTATATATCTAAGTTTGTAATGACACTAAAAACCTTTAATTTTTTGGTATAGATCATAATGATAGGTAATGAATATTAAACTTATAAGGTATAAAATTAATTTATAAAAATGCTTAGGTAATTATAATTGGTATTAGAGAAATGTTTATTTATTTTTGGAAATTTGGATGAGATAACTTCTAATGAAAACCCTTAGGATTAGAATATGTATATGATAACATTATAAAGTTATGAGAAATAAATATGTGTGATTTTGTTCGAAAATAATTCTTTTTCTAGATACTAAAGAGTGATGAGTATTTGACACATATTCATTTAGGTGTAACAACACTGAATGGTGTGGACTTGTTATTAACTCAATAATCACTATAACATGATAACGGGCCTAATATGGCGTATCATACTACACAGTCATAGGGGATATGGTTGGGTTAATTAAAATTTTATTTATTAACTATAATTATAAATGAGAGAATACAACATATTAAAACCTATGATATTTACATTCAATATTAAATGGAACTTATTTTTCATTGGTTTAAAAGTATAAGGTTAATAATATATTTAAAGTAATTGATACCCCGTATGAGATTTTAGGTGATGGGAGGTTAAGATAATTAAGGATATTTTTGGATACATTTCTCTAAATTAAACGAATCATTTTAGTATATTTTTTTAGTGAAATTGATATTTTAGGAATGCTACTTTTAAAATTGGTGGACATAATATTAAATATATTGATGTCAATTGGGGTTAATATGATCATTAATGTTGAGGTAATTGTGGTTTATTTAGGTAATAGAGTAACTATATTTTGGGAATATTTCATATAGATAACAATATAATTTAAATTTGATTTGGTGACTAAGTGATAAATGTTGTTTTTTAATATGAACAGTATATTTTGAATATTATATAATTAAGGTAAATATAAATTGAGGAATGAATATTGAGTTGCTTTATTGAAGAATATATGATTTTATTATTATTTTATGGTTATTAAAGATATTTATATAAATTATTATCATATATTTGGGAGTATATTATTAGGGTATATACAATTTTTATATTAACTTAAGATTTATTTATATTATCTAGAGATAATAGTTATGCTGATATTGTAAAAAAATGTTTGATTAAATATTGTATATTTCTGTTTTTTGAAATTTATTATCTATATTTTGTGATATTCTTAAGGTTAAATATTTGAGGAATTAATTAACTTGAACATTGGTTATTATTATTGTTTTTTACAGTTCATTTTATTATTTCATCATATTATGATTCCTCTTTATTATAGTACATGTGAAAACTATTTTTTTTGGAAAATAACTAGTGGTAAATGGAATGAATTATTTTTATTTTTTGGATTTTATAAACCATTAAATATTAATTTATGTTCTTTAGTAATGATAAACTAATGTAGAATGTTAATTTCATTGAATTATTGTGAGATATATTTTTAAATGGAAAGAAACGTAACAAAATAATGGAATTATACATATCAGATGTAATGAAATCGTGTGGGAATATTATCTCATGTTCACTACCCTAATTGTAAATTATTTCATCAACTCAATTAAGAGGATTATAAATCTATCAAGTCTAATTTTGAATTAATTTCTCAAATATCAAGATATATTTTTTAGAAACCCATGATTCTTATAATGATTAATACATGTTTGTTTAAATACTAACTTAGTATAAACTAATTTTCCTAGTAGTGATAGAGAAATTAGTAATCATAGTACAATCTATAACATATTTTATTAATGTGTCATGATATAAGAATTATTTTAAGTGGTAATTAATATCATTAGGGTTAAATATAATTAATTTGGTAGAATTTAACACCATGATATTTTATATTATATTTATATATAAATAAATTGAACGTGTTTAGTATATTTCTTGACATTCAACATTGAGCCTAAAATGAAACAATATATATTATAACCTAGTAGTTAATTTAGTAGTATGAATATAAAGAGAAAAATTATGAAAAATATGAATAATTTATTTAAATAATCTAAATGTTTTGATTAATTAAAAATTAATAATTACAAAAATTTCATTAAATTTATTTTATGCTTTTAAAATTTTCTTTCTTTAGTAATTGTTTTATTTTATTTTATGAGCATAAATTATAACTAATTTATAACATTTTTATAAATTATATTTAATTAAATAAATATCAATTTTGAATTTGTATTGTTAATATTAAAAAGTTTGAATTTTTGGTATTTTTCTATAATGTTTTATTTTTCCAGTGAAAAGAAAAAAATACTGATTATTGTAAAACTCTTATTATTATTTATTAAATAATTTAATTTAAAAGTAAAATTAACTTTTGGATTTTTTTCATAAAGTTACATAAGATATATTTTGTTTATAAAAATATATTCAATTCCATTTGAATAAGAAATATTAATGGTTTTGATATATGTTGTTTTGGAGGTATAAAAGAACTTTATTCTAATAATTATCATTCCGAGTGTTTTACACATATATATAAAAATAAAATTATATTACATTTATAAATTTAATATTGAAAAATAAATCCCATATTTTTCAATTATAATTTTCAAATTTTATAAATAGGCTTTTTAATTTATGTTCATTTTGAATAATAACTTTAATAAAAGTTATCACCACTTTAAGGCTAAAACATGTATAACATGATTAAAACTATGACATAAGGCTTAAAAATAATACATAGAGATGAATATATTTAATTTTATGATTCAAATTATACCACCACAATTCGATATTTGAAAAAGATTTCATTTTGGCACCATTATTTTTTTTTCTAAAGACCTTTTTTATATTTTATGTATAAGAAAAATTAAAAAATGTCACTCTCTTAAATTTAAATTATCTTATATATTCCAAAAGAGATCATAATATATTCTAAATGAATATTAAATTTTATTTGGAATATTATATATATTTATTTAATTTATTTTTATTTTTTAGTAATGGTATAAATACCTTAAAGGGTTACAAAACATTGACACGGTGTTAGTTCATCTAGTAGAAAAATAAATAAAAATCATATTAAAAACATAAAAAGTATTAATTTTTAGATGAACTTTGATATCACATGATTTTTATTCTTAATAATTATATATAATTTATGGATAATGACTATATAATAGAATTCCATATGTGTATTGATGTCTTAAAAGTCAAAATATGTGAATATTTTTTAAAATTACATTAATGACAATTTATTTTAAATAATCATTAATAAATGATTTAAAAACATAAAGATATTAAAATTGGACAATGGTGATGGGATATTTTTTAAAATATAATAAATTGAAAATTTCTAATAAAAATCTAAAATTATAATTAAATATATAACAATTTAGTATTTAAAAGTTTTTTTACCATAGTTAAGGTTCAAATTGGTTAAATAAGGGGTTAAACAAAAAGGAGACGATTAATATTCCGCATAAAATAATATATATATTTTTGATGAAGTGATTTAAACCATAAAATATATTATCACTTATATTTTTTACTATGGGATCCACATGGACATAAAAGTTAATTTATTATATTTAAATCTTTTAAGTAATTTAAAGTGTATCCTTTTAATTATTAAAATAAAGAAAACAAGTCTATATTATACATGACACCACCTTGAGCCACTTATCTAAGAAGATACCTACCAAAACCTATTAATAATTTCATTATATATATTATATATATATGTATATTTAATATTATAATACCATATCTAGTGTATTTATATAGAGATCGTAAGGAAGTTATTCAAAGATGAGGTAATAATATTAACCGTGCATTTTCATTTTACTTCTTCTTATATCGCATTCAATTAGGTAATAACCATTCAAAAATATAAATTAATTATCTCACATACACTGATATGTTATTTTTTTTAATTTTATATCATTACTTGTCTTATTTTTCAATCAAATGTTATATGAAATAATTTTTTGTTCATACATGAAGACTACTAAAACAATAGAGAGAAACTATTCATTTTCAACTCCCATTTAACAAGAATAATTACAATGAAATATTTAAAATATATATATAATATTTATGATATTATCATGGTTTGTTAATGTTTAATTATCATTTACCATTATCTCCTTCAATCCATTGAAAAATAGAAACATCCCACATGCATACGTATAAACTATCATCTCCACGAAGTGATGCAATTCATTTTTCATCACCTATTTATTTGATTTGTTATAAAAGGGTATATAATGGAGAAATATGACACTTATATGAAGATTGAAATTATATATATGATTAAAACATTAACATTGTGCATTTAGTGGAACCATCTAATTGAAACAGTCAAGGAGAATGAAAAATTTTTCACCTAAATATCCATTTTAAGGGATAATTGTTAAGAAAAGGATAATTATAAATTATAAATGAATTATATATATTATGTTACATAACACCATATGTTTTTATGAACCTTATTTTTTAAATAAATTAAATTTATTTTATTCCTTGTGTTATGCACTACACCTAGTTAAAGTTGCGCTACCTGCAACACGAGTTTATTATATGTTATACACGACACTGAGTTCGTACCAAACATCAGTTTATTATTGTTATTATTTAAATATAAAAATTATGACCCAACTATTAGAATGGTGGTATATAACATGAATAGAAAAATTATTAAAATATAGTTTACATATGTATATATAATTAATTCTTTTGTGACCAATTAATTATAAATGAACTTAAAAACCCTTCTGAATATAAAAGGATGTCTTTTTTCTAGAAAACTATTTAGTTGTGCACATGTTTATTTTATATAACTATTTTTGGATTATATTAATTAAATATATGTATATAAATAATATATTAATTCTAATTTTTAACATTCATTCTATGTTTTTCTATACACGATGTAAAAAATAAATCCAATTTTACACATAAAAGATGTATTTTTCAAAAAAAGACAATTTTCTACCTTTTGATGGAACACTTGTTTTAAATCTAGTTTTTTAAAATTTTATAAATTATATTTTACAAAATAAACTACTTATTTGAAATAATAATATCAAAATTTACATGGGTTGAATTTTTGGTATTTTTTGGAAACGTTTCACGTTTTGAAGAATAGTGAAAAATATTGAATTTTAATTGAAAACAACTTTTTCATCTAATTAATTTATAGGGTTAAAATGTATTTTTGATTGGTTTTAATATATTATTTAATCAATTTTATATCATTTAATTAAATTTAAGCCATTTGAATCAATTTCACATTTAAATTGGATATAAAAACATTCCAAACATTCCAAACATTTTTTCTTTAGAACCCTATTGTTTCGCCCCGTTTGTGGGAATATTTTCTAGTTAATTTTTGAAAATTATGTTAATTTAATTTTTAAAAATTTATTATATATTTTAGATGATATGGTAAAAATTTATTAAATAGTTTCATTTTATTTTTAGTTAATATGAATAATAACATTAGTAATTATTATTTCCATAGTTATGGGTAAACGAGTAATTAAGTGTAAAACAATGATATTATAAATATTATAAAATTACCATAAGACTATAAAAAATGTTATTAGATTAATTTTCTTTTAAAATTAACACATAACTTTCAATATTTACTTATTTAATGTAGATTTTTACATGAAAATGAATTAGATGTTATTAAAATCAAAGAAAGTGAAAAGATGTCACACTAATACTTTTAATAAGTATAATAATTTTAATATAAGTTTAAAAAGAATATATTTTCATCTATATATATTATTATTAAATATAAAACTTTTTTTACAAATTTAATTTTATTTTTAATTTTTATTGAATAAATAATTATCAAGAATAATTACACAATGATGATGCAATTACTATTCAATTCATGAAAAACTCAACTAAGTGACATTATAAATATTAATATAGATATTATTTAAGTTAATTAAGGTGAAAACTGAAATATATATCTTCTTATGACATATTAGGTGTGTATTTAATTTTTCTAATTTATCTTATCGTATTTATTTTGTTAAATTCTATGTAATAAATAGTGTCAAAATTGACACTAATGATATTTTATGAAAATAATATTTTATTAAATAAGATAAAAATAATTTAAATCGCAAATAAGGACAAATGGGATAAATTATGGTTTATAATATTATAAATTGACCATTTGTGTTTCAATTTACATATTAAATGTAAAAAATATCAACCTTTTAATATTGAAAAACTGGTTCCCATAGTTAAAATTAAAATATGTTAACTAACGAATAATTAAAATGTTAATGTTTAAAATTACACAAAAAATTGAATAAAATATATTTTTTATGGTATTAAAAAGCCATATCATATTAAATTTTAATAATATATCATTTTTATGTATTTGGATTGAGTTTTATTTTATTATAAATTAATCTTTTGAGAAATTCCAAATATAACCATCACCATTTTTTAAATGGATACCTCCTCCCTCATCCCATTCCATCTCATTGAGTCTTCTATATGGACCTAAATCTTAAAAATTAACTTCTACACTTCCATATACACATTATATAGGTTATGGTATTCCTAAAAGTTCAACTCTATATCTCTTTAGAGGAGATCTAAAGGAGTTGTTTTGAAGAAGAGGTAATCACTCTAACCTATCACTCACGTTACCTAGTCTTGTATAACTCCTATACGTATATTATATATATCATAGAATAAAAAATTAAATATAATAAATTTTGTGAAGTTTTATTATGATTATTAAAACACCAGTATATATCCCCTTTCCTATTGAGAAATTATCGCTCATGAGTATGTTCGACTTACTATCACCATGATGCGATGTAATTAATTTTCCATCCCCATATTTCATGAGTGGGGATTATATTAGGTTTAATGTATATATATTATATTTATGATATAATTATATTTTTTGATTTTTTACATTATATATACCTTCATGCTTTTTATTTTTTGGGAGTATGATAAAATCATTTACGTGTACAGTAGACTACCACCTTGCGAAGCGATGTGATTCATTCACACATTACATGTAATGTATTAGGAATGGTTTTAATAAAAATATGTGATATATATATATATGACATAAAAATAATTCCTCAATGATAATATTTCATATAATTTTCTTCCATTTAATATGACAATAAAATGGAAACAACATTCTTGAGTACGTACAGCCTACCGTCTCCATAAACGGTATATTTTATTTTCTACCATTAAATATTTTTGAATCATCATAACTACATATAAAATATATATATATATATATGAAATTTATATAACTTTTATTATTCTATAGATGATGAAATCATGATCTAAGTAAGAGGACAACAAATAACAAGTCAAGGCATGTGCGAAAAAAAGGGTTAACTTTAACATGTATATATTAATAAACGAGTAATATAAAGTCACATGTAAATAATATATGGTATTATATATGAATATTTTTTTGGTAGATATATAATAAACATAAATATATTATATATGGGGTTTTAACATGTATGAATGGAGTCAAGACTTACGGTAAGGGGATTTCAATTCTAATTTTTATTTCGGTGAGACTTATGCCATATTCACCACTCATTGATTTTTTTTGTGGT
Organism: Viscum album; assembly: GCA_963277665.1. NCBI lineage: Eukaryota > Viridiplantae > Streptophyta > Magnoliopsida > Santalales > Viscaceae > Viscum > Viscum album. The sequence continues at coordinate 2,126,970,580 of OY728127.1, read as the reverse complement.
GTATATATCTTCCATGAATGTATTGTATGATAAATATAAGTAAATTTATGGGTATTTATATATCCATTTTAAGATATTTCATTCTTGTTGTTTATGGTTGGAATGTTACAAAATTGGTAATGGAGTTATGTCACAATTTTCATTCATTAAGACACATCTTATGTTATGTTCATAAATTATTTTACAAGGTTTGTATAATTCCCTTTGACATGTTTTATCATGAATGTAATCTTTTCATGATATTATAATTTTCATGAAATTTTATTCTCACTTCAGTGAGAAATATGTGTTTTTCCAATGTAGTTGGGGTTTGGCATAGTGGTATGGACCCCTTAAATCTACATGAAAAATGGGGGTTCAAAACCCATTGGGCGTAGGTTACTGTAGCATACTATAGCAGCGGTGGAACTGTAGCAGTGGCAGGCACTGTAGTGGTGGTAGGACACTATAGCGGTGGCAGAGTACTATAGCAGTGGCGTGTACTATGCAATACTATAGCAGCGTGGGTACTATTGCAGTACATTTAACAAAATGGGCTTTGGGCCAAAAAATGGGCCTATGTGCCATGTAATGGGATAAATACCCATTGGGCCTTTGGGATATGTAATGGGTCTCCCTCAACCCAGTTAAAGAGGTTCTTGATTTTCTTTAATAACAAATGAGGCTTCAGCCCCAACCTTTTAAAAAAATGTGTTCTTCTAAATAAATGTTTCCTAAAAAATTAATATTGTTTTAAATGATCATTTAGAAATATTTATGGAAAAAGGATTTAAAAGATGTTTAAAATAGTTTTCAAATATTAAATTATTTTCAATGTTATTTTCAATTAAAAAGGTTTTCAAAATTTTTTATGATTTAAAAAGACTCTTTTAAAATGAAACGGATATTTTCATTAATAATTAATTTTGGTTGTCTTTTAAAATCATTTTCCATCTAAGAAAACAATATTTCATGTTACTTATGTTTTATGTGGGATATGATACAATTGTACCATTATTGATCATTATTTTAATTGTTTATGTTTATGATGGAATGATACTTATGAATTTTTTTTTCTTTTCCAAGATTTACGTTATGATGAAATATTTACAAAACCACTTTTTTATGGGTTTTGATATGACTTATATTCTCATGGAACACAAATATATGGTTTTCATTTTGTGTCTGGTGTGACCTCTATCTCCATACATATAATTAGGTAAAAATTTATATCTAATTAGATAATGTTGGTAAAAAAAATTCAACATTCTTGATCCATATAGGATGAAGGGAAAAACCTATCCACTTTGGGAATAAGGTGAAACTCGATCCACTATATAAATAAAGGGTATCATGATCCCTTATAAGTAAAGGATTGTGATAAGGGATGGTAGTGTGTCCCACCCAATAGTTGTAGTCCCTATGAAGTGCCCTGATATGTTTTGGAAATGCACCTTTACTTAAAGGGAATAATATTACATGTTAATGTGTTTTCTACAATTCCATGTCCTATTTTTGTGTTATTATTTCATGGTTTATGATTTTAGATCCCTTATGATTCATATCTTATGATCTTATAAACTTTATTCAATGACTCATGTATATGATATTTGATATATAGGGTATTATCTAAAAATGTAATTATTATGTTTTTGTACCCTTATGTTTATGTTATGCTTATGAATCTCCCTTGTTTACCCTTTCTGAGTATCTATTCTATGACATTCTTATTTTTATTTTCCATTGGTTATCAAGAAAGGTTTTAAGTTTGGTTACAAAATAGGATGCTATTTGTGGGAAACATTAAAGATCTTCTACCATGCTTGAAGTTTGTGTTCCATATTTCCAATCGCACTAAACTATTATGGTCCTCAGGCATGTGTTTCTGTAATGTGGTGAATATTCATATAAACATATGTAATATCCATGTATGAAAATCCTGGTTGGTTATAGTTGTAATCATATAAAAGTTCTATTCATCCTTTGTAAACTAGAATTAGTAAATCATAGTAAGATCCCTAATGATAATACTAAGTATATTTTAAAATCCTATAGTTTTAATAATGATCATGAATGACATATTATTAAACCTAAGGTGTCATAATTTGAAATTTTATAAGTAATTTCCATTGATTATGTTATTCTACCACTATGATTAGTGTTTATCATGCTAGGAATTCTGTTTTTAATCAATAGAGTGAACCAAAATAAACTGGGTAAACCTTGAATGTGACAAACAATTTGTAGATGAGAAGTCAAATTGGATGATAATTGGAGTAAATGATGTTGTGATCATGCCTAATCAGTTTTCAAGGAACATGATTAAGGACAAGTACCGTAACCGACTCACAAACTCACCCAGGATGATAATGAAAGAGTTTTCTAAGAATTCTAGTAATTTATACAATATAGGAAATAAGATTCAATTTCCTTTATGTCAATAATGTGGGAATAAACACATAAAAATAGGTTTTAGTGGAACAAGACAATTTTTTGACTGTGGAAAATAAGGACAAAAAGTAAATAACTACAATGGGGCAATGAAAATTTCAATTAAATCAATGGATGGGAATATTATCCTCCCTATGGTATTATTGATTTATGAATAATTTAAATGTTCAATGAATTGGAAATACAAAAATCGATGTCCTAAGTAGAAATATCATGATGTTAATTAGTATGGTGTCATAATAAATGGTTATATTATTGATAATGATGGGAATACAGTTTAAATTTGAAAATAAATAGTTATTAAGTAATATTATAAGGTATCATTGCTAATAGAATAGGGATGAATTGAAATAATTAACTTGTTTATGTATTTGGATACAAGAATTATTCTATATTAATTGTAAAATATAAAAGGATTTTCCCGTTTATGGTTTTTGCTATAGATTTACAAGAATATGTTGAATGGTTTTGGTGGACTAGAGAATAGATTTAATAGAATAGGGATATTTATGGGAAAACATGATCAAGGGAAAGGTAACCATTAATATGTTCTTAATGTTATGATAATTAGGTTTAAATAAAGTAAATTGAATGGTACTGGTTACCTTGTAATTGATTAACAACTTTTTGTAAAATTTTATTATTCTATTATTGATAATGTTTACATAAATTTTTGACTTAAAAAATATATGTAATAAAATTTGGAACAAGGAAGTATAAATGTTTTCAAAAATTATTTATTGTAATTTAGGTTATAATCATGTTTCAAGAGAGTTCATGATGAAGGCATTCACATGTTTGGAATTTGACAAATAAGATCTACTTTATGATATATCGAGGGTCCATGTTAAGATGACTTTGAGAAATTTAATGTCCTTATTTATAATGTTTTGGACTCTCATATATTAGAAGGGTTACAAGGTTAAAAATTTATGAAATGGTTTATGTTAAACATTAATTGAGGTTTTAGATATTACAGTATTATCTCACCATATGAATAATTATTCATTTTGGACAAATTTCACTAACAATTTTGTTGTAATAAGGATAGATGGAATAACCTATCATTGTATTTATATATCTCTTGATGTACTAATACTTTAGGAATGAAAATTTCACCTCAATTTCTTAGAATAAGAGATGAAGAGGAAATTTATCAAGGCATAAAGAAAGGTGATATTGTGCTGAAATCAAGTGAGTATATGTTCTCATGAAAATTAATTATCATTAGGAAAATGTTCCTGAAATATATTTTTTCCCCATTATCATCATTTTTATGATATCAATGAACTTTTTCATTCCCCATTGTGTTATTTATTTTTTATCATAAACTTTATCCTATACATTTTCTCTATCACACTCCATCAGAACATGATAGTTAGATTTCTCTTCTATGTCCATGTTTTTTATTTCCACTTATGTTCACCTACTTAGAAACCTAATTATAACATACATTGTGGAACCATTATGTTTCAAACATCCCCTTTTTAATTTTAGTTTTTGTATTTATCTTTATAATGGGGGTATCCCACATTGAAATTCCCAAACATCCACCATTGATATTTGAAGTGAAACTTCAAATTGAAAGGACGTGATTTCATTTTTAAATTATTAATCATATTGGAATGGTAGCATATGAATTTGAGCTACTGTTAAATATATTTGAATTTTATTATGTGTTTCTTGTATCTATTCTAAGGAAGTACATACATGATCCTTCACATGTACTAATCCTAGAGGTCATGCCACTGGAGAAATATCTTTCTTATGAACCGAAATGATAGAAATTCTGGATCATGGAGATAAAGCTTAAAAAAATACCACCCATCTGGTTAATGTTTTTTGGTGAAACCACTAATTTTATGAATCTACTTGAACTTGTGAAAATACGGAATTTAACGTCGAAGAAATGATGTCGGTTATTTCTAAACTAGCACTAATAGTATGTGGGAGAAATATTTGGCATTAGTTTTACCAAAAACCAATGCCAAAAAATTTTGAGAGTGGTTTTTACCTTCGGTGTTTAGTAAAACTAATCCCAAAAACCACAAAAGGTGTGATATATAGTGTCAGTTTTTCAAAAAACTGATGCCATAAATAAATAAAATGTTTTGGGATATGTTTTTAAAAACACTGACACCATTAATTACAAACTCATGATCTTTCAATCTTTATTTTTATATAAACTGACATTGTCACAACCCATCCCGTAGGGCCTGTGCGATGACTACACCAAGCCCACCTTCCATAGGCTAGGGGCTGGTGACTAGCACCGAAGTTGTATTCCCTAAAACTAGGAAGGCATTGCCTTTATAACCTGTAAACTCATGCAACCAAGAACACTTCAAGATACATACACAAGTAAATTGAATAGTAAAAAGAGTGTGTACTCTATGTAAAAGGGGCCAGAATACAAGCCCAACCAGAAAGTATAAGAAAACTGGAAAGTAAAAGTAAGCTGAACAACTCCGAGGAACACCCACCAAGGATCTTACCTGAAGGGTAGGTATTGCTCTCAAACGATCATCTTTGAAGTATGCCTCATCTAAGGTCCACCTCTGAGCTACCTCCAGTCCTGGTACCCTTGTCCTCAGTCACTGTTTTTCGTCATCTGTACCAAACTCAACAAGGTGCGGTCATAGCCTATGTAGTGGTGAGTATAATGATACTCAGTAGGGACCCTGAGACCCTCAAGGTCTCACAAAATCCAAAAAGTATAATCCACAAATCATGTAAACCAGTGAAAACCCTAATTAGGTATATTCCCATACATATATCAAAGTTATCAAATATTACTCATCTCATTCATGAGGAAGCACAAGGCCCAACTCCTTAGCCAAAGTATAATTGTTCCATGAAGGAAAAATTACCACGAAGGTAAGTACCACACAAGTACGCCACACGGAAGAATACCACAAAGGTATCACCACAAAGGTAACTACCACATAGGTACGCCACACAGAAGAATAACTAAAATGTATCACCATGAAGGTAAGTACCACAAAGGTACGCCAAACAGAATATTACCACAAAGGTAAAGACTCAGCTCACACCATGTATGGATTAGGTACGGTAGTAAAGATGATTAGATGTAACTACTAAATAATCTTACTATGTTAAGAGGTAGATCCACGTTGGATCCTAAACCATCAGACTGACAGAGGTTCCTAGTACATCATCAGACCCACATAGGATCCTAGTATAGCATTAGACCCACATAGGATCCTAGTACAGAAAACCCACGTAGGATCCTAGAGTAGTCCCATGTCTATTCATTGAGTGAATACAAGTGAGACACTTGAACACAGACCCCCAAAGGATCCCATGCATAGAACC